>JAYKQN010000024.1:622500-1222500 GCA_036785175.1 Eupleurogrammus muticus
ACACACACACACACACACACAGTGTAGCAGTGTGCCCACGCAGGGCCAGAGGTGAACATTATTCCTCCCACTATAATTACCTCTCTCTCTTCTGCTTGTCTCTCTGACAAACACTGAAATACACCTACATACCAAACATTTTGTTTTTTTTATTATTTTTTGTTGTTTTTTCTCTTTTCAAGCCGAGGTGAAAAAATAATATGTTAAAGCGTCACGATGTCCGCGGGTCGGGGACTCTTTGAAATAATTGTGAGTTACGGTTTCAAGGAAAGCAAACTCCCAGTCAGAAGAAAGCGTTAGATTGCATTTCACTCCGTTGGGTGGTTTATATTGAGCACATCCATTGATGGTTTTCAAACAGAAAGAAAGTCAAAAGTCAATATTAAACAAGTAAACTCAGCTTCTCTCTTTTTTTTTATGGAAGGAAAAGTAACCTAGATTCATTCAGGAAAATAAAAAAAAAAGCTCTCACGGACAATCCTAATATCGGCTTTATTTTAAAAAGACAGGTTCACAATTCTTTATGACTGTATGACAACCTTCCTCGCTGTGATATTTCATACCGGCTTTAAATGTACTTTCGATAACAAGAATCCACAGCGTGCCCAGACACATTATATAAGTTGATGTGAGGCTTGTACGAGGCTTCAGCCGCTTATGATTATTTCATTTTTATTTTATTTTACTAGGCATCTTCTAATGGTGAAAATCACAGATTGTTTGCGTCATTTTCAAGTGACAGAACGATTGTCAACCCTTACCTGCTGGCAATATCGGATCATTTCAGAATTTACTTATATGCAACATCATATATTTGCAGTTTTAAAAGGCCTTTATGGTCTCTCCTAGGTTTTTAGTCAGTAGTTTGTTTAAAGTTGTTATTGTTCAATACACACACAATACAAAATAACAGATTATATTAATAATGATAGTAATAAAGTAGTTATAACTGGCTAGAGGTGCATCCTGCAAGGACATAAAGAAATTTTATTTGATTTATTGCAAAGCTAGATAATGGTATCATTAGGTTTCTCCACTCACATGTTTATTATGAGACAACACGTTTGATTAAAATAACTTGCAGTCTCCTTTCAGTCCTGCATGGTCTGTCTCTGTTTATCGGTTCGCTCCTGCGTTGTGTAAAAATTCAGAGGGAATTTTTACATACCTCCTGTTTTCGCTTCCCTCCAGCTTGTCCTACTTTTGCCACCCCTTTTCAAAAACGCTTCCGCGCGTTCCCGTCTGCTGAGTCCTTTTCTCCGCCGGTGCCTTGATCTCATTCAGACTCATTATCTCTGTGTTCAACTCCTCATCTAGCAAAACAAAATGCTGCAGAAAAGTGGTTGCAAAAAAGGCAAGGTTTATCTATAATCATGTATAAGGGCAAATACACAACTAATGGAAACTGTGGACGAACATAATATGAAACACGATATAAAGCATATCATATATTTGCAGTTTAAAGTACTAGAAATTATTTCATCATAGTTTTACTCTTTTTACAAGATGATTTTTGGTACTAACTGAATAAGGTGTTGCATCATAAATGCACAGAAGTGAAAAGATGAGACGTTTTGAAGCGCTGTTTCTGAAGACCTGGACATGATAACTGATATTTTAATAACTCATAGGCGTCTGGAATGTGTAAAAGTCCAAATCTTTTTTTTGTGAGATGTCAATAGTCCAAATGGTTAGAACCCGCTGGTTATATCTTCTAAAATGTGCTGTATTCATTACATAAAATACTCTGTGCTGTATGCTCCCTGTGCACACTCCGCCAATGAGAGCGCCACTGCCCCCCTAATGTAGTGGAGGTGCAACTGCACTTTATTCTGGGACGTAAAAAAAAATAAAATAAAAAAAGCCTGGTCCCTGAGGTCAAACGCCCCACTATTTGAGAACCACTGACTAAACTGAATGTGCTTGGCTGTTCACAGAGTTTGTAGAGTCACCTCTATTCATTCCCTCTGTGTTCCGCTATAGTTCCTCCCAGAGGCAGCGGGTGAACAGCGACAGCTCCGCAGCGGACGCCGTGACACAAAACACGACACACGCGCCCAGCAAACTCAGCAGGTTAGTAACACGCACCGATCTGTCCACATCATGCCTGTATTAAAAATAATTACCACAATGGATGATTTGACAAATTAGCTTATGAGAACCTACGTACATAAACCCAATAATTTAACCCTCTCCCATTTATTCCATTGTTTAATTTGTGGTATAATTAATACAATCTCTGCCATAATCCAAAAAGACATCCCTGTATGCCTACGTCTTGTATGTGGATTTAAAAACTCAACTAAGAGACTATTTTTCATAACATGGGATTTGGGAGTCCCCCTTTTTTTATAAGTACAATTCCACCACAGCTCAACAATAATTTTTCTTTTTGTGCTAACAAAACTAACAGTGGAAAGTACATTTTCATTCTAATGATGGTAGAAAGTAAGATCTGTCTGTTAACAGAGACTTGGAGAAATCACAGACACTATTTTATTTCACTGACACTCCCCAATTAGGTCAGTGCACTTAAAAACAGTGAGGATATTTATTTAACCTTGTCATTGTGTTGAATTAATGAATGTTATATTTAGTCTGGTGCTTGTTTGTCATTTTGTGTGTGTGTGTGTGTGTGTGTTTTATAGGGCGGGCTGCATCCACCGTTCCAACACCACAGCTGCTGATTTCAAACCCAGATTAAGGTCAGTACACGATCAAACACGTTTACTCGTCAATGAATGAATCCTTGATACATCACAGGACACACACAAGTTTGACGACTCTGGAATTCTCATCCCTGTTAAATATATTTTCATAGTGTCACTTGAGGGTCTGCTACACTTGGTGTCTACACTTCATACTCGTACTCTGTGCTGTATGCTCCCTGCATACACTCTGCCAATGAGAGCACCACTGCCACCTAATGTAGTGGAGGTGCCATTGCACTTTATTCTAGGACCGTTAAAATAAAAAAGCATTTTCTGTGAGGTCTAACGCGCCCCCCCTGTGATAACCCCAGGAAAAAACATTGATAGATTTGGCGTGCAGCTTTTTTGGATGTTGCTCGTCCCCGTAGACGCCCAGGTGGCATTCAGGAACAGCTGGACAAAGCGGCGCCACAGCGCTGCCAAGCTCTTTCAGCACCCGGTCCAGGGCCTTCCCTTCACATGTCGCTTAGAGGAAACAAAAAACAACCTTCTGCTCCTGGAATGTCCAAGCAGGTGAAAATAATTAGTTTAGGGGTTGTGCAGCGGGTGGATGATTTATGTGTACACGTGGATCCGGACGCAAAGCCGATCCGTGCATCTCTTGTCCAAATGGATTTTGCTATTTACAGCAAAGAGATGCAAACCAAAAGTCTGCCATAAATATATATATATATATATATATATATATATATATATATATGGTGCAAACCTGCAACATTGCCACCACATATGAATACTAAGGCATCGACTTGAAAGGCCGAATTGTAAGAAATCTGCCACACGAGATGTGATATTTTCCCCTTTTTCCAGACAACAGTGTTATTCTCGTTAGTTCTTATTAGCTTTGTGTGACTCAATTAATATTATATTAAAATATAAATAAACAAGAGCTGTCAATTGCTCTCAGATATTTAATCCCAATTAATTACGGACATTTTTCCAAGGATTAATACTCTTATCAACATGGGACCGGGGCGATTATTCCCGCTTTATGTGAATGCAGCATTCGCAGTTGGAAATTAATTGACGACATAAAATAATAGCATAGATGCTCAGAAACGCGTACATGCACAGACAGCATTCAAGCATTTGGGTAGAAGTTCCATTACTTGTCATAGACTTTGGCAGCTAAAGTTGCTGGTGGTCTTAAATGGGTTAAAGAAAAGCAAATCATACAATTTAATTGTGTCCAACCTCAAATGGGTATAATAAATGCTTAAAATAATATGATCTACAATAAAGAGGGGATAACACAAAGTAAAAAAAAACAATAAATGAAGTGAGCATGGATCAGTGGAAAGGGAGTTGTTATGAGTGTGTAGTAATATTTAGTGTTTCAAAGATAAAGTGAACAGTAAACTACTTGTGTTGTATGGGACTCTCAGGTCAGCCTGTATTTCCATTGTGTAATTCATGGCACAAATCAAATGAGCTTTTCTCCGTCGCTTACCATACATAATTTTCCTGAACCAGGGTCCCATGGGGTAATTGGAAGCAGGAAGTACTTAGGCTGCCTGTAGGAAAGCAAATTACTAATTAGTCGCATAACAGACTATAATTTACAAGCACTGCTCGTAGATCTAGATGAGAAAAAAAAGAGCTTTTGATTGTGTGTGTTTAACAAAGAAACACAAGCTCCGTATGATAAACCGAGCTTAAGAAATAAGATAAGTGCAGCCGTGTCGAGCCCCTTTTTTGTTTTAGAATAAAGAACCAGGCTGTGCTGTCCAATTAGCCGTCTCTGGTTTGTGGTTTTTGTTGAACCTCTGAGCCAGTGGATGATTCAGAATAAAAACATCACAGGTTCCATATTTTATACTTTTCTTTGTCTTTCCTTCTTTACTTTTTTATTTTGAAGTAGTGACGTGCCTAATCTCCTCTTATGAAGGGGTTTCCTGCCCCTAACCAACAGATTGGTATGCAAATTAAATGCATGTATATCTAGTCCAGACTACTTTGCTAGTTGGAAGGAAATGTGCAAGTAAGTTTTTTTTGCAGAAAAACTTAATTGAATTAATAAACCAATAGATTAATTTGCCCATGTATGAATGCCCATTTGGATCATTGACCTGCTGCAGCATCCACATTGGTTTCAATTAGAGCTCAGGAACAGATGGCTGGACGTTCTTCTTCTGTGATATATTTTTTTTTTTGGTGAATCGCAGAATTCCTGGTTCCAATTATCACAGACAATCACATTACCACCATCACATTTCACTGTTGGTATGATCCTTTTTTTTTTAAATGCAGTGGTACCTTTTTAGCCAGATGTAATGTGACATGCACCTTCCTAGGAAAAAAAAAAGTGTACATTTTGACAGAATATGTTTACATTTGTTCACATTTGTTCACATTTGTGGACAATAGCTCACACTGTGTTAACTGGAGGCCCGAAGCTTGAGAAATCAGATAAACTTTCTTTCTTAGGTCCTTTTTAATTGAACTTACGTGTAATAAACAACAGCTACAGCAAGTTTTTTCTCACCTAATAATAAAAACCATCATCTAAAATTTGCATTTTGTGTCCACTTTTCAAACAAGCGAAAAACCAATTTGAACTGTGCCACGAATCACACATACGATCTTTTTTGTGGACTATTTAAAAAAAAAAATCACAAGCTTCAATGCAAAAATTCCAAGAACCTCCCCATTTAAGTCTTATTCATTTAAAACACAGAACTTTTTGCCGCCCTATAAGTTGACTCGTGTTTCAGTTCTGGCCTAATGAAGCTGTCTCTGACCAATGACCACCACAGTCACATGGGGTGAAGCGTTCCTTGCTGTGCAGCAGCTGCTGCACGCGACGAACACGCAACTGGCCGCTTGCGCTGTGGGTGCTCTGCTCGCTTCGCTCCCCGGCGTATTAACGCTTCCCCGTGGGGACGCGAGAGGCAGATGCGAATGTAGTTCAGCAAACAGGACAACAGAACACCTCATGCGGTGTCACGTCGAGGGGACGACAATTATGTTTAACTATTTATGGTAAAAAACAAATAATACGAAAAAACATTTTGTAATTTCATGGTAAAACTTTTTCTGTATGTGTCTGTGCCAGATGGTGGCACTATACCAACAACAGCTAAATTAGTCCTGGTGTGTGGACTTCTGTAATTTTTTACTTTTTGGACATTCTGAAAATTCATATCCCTTGATTGGAGTTGGAAAAAATTACTATTTCTAATTGATAGTACATTTTTGCTACAGCTGGTCCTCATGCTGTGTGCAGACGTTATATTATATTATATATATATTTAAAGAAAAGTGGCATATCTCTCTTAATCAGAGTTGTCAAATTAATCCAATAAGGATTTTTTATTTCTTCACTGAAATTAAAAAATCAATGAGTGAGCTGAGTGGATAAAATATTTACAACTTAGATTTTTTAAAGCAGGCGATTTCTTATTATTCAGTGAGTAAATGTTTTGAATTGCCATGCAACAGCAGAGAAAAGCAACTGGACTTCTTAGCTGGTTGAAGATGTTTCACCTCTCGTCATTTATGCATGTATATATATGTATATATATATATATATATATATATATATATATATTTTACTGGTTCAGCCAAATGAGATCAAATTGCAACGTATATGTAGATATAATGATCTGTGTGTGTGTGTGTGTGTGTGTGTGTGACTGTCCTTCACATCTCTCGAGGACCCTCCATCCGATCACTTTCACACTTAGAATGTGCACTGCTTAGGATCCACCGGAGTGCAGCGTTAAGTGTGGAATTGATCGGATAAGCGGTTCTCCGGAATGCCGGAAGCAATCTGCCCACCCCGCACAGGCTCGCGGCAATGTCACTGTCACTCAGAAGTCACTCTTAACATTGATTATTGTATCTGTGTGTGTGTTTTTGTATGTGTGTGTGTGTGTGTGCGTGTGTGTGTGTGATGGGAGCAGTTTTGTAGTGCTGTAAATGTGGATGGAAGTCTTTAAGCTCTGTCTGTGTTGGCCTCTTTCCAGACAGGAAAATAGACACAAGACGAGTGAAACGGAGAAAGAGAGAGAACAAGGTAAAAATACTCAGACACGCACACACACACACACACACACACACACACACACACACACATCTCTGTGTCCCGCGGATAGTTCTCCAGACATGTCCGGTACAATTGATGTCTGATTTAAGGTTCCTTGAAAATTTCACATGACACACAGAGCTGAACCTCGTAACTGACAGCTGTGTGTGTGTGTGTGTGTGTGTGTGTGTGTGTGTGTGTGTGTGTGTGTGTGTGTGTGTGTGTGTGTGTGTGTGTGTGTGTGTGTGTGTGTGTGTGTGTGTGTGTGTGTGTGTGTGTGTGTGTGTGTGTGGCGGGGGGGTTGGAGGGAGACAGCTCCTGCGTTTTTTAGAAGTCTCTAGACAAACTGTCTCTTTGCTGACACATATTTTCTTAACCTCTGTCTACTCGCTCTCGTTTTGCAAACTTGTGTGTGTGTGTGTGTGTTGGGGGGTTGGGGGGGGCTGAGATCTCTTCCTGTCATGATTTTTATTCGCCGTGGGAACTCGAATGTGTTTTTTTTTCCTCTTCGCGATCTGGTTCAGTTGTGTTTCCTTTCTCTGCCGGTGCGTTCGCTGGCAGGTTTTTTTTTCCCATTGTGAAGGGAGCGCAACCTAGTTTTCGCCGTCAGTGATCAAAGTCACACTGGAAGTCATTTCCTGATCCGCCACAGCGCCCGACGGTGCTGGTATATCTGAGACATGTTCCGAGTGCAATGGCCTTCATCGCTTTATCTTATTAACAAAAAATATTCTAGTTTAATGGTGTTCCATAGCATGTATATAAAGATGGAATAGTTAGCTTATTGTTCTGATTGGAGGAGCTAAAGTAGTATCACATGTTTTCATACATTAGAATTATTGCTGAGCTTAAAGAAAACTTGTTGTATTGTACGTACAATCCAATGTATGTACAATATAAGAGTCATAGCCACACCGCTTGTTGCTCTATGCATGGGACAGGCAATATCTCATCTAAAGTCTTTGGCATCCATTTCTGTACAAATTAAAGTAATAAACTTCTTCACGGGGGAAAAAAGGAACACCCATTGCTCCGCAGCACAGAGAGAATAAGATATATCAAGCTTTTACGCTTAAGTTCATCAACTGTTGGTTTGAATCCAAACACGACAATATACAGAAAATCTGCATCTAAAATGTATATCCCGATTTCCTCATTTCCAAAGTTGCGTTGTTTTATTCGCCGTTATAAACAACACTGAGTGAGTTGACGCGCCCCTGTGGATCTCTTGAGTTTAAAACACATCATCATCAGTGGGCGACTCGGCTGCTAAAGACATTACCCTGTTTATTACTCAACATACTTAATTACAAACTGTAACTGCATTCTGTGCGTTCTCAGGTTGCTATCTCTTCTATACTCTTTTGGATCCATTTCTAAACAAATTAAAGTAATAAAATTCTTCATAGAAGTGTACCCAGTGCAGCAGTGTTGTTCATTGCTCCACAGCACAGAGGAATATAAGAATAATTCTCTATGAGGCCTTTTTTTTCTCTGCCTATGTACAGATAATAATTAATACATTTAATTAATAATTCTGTGTGAGCGCCAGGTGAGCAACTCCCATTGAAATGAACAGCAGCCATTTTTCAGTTTGCTATCCAAGTCTTATAACACATCCATGATTAAATCTCAGTCGTGTGGGTCTTTGGATAAAAGGTCCACTGATTGAAGTTGTAAGCTGTAATAGAAATTGTAAAATAGAATTACATTTACTAAAATATTGCATGACATGATAGCTTGTGAGGTTCTTCTTAGTGTAAACACAAAACACAGTAGAAATGTGCTTATTCTTTGAATGGAAGCTCCAAAAACAGAGAGTGCTCCGACTGTCAATCACAGCTGTCAATCAACAGGCTCATGACAGATATTGAAGCTATGATAAGTCTTTGGGACCCCCTGGACTGAAAACGGTAATTCCCTGAATACCATTCTTTCATTCAATACTGTAAAAACACTGATTGAGTTGAGCAGGCTTGAAATGGATTTCTTGGTTAGTGCAAAGCGCCAGATAATGGAGTCTTTTATTTGACTTTCTTTACGTTGGCTTTGCTGTCAACAATCTCACTGATATAAATGGCTCACATGGACAAGCTTGGTGGAAAGTGCTGAACAGGAAATGCATGAGGATTCTCCAAACCATTCAGAAGTTTACAGTTTATGCCTTGTTTAGCAATGGCGGCAAAGATCGATGTCCCTCCTACACCAGACATCTCTTCACATGTGCAAAGCTTTGGAACCTCTAGTACTTAATTAGACAAATTTCTGCAGACAAATGGCTACGGGATGGCGGACATGGCCGTACTGGTCCTGTATGGTCACCAGCTGGTGCACATCCAGGAGAACCAGGATGGCAAGGATCAGCTTGGAGTCAAAGTTATACCTCTTGAGGACTGTACCTCGCTAAGTCCACAAACTATGATGTGCTGAACTGTGTAGATGGGATTGTTGTCCAGCTTTCACAATCTCAGAAACTCCACATGAGATCAAGACACCTTGTGAGATCCCACAATCAAGTCTCTATTCCTGTTGCCCAGGTGAGTACTCGGGTACAGGAGGTTGATGACAGAAGACCAACATGCTACACTCAGAACCTGGGGAAGCTGGACAGTGTGCAGAAGAAGCAGAAGAGGGTGCTGCATCCGAACACCACAGTGAAACTTGCTCTGCAATTTTTGAAAGCTGCTAAATCCCTCCAGAGAGCAAACCCCCTACCAGTGTCCTTGTTTAACCCTTTCCAGAAAGGAAAGGGAATGTTGTTCCAGGCCTAATTAATTCTGCAGAGAAAGCAGGACTAGGGAAGAGTTTTCTTTAAAGAGTGTGCAATAAAGATTCAATGGAGAACCCTCTAATAAGGCTACCAGGATTATTACTTTCGCTGCTTCACTGGCATAAAGGATTGGTTATGCACTGAATACTAATTGGCTCTTAGTTGGAAATGGATGGCAGGTGTTAGAATCTCTAGAATATTTCATCGGTGGAGGTATGTTTGATTCAGGGGTGGAAAACACAGTGGGGCTGGCTGCTTGAGATGGAGTGGCGGAGTTCCTGCAGGCGATCCAGCAGACATTTAGGGGTGTACCCGTGACTGCCCAATCTTTGACCTTGCAGGGCAAAAGACTCATTCTCTGCAGAGTCCATTCTTGGCCCACGGGCTTTGGGAAGGTGGATCCAAAGCCAAACAGTTGAAGCTGTGAGGTAGCCAAACAGTTCAAAGAGACTTTATTTGGAAATTGGGGTGGCGGGTGGCATGGCAGCCAGGCTGGGAATACAGCCGACGAGGGGAATGGCCGGCCAAGAGGTTGGTAGGGCTCCAGGCGAGGGCAGGACAGACGGTGTGGCAGGCTGCAACAGAAAAGATGAAGGAGAAGGAAGGTACAGACATGCAGGATCTGAGGCAAACTGAATAAATAGGGGACACAAAGGAGGTCCTACAAGGTTTTCAATCTACGATCTGGAGAGGTCGCTCAATTTGTGGCAGATTCTAATAGCGAGCGGGTGTTGGGTAGATCATTGTCAGCTGGGCAGACCAGATACCAAACAAGTAATCACACACTCAAACAGAGAAACAGAGAGAGCAACGCAAGCTAAAAAGTCAACTTTTTTACTGGATAAGCCCATGCTTCTTCTGACAAACCCCTCTGCAGCTTTTGCATTGCACCAAAACAGCGTTTTTCATTGAAATTAACGAGACGGCTGCATTATTCCACATAGCAGTGCAGTCGAGCTGTCAGACTGTACATTTTTTCTGAATGCTTGCTGACTAGGATTCAGACAGCCAGGATGGTTTTCATTCATTTGTATAATTTATTCTGAAAGAAGCCAAAGCGATCCTAGAAATGTTTAAAGTCATTCACACACACACAGTCACACACGGCAGCTCCCATAAGGTCAGGCAGGTTGACTGCATCAAACTGAGGAGTTCAATGGAGCAAGTGACGTGCGTCTGTGTGTGTGTGTGTGTGTGTGTGTGTGTGTGTGTGTGTGTGTGTGTGTGATCTCCCCTCCCCTCCCTCTTCTCTCATGTCTTAAGACTGACTCTCATTTTCCCTGCTTAATTCCTTCCCTGGGCTAAATTCATTTAATTCCTACGTGCTGTGGTGTGTGTTGGGTTTTGTGGAGTGTGTGTTGTTTTTGATTTGTCTTGCAGCCACAAAAGCTCTTAGAGGTTTTTGAAGTCTGCTTGCGCTCTCTCTCTCTCTCTCTACACACACACACACACACACACACACACACACACACACACACACACACACACACACACACAGTAAGCCTAACATAACTGGATTAGGACTCTGCTATTTAGAGGGAGGGGGGGTGAGAGTGAGTATTGAGGTCAACCTAATAAACATTCATCACATATCTCTGCCTGGTTTCGGCAATACACACAGCATGTGTTCCAGCCAATAACCGATGACATGGACTTGCTAAACAATCTGCGTCTGTGTTTGCAGTGGCTTTGATGAGGATGTTCATGTAAATGATGTCGATGACGGCTTTGTCTCCCGTCATCGCCGCTTCCTGTTTACTGTCTCCTAAACGCTGAAAGGGAACGTTTGAATCAACTTTCTCTCACCTGAGAAAAGCTAAAATGACAAACACACAGGGAGGCGCAAACCAGTGGGTTTTATTATGTTTTCCTTCTGAATTGTTTTTACTTCATTAGTCACATTTTATGCTAATTGTGAGGTATTCAAAATAAGATATTTTCAGATTTATGCTGCTTGCACATTGACTACTAAAAGCCTCGATTTCAGTAATGTCCATGGTTCGGTGGCTTCAGGGTCACTGCTTTAGCAGACGATGTGATGGTCTCATCAAGCAATGACCTTAGGCAGGAGGCCGGGGTTCTCAGCAAGAAACGGTCGTAGTTGAGTCCATTTGGGAATGAGAACCTGCCTCAAATTGAGGAGTGCACATGAGTGAGGGGAGTCTCTGTTTTTTTTTTTTCTATTCTTAAGCAGGAGCATTGAATTCTGTCCACCACCTGGCGAGATCCAAGAAAATAAAGGCTAGATTTATGGCACGAGATTAGACAGGACTGTTCACTAAATGAATGAACAAACTCAAAAGAAAAATGCCATTTCTCAAACTATATTATTACTACATCATTACAACTTCTACACGTTCCTAAATTCAATATTTAATTGTGATAATTTCAATTGATTCCTTGCTCAGTTAACAAGCGTCTTTCTTCTCCATTATTCCCAAAGCGCTGTTGATCATTTCTTCGCGGATCTAGGCCTGTGATAATTGCTACGCAGAGCAGAGATAACTGGCAGTCTGTGCACAAACGATACCACTTAGGAAAGTTGAAGAGAATCAAAAGTAAAAGCAAAAGTGAAGAGAATCCCAAAATCTAGTTACTGTTTTCCTATCCGTCTTCCAAATAGATGCAAACCTCCTGGTAGAGTTAATTTTTGGATGTTTTGGAATTAAATTTTGAATTAGTATCACTGGTGCATGAGCTTCACCTTTTCCACTGTGGCCTCTTTTCATACAGAGAAAACAATGAAGGACATAAAAACGATGATGAAAGTGATCTCACAACGCGTTCTCAACCCGGTTCGCCATTTTTAAAAGTGTTGATCACTAGCGAATGTCGAGGGAGGCAGCGAAGCGTGCGATATTTAAGGATCTAGGAATGGGCTGCAATATGCTGTTATTGGCTGTTGGTCACACACACACACACACACGCTGCCCGAAGCTTGACCCCCCCCGAGCAATGACGCAGGCAATTTCAAAATGGTAAAATAAAGGCAGCATGCAGCGTCTCAGCAGATACACACACATCTGTGCAGTTTTGTGGGTTAAAACTGAAAGTAATGAGGACATCCTTTATTCCTGTATCCTGTACTCCACAGGTGAAAAGGGTCAAAAGTTTACTTTGACCTTTACCTAATAAGATGTCCACCATGAATTTAGGAGAAATCTATAGATGCAACATGGACACGTGGAGTAAAAATAAAACACCTAAATATAGAATTCTATGGAAACTATATGACATTGCCTGGTGTAAAGGGTGCTCTATGTGTGTTATGTTGTACTTATTTTGTCTTTTTCTCTCCCTATTTCCTAATTGTAGAGATGCTGATTGAGTGTGTGAAGAACAAGGATTTGAAGAAGGTGAGTGAAACGTGCAGCAGCAGCTTTTCAAAAATCCCACACACACCATGGATGTTTTTTTTGTTAATCTCACTTTTTTATGGCTACATGGCTACACACACACTTTTTTATCCCAAACAGATGTTGCCCGTCAGTAGCAGACTCCTCAACTAAGTGGAGCACATCCTATTCAATAACCAGTTTCAGGACTGATAGAGCGGAAAAGTCCACTTGCTAACTGCTGTTTGCTTTCCTGAACGAGACATCAGCCTGATATCTGCAGACTGCTGATACTGTGTCAGTGTCAGACGCTATTTCAGTCTCTACTTCTCATAGATTTAGTCCCAGCCTGCATGTCCAAAGCATTACCTTAACCAATCCGTGTTTGCATCTTGTTTTCTCTCTAACATCTCTATAAAACCCTGAAAGCTGCAAGAGCTGCACCTGAACGGCTCCGACCTCAAAGCTCTGGACCAATCGGGCTGCAGCTTGCTGCACCACGCCGTCAACACAGGAAGCAAGGAGATGGTCCGCTACATCCTGGACAACTGTGAGTGAAGCGAAGCAGTTGCATGGACGACATAGAGCGAGCGAAGAATCACAGTAGAGGAGCTTTTCTGTCTTTGCTGGTCTGTGCAGAGGATGAATTTACAAATACCCAATAGTTTTATTCATCATTTAATCAATGGTGCAAACTCAATCACTTGCTACAATAAAAAGAAAGTAAATGTAATCAAGAGACATTTATATTTTTAAAATTATTTTAGCAGTTTTCAATGGGTTTCATTATAAAATAGTCATTGATTTGTATAATGAATTTAGTCCAACTAATCTTCAGTATATATATTTTTCCCAGATGGAAAATGTCTGTATAACAAACAAAATGAATAGCTAATGTAAACACCTGCTATTGTGGTTTTAATACATCTTGTTATTACTGGTGATGCCATATTGTGTTATATTAGATATTCAGTGATTTGTTCCCCCAGCCCTGGGGTGTAGTCACCAGCTCAAACTGATGGAATTAGGGTCAACAAGTAACGCAGAATTAAGTACAAATGCGTTCAAACGACTTGAAAGTCATGGTCAAACAGCGAATGACTCACTGCTAGAAGAACTTTAGTAAACTGGTTCCTGCATCGTGGAGGATTTCCCCCGTTGCTCCTGTGGATTTTCTGTGTCTCTGCCGCTCGTGTCTCTTTGTGCAGCCCTGCCCGACTCCATTATGTTGAGATCAGGGCTCTGTGGGGGGTTATATGTAGGTCATAGCCTATACCGTGGCAGGGATGCTAGTTCTTTACGATGCTCGCTGGATGTTTGGGACGATCACACGCCTCTTTGCCAGTGGTGCATTATGGATATATCGCCTCAAACGTTTGCACAGTAATGCACATACTTAAGATAAAAAAGACTTTTACATCAAGTGATGAGGTAACACGCTATAAGTGCTGCACACATGGGTTTGTCTGCAGTTCCCATGGTGACTTAAAACTAACTTAAAAAACATGAACTGTTATATATAAGATAATCTATAAGAGAAACCTGTGACTTTGACACTCAACAATCTGTTTTTCCGATTTCCTTAACAATAATCAGCTTCTCTGTTTCTGTTTTTCAGCGCCGAGCGACCTGCTTGATGTCACGGAGAAGCTACAGTAAGCTCATGTTTGCTTTTATTTACTCCCTAACTCGCTAAATCATTCAGCGATTCGAAGATAAAGATGCCCTCCAGACAGAAAAAAAAAAAGTCTAATTATCGCATTAAAAAATCCTTAAAATGGCATCTCCTCCTTCTCCCTCATTAATTCTCAAGTCTGTGACAATGCAAATATATTTCATTGCAAAAGTCAGAAGATGAACTTTCCTCATCACAGATATATTATGAGAAATCCTGGACTGCTATTGGCTTTCAGCCTGTTGTGTATCGCCACAACGTGCTTGTATTGAAAAGAAAAATCGACTTCTGAGGCTTTAACAGTGCCGTTAAACCATTTTTACTATTGTGTTTTCAGCAACAGAACCTCCTCTGAGCATAATCACACATTTGTGACATGTCTGTCTGAGAGAATCGTGTCAAACTACATAACTCTGCACCGTCGGCCCCCTGTGATGTTTTTATTTTTCCCGCTGGGCTCCGGTCTTTCTATATGTGCCTGTAACAAGTGTGCCAAATTTAAAAGAGAATAAACATAAGAAACCAAATAAAAGCAGCAGGGTGTCCGAGCATCAATGGTGCTCGACGCCCCGGAGATGTGAGATGTTTTTTTTTTTTTTTAATGCCGCCTCTCTCGCTCTGTCTCGTGTCTGAACCCCGGACCACCAGCGGGGAGACGGTCCTTCATCGCGCCGCGTCCCTGTGCCACAGGACCATCTGTCACTATCTGGTGGAAGCTGGAGCCTCTCTGATGAAAACCGACATGCAGGTACGATCATATGAGTCATACGATCTTTATCGCTTTTAGCTCATTTTTTTGTGTTTTTACGCATCACTGAAGTCCCAAAATGTGGCAAATGGGCAAACCATACTTAACCCTCCTGGGCCCCAGATGGACATGCTGGCTATGTATATTTATATTGGACTCATTATTAGGCTCATGAATTTATTTATGTGTTTCTGGAGCAAATTTCCCAACTCAAAACTCAAAATCCATGAGTACACGCTCCAAACGGAATCAGGGTAGTAGTTGACCCAGGTCAGCAAGATGGCGTCAGACATCATCTCCTCATCGGCTTCACCTCCAGGCAGTCAAGTCTTTGTGTGTGTGTTTTTTCATCGGATGAGTTAAAACAGAAAAATCACGTGATCTCAGTATCGCTGCATCGGAGGTTGATCGTCTTGAGTTAAAACAGCAGTTTGTGCATGCATGCACAATCAATATTTTACAAATCCAAAGACTCGAGTCGTAAGACTAAAATAGGACAGTGACAATATCATCATATATGAAAGTAAATAAAACTATATATATATGTGTAAAATATTTGTGTGTGCTTGTGTAGTGATGATAAATAATAAATAATTAAAATCTGTCCTATGAGGTATGGAGATCACATGATTAAATAATCGTCAGCTATCTTATTATTCGACAAAAAAAGCTCTAAAAACCTGTTAACATGTGTAATCCACTAAAGTTTTACCATCTTGGTGCAGTGAGCTACTCTGGACAAACACAGGTTTGATGACAGGTTAATGTGTCGTAAGTGTTCATGCATATCATCATAGAGTCAAGCTTTCTGTCATTTTATCGTTTTTGGCAAAAAGCATAATTCCAGTTGGCAACAGCCCTAGCAACCACGGTTCAAACTGGACGTTCATTAGCGTGCGCGACATTCGCCTTCGAGTTTCGTAACTTTGACAATATTTAACACCCGACGTTCCTGACGGTGTTTAAATAAGGGAAAAGCACAATATGTTCCCTTTAATTAAAGGTTTTCTGGAGAAGTCTTCCATTGTGGCTGTTTCTGTGTGTGTGTGTGTGTGTGTGTGCCTGTTTCATCTTTTTTTTCCCCTTCAGTTTTCCATGGAGGTTTTAACCATGTAGAAAAGGCTTCAAACTGGCTGGATTCAGCAATGACCTAGATACAGAAAGAGCGAGAGGGGGGGGGATGAATGGAGAGAGGGAGTGTGAGACGCAGACAGCCAGAGAGTGCAATGAATAAAAAGGGAGACAAACGACTCGAGAAGAGAAGACTATGATTTTTGACGTCCCCTTCCAGAGCACCGGTGCTTTATCTCGACATCTCTGCAAGCACTCGCTCGCTTATGGTGCCTCTCTATCCGTCCTGGTGGCCTAGCGGGTCACTTGTTCTTAACGCACTCTCGTTGGTCTCCAAATAAAGCTCGACCCCCCCCCCCCCCCACCCCCTCCCTGCCTCTCGCTCTCCCTGTGCATCCCGGTCTTTATCTCCCGTCCAAAAACCCCCAAAGACAAATGTGTGTGTGCACTCTCACTCAAATACACTCAAATAATCAGGGTCTCTCCTAAACTCTGGAAGTGATTCAGCATAATAGCCCCTCCCCCCTCCCCATGCGAACAAGCATTTAGATTATGTCTTCTCAAGGACACACAAGCTGTTTACTTAATTTCCAATTCAGCGGTTTTTCCCCCCTTATCTCATTGTTAACTGCTTTGCCATGGCAGCGCTTCTCGATTAGGAATAAATTTGGAAGAAGGAAACCCATCCACGCGAGCATCAGCTGGCCTGTAAACTCACAATCACACACGTTTTAGACATGGCAACTGGAGCCTAATGAAACATCCCCGCCTGTCCAGAGCAGAGGCGAATAAGACTAGCAAAAGACTCTTTTAACAAGCCTTTAACTCTGAATGTCTTCCATGTAGTCATAGTCAGACTACTGCTACTGCCACAGTATCAGAAGACATTGTAAAACAGTGAGAAAATTGGTTCTGGTTTAATTAAGTTGCCAAATATGACATGAGGTTTTATTCTGATGTAGGCCTGGGCAATAAAAACAATATTAACATATTTGATCAATATCCATGTCCTCAGTAACAATAGAAAAAGAGTTCAGTATAATATTGATATTTTTATTCAAGGTTTGCATTTACAAAAACAAAACAAACCAAAGGTGCTCCCTTCTCTGACTCATAGACATCAACACATCATCAGCATATTACTTGATAATGGCGAGTAGCCAGTCAAACAGCCTTTTTTTTCCTGGTCATTCTTGAAAATAAATAATTAAAAAATGTTCAGTCATCATTGCTATCCACTGATATAAAATGTTTTATATCAATATATGTTTTTATTGTTTAGCCCTATTCTAATGATTACTTTTTAAAAAAATGGGCATTGTCTTACAAAACATGTTCAGAAAATGTGGGTGTTTCTGAATGAGAGTGTACTGCTAAGTCCTAAAGAGAGTGTTGCATTATGGCTTATTTATAGTTTATTGTTGCTTTGCTGCTTTAATGGTACTATTGGATTTTCCAGGCGAAGAGCTTTTACGAATGAGGATAAACAGCATCTTCCGATTTTTTCATAGTGATGTACTATGTTACATTAGTTAAGTCCTGACGTGTACTATCTAGAGTACACATATAAAAATGAACCCACCAAATCTTACAATATAATAAAAAAAATCCACTTTATTCTCCTTTGTCTGGAGGATATAGTGTAGTAGAATGAATGCAGTTGATATAATAAAAGCAATAATGTATTAATGCCCCCCCCCCCACCTTTCTCGCTATCCATCTTCAGGGCGATACTCCCAAGAACAGGGCAGAGAAGGCACATGACGCCGAGCTTGCGGCTTATCTGGAGAACAGGCAACATTACCAGATGATCCAGAGGGAGGACCAGGAAACGGCCGTGTGAACATGGACGCTGACGGAGACGCCGCTTTTTCCCCTCCGAGCGTGGAGCTGTGCCAAATCAGACTGAAACACGCGTTTAATAAAGATCACAGCGGCGGCGAGTCGTTAAAATTCATTAAGTCATTCCTTTTCGGTGTAATAAAAAAAAGTAATAAAAAAAAGTGAAATCGGAAAAAGGGAACATTGGGAGAATCGGACTCTGGGCTCAATTTCTACTTCTAAACCCATTCATATAAAACATATTCAAAGGCCTTTACAGTTTAAAATGTATGTGACCATCTACCATATATTAGTGATGATGAAATTTGTGGAAATTTGCTGTATTCGGTCCGGTTTGCACCTAGCATTTCATGCCTGACCAACTTTGGATGTCTCTGCAATTTCGGTGACAATTCGGATATCGGAGCTTCGAAGATCTGCTTACGATGCGTTGTTGGTTTGGCCTGAAGATGGCGCTCTAACGGAGTTTATTTAATGTGCCCGCTTGAAAACCTCTGGGGAAAAGTGACCTAAAAATGGAAGTTAGAGGGTCAAAACCATTCGGATTCTTGAAAATCTGATAAGTGGGTTTTTAAATACTTTCTAATGGACCAAACACATGGTGGTGGTGGAGTAAGAAGATCACTGAAAACACAGAGAATGGGTCCAGATTTCACAGCAACCTGGAGAAGTTGGCATCTCTGTTGACATGTATGTGTATATTCCAGGGATAATTCATATTTACATGATGGGAGGGGATATTTTCCAGTGCCTGTACAGAGATCGCAAATCGTGGCTGAGATGACTTCACACTAATGACTGTCAACTGATGGAAAATGTTATTTAAAAAAAGTGTTAATATCATCTCTCAAAAAAGGAGGATTTAACGTAGATCACATGACCAAAGACCCTTTAAAAAAAAAAAGGGGGCATCAAGCGACAATCATTGATTGATTAACTTTTTTTTTTTCTTCTTTATGTCTATGTGACACATGACAGTACTGTCATAATGTTTGGATTAAGTGGAGGCGGTTAAAAGTGAATATTAAATGTTCTGCGATTGTTGTGTTAGTATTTTCAACGGCGAGGATCAAGTGTCAAATCGTGGACGATTAGCATATTTTATTGTGCTGAAGTTTTTAATATTTTTTTTTTTTTATCTAAAAGGAGGTGTTTAGAAACTGTAATTAGAACCGAGATGAGTGTGTGAGGAACATTTCGATTTCGCAGGAAACATCAGGGATCTGTAAACGTTAAACGCAAATCTGTTTTTTAACCTCATTAATCCTCTGAAACTTGAGCTTTGTCTTTATTCCTGATGTAAAGTGCAGTGTTAAGTTTGGGCTGTACATATGGGTCCCCATGGGGGGGGGTGCCCAAAGTTTCTATGGTGCCCTCAACTGTGTTTGCCCTTATATGTTTTCCTCATTTATACGCCCATTTCTGTTTTCCCAATTTATGGGCCCATGTAACACTAGTGAGGACACTATAGAAACTGTCATCACATCCACTTAAGAAACAATATGTGAAGCCCAATTTAAGCCTTATAATCCCAACATGGAAATGTCTGCCTGGAAAAGACCAATCGTAAAGAAAGACTGATACCAGTAATATGAGGATAACTTTTGTATTTCCTTACACAAGGCAAACAGAGAGCAGCAAAATGTCTGGTGAATTAACAAAATCGCGTAAATCCCCCACCTGTTTGTAGCTCGGTGGGAATGAAAGCAACAGGGTTGCTGAGATGTGGAGAATTCAAAGATGCATCTGTGAATTTCTTTTAAAAAAAATGGCGTAAAAACATGCACAGATACGTTTTACAGAGGATAATGCAACTGCTAAAAAAAACAAAAACTGACAAGCCCTCACTCTCGTAAACACCGAAGGATTATGTCAAGATGTTCACGGCTCCACGTACGCAGCGTATCATGAATATGATCAAAACCGGGATTAAACTCAAAAACCGTTTCCCCCTTCCCCCCAGGGTCTCGTACGTTTAGCAGGAAAATCCCTGTCATTCTTTTATTTTACAGGCTCCTTTCATGCTGGATGGGTGTTAACATTATTGTTAATGGCATTTGGAAACTGCAGCGACCAGCTGGACTTTAGACTTTAGCAAAATATCGATGTTCTGCACCACTTTGACGAATCTTCATTTACAGTCACGGAAAAGGAGTTATTTTTTTGTGTGTTTTTTTTTAGGCGTTCGATGGTTTCTCTCTGACCTTTGTACAGTAAATTATTAGAATATACTCCGACATTCCTGTGCTGCCTGCACAGCGGCTGCCAAATATTGACCAACCAAAAAAAAAAAAAGGAATCAAACTAGTTTTGTTGTTTTGTTTTTTCTTTTTATGTTTTCGCTCGTGAAGTTTTCGGTCAAACTGTGTCGTGTCTCCAGGTGAGCTTTCCATAGACGGTAAACTCTTACCGTGTCTTACCGTTATTATCATGTTGATATAAAGCAGATCGAGATCCAATTTTATTCACATCTGTGGCCAATCTCTCTTTCTTTTTTTTTGGTTTGGTAAACACGTCGGTGTGAAAAAGTTCAACAGTTCAAAATTGTCTTTTGTTTTCCTGTCTTTCTATTTCTGAATGTGTTTATAAGTTGATTGATATTTGTAGATAAATATGATAATAAAAGGAGGCAGTATATTTAAGGACGTCTTTTTACTGTTCATTATTTCAAGTTCATTCACCATGTATTTAAAGCCATTTTTTAAGATAATTGCACATGTACACATGCCTACTATTCTAGTTTTTTTGCTTCACTGTGCATCAGCAGGTAAAAACCGTTTTAATGATGATCTCCACATTTCCAGGGTTTTGGGGTTTTACTAATACCTAAAAAAAAAAACCCTATTCACTACTCTAGCAAGTTCCCAGCCAAATTCAGCTAATGCATCCTAGAGATTGCAGGATTTCCAAAAAACTGAATAAATACCACACATGTGAGCACGAAACTGCTCCGTTTGCTTAATCTATCAGATTTAGCTACTACTGCAGAACATCAAATGCATTTTTTCAAGCCCGCGGCGATGGCTCTCGCTGGCACGGCTGACGGTGGAGTGGGTAGGATATGCAGAACAAATGGTAAAGAACACTTGCTCCATGCTGAAATCTTTATTATAATACCTACATGCTTTAATTAAAGGTTCCAATCCATGCAAATACACATTTCACACGTTCACATTCTTGGCTTTCTTCATGCTAAATAACGGCAAGTAGAAACAGAGCTACAGCAACAAACAGCCCGACGAGGCCTCCCACGTTTCTATCGTCCCTGTGACCTGCAGAGCAGAAATACGGAGCGAGGTTATTTGTGGGGTTATTTTCCATACGAAATAACACAGAGAAGGATAAAAACGCTTTAGGCTTTGCATGTTTAACCATCTGTAAGCTGTGATTTACAAACTAAATAAACGACAGATACTGAAGATGCTTTTGTGAAAGAAAAAAAGAGCAAATGCCAAACTAAGCTCACCTGAGTTTTTTACCGTGAAAATAAAGGAGTTCCTGAGCTCAGCAGGGCCGTTGTTAACCGCCACGTGACACTCGTACGTTCCGGAGTCGTTGACGGCGGTGTTCTTCAGAACCAGGGAAACGTCTCCGCTCTCCCTGAATAAAGCGTCCCGCAGCGTCACCCGACCCCGAAAAGCCTGAAGCTGGTAGTTCGGGTACGAGTGTTTATCTCGGAAAAAGTAGACATGCCCCTCTAGGTCCAGTTTGTTCCATCTCACGAAGGAGATGTTTCCTTTGGGCGCCTCACATGGCAAGATGGCATCTCCAGGCTTTGCAATAACCTCTGAGAGATTTCAATCAGAACGGAAGAAAAAATTAAGTTAGTGATACTTTAAAGCAAAAAAAAAACATGACATATTGCTGAATTACTCATAATAACATGCTTACTTATTAACATTCACCTACCAGTGATCATATAATAGTATGATCAGAAAATGAGACAAAACAACATAAATCAACACGTGCAGGACTGTAAGATACAGAGAGATTCAGTTTCAGGCTGAAATTAAATGCATGTATTGTATGCAACACGTCTACGGCAGAGCAGGTGGACACGCTACTTTTTAGTGTCCACATATGCATTCAGTTTACCATGTGTCCAGAGACACAAACAACATTGAGTTACAAACATACACCACACACACACAAACATACAAACCTACCTTCGGCTATTGTGTTAACCAAAACTGAACATAGGAACAGGGCAAATACAAACCCTCTGGTCGCCATTTCAGAAAAAAAAAAAAAATGGCGGTCATAAAATTATATGAGTCATTTCTCACATGACGCAAACAGTGAGGTAACTCATGTACATATTTGAGATATATATATTTTTTGCTTATTTCATAATCCATCTAATGTAGGTACAACTATTAAACACACAAACACTTTTCTTTTCTGGTTCAAGGGTAAAATACCTACGTTTATATTTCAGGTGGATACAGTGATTTGTTTTGGTTACACACCACACCATAAAATGCAGTTTGCTGTAATTTGATATACATTGTGGGTACAATGAAATTGCTAAAAGGTGGAGACATCTCTTCCTGTTCCTGCTGCCGATCTGTTGATCTCACCTGTTTGATCAGAGGCTTTAATCCATGTCCAATGTCCAAACTCCCATCAGGATTATTCCTCCAGGGTAAAATGACAAAAAACTCCTCAACATTACTTTTCCTGTTGTACGCATAATGTCTCTCTAAGTCGCTGGTTGAAGGTAACTGATCTGACTGAAAACTAATGGGTAGTGACCTGTGAGAACCGGTTCTATCTGTCAATAAGATGATGCAGGCGCTGTTTGTAAATGACACAGCGTGTTGCTTCACTGTCAGATAATCCTCAGTCACCTGCGAGTGACTCAGATATGTTGCTTATCAGAAGTGATTGAATTAATCATTTATTATATCCAATGAGAGGAAATTATAGACAAATCTCATTAATTACACTACACCATACATTTGGCAGCCTGATCAATAGTTTAATCGTGTGTGAACTGAATGATTTGCAGTTCTTAAAGTGGAGGTTGGCATTTTTCATTCTAACAAAAACTAAATGACACAAGTTTGCTGACATGGTGTGATTTGTTAGATGACACACCCTGTCCTATTACTGAATAACTATTTTCCTTAGGGTGCTACTGTACCTGCAGGCCATTATTAATACAGTGTGTTACTATAGGGGGAGCACACAACTCACTATGGCTATAAAGACCATAGATTTACATGAAGTTATTTTACTACAGACTCAATGCAAATATCAGATCAAATGTAAGACAATGAATGAACTGATGCATCATAAAGAGTCATACATTTTTCTTTTATTTGCATGTTGCTTGCTAGGTATTATTTGCTATTATATGGAATTGATGTGTGTTAAGTATATCATTGCATATATTATACTCAAAATTGTATGATTGTTTTTCATAGGATCATATTTAGTTCAGTTTAATTGCAGTTTAAAAACACTGTAAAAATGGTTTGAATTTAATGCCAAATGCGACAGGAAAAGCTCGCTTGATGTGAGGAGGGCTAGTGGTTAAGGTGGTTAATCCTCTGACCCTGAAGGAGCTGTTGCTGGTGTGAATCTCCCTCTTGGAGTTCTTTGGCCTGGAATTCATATGACCTTTTTTGGGACACATAGTATAGTATGACCTCTTTTGGGACACATAGTATAGTATGACCTCTTTTGGGACACATACTATAGTATGACCTTTTTTGGGACACATACTATAGTATGACCTCTTTTGGGACACATACTATAGTATGACCTCTTTTGGGACACATACTATAGTATGACGTATTTTGGGACACATAGTATAGTATGACCTCTTTTGGGACACATACTATAGTATGACCTTTTTTGGGACACATACTATAGAATGACCTTTTTTGGGACACATACTATAGAATGACCTTTTTTGGGACACATACTATAGAATGACCTTTTTTGGGACACATAGTATAGTATGACGTATTTTGGGACACATAGTATAGTATGACGTATTTTGGGACACATACTATAGTATGACGTATTTTGGGACACATACTATAGTATGACGTATTTTGGGACACATACTATAGTATGACCTTTTTTGGGACACATACTATAGAATGACCTTTTTTGGGACACATACTATAGAATGACCTTTTTTGGGACACATACTATAGTATGACCTCTTTTGGGACACATAGTATAGTATGACGTATTTTGGGACACATACTATAGTATGACGTATTTTGGGACACATACTATAGTATGACGTATTTTGGGACACATACTATAGTATGACCCCTTTTGGGACACATACTATAGTATGACCTTTTTTGGGACACATACTATAGTATGACCTTTTTTGGGACACATAGTATAGTATGACCTCTTTTGGGACACATACTATAGTATGACGTATTTTGGGACACATACTATAGTATGACGTATTTTGGGACACATACTATAGTATGACCCCTTTTGGGACACATACTATAATATGACCTTTTTTGGGACACATACTATAGTATGACCTTTTTTGGGACACATACTATAGTATGACCTTTTTTGAGGGACATAGTATAGTATGACCTCTTTTGGGACACATACTATAGTATGACCTTTTTTGAGGGACATAGTATAGTATGACCTCTTTTGGGACACATACTATAGTATGACCTTTTTTGAGGGACATAGTATAGTATGACCTCTTTTGGGACACATACTATAGTATGACCTTTTTTGAGGGACATAGTATAGTATGACCTCTTTTGGGACACATACTATAGTATGACCTCTTTTGGGACACATACTATAGTATGACCTCTTTTGGGACACATAGTATAGTATGACCTCTTTTGGGACACATACTATAGTATGACCTTTTTTGGGACACATACTATAGTATGACCTTTTTTGAGGGACATAGTATAGTATGACCTCTTTTGGGACACATAGTATAGTATGACCTTTTTTGAGGGACATAGTATAGTATGACCTTTTTTGAGGGACATACTATAGTATGACCTCTTTTGGGACACATACTATAGTATGACGTATTTTGGGACACATACTATAGTATGACGTATTTTGGGACACATACTATAGTATGACCCCTTTTGGGACACATACTATAATATGACCTTTTTTGGGACACATACTATAGTATGACCTTTTTTGGGACACATACTATAGTATGACCTTTTTTGAGGGACATAGTATAGTATGACCTCTTTTGGGACACATACTATAGTATGACCTTTTTTGAGGGACATAGTATAGTATGACCTCTTTTGGGACACATACTATAGTATGACCTTTTTTGAGGGACATAGTATAGTATGACCTCTTTTGGGACACATACTATAGTATGACCTTTTTTGAGGGACATAGTATAGTATGACCTCTTTTGGGACACATACTATAGTATGACCTCTTTTGGGACACATACTATAGTATGACCTCTTTTGGGACACATAGTATAGTATGACCTCTTTTGGGACACATACTATAGTATGACCTTTTTTGGGACACATACTATAGTATGACCTTTTTTGGGACACATACTATAGTATGACCTTTTTTGAGGGACATAGTATAGTATGACCTCTTTTGGGACACATAGTATAGTATGACCTTTTTTGAGGGACATAGTATAGTATGACCTTTTTTGAGGGACATACTATAGTATGACCTCTTTTGGGACACATACTATAGTATGACCTCTTTTGGGACACATACTATAGTATGACCTCTTTTGGGACACATAGTATAGTATGACCTCTTTTGGGACACATACTATAGTATGACGTATTTTGGGACACATACTATAGTATGACCTCTTTTGGGACACATAGTATAGTATGACCTCTTTTGGGACACATACTATAGTATGACGTATTTTGGGACACATAGTATAGTATGACCTCTTTTGGGACACATACTATAGTATGACGTATTTTGGGACACATACTATATAGTATGACGTATTTTGGGACACATACTATAGTATGACGTATTTTGGAACACATACTATAGTATGACCCCTTTTGGGACACATACTATAGTATGACGTATTTTGGGACACATACTATAATATGACCTCTTTTGGGACACATACTGTAGTATGACCTTTTTTGGGCGACACTTTGGGTATGTTGGAGAAGAGGTTTGAAGAGGAGTTGTGGAGAAAGTCTTTAGTCCTCTGTCTTTGAACACAACAGCTGCAGGTTCCAAACTATCTCTTGGAATTCTTAGGTACTGAATTTCAATGCAAACATCTAAAGTGAAGATGCCAAATGCGACAGGTAAAGCTGGCTTGGCTTGAGGAGGGCTAGTGGTGAAGGTGGTTAATCCTCTGACCCTGAAGGTAACTGTTGCTGGTTCGAATCTCCCTCTTGGAGTTCTCTGGAATTCACCTCTTTTGGGGCACATACTATAGATTACTTTGGGAGTAATGGATTACTTTGGAAATAATAAAATTTTACCTTTTATCAGACACCCTGAAAAAAGAGTGAAAAGCTTTAAGAATCCACACTCATCTTGTAGCACTGGTTAGCTCAGTGTGTTAGAAGGCTGCCTGGTAGTTGTTGGTCCAGGGTTCAATTCTTGGTGAGGTTTCACATCAAAGAGAACACACCTGAAGTTAAACAGCAGTTTGGACTCTTTCTCTTGCATTTAAAGGCTTAAGTAGTTTACTTGGTTGGGTGGGTGGAGCATAGCTATTAAAGCAAACTAATCAGCTAAATCTCGCAAAAATGCAGAATAAACTCAACTTCTAGTAAAACTTCAGCCACTCCTGGCCTGCGCTTGCATAACCCCTTGCTTCCACCTCTACAAACACAGGGGGAGGACACGGCAATATTATTATTTCTCTTCTTCATTAGTCATTTGTCTAATAAATCGTCCTAAAGACATCCAATCATTACTTTAAAAATGACTTAGGACCATCACTCTAAAACTCAACTAAAATAAATGCAGGCTTATCACTATATCTATTATTTGTAGCTGGTAGGCACATTTTCTTTGTAGTGTAGAGGAAAAGTCACCAACATAATATTTTGAAGGTCACCAGTTCGAATCCACTTCTTGGTTCTCTTATCCATTATTTCCAGTCATCTTTCTACTAAAAAAGTCTAAAAGCACCCCAAATTACTTTAAAGATGATGTGATTTGGTACCATTGCTTTATTAGAAACATAAACATAAAACCCAACAATGCATTTTGTCACATGTTCTTTAAGAGAAGTTGCCCGTGTGGCAGCGTTTTCTTTGTAGGTTGGAGGAAACGTCATTGATCTCATCTTTTGAAGGTCACCGGTTCGATTCCCGCTTTTATTTCTCTTCTCCCTCATTTCTAGTATTCGCTCTTCTAAAAAAAAAAATCCAAAAATTAATTTACTGATGTTACTGTACAATTTTTTTTTAATTGAAAGCTGTATTTACGTTCAAATAACAGAAAACTCAATTAAACTGTCTTTTTTCATTATAAGTTCTGTAAGACAAGAATGAGTCTTGACACCAACTGTATTTCTGTTCTAGTCAAGTGGGACTGTTCTATGACTTGTCTTCAGAAGATCACCAGTTCAAAGCCCTCTTGCAACTTTTCTCTTTGACTATATGAGTCTTACTTGTTCACTCATGGGAACGAAGAAGACCAGACTTCCTGTTAGAATTTGTAGTGTAGTGGTAATATTCCAGGTTTGGATGGTGTAGGTTTCTGGTTCAAATCCCTCTTGCAACCTTTATCTTTGACAATATGAGTCTTATTGTGCATTCATGAGAACGAAGAAGACTCAACTCCTCATGAGAGATTGTAGTGTAGTGGTAATGTCCCAGTCCTTGTGTGGTTAAGGTAGTTGTCATTTGAAGGTCTCGAGTTCGAAACCTTCTGACAACTAATCTTTTTGTCAAGACAAGTGCTTTTCCCTGTACATTCATGAGAATGCAGAAGACAAAGAGAGGTGTGAAAGATGGTGGTCTGGTGGTAAGACCCATGCCTCCCGTGCATGAGGTCACTGGTTCAGAACTGTCCCTGCGCAGGGGCAACAACCAAAGCAATGACTAAGAGCCTGAGTGTCCAAGCGAACACGGGCGATGAATAAGAAAGAAATGAGATTCCCAAATATGAGAGAGTGAAGACAAGGCCGGTCATTGAAAAAGCAAATGAGATTCCCATCACTGCAAAGCTCAGTCTGAGGCAGACAGACTAAAAGGGGTGACCAAAGGTGGCAGATCTGAAAATTCCAGCCCTCCACAACGAAGCCACTGAGAGAGACATGGGCAACACTGCAAGAGAGTTCGGCAACTCTGAGAAAGACATGGGCCACGCTGCGAGGGAGTTCGGCAACCCTGAGAAAGACATGGGCAAGTCTGAGGACAAACAGGTGCGAGATCAGAGACTTGCAGCAAGGTGGACTAAAGAATGGGTGCAGGAAAGAGAACCTTTTTTTTTTGCCTTTTTTGGCATTTTTCTGCAAAAAAGCTGCAGCAGAGGTGGTATTTGAACTCACATCCTCTGCTCTCCCAACCCTGGAGACTACCACTGCACCACCTGCTCTTACTTCCTAACATAATTGGAAGTTGTATTTGCAGAAGCCACACAATCGCCAACTGTAAAAAAAAAAAAAATTAAAGTATTAATAAAAATAATAAAAATACTTAAGAAGTTTGAATGTTACAACAGTGAATTGCTTTTATACTTGTTTTGGTCTTTTTTGTTCCAAAAGTAATACAATTTAAAAAGAAAATCTTTTTTTTTTTTTTCTTTACATAAAAAGCAATGTCAGTAGATTATCTGTACATTACCCCTTTTAGTGAAATTTGTCTTCATTCACTAAGTACACTGAAGTGAACATTGTTAACAGTTAAGATCAGTGTTAGAAATCAGAGCAACAGGGTTTAAGAATCAGAGGCACTCGCCAGTAAACACGGATGAACTGGGGATAAGGGTTAACTAGGTCCAAGTGGCTGTACATATCTGTATATTGTTTATTGTTTTTAATTTTTTTTTTTTTTTTAATTTTTAAAATTTTTTTGTAACTTTTCTAACTGCTGCTGTAGCACTGTGAATTTCCCCACTGTGGGACAATAAAGGAGCTATCTAATCTAATCTAATCTACATCATAGGCACTGAAACACAAGGAGGAATGAATGTAGTCAGGGGGAACACTGGTGCTGCAGAAGTGATGTACAAAGTCTATTTCAAAATTAGCAGATAATTAAATCGACAGATAGTTTGAACCTTACAAGTTTCACAGTTTTGCATCTATAGTTGAAGCTGCTAAATTAACACCCTAAAGAAAATGTTCATCCACCAGGAGTGCTCTCACAATCGTATTCATTCACACACACATCACACCATCCGATGCACTCACGTGGGATGAAGGTGAACGTGAGCGTGCCCATCCATTGCTGTCCGTGTTGAAACCTCTGTCTGGTGCACAGCTGAATCCCGAGAAAAGGAAGAGGACGCAATTTAGGAGTAAACAGAGGGGAAGGCCGGTTATACACGTGTTGAAAAAGCACAGACACGCACCTGTCCACCTGTAGGTAAACATGTCCGCAGGCAGTAGTAGTAAAGCGGTGGAACACTGATTATAGGGGTGCACAAAAACAGAACCCAACCAAAAATGCACTTAACCTCTCATTTAAACCTTTATATTTTCTGAATGTCACTATATTAATAATATGTCCATACATTTGAGTTCTAATTAAACCAAAAATAATGCATTACTGACGAAAGACATTTAGATTTTCGGAACCACCCCCCCTCCTAAATGGTTTGGTCCACGCTGAGCAGGTTCTGTTTCCTGGGTAACGTCGCCTCCCTTTCAACGCAAAATGAGTCGGCCGTCACTAGACTTTGCTGGTGTGAAACGCGTCTTCACATTAAAGAAAATGAGCTGTTTTCGGGTATAAAACTGCATAAAGTATAAATCTCTTAAAGTGGTTACCTCAAACGTGACGTCGCAGAGTTTTCCCGCGGCTAAAAAAACGAAAATCGACGAGCGACGAGAGAAGAGTCCACGTGAAGAAAAAGGATCGCTCAGACTTTTAGCTAAAGTCCAGTTGCACTGACGGTAAATAAGATTAGTTTATCGTCACAATCCTTGTGCAGCATAATTTTAAACTGAAAAGAAGTTAATACATGGCAGCATAATTTTAAACTGAAAAAGAAGGTAATTTCTCCTCCAATTCCATAGTGTATAGTGTGTCTCGTCTACAAGTGATTTAACATGGATATGTGTTGTATATGACCCAAGAAGCGTCCCTAATATAATATAAAAAAAAAATTGATTTAGCCTAAAAACTTTGTGATGACCTGAGTTTTTATTTTTATTTCATTTCGTAAATGGGGGAAAAACATCTGGTTCTGTTTGTGAAAATCAACTAACAAGACCTGATAGACAGTGGGCTACTGTGTATGTATTTTATATTTCAGTACTATATGTACATATTTGTTAATATCTGTCCATTTTCTAGTATAAATATTTGGCTATAATTTTAAGTTTTTCATTTATAATTTATATTTTTAAATTTAAAAACATTTTCCTTAATTACATCACATGTACAGAATGTGATAAATTTGTACATATTTTATCATTTTTTAAATATTTTATCAATTGCTTTGTGCTAGTTGCGAAGCGTTTACTGTTAAAAGTAAATACATGACACTTTAATACAACATAAAGTGGTCTGTGTACAGCTTATATAATAGAGTACATTTGTAGACCCTCAAAATAAGTCAGCATACAGCCATTATTGAGTAGAAAATAAGTGCACCTCTATGTGAAATTGTCCAAATTGTGCCCAAAGTGTCGTATTTTGTGTGGACCCGTTTTTTTTTCATCACTGCCTTAACTGTCTTGGTCCACAGGTTCAGGCATTAATGTTGAATTATTTTGAGGGGACAACACATTTACACAGTTTATAAGCTCTACACAGACTACTTTACATTATGTCAAAAGTGTCATATCATTTATGCAGTCTTATGAAAAGATATAATAAAATATTTACAAAAATGTGTGTGTGTCCTAATAAAATTTTCAATAAAATTGAAAAATGTGTGAAAATATTAAAAAAAAAAAAAAAAATTAAGTAATGTTAGATTACAGTGAACAGCAAACTTCAGAGTACATTTGGCATAGAAAGATAATGTTGGTTTGTGTTTATGGAAAAAAACATCCCTGATACCGTCAGTCAACACAACACTTCCATACTGAAACAGACATTTACACATTTGGATCAAATTCAACTCTTGTTGTTTCCTTGTTTTGAGAAGTGTCAGATCTACAGCGGAGTCCTTGAGAAGCTTCTGGAGACAAAAACAAACATGTCTCTGAGACAATGTACAACAACTGAAATTATCGCCTCTACTCCCAGTTTAATTTTATCGAATGATTGTAGAGTAAACTTAAAGGTGACTCACTGGCTGCAGCAGTCGTGTGTTTCAGGGAATAATCCTGTTGGAAATTAAAGTGTCAGCACCTCCTGTGGCCTTCACGAGTAATTAGAGACAGCTAAATTATAGGGGACTGATTCAGATATTTAAGTGTTTCATGTATTTAAGTTACACTGCAATATCATCAGGTAAAAATAGCTGCTTTTTAGTACTATTAGTCCAAATTTGTGCAGAATTATCTCATTCCATTGTAGATAAAAATATGAGAGAAAAGATGTGATAAAACTTTATAATAAAAAGTCACCATTTATACAATTTACTTACTTAGTAACTTACTTCCTACATTCTTTAAAGCTACTTAGCTGTGGTGGAATTGGAAATGAATTGGTTGGGTGGGTGGAGCATAGCTTATTAAAGCTAACTAAGCAATTTCAAAAAATTTTTTAAAAAATCAGCTAAATCTAGCAAAAATGCAGAATATACTCAACTTCTGGTAAAACTTCAGTTGTTCCTGGCCCACACTTGCATATAACCCCTTGCTTCCACCTGCTACTGCAGGATTTGCATTTGTTGATCAGGGACCCTGACGAGGCATCGAACCCCGCGCTGCGACATCTTAGGTTGGGTTCGACCCCGTAGCTAAGGACCCCTGATCAACAGTTCCATTCCTGAAGTATCAGGTCCCGGGGGAGGGGTTGTCCTCCCCCGGGACTTTCCGTAGAGTAAATGCTGGGGGTTATGGAAACGGAAACCACAAACGGCTGAAATTTTGCTGAACAACGCTTTCCAAAGAAACTCCAACCGAAAAACCGAGAAATTAACACTTAACTACTGTCATGAATAACTAAATCTAAGCTGTTTAACTACCAGTTTTATTAACCAAATGACAATAAGTTAGCTACAAGTACCCAATGTTCTCTCGGTGCATTTCACATCTTCACTTTGTAATTTCAGTGCCAGTTAAACTCTCAAAACTTCTACACATTTGTCTAGAGGAGGTTCTGAACCTGCACCACGTGCACACCAGGACTGCATCTCAAACCTCAACACCACAAGCCCTCTACACACAGGTGGACAACCTGGTCATTGTTAACAGTTAATGTCGGGCAAACAGGTCAAACGTCTGCTCAGTGTTTCAGAAGGCTGAATGGAAGTGGCTAGTCCAGGGTTCAATTCTTGGTGAGGTTTCACATCCGAAGTTAAGTATATAAAAGAGAACAAGAAAAAACACCTAAAGAGTGAGCTAAGCGTGATGGTTTACATGGCGGAGTGTTGAAGTCTGCGTTCTTAAGTTACGGCAGCACAGGGTTCGATACCGCGTCTGGGCCACCTCATCAACAAATATGACGCCTGTAGTAGGGGGGTGTCCTCCCATAGATTGTTTTGTTGGAAACTGCCTCAGCATTTTTTCATCAATTGCCATCAGAGTGTGTACCATAGAGGGGTTAATTGATAGAAAGCTGTCCTAGTTATGTTATTACCATTATTCTACAGGATCCCATTCTCACACATTTTAGAGACAGTGGTGAATATGTGTTCTATGTGATAAGCTGCAGTATGGTTTCTTTTTTCATCTGTATGACAAACTCATACATTTTGTAAGCGATGCTATGAGTCATGTTGCTGTAACAATGTTGCACTGGGAGTTAAATGTGCATCTGTTAAGGTATCGATCGCTATGGAACTGGTTGCAGAAAGGAGCAAGAGTCCAATTAGCAACAAGCATCCCTACACATGTTCAGTCTGATTATCAGGTTACCACTGAGGGATCGTAGGAGCATCTTTTTTTATTTTCTGATGTTGGCTTGCAGATGAAAATGTCAGGTGAATACCGTATAGATTCAGCACACACACACACAAAGTAAGCCAAAACTATTAAAACATATATACAGCATGACAAACAAGTCAAAATGCTCATTATTATTTAAGACAAGTCAGTTTTATTTGTATAGCTCATAAGGAATGACTCCTTGAGCCTGATAGTTGACGGCTCTACATCCATATTGCAATCAAAAATGTTCATTTTTTTAAGTTAAATTAAATTGTACATGTTAACTTTACTAGCGATTCAATAAAAAAAAATTGTATTGTAGCATATGTATTTATGTACATGCTAACATAAACATGTATATTGCATTTATCTTGTCATATAATCTATTTTCTTGCTGGGAAAATAATAATAATGAATTCATGGGCTGAATGTGAATATCTAAATATTGCGCTAATGCAATTTTTATTTACTCATGAGTTATTTATTTATATGTATTTTATCTTATTTCTTTGTGTTCAGAATTAGTATTCATGTGCTAGGAACCTCTTGAAAACAAGATGCCACACACACACACACGCGTGCGCATACAGTGATTCATGTTGCTGTAACAATGTTGTTAGGGCATCGATCGCTATGGATTCGGTTGCAGAGAGACAAGAGTCCAATTAGCAACGAGGATTCCTTTACATGTTAACCATCTCTCTGTGGATGATTGACAGAAACAGAATAAAAACAAAAGCAATTGTGCACAAGAAAGATGGAAAATTGATAAATTAATTGAAAAAATCACATCAAAATAGCAGATTTTTTTTCTACATGTATACTCTACCTTCGACAGAAAGTTAATGTTTAGCAGCATTAATATTGCACTAAAGAAAAACAAGTCAACAAAGAAATGCTGAGGTCAGGACGGAACATTTTTAATCACATCTTCCCGAAATGTCACAACGAACTATTTCTTATTCTTTTTTACCCGCAAATGTTTAAAACATCTGCTTGACATTTCTATACAAAGCTGATAAAGGATATGGGGTTTAGCTCGAGAAATGAAATGCAAATGTGTTTCGGTGCACGTGAGCCGGCTTCAGGCCGCCGCGAAAAGATTAGGGTGATTTTTTCATAAATCCGTGATAACATTTGGACAGGACTGTGATGGTAAAAAAGTCCATCAGAACCAAAACCAAAGTGTTTTAAAAGCTGAACCTAAACACATGAGTCTCCGGTGTACAGTGTTGGACACTGAGCATAATCCACACAGCAATTACACCCTGCAAAACGGATTAGGCAACAGCTTTCAGGTCTATAGATACACGCATCATTTTCCAGGAGACAGGTTTTTTTGTGGTTTAGGACATGTTTAACCCAAAACATGGGGACACATTCATCACTTACAGAATGTTGCCTAACATTCAAAATTGGGTCAAAGGCATTTCTGTTCTGTTGCTTTAAACCTTACACTAAATGCAGCATTACAGTTGCATTTCTGAGATTATTGCCTCACTGCAGAACGAATGGATGGTTATTTTTGTCCTACAAGCTTCAAACTCCACTTTTTATTTTTTTGGTAATTACCCATTCATTGTATTTTAACATGTAAAATATTTTGTTGAGGATGTTCTCTGCCTGGTTTGTGGCTATTTGATTGTTCGATTGGACAAACGGAAACATTTGTGGGATGTATGAACACATTTCACTATTACAACTGGTGTGATATCATTTCCCGTTAAGGGTGGGCCCACATAGACATGGTGGTTGGGATTTTATCATATTTCACTATTAATAAATTCGGGAATAGTGTGTGTGAGATAAGAGATGCCAGATATGGCATTTTTTATGTTTTTGCATAGAGGCAATAGCCTACAATGTAAGCACTTTTAATATCTGTTCATTATGAGAATTACAAATAAGAGAAAAATAATTTCAGAAGCATGTTGCTGTAGATTGCAGCACTGTGTACATTGGTGTGTTTTTAATGCTTAATGTTTGCTGTGAGTTATCCCTTTGTACTTATTTCTTCAGCTGGATTCTGTTAGAAAAGACATGTTGATCTCAATTTGAGTTTCTTGAAAAAGAAAGGGGGGAAAGTACGGTTTGTATTTCGCACAGAATCACAATGTCCATGGCTGCCAAATTAGACTTGGAGAAAAAAAAAATGCAGAACAGAACAAGGATATACGCCAAAACAGCCTGAAAACACAGAGCCCTAAATGCAGCTTTCATCAGAATGATGCACAGGGTCTGCCATGGCTCCACTCACTTGGTTTGAGGTTGGGGTTCAGCAACGTAATGTATGCTGCTGCATCTCTGTGCATTTGCACATTGACAAGTGCAAGCTAATTTCTCATGAATAATTAAAGAGTGACTTCCGAGGTTATTTCTGTGTCTTTGATCAGGGGCCTGACACGCCGCCAACTTCTCTCACACTCGTTATGAAGCTTAATCAAACTACATTATCTCCTGCGCGACACTTCTGCAAAGGAAAAAAACACAAAAAAGGTATAAAATATTTACGTGGAAAATGACAAAGCCCTTAAGAGGCTTTGCTCCCAAACGAGCAAAAGGAGGAAGTGATGCACAGAGTGGTCACAGATGGGTGGAGCATTGATTTTCTATATCTGGCAACAGTCAATATTGGTTTCTTTTACACATGACTGTAATTATTCCATATATCGACTCACTTACTTACATATTAATGAGCCATTTTCCTGCACTTACACTTGCATAAGTTGATGTTTGCTGTTGTAACCAGGGCATCAATGGCCTTCTAGGAATAATGAGGCACATTTTTTTACTTTCCAAATGACAACTGTTCCCATGTGCGACAGAAACGGCGTCCATCTTGAAAACGGTGGCCATCATCTCTAATATTAGAGCGTCACGTGTCGCATTCCCCAAAAGAGCGAAATGTAAAAGTCATACAAGACAATGTAGAAACACAAGAAATAATACCAATATCTAAATGAAAAATACTTAACATGCATTATATATGGATGATAAGAGGAAGGGATCTTATCGCATTTCTGTTTCACTTTTTTCCGTCTTTCAAGCAAAAATCAGAAAGGCCCATGGACGTGAACTGCAGCGAGGTGCTTGGGTAAGCACTGTTTAAGAAAAAAGTCCACGTTAAAGACTTTTAAAAGCAATATCCAACTATTTCCGCTGCTCGAGCACAGAGAGGAGATGCGGGCGATGACTGATGAGGAGCGTCTCACCTAAACGTTGGAGCCAATTACAAGCATGGATTACTGTTCTAATAAAAAAGCAACTTTCCTTTTTTTATTTCCCTTTATCAACATCACACTGTTGTCTCAGTTTTTTTTCAAAACTGCAGTGAATCCAAGTGAAAAATCATCCTCAATGTCCTACTACTCAACGTCCCTGTAAAACACGTGTCAACACCATAGGAAGAGTAACACCCGTGCATGTGTTATAGACCCTCCATTTTTTTCCCCAATGGCCCCTCGTGTTACACCTGCAGCTATAACTGTTAATTACTGTATTTTAGATCTTTAAGCCATAAATAATTTATTTTTCAACTAACAGTGTTAAATGTGGTCGGCAAAGGGAATTAAGAGACTTAATTTTTCGATTTGCCAGTTCTCATTGGCCAGGGCTGTGATGGGAGGCCCGTTAGCATCACGGGGGGTGACTCTAAACCCTGAAGTCAGGAGCTTTTTCGGCATCACCATGCAAATTCTGTTGAATAGCGCTCCGTCTAATTTTAGCCCAGAATGCACTGTGATGTTTGGGGTTTGCGGCAACAAACGTGCCCTACAGCTCCAGAAGATTTTTATCAGCCCAATGTGAAAAAAAGGAGTCAAAACTGTATTTCCTGTTCATTTTTCATGCCCTTCAAAGTAAAAAACAGACATATACATACATACATATATATATATATATATATATAGTGTATAAACTTAAAATATAACTGATCCGTTCATTTATTTATGTTAATATTGAGCTGTATTATTAAGTTGGATATGGGTTGATGGGTAATCCCCAAGTTTTTCTGCCTGGGAGACGTGAGTTCAAACCCTGTTTGAAGCCAAAATTCTGTAGTGATTTTCAAAGCTACATTTTTTACATTTGATTTTATTATTTAACACGTTTTCCCTGCACATAAAAAAAAAAAACTTCAAAGTTGTGTTAGACTGTTTCTGCCACGGAAGCACAGAGGAAAGCGGTTAGCGGCTGACCTAATTGTTGTATTTATAATCATGGCAGCCAATTAACAGTGTGGATTATTTTTCTAATAAAAACTCGGTTTCTGATTTTGTTTCCAGTTATCGCCTCATTAAAAATGACACTTGGGACACACTGCCTGTTGCGTTTTATAATATGTTTTACTTGTGACTTCACAAGTGAAAATTAACTTACTATATGATTTATTGATTGGTTGATTATTGATTGAAATGTGTGTCCCGTATGCAACTTAATAATAGGAGTCAATATTAAAACATATGAGGTGAATCAGTTATATTTTAAGTTCATTAAATACTCATTGATTTATTGGATTTTCAAAATAAAATTAGTTTAGTGAATTTCTGAATATTGTTCTACTAACCTCCTGATCTTGCTCTTCGTGGTTTGGACCCTCAAGCAACCTCCATCACCATGGAGACTCTGAAGAACACACACACACACACACACACACACACACACACAAAACCCTGGTTGAAACATCACAACTGAAAGTGACTGTACTACGTCTTTATCTTATAACTGAATTTTTGATCAGATTCTGGCTGCAAGAGAGGACATTTATAGTTCTGACACGTTTAATTTATTGGGTAAAACAAATCTACTTCAACAAAGAATCATAGGCTCTACCAGCACTAGACTTAGGTCCCTATGTCTGCACATTGTCTCGCTTAAGTGCAGGAATGACCGTGTTGCTGAAGTGTTTGCAGATTTTATATGAATGCTTCAGTGCTTTAATCACAGAGCTGCACACCGTCACACTTCTGTCAACAACTTTCTTCCTGGTGTCATTGTCGGCTGCTAAATGCAGACACACTGCAGACCTATAAACTGCTGCTGGGGCATTTTTTTTTAACTCTGGCTCTTTCCTGCACAAGTCTCTGCAACAACTGAATATCCATCTACTATACATCTGTCAAACTGCACACACGTCAGCCATAAGCATCACCTTAGAAGCTTCAGACATTTTCAGTATATGGATTGAAAGAAAACAGGAGAGACACAGTCTGTCATTAAATCTCTTACCAATAAGGCCTGTTCTAGGTTATCAGGTGATTATTTAACATTTCTGAATTTGTAAAATGCAATTTACATCAAAACGTCAGTTGCACTTGGCATTTGATATATGATTGTGTTTTATTTTGAAAAGTCGATGGAAATTCAATGCTGAAACTATATCTGACTTCCTGTTGCGATCCAATGAGCCGAGATTAATGTGATTTAAAAACGGAGTCCGTGAAAAATAGACCTGCTATGGATTCACGGCGCTGTAGCGCAATGAGCCGTGGCTGGGATGTTGCTGATCTGGTCCACGGGGCTCTCAGCGGAAACTATCGCATTGATTCCACTCCCGGTGGAAATTAGGCTTTAGCATCGGCCAGATACATGAAACACCTTGTTTTTAAGCTGTTGTGGTCAAGGACAAGAACGTTGAAATGTTTAATGAGGCCCGATTCTGGTCCCTTGTTTCCCGGCCCAGAAAACGATATTGATTTGTCTCCCCCTACTGGCGAGCCTGCAACCTTCTATTAACCTCTGTTAAGCATACAAGTTGTTTAGATCAGTTGCTAGAGGTGCCCCAGCCCTTGACAAGGACAAAAGCGGAGGCTTGTCATCCATCACCTTCTCATTCCCATGGAGAACCTCAGCCTCTTCACCTCTGCTGCACGTCATGTTCATACAATACCACAGTTCCTGCCTTGGCATTATAGGCTTTCTCCAGGTCTACAAAGAAGACCTTTTCTGTATTTCTAACATCTGCAAAGCAAATACTGCATCTGTAGTGCTCTTTTTTTGGCATACTGCTACTTACTAATGCCCACGTCAACTACCCTTTCCTATCACTTCGCTGTATGGCTCATCAGCTTTATTCCTCTCCATTGCATCTCCATTGTTGTGAGATTGCAGGCCGCTGCGTTATAATTGTCCATGCTTCCTGATTGCAGTTCCAAAATATAGGCTGCAGAGTGTGTTTGGAGCAACCCTGATGGTCCTGGTAATCCATGGTTTCGGGTTGTGAAAGGATTAATCTGTAATTTAGGGTACAGTTGCTTCCACTACAGACAAGTGATACAGATCCTGGGGTCTTAGATTTTAAGTTGTGTATCACTTATATCTTAAAAGGATAAATAAATCCTCCACCGACTGTCTACTCCATCCAAATGTAATGTTGTCTTGCAAAGTTGTTCCACAAAATTAATCAAAAAGTACCGATAAAAATCTACAATGGTTACAATCAGCTTTTGGCGATTTCCCAACACTCACGCTAACCTGTGCTTATGCTCATACTGAAAGAGCGGAGAAAATTGGCATTTGGGAGAGGTGATTTGCGTGATTTGTGCACAGCTGCTGCAGCAATTACCCCGTTATCAATTGTAGTCCAACTGGGACCTTTCACGCCTGAATCAACCCATTTTGCATAAAACGTCAATGCAAATAACCACAGCATATTTTTTTTCATCAATTTGAATTTCATTTGATTTGTGTGTGTGTTTGTTTTGCTGTTGTTCTATGCACTCCATGTTTTTTTTCCCCCTCTCATCTTAAACGGAGCTTAATTATGTTCTTTTGGGGGTTTTAGTTGCTTCCCGAGGTTTTATTTAACATGTTTCTAATGTTTATTTAAGTCTTCCGAATTACTTTGAGCTGCATTTCTCCTATGACCAATGTGTTGGGAAGCTGAAGTAAAACCTTCTTGAAGTTAGCCTGATTGAAGTTTCCAACAAAATGCACAACATTAGGATTACCAGTCTGCCAGCAGTTCACATTTTTTCAAAGAACTAACTGGAAGTAGAAGTTGGGTAAAATGTTCGGTCTGCAACTGATTGCCAACAACTCCAGATTGGCTGAGCAGGAACAGGATAGGAATTTGGAAATACAGCCCTTACTCATCTTAAAACACATTATTTTTTCAGCTTTACTTTAAATATAAAGAGATAGCCATGCTTTTGAATTTTTCTCCCGTGTATGTCAAGTTGTAGAATTTTCTTCTATACTACACTATACATCTGGTTTCTGGGTAAGTGGGTGGGTGGGGGGGGGGGGGGGGGGGGTAGCACCTTGTCCTTTTTTCAGTCTTCTATTTTTGGTTAATTTGGCATCTTATGTAATTTAAGCATACATTGTAGGTCAGAGATTTGTGGAATATATGATGCTTTTCATGGCTATCAATTTAGAGCTGAAAGCTGAAAGCTGAAAGCTTAGCTCCTGAGGGGAGTTGTGGTTCTGGCATTCCTACATGCTCCAGTAAATATATACATGTTTTCAACATGTGCAGCTATTGCCAATGCTTTTTGTTATGTGCACATATTTGGTAGTATTTTTGCGTTATGAAAAACATCAACAGCGTGTAATTGATTAGATATTGACTTCTTTAGTCTCTTGTAGTTTTTGATGCAATTTTGTGAAAAGATGAATATATAGTTATACCAAGGTAATTAAATTTGAAACCATTTTTTTTTACTACATTTAGATCAAATTAAGGCAAATTTATTATACATGCTGCTGGTAAAGAATGTGATGCATTGTCAAAAAATAATAACATATCATCTGCATACAAGGAAATCATGTATTATGTCATTGTTATTGGCTTTATCTCCTGTGGATTTATTTTTTTTTTGCCAACAGAACAGTGACCCTGATTGGATGTAATGACCATGGACATTGGATAATGATACTAGAAAACACAGGGGAATGCTGGAGTGGATGATCAATGACCACGTTGAATGTGAAAAGTCTGCCGGAAACCTGAGTGTTATGATTAATGACCAAATAAATGCTAAGGCTCACATGACCAATTTGCCTTGTTCATCATATATTATTGTTACTGCTTTTAAATGTGCAATGGCATTTTCAAGGAGAAATCCTCATATACCTCCTACATATTATGGAATAACTGAGATTTTGCACAAGGTGACTTATATCAGTGACTCATACAGAGAATCTGCTCCTCAGTCATCATCTGTTCAAACCGAATCAGATGACTTTGCCCCTCAGGTGAATGAGACAGCTACAGATGAAAGTGATATGGATAAATCTGTGATATTTTTTCTTTGAAATGTGTCTTTATTCTACTTGAAATTACAGGCACGGGTTTGAATACCTCTGCAAAGCAAATAAAACAATTGTCGAGGCGTTGGGTTGGACCTATAGATTAAGTAAACTCACCTCAAAGTAAATTGACAAATCTAAATAACCAAACAGAAAACAAAACATATCAGTGTATATTTACTTCAGAAATGATGATATCATCTGTTCAGAGTTCCACTTCCCTGAACCCCGCGGCTAATACTTTCCCCCACATGTCTTCAGTCAAGTCTGGACCCAGTGATTCAGACATTCGTCTTGTCAAGGCCGAGTAGAGGCAAGTGGTGGTTTTATTTCGCAGTAGCAGACATCGACAAATGCCAGGAATTCTATTTTTATGAAGGTCACATTTCATTCTTTATTGTTAGTAAAGTGATCATTCTACTTCATGTGTAAGACTGTTGGATGGTGGTGGTGTAGTGGAGTGCATTGTGATAAGCAGAGTGAGAAAGTCAATATAAAAACATCCATCCAACAATCAACAGAGCCACAAACACACATCTGTCATTGGTTATTGGTCTGTGTTGAAGCAAATATGATGACTCTCTGATTGCTTAATGGATGCATCTGTATTAAGGCTACAAGGTGCTAAACACTTAATGGGCACTTACTGCTAAAACATCTTATTTTCCAATATCTCAACATTGCTTTATGAGTATACTGTACATTTTTTATAGATATTTGGTGGACATTCTGGATGAAACCTGGTCTGATTGGGGATAGACAGCATACATCCTGTTTCGGATGGTGCAGCTCCCTTATTAAGGAACATGGCGTAATTTATTCCACCCAAACCATGACAGCCTAGAAATGAGTCCAGGAGGTGGAGACTATAACACTAAAGAATGAAATGTGGACTTTTAAATATCACATCACTGTCATTCAACATCAGATAATCATATAGATTTTTTTCTGTTAAAGTGAAACCTGGCTGTGTCATGAGGAATATGTTATCCCGAATGAATCCACTTTACCCAGCCATATTAATACTCATATTCCACCAGCCAAAGAGGTGGAGTTGCAGGCATTTTCAATTCAAGCGTATTGATCAGCCCTGAGCCAAGGTGCACCCACAGCACACGCTTTGCAAGCAAGCCTTATTCCCAGTGGTTCTCATCCAACTTGAAAAAACACTACAGCCAGTCCTATATGTCTGGCCTATGCTCCAGAATCCAGTTTCAATTAAGCCTCATCTCATTCTGAAGACAGGTAAAATAATTATAGGATCTCTACTGGACACATTCAGATTCACACCAGAACCTCAACCTCGTTTCAACGTGCCTAATTAAGTTGAACATTTATTAGTCTTACCACTGAGTCTTACCCGCGTGTCGAACTATTTCTGAATAACTTTCATATTCCTTCTCCTAACAAAAATGTATTCACAAAATGTCTGTGCGCTATAATTAAATTCAAGGAAGTGATCAGATTCATTGCCTTGACTCACTACAACTGCAAGTCATGTTTCTATATAACAATGTTTTATGGAGGCTTTTTCAGTCAGGATTAAGAGTGCACCATTTTCTCCATTCTTGTTCTCAGTGTTGTGTTTAACAATGTTCGTGAGATCCTATTACAGAGATTACAGCATATTATCTGTATGAAAGGGACTGCATAAAGCTGGTTTAAGTCCTATCTTTTGGATCGATTTGTAGTGATGGATCCTCCAGATAAAAGTTAGACATGGATGGAGTTCCCCAAGGCTCTATTCTTGGACAAATACTATTACCTTATATATATGTGTTATTATAGGGGACTTACTGTGCTCTTTCATAGTCACCTCTGTGATTCTTAGACCTGAGGTCTAAGAGTGGAAAATCTGTGCAGAAACACGAGTCAGCTCTTCTGTATGACTGTGTGTGTGTGCGTGTGTGCGTGTGTGTGTGTGTGTGTGTGTGTGTGGATTGATAGTGTTTTTGAAGTTGCGGGGTGAATGGGGCCAGTGCAACCAGAATGAACTGGTTTGGGAAACAAAAGCAGGGGCTTTAGAGGGAGCGATAGAAAACTAGGAGTGGGAGAACTTCTCCATGAGATTTCCTGCAACTCCAACCTGGTAAACAAGTAAGTGATCTCTACATTCACGCTCTTTCAAACTCACATTTTAAGAACCTCCCTCAATGAACCCATTTGTTTCATTTTAATTTAATGTGCTAAGACTTTTAAAATAAAAGGTTTTAATAAATGTTTTGCTAATAGCTCTGGAGCGATTCCATTATATGAACTGTAAAACTTAAGATAAATTAATTATTCATTAATTAAACAAAATCACATTCCACTGGATTGTGACTCTTCAACGGCTTCTCTGAACCTTATTTTGTTTGGTGCTTGTGCTTATCATCTGCCTGCTGGGCTTCACTAACCTTTATGTAATTGTCCCATTTTCCCATGCCTTATCCTGGCCATTTCCAACATCTCAACTTTAAATTACCTCAAGTAAACAGACATTTCATGATTTCATGTTGTATATGTGTGTGTGTGTGTGTGTTTTGCCTGTACAGAAGCTTGTGTGTGTGTGTGTGTGTAGTAGTTAAACTGTTGTTACACATTTTCAGAGATTGTTTAAAATTCATGTTTTTTTGTTGTTGTTTCGTTTCCTGCTGTTACAAGTGGCTTTGTTCTTGTGCTGCAAGATTTGGGCATTTCCTGTTTGTGTGTGTGTGTGTGTGTGTGTGTGTGTGTGTGTGTGTGTGAGAGAGAGCGGGAGAGAGAGAATCTGAGTTGGAGAAGTGGCCAGATTTCATTAACATTGGGAGTGACACTGACTAATGTTTGAAACATAAGACAAAACAGGTGTCTTATCTGTTGTGGGAACCAGAACCCATGGGATGGGCATGAAAAAAAAAAAAGATTCCTACAGTAGTAGGACAAACAGGATTTCTTCTGTACTGCTTTGCAAAATCTCTAATTAGAGATTAAACAGCACACACATGCATGCATGCACACAAAATACCTTTCATCCTCCAAACTCTTTTATTTCTCATAATTTGGTCAGAATCCAAACTCCAAACTTTGGTAGCTGGGGAGTAACATTGGCTTTTCAGATTAAACAACTGAACAGGCCACAGAAACTCTTACTGTCAGCCTTTTATTAAGAGGTGTGTGTGTGTGTGTGTGTGTGTGTAAGTGTGTGTGGGTTAAGTGATCAACTGTGACTTGCGGTTTCCGTCAGCTCGGTTGTGTCTGCTAATGCCAGCTCTGCAAAAGTTAAAATTAGAGGTGATTTTTTTTCCCTCGTAATCCTTCATTCAAACACCCTCTAAAGCAGGACATGTCCCTTAAAAATATTCTCCACAGATGATGAAGCGGTACAATCACCCCACACAAACATCCAAAAGAGAATTCAGAGTTAACACTAAAGCTGTGCACACTATGTTGAGAGACTTGTTAATTATTGTCACCTTATGTCATTAATGTAAAGTTCCACAACAGCAGTTACACTCTCTCTTTCCTTTAATTCTCAGAGCTGTGTTCAAATATTTGCTGAATCGTGCAGTATTTAACTAAAACATTATTATTGCCGGGTTGGCAATCAAGTGCTATATGCCTAATTATGGAAATTAAAAAAAAGAATTAAGGCTGTAAAGCTCCACTACGTAGCTACAGCTGCATAATAACTGGGCCAAATAAAAAAATGTTCAGTCTGTAAAACTGGCCTTCTTCTCTTCTCTTGGGAACACGTCTAATACCCCAACCTGGGGGGGTGATATCCAAATAATGAAATGTGCATCATGCACCAGATGGATAGAGCCAATAATAGATGCAATAGCAGTGCACACAATCCGAGCGTCAAGACAATGCAGCTGTTTGGGTTATATTAAAATAATATAATAAATTATATAAAAATCTGAATGGGCTAAGTGATAATAAAGTTAGTCAAAAAAGATAAATAACCTGCAATAGACAGTAAAAAGACACTATGCTTCCCTCTTAGCTGACCTGCAGATAATTATTGGTGTACCGCAGGGTTCAATCCTGGGCCCAATACTTTCTTTTTTTTTTTTTTACCATTTATATAAACATATGATCTCTACATTGATGTATTATCCATGGCAAATCTTAAGTGTATAACTAACTCACAAATTAAAGAATAAAATCATATTAATAAGTTATTTCTTAATTTAATTAATGTAAAAAAGACTCCATGTCAATTACAATAAACACTGAACTGAAGAAAGGTTGAAAAAGTTTTACACACATTCCCCTGGAAATTAAAATCAGTATTTTCCTTGGACTGATGGAGCATTTTCAAATCGTATTTATTTTTGCAAACAATAAATGTTACAAAAATTCAGCTCAATGTAGTTTTACAGAGCTCTTTCACCCACCTCACTGGAGCCAAAGAAAGTAAAGGTCATTTTTTTTCTACTCATAAATATTCATGATCCGCTCTTCTGATTTTTCACTTGGAAGACGGAAAAAAGTGGTTGCACGTGGGTTGTAATAGTGAGGGCAGATGGTGTGCCAGTGGGGGCAGGTGGGCTGTGCTGAAAACCTGTACAAGTGGATGGACCTACTGCTCGACTTTTTGCAAGAAGTGCAAACGAAAAATCCAGAAATCCGGGGTATGTGCATTTGATAATAAAATCTTAAAGTGATATTTTATTCTCATTGGGAGTTTAATGTGCCACCATATTTTCAGAGTTTCCTATTTAAATAATTTCTAATCCTGCAATGCAGCCCTCTGGAAACCCACAAACATTGTCAGCAGGGCTGTTACTGGGTCACAGCCTAGGCATGAGACCAGGTGTACTCTGCAGATGTCACATTTTTTATACTGGTGCCGATCAGGAAATGGTGTAACCAAATGAATGCATGGCCCCAATATTTCCAATATCAAGCCTTTTTTAAAAGAAAAACAACTTTATGACCAAATATCGCATGTCCCAGATGGTTCTAAACTCAGTACAGGATGCAAACGCTCTGTCTTTAAAGCCTTGATTTAATAATGTGGGAAAGAATTAATATGGGCAGTACTTTTCCATCAAATTCTGTTATATGGTCATACGCTGTGGTGCTGCCTTCCTCCATGCTCCTGGCTGTTGCTCTGTGTTTTAATGACATATTTGCTAATGTGACAGGTATGACAGCTGCTGCCAGATCAGGTAGTTTTCCACTACATATTGAGGATATAAGGTAATATTTGTGAGTTTTAGCTAGGTTGTACGCATTCAAGCACCTCATTGCTTACTTTATATAACGTGAAATCTGTTTAATTGGTAACATTGTGCTTGTCAAGCTTAGAAAAAAGTACCATGGCGTTAAAGTTCACAGATATTCAAGTTTGGTCTAACAGTAGTGTAAAAGTAAGCTATCAATAAGGTTGTAAATGTTAAATGTTTTTCATTCTATTACACTGGACACTTGTCTTGGTTGTTTTGACTCAACAACTCTCTTGTTGGTGTTTTGAGGGATGTAGCTGTACAAAAGGTTTTACCCAGTGTGTCATTAGTTATCATTGTAATCATCAGCTATTCAATTGCAGCAGAAAACATATTCTGTTGCATCCTTCCCCAGCACATTCTGCAGCAAGCTGACCAACAATGGGCAAGGAGGGAGACTATTATATCGAGCCCAGTGAGAGAAATAAGATGAATCAACTTCAAAGAAGATAATTTCACTCCTTGATACATGTAAATTCCATTCAAATTTAAGGGGAGGCTTGCACATGCTGCCAAGGCAGAAACATAAGAAACATGAGGACAGTAAAGCAAAAAAAAGCCCTTAGATGTGCTCATTTTTATGCCACCTAAGGCAAGCAAGGGAGAAATAAGCCGGCAAACAAAGCTATTGTTGTTGTGGTTCTCACGTGAGAAATATACTTTTATCGCACTTGTCGTCACGGATTTGTTATGGTGGGCAAGCAGTTCTTGCAAAGTGCACCAGGGATACTGATGGGAAATGTGTGGTGTGCCACAAAGGTCCTGAATGGAGTCAAGTTCCAAAGACGCATTACAGTATTGATATGATTTCATTGTGATAGTGTGTTGGGTATTAATTTCAGATATATCCACATTAGCAGAAGCAGAAGCATCATAAAACTCCCAGAAAGTGCCCAGAATTGGCCAAATTTCCATTTGGCGTCCATGTTATCTGATCAGTCCATCCAGCTAATCTTTGCAAATACCTCTGTTGATAATAAAACATGAATGCTGCTGTTCTACTGAGCGTGTACAGAGGACAGACAAGCAAATCAGCCACAAAAACATGAACAAACAGTGTATTGTTCCTACAGCGGGTTCCTGACATTTAGTCTACTGCAGCGGATTTTATTGGGCTGAGCAGAGAAAGGTAGTGGAAAAGCCACGTTTAGACAATAAAAGGCAACAGCGGTTGTATGAAGCCATCATTTTTTGTTACCCGTGTGTTTCTTCATCTGCCGCTTCAAACGAAACCATGGAACTGCTGTCACCATCCGTTCGAAACCGGGGATTTTCCTATTCACGTACTCTGGAGGCCAGTTTTGCGAAACTACGAATCTCATTCACTAGTATTGCCACATCTTGCAGTTTCCACATAATGACGTCTGACGGTAATAAGAACTAAATGGAGTGGATTTATTACAGCACCTTTGTAGTCATTTGCTTTACACTACGAGTCTTTGTTTGATAGCAGTGGCTGACATGCAAGGTGCCACCCACACATTCATTCACCCACGGCATGGTTCAGCCAATCAGAGGGCAGATCTTTCTCAAGGACACTGGAGGAGCCAGAACTTTGCATTATAGGATCATATACATGTCGTAGCAGTATCGCTGAACTCTAACTGCACTGATTTTTGGGGGGGTTTTGAGAAATGTGGAACTGGCCCTTTAATGGAACTGAGTCAATCTCCACCTTAGTGAATGAAAGAACACAAGGATCCAGCCAGCATTTCCATGTGGGCCATAGCCCCTTAATTTTCATCAAGTTTAGGAACTTGGATTTAGGAGTTATATTAGGACACATTATGCTATTCTGCAATATTTTGGAAAGCTATCATCTGTAACGAATCGTTTTTAGCTTTACTGTTTGAATCCACACCCTGAGAGATGCTGAATCTGCTAAGCTTACCACAAAGTGATTCAATTTTGTGAAAACGGGCTTTGTAGTGCGGGGCGAAGGGCTGAACCTGAGATCGTATTTCTTTAGAAGGATGATGAAATAAAGCTACATCTGTGCTTTTTTTTTTTACATTCATGTCAATCCCCTGATCAAGCTCAGGTCTTTTTTTGAAAATGTGAAGGCGGAGGATTTTGTTTTTGTCAGTCGGTTCCACCTCAGTCCCCTCGACGGCGAGAGGCTGCAGAAAAAAAAGTCTCTTTTGATAAGACGGCAGACCCCTGCTCTGACCTGTAATAAGACTCATTTCTCAATGCTGAGTGGGCACAACAATGTTGACCTCTGACCTTCACTTCTGAGCCTTAATAGGTTGTCTCAGCCAAAAGCAGAATCCAGCGGTCCAGAGAGCTGACTATTACATAGAGAGTGTAATGTGTAATAATAATAATATTTAGAATAATCACCTCATCAGGTCAGTGTTTCTTTATATTTTAATCATTGGTATCATTTCTCAAACCCTGTGATGCCATGGTCTGATTGTACATGAGAAAGACTTGGTGACCACGGTTTCTCGTGATGATTTAAGCCTAATGGCTGCCACAGTTGATCCAGGAAAAGATCGGAGTGGGTTCCTCATGGGAAGCCTCTACACTGCCTTTCAAATCCAGTCCCTGGACAGGTTATTAGGCGGTATTGTGTAATTGCAGCCCGGTTGGACTGTGAAACATCCAGTCTTCCATGCCCCACCACCTCTTACACTCAGTATTACTGACTTAATGCTGAAATGGTAAAAACCTCTATTCAATATTGAGGGAAGAGAAATCTACACTGTAAATATAAATTATTACAATTATTATCCTGCACAAATAGCTTGCTAAGATCTGATCAATATTCCTTTTTTATAACTGAATTTTACAGATGCCATGGTAATAAATACTAGAATTAATAGGCACAATTTGTTCATTTGTGCACAACATGTAATTTTTAGCTTCTAGGGATCTCGTCTTGTCGCCATTGCTCTGCATTCAGATTATTTGAGGATTCCTTGGTTATTAAGGTAATACCTGACAGGGTTTAATGGTAAATCACATTCTATCATATAATTTAAATGTCACACAGAGGGATTTTGAGTTTATTTTGAAATAAATAAATAAGGAAGTTACAGCTACTGTTCACATAAGACTCGAGATACTAGTGTCGTTGCTATATGATGGTATTTCTTATGCAAAACGAACATCAGAGAAGGCACGTTGTTCAGTGACGTGTAAACATGTCTGACTCTCCTCATCTAAGCCATGCTGATTGTGGCCTTTTGGCTTGTCTGCAGTGTTTTCAGACGATAGAAACTCAAAAACTGAAATGTCCCTGAGTTAACCCATACAGACGTATGATGCACGAGAAACGAAGCCACGGGCATTTGGAAAATGTCTCGTCCGTCGTCGTCCTCTGCAAAGTTCCGGCTGACTGATTTGCGCCAGAGGCGTTTACTGCCCTCTTCAAGGGAGAAGGAGGCTATATAATATAATATAATTACTCAGCACAACCGAGTAAGCAGAGAACACAAATTATTAAATTACATGCATGGTTTTGTTTGTCTTAATCTGTGACATTAACCAGGCTCCGCTTAAAAAAAAAAATGGGTGCCAAGTGAAATTGTGTGTTTCTATGGTAGTATATATGGGGAAACACCGGTTTGTAGCCCAAAGTTAACCCTTTTGGGCTCCATATGAACATGATGGCTGGGTTAGAATATGATCGGATCACCTCCACCCTGAGGGCCTGGGGTGGAGGGGGGGGGAGTGGGGGTTCAAGTAGATGTTTGATCCTGCAGCTGGCTGGCAAACCAAAGCTAATGATATTTCATGATCCCGGTTTGAAGATAAAAGAGTTTGTATGGATTCAGAAACATGTTTAGCATCAATTTTCTACAATTCTTTTTTTCCACATACCCAGTGAGACTTTAAGCTTTACAAAAAGCAGAGCCCGATCCTGTCTTCAATCTTGAGAACGACTGTTTAGTAATTGGATGTGACAATATAGAGGCTTCATTTGTAGGAATTCATTTGAATATAATCTTTGATGTGCTTTCATGATGGCATTTTCATGCTGGGCTTATGGCGGTCGTGTCTATCACGCAGGGCATAAATGGGCCTAACAAGCTCCTGGTGGAGAAAAAAACGAAAACTTTCTTCTAATAGGAAGTTAAATATAACTTTAAAAAGAGAACAACCCCAGAGGAAAATACCATGTTAGTGAAAGCATGTTTAACAAATCTGGAAACAATAAATTTATAACCTATGAACTTTTAACAGTATACAACTTACATGATTAAATCTCTGTTATCGACTAGTTATTCCTGTGAATTGTAGTATGGAGGACTTTGCTTTTGGGGGGCTTTAAAAGTCAGTTGCAGATTTTATTCTGCAAAAAAAACTTTATCTTGTGGCTGGTAAGATCAGCATAATAATGAAAACTACATATAAATAGTTTGAACAGTATTACTATTGTAATAACACTGTAAAAACAGTATAAAATAGCATATAAATAAACACATGATGCTAATAACATGGCAGGCCAGAAATTCCACAATAGTAACCTTATTAATAGTTTTACATTATTATACAATATATATATATATATATATACAAAATAAATAATTTTTGAATGAACAAAGAAATAAAAAAAAGCTCCTGGAGGCACTGAAAATATTTTAATAAACTCACCACTGCATTATAAGCCTGCGACATAACCAGCAGCTGTATAAACCTCACAGGATTATTTAAGATTTAGCATAGCTCCTGTGCTTGTTTTCCTGTGTGAAGACAGTCTGGAATCCCCTGTAGGGTTGTTATGAGCTGCCGAGAGGAACAGATAGTGATTTATAACGAAATAACCTTGCATGAGTTGAGGGTCAGCACTTGATTTTTTTTTTTTTCATTTTTCTAGTTGTAGCCTAATATAATGTTGATTTCCCCCACTGCTGTGTGTGTATGTGTGTGTGTGTGTGTTTTACAGGATGAGGGCTGCGCTGCTGCTGCTGCTGCTGCTGTTAGTCACGCTCATCACCATCAAATCTGTAGCTGGAGGCAAAAACAAAAAAGGTACAATTTCGTATGTCTCTCCAGAGCATAATACACCACTCGACATAGTGGAGAGCCACAAGTACCATTGATGGTAAAGTCAACTTTGACACAGTGACAACAGCAATATGTAAGAAACTCAACAAAAGCAATGCCCCCTCTTTTTTTTTTGATGATGCAAACACACAGTGTTATTGCAAGTGCAGTTTGGAGCATGGAGTATCTACATCATTAGAGGGCCTACACACACACACACACACACACACACACACGGCACGAAAGGAGAGTGCAGTGGTTTGCAGGATTATTCATACATGCATGCGAAATAAATACTAAGTTCAATTTCAATTTAATACATGCATTTCACCCCTGAGATCTCATTAGCATGCACATTCCATTTTCATTTTTTGTTGGTTTATTTGGTGAATTATTAGGATTTACATTTGGTCACATAAGCGACAGGTGGGAAACACACGATAGAAATAGCCTATATGGTTAGAATTCACTTCACCACTATTACTATAGTTCATGTATACTCTGTACACTTTAAATATATATCACAACATAGAAAAGAAAATTAGGAACAGTTGAGCATGCTAAAGGGTAAAGGTTAGCATATTTAGCATTTTTAGCATTCTAAAGCTGCAAGCTCTAGACTCAAGATAGAGGTCTTTTCTCTATATTCTTTTGATAGTTATAGTTCATTTTTACATATAAACCTTTTCATATCAGCAGCTTTTCTGTTGCAGAGATTTGTCACCAATCTTAATGTTGGCTAATCATTTGTTAGCCTTTTTAGCTAGTTAGCAATAGCTAGCTAAGATACTGATGGAGATTTAGTTAACCTTTCATGCATTATCAATAAAATTAAGTTAAAAATTAGGTGGGAATTGTTTAAATAGATAATAACATGGTATCATTTCATAGGGAGCGTAACATAATTGAAGCAAATGGCGCTAATCGCTAATTGTTGCGTTTCCAAGAGCGGCGTGTTTCAGAAGCAACATTACCACAAGACCTGATGCGGCATTAAGCTGGATCGCATGTGTCAGGGTATATTTTTTAATGGATCAAGAAAAAAAAAAAAAAAGGCCACAAGCCAGACAGGAAGTCAGACAGGAAAGGGCATGAATCAAGTGGATGATTTTCAAAATAAAACACATATGACCAAACCAACAGCAACTAATGTCAGACAGGTAACCTTTTGTGCGTGTTTTTGGTTCTCTTTATATACACTATGCTTCTCTCTCTATGTATATATATATATATATATATATATATATATATATATATATATATATATATATATATATATATATATATGAATTTTATCATACATATACATTTTATCATACATATACATATTTACTTATGTAAATAATTTCATAGGGGACGGTGTCCTGTCCACGTCATCCATACTTATTTACCTTTATTCTATCCTCAGAGAAACAAAAACCCTCCCAGACCAGGTTAGAATGCTCCGACTGGCGCTATGGAAACTGTGTCCCTAGCAACGGGGAATGTGGAGCAGGATTTAGAGAGGGGTCATGTGACCAACAGACCAAGAAGATGAAATGTAAAGTGCCCTGCAACTGGAAAAAAGACTTTGGAGGTAAAACGCACGCACGCGCACACACACACACACACACACACACACACACACACACACACACACACACACACACACACACACACACACACACACACACACACACACACACACACACACACACACACACACACACACACACACACACACACACACACACACACTAATATATAATAATGCTCCATTGGCCTATAAAGCTGGACACAATATGGAGGTGAAGATAAATTGCGTCAATTTCAATCTAAAGTAACCTACCGCTTCAAATAGTAGATTAAAAGTGAACTTTCCTGTTTTTGCTGGACAAAAGCTTGACACTGACTCCACACAATGAGGACATAGAGGCGGTGAAAAACAACAGCACGGTCGGCTATAGGATATGATGCAACGCGGTGCAGCAGCCCATCGCGAATCCCTCATGATGTGATGATACAGTGTTTGTTGACACCGTGTCAGAGGTGATTCACTTCTGAATGATAACACCATGTTTTTATGGTGTGATGCCTGAGGCTCTGCGCACACTGTTGTTGTTAAACCATACTTGCTCAGAGGTTTATAACGGGCATCTCTTCACTCTTTAGTCAGAGACCTGCACCGTTGCATGTATATATTTATAAAGCCCTTGTGGAGAACCATGTAGGCTGTTTGTCGTACATCATTCTCGCAAGCACGAGAACCAAACACAAGCTCAAAATTGATCTTAAAAGTTCAGATTTCCCATTGGATGACAGTGTCTCAACACATAGGCCTCATGCATAGGCCCCCTCCTATAAACAGATGTGTTTTTTAATAGCATGCATGCTAAAAATAGCTCTACTTGCAGCAGCTACAACAGTAAAATGTTACTTACACACTGTTAGTTAAAGAATAAGATAGGGTCATATCCTTTAAGAATTATTATTAATAATAAACTAATTATTTCATATACAGTATATCAGTCAGAAACTACGGGGGGTACTCAGGTAACCTTGGTAACGCCCATACACATCTGCCAAAATGTTCAAGGTGCAATTCCCACTTTAGAATTATTGTTCCGTACCTAAGAGGATTAGTCATTCAATTTTGGAAGTAATTGTTTGGGTCTTTTATTGAAGGAATTTGAAGTGCAAAATTCAAGACAAATAAAATAAATCATACAAATGATCGTGCTGTTTAAACAACATCACACATTTTGGGCTGTGATATTCTCCAATTTAATATGTCATGCAGCGCTTTGCGTTAAAAAGATGTTTTTTTTTATCATTTAACTTCAGACGTCAGAGTTTGCAAAGCGTCACACTTAGTGCTGCCCTGATGACACATCGCCATATTAAAGGAGTCCTATCAGGCCCCTTTTTCCCGGTTTAATATTTCAATTTTCATGGTCTATTTATAGCACTTAGCATGCTTTTATGGTCCAACCCTATGTCTGTTCGCTGTGTAGAGCAATGGAGACAATCTTCTCACAAACTCCCCGTTTCCCCGCTCTCTTTTCTAGTGAAATGCCCCTCTCTGTTGTTACTGGGCCACCCAGAGATTGAAAAATGTCAAACCCCTTAGAGAGCGTAGGTCACCAGCACTAAATAAAGTTTATTAAAAAACGTTTTAACCTCCGCTGCATTGCACAGGCTCTGACACGATCACCGACTGTGCCTCTTATTGTCTAATTATCTGGATGCCGGGTAAAATAATTCAAAAAAGAACAGTGGAACTTATCTTTATTGTACTCATACAGCAACACTTAAGAGGGTCTTATTTCACAGTTTGTGCATTAGTGGGAACATCTGAGACCTCAAAGCACTGACAAATGTTGCATATATGTCTGTTTGTGAATTAATAGGGCATAGAAATAAATGTACACTAACAGGGAAAGTCAGTAAATCAGTCGTGCATTGACCTACATAAGAAGTTGTTATAGGATCGGCTGTCCACAGTGGTTTAATATTGTATGAAAAGCTGCTTCTGTAGCATCAGAAGGCACAGAGCAGGACTGGTGTGTTGAAAGATCAACTTATAAATGGAAAAATCCTGCATGTGCTTGCTGATGAAATGACAAAATAATATTGTTAATTCATAATAATTCATTGTAATTATAAAAAAAAAAAAAGAAGAGACCCTAAGATGCTACCCTGAGGAATACCAGATGCAACTGTAAAAAGGTAAAACTACTATACAGGTTATTTTTATAAAGTAATCAACGACTTCTATTTAACAAACAAGAGTGGAATAATACCTGAATATACAAGTTTTATGATTTGAATTGAATTTAACCTTAATTTTCTATTTTTCAACACCAACTCAGAACTCATTATTTATCAGTTCTACATCTGACATTAAGCTTTTTGACTTTGACATATCTCATTAAGTTAATTTCATTAGGGATTTGAAGTTGAGACCATTCTCTTTCTGTTCTCTCTCTTCTAGCTGACTGTAAGTACCGCTTCGGTAGTTGGGGAGAGTGCGATCCAACCTCCGGCTTGCGGACCAGGACGGGGACCTTGAAGAGGGCCCTGTTCAACGCGGAGTGTCAGCAGACCATCTCCGTCTCCAAGCCCTGCCGCAGAAAAACCAAGACAAAAACCAAAGGTGAGGCCGACGGGTTTATTGCTGGGACGTGAAAAACTGTGATGAACCAGTGGCTCAAGGCCTAAAGCATGTCGGAGGATAATGAGGATTCATGTGAGATTTGGTGTAGCAACCTCTACCTCTGTCCTTGAATAGAACTTGTCGAATGAAACTTCAAGGATGTCAAATGTGCTCTTCTGTCGAGTGTGTGGAGAGTTTTAAAGATCCGTTGACAAATGACTGCTTGAAGAATAGTAGTAAAAGCTCAGGCTTCTGTCCTCTTATGTACTCCCTATTCAATTTTCAATTTCCCTTGGAGTTTTCAGTATGTTTGTGGGTTTTCTCTGGACAAACAGTGGGCCTAGCCTTTGTGCTATACTCAGTCTATGGTTAGAGTGGTGATTTTTTAACAGTAATAATCACCTCCTGCAAAAATCGCAGATTTATAAAGAAATACTCAAACACACAAAAGGATATTTTACCTTGGCCGTTGAATTGCTGGTCGTATTTCTTCCGTTCGCGTGCCTCTTTGTCATTTGACTGGTATCTGATACGCCTTTCCTGTGTCTGACTTCTTCTGTCTGCACGTTGGTGAGGCTCCATTAAAAATAGACCACCGGCACGTCAGATGGAAATACAAGCGTTGACTGAATCAGATCTTCTGGAATACTTCACGTAGTTTGGCACCTCCAGATCATGGAGTAGTGAGGTGTAACAAACAATCAATAGGGCTTTGTCTTGGCTTTGTCAGTAATTATTTGATATCATTGTCCTTGCTGTATTCTCTTTCATTTACAAATCAGAGCTTTGTGGAGTAACGTTTTGGCTTGTGTGTTTCCAGGAAAGAAGAGAAAAGGCAAAAGGCACTAGGACGCAACCCGACGAGAGCCGTTTTCCTGGGACAGACGAGAAAGGTCCCATATGATGCAAATAGCCACTTATATGGATTTTTTTTTGTCACATGCATTGTATACTCTCGAAAAATAGAGAAAAATGCACACAATCTGGGTTTAGAAGCTTTGTCTGTATTTGCTTGAATTGGTGTTGCAGTACCATCCTCTGCCTGTAGAGGCTCCCAGCCCACTGTCACGCTCACTTCTCAGCCAATCACAAGAGAGGCTCATAAATATTGATAAGACAGACCAAAAACAAGCAGAGCTCACGTTGGGGGTATCAAAACTTAAAATAAATCAAGGAAAAGTACATGATACTTTTGGTTCTTTCTCGAGGCTTCTTCAGATATGACAAAATCATGAATCTGATTTCGGTTTCCGCACAGAAACGCAACAATAGGTCAATAATGCGAGTTTGACGGGCAGCGTCTAAGCAACACAAATCAAATTGCTTTTGGAATATTCACATCATAAATCCTCTTTCAGACCAGGCTACACGATGAGTAAATGATTTCTCTCTGTCGTCTGACCCACTCCTGCATTCGGTAATAGCAACGATATTCTCTTCATCTCAGCTATGGGTCTGGATCATTTTTTTTTTTTGTTAATCTGGGATGCGTGGGAAGGATCCACACACAACGCTGTATTCTGCATTGTCCGTGGCTTAGTCCGCGCGCCGAGCATTTATAATCTGCACCAACTCCACATGCTTGTAGATCAATGTAATGTACATGGGATTAAAAGTTTATAAACCTCATGACTACACACCCCATTACATATTTATTTCATATATATATATATTAAATATGCCCTACATGCCTCTCACTAATTTTTACTTTCAGTCCAGCACTGAAATATTTCAACTATTATACATTTACAGCAGATATTCAAGGCCACTGGAAGATACTCGTTTTTTTTTTTTGCTCTTGTCCTTGGTTCCTTCACAAATGTGAAGCGTTCTTAGTAGAAATTCATTATTATTATTATAGTGCTTTGATATATGTTGACAACTATTTGAAGGATTGCTGTGGGATTCTGTTCACCTTACCTTTACGTAATGTGCTATGCTTCGCTCAAAATCAAATGACACATGTTATAATTTACTTATGAATAAATAAATGCAACATATATAAGCCCAATCCGCCCCACTTTATATTTGCATAGGAGGAACATCATTGTGTTAGTATTAACACTGTGAGCGTGTTTTTGCTGTATTTATCAAGGTGACTCAGAAGCCTGGAGTTGCAGTATTTGAGTCATTTCTGTACGTGTCTGCAAGGTATGATCTTCTCATTGCATATGCATTTAGGGCAGAGGTTTTTAAGTGGGAGGTGGGCCTCCTTAACCCTTAAACAGATCAGAAACAGATCTTTGGCTATCATGGCTAAGCTGTTAAATGCCTATTGGAACAAACAGAACACCATGCAGGGTCTGGGAAATGTTCTAAACTAAGCAAGGGGGGGGTTTCCAAGCTAGTTTCTGACTTTATCCACCACAAATACACAGGCTCATTATGCATTTTGCTGGATTTAGGACCGTCATGCGATCCGTGACCTGACACAGGGCACAGACGATTTTAGTAAAAATGGCTCTTAGTCTTATTTTGAGTAACTTTTGATCCATAATGATCTGCAAGGACAAAATAATATCAACAGCAATAATAATCATTCCAAACCTTAAGCTCAGATCGTGGATAATATAGCATTTAAATCTTAATGTAACTCACACATTGTTTGATTAGATTAAGCTAACACACTCCCACTATGCATGTGTGAATTGATCATTAGCAGAACTTCATTGAGTGGAGAATAGGTCAGCACAAACATGGTCATGACCTTCTAACCCTTGGACAGCATGAATCCCCAATGAAATCAGCTGCGTTGGCATTAGTGACCCAAACACATGTACAACAATGGCACCAAGATGTCATGTGTCAGCATCGCAAATGGCTAAAATCCATGTTCAAACATTGAACTTTGGTCTTATTCATCCATATTTGGGATATTTTGTCTTGGGAAACAGTGATTAATGTGTAAGAGGGGTGTTAGTTTGTGCCGTTTATTTGAGAATAAAAGGCTTTTGTCACGATAACTAGATAACACAGCCAATAACGACAATTCCCTCCACATTATGGGCTGCAATGGCTTGTGCAAACAGCCAGTCAGCTGGAGCCCATCCCAGTGCGTTACAGGCGAGAGGCAGAGATACAGTCCGGATAAATGGCCACAATGGGTTTGGTCATTTTGGACTGTGGGAGGAGTCTGGAGAACCCGGAGAGAACATACGATTCCACAGGGACTCGAACCTGCGACCTTCTTCCACACTCTCCTGACTATTTGTTAGGGGAATTAACTGTAAAATCGCCAATGGGAAGAGAGATTTGGCGAACATGAGCTTACAAAAGGGGCACATAATCTACATTTTTTCTAACAATTTATACAAAAATTATTGCCAAGAAGAACTGTTACGACAGATAGAAATTTAACAAACCTTCTAGCAGATTCAAAACGCATCCTTAAAGGAACAGACTGATGCTCACGGTGTCCATTGACTTCCATTGTATCCATCAGAAACAATTTAAAAATGTTGTGCCTTTCTTGACTTCTCTTTAGTGACTTTCTGTAGCACCACAAAAAACATATTGTATTCTATGTCACTTACTATCACTGTTTTTCCCATCTGAAGCCGACAGATTTGACTCTCCTGTCAAACCTTTGCGTTTGACAGGCGAGCGTGTCTGTGTATAAACTTCTGCTGGTAGTGAACTTGATTTGATGATATGGCGACGCGTCGCTTTGATCTAATTTTAATGGCCTGATTTGGCTGCTTGTCACTGTAAAACCGACACATAATATGTCTGATTCACATCCAGAAATGTAGTCGATCTCCCTTTCTTACACACACACACACACACACACACACACACCTAGTGTGTCATTCTCCCTTTGATGTAGGTTAGAGAAGAAAGCCTTTATCAATAAATAAACAGCTCCCTGCAGCAATGATTTATTTCTGCTGTCTTCATTTTCATTCACCGATTCACCAGCTCCACAGATGTGGTTTATACTGATGTTGGTGAAGCCTTGCTGAATTTGAAGTTTTTGTTTTTAATTCTGTAGAAGCAAACATCCAATGCGAGGTGTCTTCTTCCAGAGATAAAAGATGCTTCTCTTGTGCATGTTTTATTTTCTCCTAATAAGGTTTTTTTTTATTTCTCACTAATAAAAGATGTTTTATAATAGCACATTTTTTCCCCTACAGCTTTGGTTTGGAAGACAAACATCCCCCAGTGCTTCCCCAGGGGCAAATAGGTCAAATGGTGAGTTCACACAGTGATGCAAGACAATGCACATTGCATGAAACCACAATTTGTAGGGTGAACTGTCCCAAATCAGCTCAAAACCACCTAAACGATTAGTGCAAATGCAAGAAATTAAGCAGCATGAGTTGTGAATTTTTTGACAAATTCTGCAAGGAAACATTGTGAACCTAATAATAAAACACCGTGAACTGTAAAGCAGAAAACATGCCCGTTCGAGGGATTTTCATAAATAAGAGCTGAGAACAGTGCGAGATCAAAACCTGCAATAAAAGGCGTGCAGGGCAGCCTACAGGGACGGGACGGATGGAGTCACTCGTCAAGGAGGCGCGAGAAAACGCCTGCCAGGGCTTACACACTATTACAGGATGGGAACCCAAAGGACAATTTATCTCATTTACTAATGAGCGGGATCTTTGTCAATGATTTAAGAAGCTTTTGTTGCAGAGCCCACATCAAGTGTTTTCAGATTCACGCGAGCAGAAGCGATGGCAACACTTTCTTAAAGGAAAACTGCCCTCGCTAGAAGAAAAAAGAGCTTCTCCGTGCAACAGACTCGTTTTGTTGCGTTTGATTCGGCGGCTCATTTCAAGTCTCCGTTGGAGATGTTGTTGCAGACCACGGGTCTGTTTTTACGTCAGCTGGGAAATTTAACTGGTAACTCCCCTCATTAGGAAAACAACAGAAACAATATATTTGTGCATGAACTTGCAACCTAACCTGTGGATCATTCTACCATGTGACCTAATCCGACAATTCTCCGTACTGGAAAGTATTAGGATTCAACAATCCAGATTAGGTTCCACCCACATTCCAAAATAATTATGGACTCAACCAATAAAAAAAGAGGTGACACAATTCGATGTGAGCTGCAAGGCTTAAGGTAATTAGTCAAAGAGCAATCTCAAAATTGGGAGTCGATGCTTCTCTACAAACATAAAGTCAGCGGAAAGGTTATTTAAATCCACAAGCCCGATGGGGATTTTTTTTTTTGCTAAACAGCTTTTCATTACATTCAAGCCCCCTCAAGTCCGAAGAGTGCCATCATTGATTGAGTGTAACTTCCTGATATACTTTTGAGTCATTCTCTATGCAAAGGCACACTCCTCCTTTATAAGTGTCTGAAACCCTTCTTGTCCAGATGGGTCCTTTATTGATGCTTCGCATGTTGTCATAGTTACATGCCGATCATGCTTTTTTTCCTGATATTCTTTGTGAGCCTTGCTAGAGAGATGCAGTGTAAATACACATTTATTGTAGAATAGGTAGGTGTAGGTGCATTGTATACATGCGTAGTTAAAAATAAATGGGAGGCAGAGCCTTCAACTATCAGGCTCCTCTCCTGTGGAATCTGGGGACAGACACGCTTCCAATATTTAAAAACTAGTAAAAACTATCCTTTTTGATGAAACTTATAGTTAGGGCTTCAATTTGTAACACTCATGACCATCTGATGTACCATTTTTAGTTCTAGTAGTCATTTAAATTGAATAAATAAGTCATTCGAAATATATGAATACATAAATTTCACCTGAAATTCAACTCCCATTGCTTTCAGTATCTCAGACACCTGCTCATGTTTACTGATTTATATTTAGCCTACCTATATATATAGTCCTTGTTTGCCCTTATTTGTCATTTTAAAAAACATGCGTCATGGAGACTAATACTCCAAATATTCAACAGCCATGTCTCTAGAATGTCACCGCTCAGGATGACTTATCGCTATTCCGATGATACTTTGTTCCTGGCTGTCGAGTCCAGCAAAGGCCGTGGAATGATTAATTCCAAGATGGGATGTCAGAATTGATGTGACTGTGGTGAAAACCAAGCAGGTCAAGTCAAGTCCCTGCTGAAAGTCATAATCATAATGTTAATACAGTCAGTAATAGTATTAATTTATTCCTCTACAGCTGTAATCATGAATGAAGCCGTGATAAAACAACTGTAATCCTGAGTATCTGGTGCCCTGCTGTCTGCCTCATCATCATATGAATGACTGTAACGTTATGTAACATCATGTTAATCCTATGCATAGTTTAATTTAGCAAAAAATTCAAAAATGCAAATATTTAATTTTTTCTTTTTGAGTCTGTGTGCTGCACATTTAATTGTGTGCTAACTGTAGATTGCATGGGCATATTCTGTTCTGATCCTCATCAGCTCATCTGTCATAAACAAATGATTATAAATCCTCACTAATGCTATTATCCTGTTCGAATGCTGCATTCTCTAATTTGCGTTCCGTTCCCTACACATCTTTTTGCAAAGGGATCCCTCGTCTTGTTGCTTTTCCAGAGGTTTCTTCTGTTTCTTTTCTTGCTTTCCTGTTGAAATTTTCATGAGGGATTTTTTAGTTTGAAGGGACTAAGGACAGAGGGGCCGCATTTGGGTTTTTTGTTAAATAATGATCAAATTATGGTTAGACAGACCCATAACCATATTGTACGTATTGTTTATCCTCTTGGATTCTGTCTGATTTAATGATAAAAGGCGAATCTATGCAGGTTCCTGATGAATTACTTATTCTTGCAGCTTCTTAAATAAGTTGTGAAAGAGCAAAGGTACAGTTTAGGTGTTCCAATTGGCTTTATCTGTCCACTTCATATTAAGATCCCCGAATAAAATAATTCCATTCAGCCTGACTGCCATTTACTACATATGGATGCACAGTTCTATGTATTTATGCATTCTGTCCAGCCGCTGGGAAGTTGGCCTGGAGCCAAGTCTCAGGGAGACATAAGAAGTCCAACTGTGAGCCGTTTAGCAGCTGTTACACACGGTTTAACACGACACCGTGGTACATCCAGGTAGCTGGACGACAGCTGGAACCAGGCCAGCGAGGCCATGTGGGGGCCAATAAGGATTAAGTTTGGGCTGCACGCATGGGCGCGAAGCTGGTTTGTCTGCAGATTCCATGGTGGCCTCAACTGTGTTTGCCCGTTTAACCGAGAAAAGGTTGCATTAAATATGATATGCTGCACCAAAAAGAATTGAGCTTTCATACCAAGGGGTTTATGCTAAAGTTATATTATGCATCATATATTATTTTATGTTTCTCAGGTAGGGTAAAACTACATCAGGTTAAATTTTCAAATCACCACAAATAAAACTCAGGAAAGTGCACGACACAGGTGCTTTGACTTAAACTACGCACACACACACACACACACACACACACACACACACACACACACACACACACACACACACACACACTGGTTCCTATCCTCACACACACTTACACATCTATTATTGCTGTTTGTATTTTTATTTTGTTTTCTTATTACTAACTAACCTTAACTAATGTTAACCCTCTTTGTGTAACTTCATTAATTGTTGTTAAATTCTTTCATTACTTTAGCCTACTTATCTATTCAGGAACTGATGGGAATTTCACTGCAATTGCACAGTGCTTACATGTGATGAATGAAAATTGACTTATTGACATGCAATTCATGTGATTTAAAGCTTAATCTTGAAGCTTAAATATTTTATGGACCAACAGCGTCTTATTATTTGTCTGGACGGACCAGAACCATTGTGTAAAGACACACGAACGTTGCAACGATTTTATTAATTTCCCAGATTCCAACTCCTAACGACGTGCTCCTCCCAATCTAGGTCAGAGTGATGTTCTGATCCGTGTTCCATTTCATAGGAATCAAGACTTGAATAAATTGTTTCTATCTGCGTTGCCGTGGTTACAGCATGACACTGGCATTACAGCCGTGAGTGGATGGGGCCGCCTCTGTTGTCTGACACTGATCAAAGGGAAAATATTAATAATGAATAATGAAATTACACAAATGGAGAAAATACTGTATTTGTTTTGTGTTACCTTAAAAAGGTGTAATGTGTATGTTTTTCCTATAATATATATATATATATATATATATATATATATATATATATATATATATATATATATATACAAACATAGACCATACTAAAGTCAATACACTAGCACCATCATAATTTATAAAATATTGTCCAAGAAGTTGTAGTACATTATCATGAGGAACTCAATTAAAGTAAAACTAAAATTAAAAAAAAACTTATGAGAGCTAAATAAAATGTGTATGGTCCATTATGAGCAAAATAATTAAACGTTAGAGTTGTGCGTCCCTTGTTTAATCTATAGGAGGAACAACGTCTCTGTGCAATGATGAACTATTTATTATACTATTTGAGTTTCAAATAAAAAGATGATATTTTGGTGTTTTTTTCAGGTATGAATAGTCCTTATTCAAAAGGATAAAATATACCATGTATTAAAACTTTAAATAACCCTTAATCCATATTAATAAATTGATATTTCTGTGGATTTAAATCATTAACTTGTTGCCCTGGATTTTAGCCTTTGTGTTCACAGAAAAACGCTGTAAATATGTAAACAGTGCAAAATTAAAAACATTTTCTAACCAAATACAGAAGCAAACTAAGTTAAATAGAAAATTCCCGAATCGTCAACCCTTGGTTTGGTTTTATTCAGCTAGAGCGCCCCCTAGTGGCCAAAAATGGCTAATTTATATATTCTGCACTTAAGCTTATTAAGTAAATATATGATCTAAATATATATATATAAATGTGCATTCATTTCAGATGCATTTTTGGTGATGTGCATGATCTTATTTCAGAAAGAATTTGTATGCCAGTACAGCAGAGAAAAATCATCATTTGTTCTTGTTTGAATTGTTCATTGAATTACATGATGTTTGTCAGTTTATATCATGAACTTACACACACAAATGTATCACACCTGATGTGTTTTATCTAACTCGTCGTTGGTGTGAATCGTCCAGGTATAAAAAAAAAAAACACACGTGTCACATGAATGTTAGCTTTAGCATTTTAGGCTAGCTGTACCCGAGCTTTTTTTTGCTTCACAGAGCGGTTTAATGTCAGACAATATTTTCAGGGACCGGCGTTTAAGATGCTTACAACAAAATAATATAATATGAATTGCAAGAAAACTGTGGTATTTTCTAAACATAATAATAATAATAATAATAATAATAAATACGAATCATGATGTGAGTTACGTCATCTCTGATCGCGTCGCTCTCTGGTCGCCATGGTAACGTTTGAACGCGCCTTTCAAAATAAGATACACCGCGAATACAAAGTGCGTGAAAAAAGTACAACTCACCACAAATGCTGAATCGGCGGGAGCCCCGAGCGTGTTTTTTCCGTCCCTTCTAGGAGGAATAGGACACAGTCTACTTCGTAATTTTTGTTTCTGTCGCCGTCACTGCAGAAAACCACCGCTTCACATCGCGTCTGTTGATGTGGTGGCCCTCGGTAATTGTTTTTGTCCTTCTTGTTCTTGGAAAAATCCGTATTTTAAGTAGGACTCTTGATATCGTCTATTAAATGTAGTTTTCTTTTTTCTTGGAAGTCGTAAGCTTCTCTTCTGTCTCCTGGCTTTGCCTTTTCCCCTCAGCAAAGAAACTTTCCATAGATGTTTGTGTTTTACTTATTTTGCAAGCACCTGGGATAGCAGCTATCACGTGACCGAGAAGCGCACCTGCGTCAAGAGTGACATGGACGGATGTAACAGAGAATCGGGCAATTTTTCAAAATAAAATATCTTTTAGATTCCGAAGTAAATAAAACGGAAGGCATTTATTCTACTTATTTATTTAGACCGAATAAACATAATCAAGAGACATTAAAAAAAAATGTAGTTTTTCGAACTTGTACAACATACTACAATAGAAATAAATAAATATATACTAATGAATATGTAAATAATAAATATATAAATAATAAACAATGTAAATAAAATGTTTAAATTGTAACAGTGTAATTACATTTATAATTGTAAAATTTAAAAAAAATGTAAAAATTTGTAGAAACCTGTCTTCACTTTTCCCCAATAATTGTTTTTGTTATAAAAGCCACATTTTATTGACCATGATTGATTTATAAAATCAATAAAAGTGTTAAACATCCAAGGGTGTGAATATGAGATAAGATAGGCACTGTATATTCCCAAGTAAAAAAATACCATACAATTATTTTGGGGTGATATTTGAGGAGTAAAATGTAAAAGTTCCTCCTTGTAAAGGCGTCTGTGGAAACAGCTTCGATAATATTGATTTGTCTCCTGCTGTTGACTACTGTACATAAGTATGTCCCATGATGAACATGTGGAAACTTGAATGGACTTTTAAGCAAAGTAGGAGAACAGCACTATTGAAAAAAGTATATTTACATATTCATGAATCCAGGGAACTTCCAATTAAGGAAGAAAGAGCACTGTTAAGAATAAAAACAACACACAACCTGTTAATCCAAGCAGAGTATCTTTAGATGCCTTAAAGGTTATTCAAAGTTGAAATTCTCTCCTGAATAATTATGTTAATACACAGGGTTGTTCATAATATTTAAATCATCAGTGTATTAAGTCTGAGGCAACACACATTATGCAACAGCAGGTGTTTATTAGCATTACACTTTTGTTTCAACACAAGTTGCTTCTGATATATTTTTTCAGTACATGTTATTTAGTACATGTCATTTAAAAAGTAATACAAGGTGTTTATTGTGCCAGGCGATGCTTGAATTTGCTTTGAAAATCATGTATTATTCACATTTTTTTACATGATAAAACAAAGAGGGAAAATACAGCATTAAAGTATTATACAGACAAAAACAGCATCAAAGGTCTTTTTTTTCCCCAAAAGCCACCACTGGAAACCAAAGAAAAGAAAGCATCTGACTGTAATGACACTCAGTGTTTTAAAGAGCAAATCAACCTTGTTGCATTTCCATAAGGCATTTATTTCTGTGTACTTGGAGTCCTTTTTTACCTTGAAGGACCCAGCCAGCACGTCCATGTGGGACCCATAAGGGTTAGATTTGGGCTACAAATATATGGATCAAATGGATTTTTCCTGCATTTCCACTTGTGTTGGCCCATATTTGTCCAATCCAGGTAGCCTGCATATGGAAAAACATATGGGTTCACCATGAAAACTGTGGACAAACCCACCTTTGTTTGCCTACCATGAAATACTAAATAATAGCTGAGCCCTATAAACGCCAGGTGCATGTGTCTAATTTGACAAATAACCAATTCTGAATAAAAAAAATAAAATCTCCTTGATCGTGACTCATTACTGTGGTGCTCACTAATAATAATAATACTGATTTACTTGTCTGTGCAGCAAAAAAAAATAAAAAGTGAACTCTGGAGAAGCACTCAGGATATATTTAACTACATTACTGTAATCTGACATTAGAAAATGTAAGTTATTTAGTTTTTATTCTGGTTTAATAATTAATAAAGCAGGAAAGTAGCCTAATAATCCCAAAATGTGGCCTGGTCTCAAATAAACGCCTTGTCTGTTAAGTGAATTTCCCGGCTGTTATTTGGTATTTATGGTATTTAGGGACCACATATATATGTCTCCCAAATGTAAATCACTGGACACACTGGCTGAGGATAAGGCTGGTAATTTTCTGTATTCTACTTCAAAAAAACGCCAAACCAACAATGAACGGATCCACTAACAAGTATTCTGTGCGTATCCAAAGTCTAATATATCATATTCCTCTGTGTCACAGAGCAATGAATTAGAATCCCTAACTCTCAAACTGCGGTGGTTACTGAATATTTATATCTCTCTATATAAAAATATATAATACAGTTACAGTGAAGCTATAGCGTATAATGAGAATAAAAACTTCAAAACCCCCAAAAGAGTTGTTCCGTACAGCCCTAGTGTTTTAAATTGTTTTAGACAACAACTAGTGTGCACAGCACTGAGGAGTAAAATATATCAAGCTTTAGATACGCACACAATAGTTGTTAGTAGAGGATTTATTGTTTGTTTGCTCTAAATGTAATTTCATTCTATACGTCTGTGTGCAACCCAATTCCATCAGCTGTCTTAACTCAAAAACAACAGTGCCATTTTGTGTTGATTTACCCTTTAAAGAGTCATTCTGCAGCTTTTTGTTTGCTGTTTGCAACTCAGCTCTGGCTGAGTAGCAGATTAAATACAAAGCATATACAGTACATATACAGATGGTCGCCAGCGTAAAGGAAACATTACTAAGACGTTATATGTGGGTGTGTCCTTCAGTTTGACGTTTATATTACAGGTTTTTCAGCTCCCAATATAAAATATATGTCGTCGTCCTGCAGGGATGTACTCATTGAGAAATAAATGGATCTTCAATGTGTTAAAGATGTTTTGCTGTCACTTAACTGATGCCGTTGAAACTTTTAATAGCCATACTCTGACAAAGAAAAAGACTACAATTCACAATGTCTTTAGATCACTATAAGTACATGCTCTGTACACTGGGAGGTAAATGTATTTCATATATTTTGAAACAACACAAGGACCATGTCTCCTCTCTTTGGATTCATTCAATATGTGACGTGTTAAACTCAAATATGCAGAACTATCGTGTTGTGTATTTACAGCGATGTGCTCCAAATTGATATAGTACAGTGGCATACGTGACTGGTGTGTGTGTATTTGAGTTTTTGTGTTTCCTTGGAGTTTTCATTGGTTCAGAAGATAAAAAATCCACTGGGCATCAACTGATAACAGAATTGAGGATTATTGTTGGAACACAGGATCTAATTTTTTCAATTGTAACAGCAGCGGAGGAAAACTCATTAGACTACTACTTGTTAGACTACTACTACTCTGCCGCCCACAGCTTCCCTTTGCCTTGGAGTCTTTCTGGGATTTGTCTTCCTTTCTCCTTCCACACACCTCTGCTCTCTCCCCCGGGGCTCTGAGAGATAAAATTTGAAATAATCTCATGTTAAAGAGCTCAGCGTTCTCAGAATGGGGCCCTCTACCAATGAGATAGCTGATGGGAGATAAGAGAGAAGAGTTTTTTTTTTTTTTTTTTAGCGATGATAAGTCCCCAAACATATTCAGTTGTTCTTCCTTTAACACTGATAACAAAGTTTCCCATATTAAAGGGGCCCTTTTATTAAAAAAAACACTGTTCATTCCCTATAGAAATAGCTCTGACTATGATGTCATCACAAGGGGCGGGGCATTTGAACGGCGCTCGACCAATCACAGTAGAGGCATGTTTTCAGAGGGAGCAGAGTGAGTGTGAGAGAAGGCATAAAAACATGCCATTTTTTATAAATAGACTGTACAAGTTTTAATAATAAACTGGGAATTTGTCAAAATAAGGCCCCTTTAATCTTTTTTTCTGTTTCGGATTTTTCCATCCTGTTCATATTTGTCACATCAGGCAAAGAGAAACACTGCGACTTGTCTAAAAAAGCTGCTGAAGTGCACCACGTGTAAGGTTAAATACAAAGGGCCAAATACTATTTGGAAAAGTGATCATAACAGTTTGGTATCTGAATTAGTAGAAAGGAGATGCTCTGCTACCGCACAGTTCTGTCATTTAGGCTTCCTCACATACATCACGACTCTGTCTTTCCTTTTCTTGTCAGAAGGATGTGAACTATGTCAACTCAGCAGTCTGCCTGTGATGGTCGTCCTTGTACAGTTCTTGAATACTGAAGCACAATCCAAAATCTCTTTGTCTCTTCTCTTCTCCGCCTCATTGCCATTCCCTCAAGTTATTGTTGCTGGGATTTTCAGTACGGGCTTTGTCTTCATTATAAAAAGCAGAGTTTTTTTGTTTTCCCAATCATGCTATCACAATCTCTGGCTTTTACAATTTGATCTGAACCTGAAAGTGCAGATAAAGACAGAACTGAATGTGCAGAAGGAGACAAATCACATGTAGGAATACATCATGGGGGAAAAATAAGCAGCAAAGTTTCCATCCAATGGATGAACACTTACAGACATTTAGGTCCAGATTGGCCAAACCTACAGTGCCTCCAACTACCCAGCATGCCCGTGTGCGGCCCATAAGGGCTGCATATATCAGCATCTTCATTGGACAGGCTGGCTGGGTAAATATGGATCTACAATGTAATCACATTCTACGCTGAATTTATTACATATTTTTCATTGTAGTAGTCTCAAATACTTCAAATGTTAAAGGTCAGGGCGTGGCGATCTATTATTTAAACACCAGACTACTGCATTTTTTGATGTCTGCAGATGGTCTGTGTGTTCCTTTATTATTTTTGAGAATAAATAGTGACCTTTATCTGCCATTTTGATACCTCCGCCAAAAAAGTCAGCTTTTGTCTGTCGATCAGTCTTTTTGTCTGCTTGTTCGCTTGTTAAAATGGGACGAATTTACAGCAGATATTGGGTACGGTGGCATGAATCCAGAAAAACGATCCAGAAAAAATCATATATCCTCCCAATCAATCTTTATATTTGCCTTGCTGTTGTCCTTTAGCCTGAATTACTAATTAAATACCTGATAACTATGAAATAACTGCAGGCACCTCAAAGTGTACGAGTGCTTAAAGCTCTTGCCACTTCCTGTATCCGTCACTTCACACACAAACACACTGGGGTTTGACCTAATTTGACAAGGTGCTGCTAGTGAATGGAGTCATTTGGCATTCAATCCTGTGACCAATGATCCAGTGAAAATTTGCCCGGACTCTTCTGCTTGAATAACAGTGTCTAAAAACGATGCAATTTGCGAAGCGAAAACATGCAAAACGAAGGGAGAGAGGGGATAGAAATCAAACTAGTGCACGATTGCGGTATCACTAAGCCAATTGAGCAATGAATAATTCTTTAAGCTGACGCGATGATTCTGAAGGACACCATCTTATCGGCATAGCTGTGTTTTTTATCTCTTTTTGTCTAATTGTCTGACTGTATCTCAGCATGAGAATTAGGGACTAAACGAGGAATTCCTGCACTTTCTCCGTTCTCCTCCCATCATGACCTACTTTTCCTTCACAAGCTCATCACTCCTTTTCCTGATAATTTTACATCTACACTCTCCCCTTAATTACACTACCAATAATTTCCTTTCATCCAAGTGTTTTCTCTCTGAATTCTCTTTTCTCTCTTTCTACCTGCACTCTCTCCTAAGATCTTGGATATTATCGTTTCTTCTTAAGATGCATCCAGTCAAAGTGATCTGATCACCCAAAATGCAAATCCCAATCAATCCATTCATGCGCCCATCCATCCATCTACTCACTTAAGCTAAGGGTGCACATGGTATAGATAATTCAATGCTCAAAACAGTTAGTCTCCAGCACCTCCCAACAGCCGGGGAATTAATTTTATTCATTTCCCAGAGGCTACTTGCAACTGCGTCGAAAGCAGCTATAGTCGCAGCCATCTTCAAAGCTGGTGATCATAAAGCACATCAGCACATCGCCTGTTAAAATAACGGTATCTGAACAGCTCATCTTCCATCTCAACAACAGCCCCTTCCCCTTTTATTCAGCTTGGCTTTGTGGCTAAATGCTCCACAGAGATAGCCACCTTTGATATAAATAATCATAACATCCAAATAGCTAGCGGTGTTCCACAAGGCTCTATTCTAGGCCCGATTCTGTTCTTTCACTTTACTCTGGAAGTTGTAGATGTATGCTGATGATACTGTTGTCTGTGTTCATGGCAACACCAGAGATGAAGCTGTCTGCTGTAAAGGCTCAATCAATCCCACCTTCCTGTTAATATATTGCAAAAACAGTCAACATTTTTTTCACAAAAATCTCAACATCCCTGACTTTGAATACCTTGGTAACACTATCACCTAGAGTGGGAAAACATAATTGAATAGAGCAGACAATCTTGTTCCTAGACAACGTGGGACCTTCTCCATTCAGCTCTTGCATCACATTCAATCAAGTGGATTAACTCGAGCACCAACTAGAGGAGATTATTATCTAATTCCCTGAAGACAAGGTAGTTTTGGCCAATCTGCTTTTTTTCTGTCAGAGCCTCTCAGACTTGGAATAAACTTACCAGCCGCTAACTTGAGAATTCTAGAACAGTGAGCTGTGCTGTCTTATTTGTCATTATTATGCTGAAAGGCAAATTATCATATGCTCTCTACATAACAGCCACTTTTCACCAGGCCTAATGCTGTGCTGTCGTGCGGTTCGTTGATTGCTGTCATGATTTTGCGCGTCCTAAGAGTTAAAATTATTGGCTCTGTGTAGTGCAATCAACCATTTTATTGTCGGTTGTATTTTCAAATGCTTTTATTCTTAAGGTTCCTGCTTTCAACTATTGCCTGCAGATATAAATACGCCTTTCGGGATAAACGGTGTATTTTCAGAAGTGTTATTAATATGCACTGTCCCCGTCGAATAAAGTAATATAATTAAATAAAAAAATAAAGTCTCCTTGGTTTTGCAATCACATTTTTTTTTCTGAGATGACTGGCATTGATCTGCAGGATAAAGAAAGCGTTTCTCCTTATCCTCTTTCATCTAGCTTCCTTCACCCTTCTTCTTCACCCTCTTTTTTTCCCATTTCATCTTGTACCTATGTTTTTATACTGGCAGAGCAACAGGTTCTTGAAAGTCTTTTTGAACGTGGCGTTGCAGAGGGCGTAGCAGGCCGGGTTGATGGTGGAGTTGACGTAACACAGCCAGTAGCCGATGGCCCAGACGGTGTCAGGGACGCACGAGTGGCAGAAGGTTGAGATCAACACCATGACGTTATACGGCGTCCACGTGATGATGAAAGCCAGCAAGATGGCGAAGATGGTCTTGGTCACCTGTGGAGAAGGGAAACACGGGAGAGGAGAGTGATTTTTCCCCGCCATTGCAAGTTTACTTTTCGTTTGTTTGAGAAGTTCAAGTGCTGGAGCCCAGCCAGCATGTCCATACAGGGTTAGCATTAAACTTTGGGTGCATGTACGGGTTCCTGCTTAAATTACTATATGTGATAAATAGCTAAAAGACTCACGAGACCTAACACAACTACACACTTTTATTTTTCAGTCAAAGTAAAAGTGAGCTTAATGAGAAAACATTTAATCAAAGAAAATTCTCTTTCTGCATAGCATCAGCACACACACACACACACACACACACTCACACAGTGTGCGTGTGTGTGTGTGTGTGTGTGTGTGTGTGCTCCAGTGGCGCAATCGGTCAGCGCGCGGTACTTATAAGACAGTACGTTGTGTGAGTGATGCCGAGGTTGTGAGTTCAAGCCTCACCTGGAGCATTTCTGTCCTTTAATGCACCGGATGGGTTTAATGTTACCTGCGCTTGCGATACACTCGGGGGTGTGTGGGGTTTTTAGTATCGTGCATTTATCACCTGGTAGAAAAGTGTCAGATGAGTTAAATCATTCACTTTTGCAACCAGCGTCATCACTGTTCTTTATACTATTTATATCATGTGCAATTACCACAGAAGTCACTTATTAAGGACGTTTTCTTTTATTTGTTCGTTTTATAGGTTGGCAAGATGTCAGAAGGAAGAATTAGACCAGATAGGGCAGATTCTTATGAACAATACTATAACAATAAAATCATTCTAACTGTCCTCAGAATGTGTCCTAAGCTCCATCAAATCTGCCAAGACATTTTATTACATAATTATCCAAACTCAGTTTAGAGAATACAAAACCACTTTTTCTCATATCACAAGGATTATCACAGCAGAATCACCCATTTTTTATTTAGAGTTCAATGACTTACTCGCACGACTACAAATAATATCACTTGTCTATAAAATTGTTATAAGTACCTCTGTATAACACTGTGTCCTTATTAACGCATAAGAGAATAAAAAAAGAAAGAAATATGGACCTACTTACAACAAAGAATAGATTTATTAACTAACAGAAAAGATTTAAAGTGCATCTGAAATTAAAAAATACAATTAAATCCTTAATTAAACTATACAAATTTGACTGACCATGTCAAACCACATGATACTGTAAAATAAAATTACAATAAATCGTCTTATCAGTGATTGTGGTGTAATGTCTTTAATTTCTTTGTCTCCGTTTGTCTCTTTATCTCCGTCTTCTCATCCCTGTTAAATATGTTTTCATGGTGTCACTTGGTGTCTACACTTCATACTCATACTCTGTGCTGTATGCTCCCTGCGGCACACTCTGCCAATGAAAGCACCACTGCCCCCTAATGTAGTGGAGGTGCAATTGCACTTTATTCTAGGACGTACAAAAATAAAATAAAAAAATAAAAAAGCATGTTCCCCAAAGCCAAACGCGCCCCCCCTTGATGGTGCCTCGCACTCCCCCCAGGGGGCATGCCCCACAATTTGAGAACCACTGCTGTATACAATCACGTTTATCAAATTAATGAACAATTCAAGACTTTCCAATGTTAACAATAAACACGAGAAGGGAACATAACAAAATGTGAATTTAATATAGTCACAGTTCTAAATGAATCAAACCAGTTGATTTATTAAGATTAGAAGGGTTTAATTTAGTCTTTTTTAGGATTTTTTTTACATTATATAGTCGGGATTTACATTTTTAACAATGTAGTTGCACAGGTTCTAAGTGGAAACAAGGCAACCGTGCCTCTCCAGTGCCGATGATGTAACTGCAGGTAAAAGCTCCAGAGGAGGCTGTTAGCGTGCAGCATGGCGGCGAATGAGTCACGCCGCGGGTGCATCCGTGTCTGTTTGGGAGCGTATCTGAGAGCGAGCGGCGAGCGGGGCGCTCGGTGCCAAAAATAGAAGATCAAGAGGTGATGATATTGTGGCGAGGGCCATTGTGAATATATATATCAAAATATATGTATATTTACACTTATAGGCCCCACATGGACATACAGGCTGGGAAAAAGCACAACTGAACAATGTTAAGTGTTTTTTTTGTTGATTTCCTGAGAATAAATAATAATGTTGACAGACAGAAAACACCTACTTTCTTTTCTCTGGCTGCCATCTGCCTTTTCCTCTTCACCTGGCTCCTGGCAATGCTCGCGAACTTCCTGGCCACCGTCCTGGGGCGGCTGATGGGGATGGAGTGGCTCTCCGCCCCCTCGACGGGCGGGACGATCTCGATGGCCGTGATGCACTCGTCGCCCGCCTGCTTGGTCACGATCTTTATCTTGGACCACTTCGACGACGGGTTGATCTTCGCCGCCGAGGCGTTGGCGGCCGTCTCGTCGGCCGGATTCGAATTTGTCGCGACCTTATGGGGGGGTGGAAAAAAGCAAAATATATATTATTAATATCCGTCTGGTAATCACCACGTCTTCAATTCCTAGAGTGCGAATTTATCCAGAATCACCCCAATCCTAGCATAATAATGACTTTATTATTCAGCCTGACATTGTCTCCACGTTATCTGATTTCCGCCTAAGAGGGCGTTAAATCACTTTGCTTTGCCCCGTTCGACTTGTAAATAACCTGTAAATCTGTGTCCATCTCATCCACATTTCTCATTATTTCTCTGGCTCTAACACAGAAGGATGACCTCCTTGTTTTTTTAAACTTGCCAATAAAGTTTTGAGTCACACAAACCTGTCTAATTAGACTATGTTATAATAATTATCCCATTGTGAACATATGATCATTATGTGTTTATGTCTGCTTATCTATGTCTTTTGTATCCAACACACTTTATTCATTATTACAACATTATTCCTGGCTTCTGTTATTACTGTAGATCCAGTTAATTGACTTGATTGCAGAAGAAAATGACTTAGTTATCCTGACAAAACAAGATAAATAACTTGAAACTGCAGGATTAACTGTGGTTAAAGACTAATTAAACTTTTGACTACTTAAAATTAATGTATATAGGAATTTAGTGTTGCTGATTAACTAACAAAGCTTGACATTTTCCTGCAACGTATTTGAGTTCTGCATAATTTGTGACAAATATGCATAGAGGTTAAAACGCAATAGTGGCTGCAGCAGCAGTAACAAAGTCCCAGCAGCCCCTGCTATAAAACCGCCAGACATTATTAAAACAAATAAAGCATGTCTCAAAAATAAATAGTAGTATATAAAGTATATGAAACATCTGTCAAGTGAAAACCTTTTTTCTCCCAGTACAAAAGAAAGTATAGAACAACGTGCAGCGCTAACTCCCTGCTGTGATTTGCTGTTCTACAAATGCCACGATTATTGTTTTGCTTGTTTTACATTTGCATTTACATTTACAAGAGGCCTTCATTTGTTAAAAGGTTCGGGGCATTTGTAAACCACTCTATATTTAATTGTCAATCGTGCAACCTTTCTTCTACTTATTCATCTCATCTTATCAGACGTTTAAAATGTCTCACAACACCGACCTCCGGTTTCACCTCGTTGTTGATCTTCTTTGGTTCTGTGGGCGGGATAAAAGCTGTGGACGAATCATTGGAGCTCTCTTTTTCCTCCTGCAAAGACCGACAGACGGATAAATGAATAGATGGAGGTCGAAACAGAGTTAGGAATCATCATCATCATCAGGTCTCACGAAACGTACGTCGTGTTCATGTTGGCTTCTTGCATCATTTTTTGTCTTACGAAATTACAATTTTGTTAGTATTAGCATGTGTTTTTAATCTTTTAAAATGTTTTTAGGAGAATTAAACTATCTAGTACCACGTTTTTAGGGTTCCACCACATGACAGTTTTGTAATTATCACGTTTGGCTTTTTTGTTTTTTTATTTAGTTTTTTTGGACTTGAATAAAGTGCAATTGCACCTCCACTACACTAGGGGGCAGTGGGCAGTGTGTGCAGGGAGCATACAGCACAGAGTATGAGTATGAAGTGTAGCAGACCCCTATTTTTCAGTATCATATGGTTTGACATGGTCAGTCAAATTTTTTATAGTTTAATTTAGGATTTAATTTTATTTTTGTCATTTCAGATGCACTTTAAATCTTTTCTGTTAGTTAATAGAGCTATTCTTTGTTGTAAGTTGGTCCATATTTCTTTCTTTTCTATCCTCCTATGTGTTAATAAGGATACAGTGTTATGCAGAAGTACTTAGAACAACTTTATAGACAAATGATTCTATCTATAGTCTCGGGGCGGGGGCAACAGAAATTAACTGTGTTAATAATGTACGGGTATGAGGGAACCTGCGTAAGTCCCGGACTGGGCTGCGCTGGGGGCCGCGGCTGAGCCGGGTTCAGCTCCTCCACTCTGCCGTTCTTCACGGCCTCCGGCGCCGCGGCGGTGGAGTCCAGGCTGAGCTTGGGGGGGGCGGCCTGGGGGCTGGTCTCGTTGTTGTTGTTCTGCTTCAGCAGGTGACTCTTTATCAGGCTGGGAGTTCTGGGGGAGGGAGGAAAAATAATTGGATTATCGACGCCATTAAGAAAACATACCAGCCAATCAAACGTGCAACATTTATCGACATTTATTAAACATATATTGTGCAACAAATTGCAAAAATGATCAATTGTTGTTAATAGCCTTAGTGAAATGCATATATAATTATTTAATCTGAGTAAAAAACTGCAAAATATTTGCAAAGCTAAAAGAATGACCAAGTCTTCTGCACATATATTCCAGAATAGACCAGATATCAACAAACTTAGATGGATATTAATATACATTTACCTTTAAAATGCATGTTTTATCATATATATATATATCTTTTGCCTACCTCTTGTTTTTACTTCATGGTGATTTTATTAGTATCTGAAGGTAGATTTGTTGTTTAAATTATATTACAGGATGGAGGTAAATCATTGTCTATCCTATAAAGGTCTACTTTAGCTCATTTCTCGGTAAACAGAATGTGTTTGGAACATTTGAACAGCTAACAGGAAGTGGAATGTTGCTCACTTTATCCCTTTCTTCTCCTTCTTCTCCGGTTTGTGTTTGGAGACCCTGCTCCTGGACGCGAGGGAGATGTGGATGTACAGGACGGTCATGATGATGACCGGGAGATAGAACGCCGCTATGGCCGTGCCGAACGTCACCGCGGGGTTGGACAGGAACTGCGAGAAAGAGGTAAAGGACAGAAAGAAAGAGCTGAGGAGCCAGTTCAGCAAGTATGATTCAACAGCTGGAATTCATCCCGTCTGTCGGTAAACTATGGAAGAGTGTTCAGATGGAGTAATAATTGGTGAGGGGCTTTTGGTGTAGAAAGGGGAAAAGGTGGATCTGTTTTAAATTGAGAAGACAAAGTCAAAAATCTCTGAATTCTGAGGAAAAAGTCAGAATTCTGACTTAAACTAAGTCACATTTCTGATTTATTTTTCCCCCAAATCTTCTTAAGAAGAGTATTAGAGACACTGGAAAAAACATTTTATGCATAAAAGTTTATTCATTCCAAAGGAAGCGTCAAAATTCTGAGAAAAAGTGACTTAGTTTAGGTCAGAATTCTTACTTTTTTCTCAGAAATCTGAGATTTTTTTTATGGAATAACAAAGAAAAAAAAAGAGCTAAAACATTTCTTTTATTCCATGAAAAAAGTCAGAATTCTGAGAAAAAAAAGTCAGAATTCTGACTTAAACTAAGTCACATTTCTGATTCATTTTTCCCCCGAATTTTGACTTTTCCTTTGGAATGAATCAACTTTTTATGCATTACATGTTTTTTCAGTGTCTCTAATACTCAGTTTTTGTTTATAAAATGAAATATTCCACTTCTCAAATCTTGTGTCTTGTTTTCTCAATTTATTTATTCCAGAAAAACCCAAGAGATTCATGACTTTTTACTGCAATAAAAAATATATTTGACCCCTTTTTCAGTTCTGAGTTAAGTCAGAACTCGTTATTCTCAGAAATCTCTACCTCTACAGGTTTCAACCAGTACCTGTATATAACATTCTCCGGGCGGCACCGTCCGCTGCCCCACGATGAACTGCCAGAACAAGATGGCGGGCGCCCAGAGGATGAACGACAGGATCCACGCCGCCGCGATCATCAGCCCCGCCATCTTGGTCGTCCGCCGCGCCGGGTACGTGAGCGGCTTGGTCACGCAGAAGTAGCGGTCGAAGCTGATGATCAGCAAGTTCATCACCGAGGCGTTGGACACGACGTAATCCAGCGCCAGCCACAAGTCACAGATCACCGGCCCGAGCGGCCAGTAGCCGACGATGATGTAAACGGTGTACAGATTCATGCTGAACACGCCGATGATCAGGTCGGCGCACGCCAGCGAAAACAGGAAATAGTTGTTGACAGTCTGTAGGTGGCGGTTCACTTTGATGGAGAGCATGACCAGAATGTTCCCCGTGACGGTCACGAAGCTCAGAGATCCGGTGACCAAGGCGATAAAAAACATCTCCAGGGCTTTGTACGGGCTTCCCGTCCCCGTTTCGTCGTCCACCAGGGAGCACGACATGGAGTCGTTGGTGGTCGAGTTGCACGACGTGTTGGAGAACAGGTCGGCCGACTGGTTGACCGGGGAGCCTACAGGGAGACAGAAAGAAATAAGTGTAAAAATGGGGTTTAAAAGCAGCAGTAATGATGAATATTGTTGTACAATAATGTAATTCTCCGTCAGGGGGGGCGTTTGGCCTTTTTTAGAATAAAGCGCAATTGCACCTCCACTACATTAGGGGGCAGTGGCGCTCTCATTGGCAGCGTGTGCGCAGGGAGCAGACAGCACAGAGTATGAGTATGAAGTGTAGACACCATGAAAACATATTTAACAGGGATGAGAAGACAGGCGGAGAGAGACGGAGATAAAGAGACAAACGAAAGTCTCCCAAAGCTAAGACGAGGAAATATGACGAAGCGTCTGTAGCGCTTGGTTCACTGTGAAAGACCGGTGTGTTACTGAGTCTGAAATGTTGGAGACAGAGACATTAAAGACATTACACCACAATCACTGATAAGACCATTTATGTAGTTTTATTTTTCAGTATCATATGGTTCGACATGGTCAGTCAAAAATGTTTCATTAAGGATTTAATTTTATGAGTGAGACGTGAGATGCTCACTCATAAAGGTGAAACTTGAAAAGGGCTATTGACTTCCTGTAGCATACGGAGAAACTGGTTAAAACACAGAAGAGGCATGTAAATGACATACAACCATTCATTTTTGATACCTGCGTATTCCTCACTCGGGTCACATGGGCGTCTATGGCATGACAATGTAAATCATATTAAAATGATCAGACTGAAACAATAACCTTTCTGCAATGGTGCTCAAACATATTTGCATGTGTAATGTTGCTTCAACGCAGTATGTTTGTTGTAAGAGCATGATTTAAACATACAACGTGCTGTATGCTGAGTCAACACTGTTCATTTAACAGAGTGAGAGAATGGCTGTTTTTTTTTGGTAGATCTTAATAGACGAATGGAAAGAGTGGGAGGAAACCAACGCCTCGGAACCAAGAAACCGGGAGATGCAGCGGGGGAAGAGGGGAGCTTCATTTCTTAAACATTAAAGCGGAACGTCGACGTCTTCAGCCTTCAGAGACAGAGATGCTGCTCCCTTCCCCTCATGAACAAGTCTGTCGAATGCTGACGCTGCATCCTCATCAAGAAAACAACAACAAAAAACACATGCGTTGAGTAAAACTTTGACTGAGACATGATTGTAAGAGCAGTCCCCTTGAAAAGCACAGAGCATTGCATTAGACGTGCAGAAAATGTATCAGAATCCATAAAATTCTAGCAACAAAATTCTGAGGACAGTGCTGGAATGAAAAAAAGGCAATACAAAAATTCTACCAAGGTATTTTTGACACAGAAAAATTAAAAATGCTTATGTTTGGCTATTGCATTGCTTGCAAACATTTAAATATTTGATATATATATATATAGTTATGTCGTATTTAACAACTCGTTTTATTTTGAAAAATGTCCTATTATACCATGTTGGGCTGTGGTTCAGACCCATAATTTAAATTGCAGCCATTTATTTGTTTATTTGATGCAATGCGACGCATTAATATTCTAAGTTTATAAAGGTTCTCCAAGAAAATGACGTTGTTAGTGACACAAATTAGAAGAAATTAAACATAGAATTTATTTAATTTATCTATTTATCAAGCAACTTCTGTATATAGCTTGTGCACGGCACAATGGCGTATATCTGTGTTACGAAAACATCATTATTCTCATTAAAATAACACATCCTATCCCGCTCTCCTTCGTAGGTTTACAGTCTTTCCATTTCAATATGATTGCATTGAACAGTACAATCGGAAAGTTTAATGGCATCTTTTTAAACCACAACAGTGTCTTGTGCATTTAAAGTGACCTGATTACAAATAGGTGGATTTTAATTATCATCATTTGATTTGTCACATGCACACATACATATATATATATATATATATATATATATATATATATATATATATATATATATATATATATATATATAAAAGGCTGAGGCTTCACAGTCCTTATATTATAATTTAATTTATGCATGTGCCTCACACACAGTACATACATATATATTTATACACAGTAAATACTGCAACATTAATGAAATTAATAGTGCATCACACACGCGTTTTGCCCCAATACTGATCAGCGCGTAACCAGAAGTCACATGTGTGCACACATGATGTTAATCACACACACCGGCGTGAGGGAGCGGGCGCGTTTAAACATGTATGTAATGTATCCGCAGCGTTTGAATCATGTATGTGCATCCGCTTCTGGAGGGCTCCGTGCTCTTTGACAATGCTCTCCCTCACAGGACTGTCTATAGACAGCTTTATTTCCATTAGTCGGCATCAAATGATGATAAAATACTGCTCCAAATCTGCACTCGACAGAAACACCGCCCAATAATAAATGTGAATGAGGTTGAAAAATCATGAAAAAAACAGTTTTAATAGTTAATATGCTCTGTAATGCTGGGGGGTTACTGAGCAGCCCAGAGGGGTTGGGATGAGGGGAAACAAATTATTTGGCCTTTTGGGGATAAAACTGGAGATATTTGAGTCCAAATTTCAGCTTTATTCTCAGTTATTCCCAACATTTTTTTTGCTATAAATCAAGGTTATTTAATTGAAGCAGTGCCTGTTTCTCATCGCAAGTGAATTCAGAAAAAAAACATTTTACTGCACAATTTTAATCCTTTTAAATAAGAAAAAGACATCGCTGACGTACGGGTTAATAGAACCGACAATTTTTTTTTTTTTATAATTCACTTTTTTATTGATTTTTCACAACTACATGCAAAAAAAAAGTGAACAGGACCACAGGCAGAAGTTATTTATACATTTGTACCTCACTGAATGTCAGATTACTCTATTATTATTATTATTATTTGGATGAGATGTCAGCTACTGACGTATAAGAGGAATCAAGATGCTGTGAATAGTGATTAACAACCACCTGTGCACCCATATCATTATGCAAACACAAAGCAGGGAACTACAAATGCAATGAATGGCTGCAGGCATGTACATCACAGCTGGGCCACGCTGCGTGTGCTCCCCATGCATCGGCTGTCAGGTGTTTATTTTTTTGCAGCCGTTAAGAAACAAAGGGCTTTTTCCTTTTAATCGAACCACTAGAGGACTTTTATTTTGAAAGGGACACTGGGGGGGTTATGCATCCCGGTGCCAAGTTGGTGTGTCCTGCAGTTTTCAACACATATGGCACATATGCAGGAAAATGTGGGGCTGCTATGAAAAGTGCCATTTGGCACACACATATGTGCAGCCTTGAAAGGCTCCGCATGGCTGAGAGCAACACGTGTGAGTTGTGTCAAACATCGCTGTTGGTATGATGTCAACATGACTATCAACGGATCGTTCTCGATGTCTATTCTCTTGGAGAAGACGCTGAATCTTTAAATGACAGGCCGCCGTCTCGCCGCGTCAATCTAATCTGAAAGGGGAAAAAAAGTTTTGACGCGGAAGGAAAAACGCTTGATTCCGCCAAATGAATTTTGACGCTTTCTTTACAAAGTCTAGAGGACAGCACAAGTATGACCAGTTTCCTTGAGTTGTGTTCTGTCTGATCTGCTTGTTCTGCCAATATATTTGTCAAGATAATTGACTCTGACAGATGTGAAGGCAACTGTACTGCAAGGAAAAAAAAGAGGAAATAAACGGCTCATTTGCATTTGCTTGACAATGAGGTCAGGTTTCCCATGGAATTATGGGATGAGCCGTACAACACAGCTGAGGTGTAGGTGGCGTCTCAGGAAAACCCACGGGGGGAGAATATGTTAATTTTCCAGCAGAAACTATGAACCGTCTTGACTTTCCTATCGGATGTTCGGAAAACAGACGACGCACAGGCGAACTCCAACGTCATAAAGCTGGCCTACAACTGCCATTTACAGTAAGCAGCTCCACAATCCGGAATCTTAACATTCCCGTGTTCCGTGACAATGCTCGCCCCACCCAGAGCACGGACATCTGGAGGGAATTCTGAATAAAGAAGAAGAAACCTCCTTCTAAGGGTTTTTCCCAACTGGGAGGAAACTCTGCAGGAATAATATATCTCATCTGGACTGGGAATGCCGTGAATGGATGAATGGATATTTTGGTATTTATCAGAAATGTTCCTTTTTTTGTTTCAGCCCATGCAAAAGAGAGACATATTGAGTTATGGACAAAGTGCATCGCTAATAGATAATTGGAAGAGCAATTACACGACCAGCTAGCTAGCCTGAAGCTAGCAGAGCACTTTCCTGTGATCGTGGTTCAAATGTCTATAAATCAATCTATAAATACTGAAACACAATAAAAATAATCTAAATGCTACTCATGCATCCTTTTTCAATGATATGATAGTAGCCTATTAGCTTAACCGATTACATGTTATTGCACAATTAGCTTTTGTCACCTTTCCTTGAGCATTAATTCCTAGTTATTGTGGTTCCGTTCAGGTGTTGCATATTATTCAGTTCGGTAGATTGGACTGAATCACACTCTACTACCATTTCTCCCTGCGTAAAATGGCTCTTGCCAAAAAAAAGGAAGACATTTTACTTGCATCCAAGCCCTCAAAAGACGCAGCTTAGATCTTCTGTGAAGGAAACGGGAAAAAAGCAGAAGAGAGGCACATTACCATTGATTTCATCAGCATCAGCTCGCAGATCTCTCACATATACATGAGCGCGAGCACATGGGTGCACTCATGTAACATGGGCGTGCACACACTAGTGGCCAGAACTCTGCTACAACATTGTTCTTAAAATAGATTCAAACATAAAGCTATGTCGGCCTCATTCTCGTGTTTATCTGATGCAGTTTTAGATATGGAATTATAAAAAAAACAGCATGATCTGCTCTTAAACTCCATGTTTAAAAATAGAAAATGAAACGTTGTGATGCATGAATCCAGCAATAAATAATGGGCAAACACTTAGTGGGGTCGATTCAAAGACGTGTGTGTGTGTGTGTGTGTGTTTTATTGTTTGGAGCCGTAGTTGTCGTGCGTCGTGTTGCGGGATTAATATTTATGCTCTATGGTCTTCTTATGTATCTGCTTTTCTTGTCTTTTTGTCGTCTTATTTCCACCCCAAGGATAGAACCAGAGGAGACATAAACACATCTGACATGTTTTGCTCAGATCTATGGATTTCTGTGGCTACCATGGAACCATGAAACCTTGGTAAAAAAATGTAATTATAGCATCCAAGGCCTGAAATGGATCATTTTAAAATTTGTGAACTAAACTTTTTCCCATGTAGAAATTTCACACAACACGGCTCATCGAGGATCTTCCTGCTGCAGCCAGGAAGAAGGTATGCACACTAACACAGATTTAAGCTGATTTCTGAGCAACGTAGAACTTCACTATTTTACGTAGAACATTTATTTCGACTCTTAATAAATGGGGGGGCGGGAACAAAAGTCGTGGGTTAATATTCCAAATTGCATAGTGCCTGATTTAGCTGCAAGATTATGTAAAACTCTGCATACGGCTGGATGCTTTAGACACTTTTGTCTAAGAGTAGCCGGTTTGTTATAATGAGAGTTCGTGGTAGAGAATGTGTGAAACAGCCTGGTTGAACAGTAAAGCTCTGGGCTAAAATCACGTTTAAATAAGATATTTCACAGTAGTCATTTGTATGCTTCTGTGACTGTGCTTTAAAGTTGAACACACACTTTTTTTTTATCTCTACATATGTCCTGCAAAATGCCACTTTGCCTTCACGTCTCCTCAAAATGTTAGCATGCATCCTTAAGAAATGTAAAATCCGGCATTTCTATGATCTATAGAGACTCAAAGTTCTGTTTGAGCTCATTTATTACAGTATTATTGTGATAACTGAACAGTGCAATAATTTGTAGATTGCAGAGGATCTGGTTTATAGCCACTAAAACATGATTTTTAGTATTTTAGATTATTTATCATATCCTGCCGCTGCATTTTTTAAGGATTTACTGTGCATCCCTGCAGAGAAAATCATTGCTCCTTAACTGTTTGACCCTACCCGCTTGATCTGACACCACTTCTACGTTCCTCCTTATCTTCTATTTTTTTACACATTTGCTACGCCATGTACGATGTGACTCAGCATGGCCGGCGTGCTGCGTGCGTCGACAATCCCTGAAAGCACCGACTCACACGGGGTTACACTGGGAGCTCTTTGGAGAATTTTCCTGCTGTAAAAGCACCGTCACCCAAGGTTAAGCTTGAACACATTCAGAGTTTGTATGCACCCAAAAATATCACAAAACAACCTAGAAGGGAGGAAGCTGACTCTGTGATACTGGCATTTACATTATAAAGAAACATGATGTCAGGCAAAATGGGTAGAACGCCAACAAAGTGCAGGGAGGATGTTATTTGTTGTATTGTGTGATGACTTAAATGTAGGGTGACCAGATGTGGGTAGTTGCAGAAAATGCATTGCAAATGTTTGGAGGAATCAGGCGTCAATGAGGAATCAAACAGCGTTTTTGCACATTTAAAGAAGTCCCTGCAGAACACAGCTCTTATTGGTGTTGGCTGTCCAGTGCATATTCTGTGCAAATGTGTTCACAATGGTGCAGACACACTAGATATGGACGAGCAACTCATTTTCAAAACCTATTACCTCTATTACCAAGTCCACCCAACGATACAGAGAAACCTGGAATGGAGTAAAACGGAACGGAGTGGGATTCTATTGGCAATGCAGATTATGTTTGAGACAGGTGCATGAAATCCCAGGTCCCAAAAGTAGAACATGTCCTGGTCACTCTATTAAAGCCGTCATTACTACATTTTATAAAATCACACACTTAAAGTATCTATAAGCAAATTGTAGTTTGCAATAAATGTCAGAGTAGCTGATGCAGTTTTACATTAATTTCTTTAGATGCTGGACATAGTCTAAACTCTATGGTTTTGCTCTAATAATTATACAAATAAGTGTGCAATATGTGAAATATGTAATGATTGCATACAAAATATGAGTTTGAGATTTAGGATTTAGGATATCTGAATAATACATAAGGCCTAAAAAAAGAAATTTACAACAAAAAAAAGAAAAAGAGAAAATCCCTGCAGCTGTTTCCCGGGATTCCCAGAAAATTGGGTCATCTCATCCCAAGATCTGATTCATGTCACTTTATTAAACCCTACCTACACGTGCAGATAGCATCCGTTCGCCTGCGCTGCATCTCACAAAGGCGCAAACTCTGAAAAAGAAAAAATCTTAATTATCAGGCCTAAATACAGGTTTTCACTGGTCTAATTTCTGGTCACTTAGGTATTATAGGGAGCAGATTTCTGGAGGAATTGGAGTCAGTAGCGCAGGTTGTTGATCAGGAAATTAAAAATGCATGGACATGCATAGGTTCTGTGAATGCACTTGAAGAATCCTAATGGACTGTCTGGCCTTAACTTTCCTACATTTAGTGATTTTCACCATAATATGGATCACTAAAGCAGTGGAATTACAGAAGGTCCACATGTTCATTGAAAACCAATTCAGCCGATTATATACATTTTACAGCCCTAATTAAAGAAGTTAAGGAATTAATAACATTTTTTTAAACATTGAAGCTTGTAATAATCAATATTTATATATATATACACATATAGGCTGCATAAATAAATCCACCACGTTTTCCTGTTGGGTTTATTCTGCCTTCTTTTCCCACCGCGATCATTACACATAGTCCCTCTATTGCCATTTATCGCCCACTGCCCTCACAGCCACAGCGCTGCCCGTGGAGGCCCGCTGCTTCTAAAATGTCAGCGAGGGTCAAGTGCAGACGACATTTCCCCCCCGCGGCAATATTGGAGGAATAACTTAACTTTCACATGATGCGTCTGTCTAAAAATATCTTTTTTTTTTATAACAGCAATAAGTAAGTACACTGCTGTCAGGTTTTCTGCATCACCACAATGCCATATGCCATAACAACTGCTGCAGGATGGAAGTGTCCATCAACCAGCAAGAAAAAGCAAAGTGAATGTGTGACTTAAGTAGTTAAGTGAGCACAATGGGAAATGAGCAAATAGTCTGGTGAATACACGTGTAACAGGCGATTTTTCTCTGGATGATTGTGAACCCTCATATCTGCGGATGTACTCAGACGCGCTTTAGGATGAGAAGACGTCAGCCGGGAACTTAATCTCATTGTTTGATTTGTGCCGAGTTGTACCAGACGGATCGGATCGGAGGGTGTTTTAAAAGCGCGCTGTGCGTGTCGGGCGTTGTTTGCCCTTTTTGTCTGACGCAGACCCACTGAGTCACATATGCATATGTGTGTGTGTGTGTGTGTGTGTGTGTGGATAAATCCACTTTTATCCTCAGAAAAGTCTGTGACAATTTGCATGAGGAGGATGATAAGGACCCACAGTGTTGTTCCACCGGTGTAACGAGAACTTTGGTTGGTTAACTCATTAAGGCCCAAAGTGACATATAATAATCATCCTAATATGGAATATTATATTACAGAGGGAATAAAAAGTCTCATTCTGAAAAAAACTTTATAAATGTCTTCTAAGTGGTGTAACCCACATCATTTTCCTTTAAGGATAAATGGGTCTCACATATTCTTATGGATATAACGAAAAACCTTTATCGAAATATATGCTTTCCATTATAACAAAAAGAAAATCACACTTAAACAATCTGCCACCAAATATTCATTCTATAACATCCCTTTATTTATTTCAATAAAATTATAGAATTTATAGTGAGTCCACATGGGGGGTCTGATGTTCCTAATGAATAAACTTTTAGAACTACGAATTCGTAAGTGGGGTTGAGTAGGTGAGAATGGGACCGTACACACCACGTGGCGACCAGCATGGGTTTCTAGCACTCGTGTGTCTCCTCGGTTGTTGTTCTATTGTTAGATAAATAAAACACGAGGCGATGAAGTGAGGCGCGATGGGAGCGCGGCAGTCTACAGGCGATTGGCCGTGAAAACTGACTCCTTTTTTTTTTTTTTCCTCCAGGGGCAGCGACGCTTGGAAATGGGACGGCGGCGAGAAGCGGCAGGTTGAGCCCGTCGCCTCCAGCGTGTAATAAGGTTTAGGCCTCGCGCCGGTGGTGTGTTTTGGCTTTAAGGCATTCCCTGAAAGAGAGCGACCAGTGAATGGTTAAAAAGCGTATGGAACGCCAAAAGATAACATACCAGCAATATTAATTAATTTAAGAAAACACGGGATAGTTAATTCCAGTAATTCTGATTCAGAAAAAGACCAATTCCTGTTCTTCCAAAGACTGTTTAACTGTTTGATTTTACATCTGTCATTCAGGTAGATGAACCATGTCTTAACCCCCCCCCCTCAGTCTGCATGTTGAGACCGTCCAAACTAATCAGCATCATCTAGTCAACAATCGAGGATACAGGATTTCTACGGCATTAATGAGCAAATGAGCCCAAAGGTCATGTAGGGTCACGGCCGTGCTTCTCAGTTATTTTCTCTCCCCCCCCCTATAAAAATTTGACTGACCATGTCAAACCATATGATACTGAAAAATAAAACTACATAAATGGTCTTATCAGTGATTGTGGTGTAATGTCTTTAATTTCTCTGTCTCCAACATTTCAGACTCAGTTACACACCGGTCTTTCACAGTGAACCAAGCGCTACAGACGCTTCGTCATATTTCCTCGTCTTAGCTTTGGGAGACTTTCGTTTGTCTCTTTATCTCCGTCTCTCTCCGCCTGTCTTCTCATACCTGTTAAATATGTTTTCATGGTGTCTACACTTCATACTCATACTCTGTGCTGTATGCTCCCTGCCCACACTCTGCCAATGAGAGCGCCACTGCCCCCTAATGTAGCGGAGGTGTAATTAACATCAGTAACATCAATTATATTAGCACAGATTATGATGGAACAGAGTACAATTGGAGTACAATGGATTCCCTCTGAGAGTTATAGGGAACTATTTTACGTTTCCTAACGTCGAGAACTGGATTTTTTGAACATCCCGTGTCATAGAATACACACTTTCATGTTTTTTTTAATTCAAGAGAAGGTCCAGAGGTTATAGAAAAAATGCACTGGATTATTAAAACATTAAAAATGTATATTCAGGTATACACATTCAAGCATTTATATAAATACAACTACTGCTTAGTGTCACATATAGTCATGAGCAGCAATAACTGAATGAATTTGCATTTGGAACAGCACAATCTCTAACAGACTGATGTAATAATAATTATAATAATAATAATAAATGTATTTAAATGCATTTTTCTGGCACTCAAGGACACCACATAGTGACATGAGTGTTAAACAGTCTCCACTCTATCACTCTGAGAACAGAAGTACTGTTTTCTTTCACATCTCTATTCCATTATAGTTGTATTACGGTCAAATGGAACTCAACACCTCTGGCGTATTGATTGATTCAGCGCTGTGGAGTGAGTTTATCAGGACGACATCTCACCGCGAGGAGGAGGACGAGAAGATCATAGCTCAGAGTTTCCTCTTCCGTTTCGGGTCTCGGTTTTTGGATTTTAAATGTCACATATCATGCAAATAGCCACTTTAACAGCCTTTGTTACACTAGATGAAGTCTCACACACACAAAAAACAGGCGAGTGCCCACAGGCGGGATTTAGAAACTGCTTTTTTATGGCTCAAAATCACTTTTTGTGGGTCAGTAGCTCCTCCTTTGGCAGCCGGGTCAACATCTAGAGGTCAGCTCGGATTATGTTTTGCAGGATATCTGTAATTCAGTTTTGTCTCGTCAGAAAGAACGTTTCAGATATCCACACGTACAATGTTCCTAGAACAAATTCTATCACCACTACTGCCATTCATGTGTGTATGGATGTATATTTAGGACATTCAAAATGTAAATCACTGATATCAGTAACTTCATTACAAATAGAAGTAACTCCAGTTTCCAAAATAACTTTAATTCACTACAATTAAAGATATGTGAACATCTCTATATATGAGTTATGACTCGTCAAATATAATTGTAGATATTTATTATCAGGTTATAGTTGATTTGCATGATTTATGATATATATGAATTACATCTGTTGCAGGCCTCAAATTACATATTATTTAGTTATTATTATTAGAGAGAACTCTAAACCTACTTTTGTGTATTTCAAACAAGAAATATATCACGTTGAAGTAAAAACCAACACCGTGCCTTTAGAATAAAATGAAGGTTAAAATAAAAAAGTAATTATAGGTTAATAACTAGTTTTTGCAGTTAATTGTATGCGGCTTGTTATAGATTAGCACATAATTATATCATAAATCAATGAGGACATTGTTATATTAAAGCCAAATAAGCACAGGAAAAAATATCCAGACACACAAAAAATGAATATAAATATATAAATGGACCTCGCAGTACACATAATTACAGATTGTATAAACATGTAATCTGTAATTGTAAATTTACAGCCTTTATTGGGCCTTTATATGACCCACAGTGTCATATAATAATAAGCTGGAGGCTCATTATATTATATATTACACCCAGGTGTTTAAAGCATATTAAAGCTCAGTATCATTAAAGGTTTCCTAAAAGTTCATCACACGTTCTTACATTTGTGTTCCCCAAAATTCCGGAGAATCACGCTAGTTTTGACAAAGAGGTTACGAAGTTATGAGGTCATTTAGGATATTTTGTGAATAGGAAGTGATGTGTTCATCATCACAATCTTTTTTTAATTAATGATGAAAAATCAGCTGTGTAAGCACAATCAGCCGTTGCTTCCAACTTTTGGCATCAATCCTCGTTTGCCGCTGAACCACTAATTCCTCTATCGCCCCTCTGCATCCTTCCCTCTCCCTCCGACTTTACATCCCTCGTGCGCCCGTTTCGGTTGCCAACTCGCGGCGGCAAGCGCCAGCAACGACATCTGGGGCCGACACACGTATGCCGCTACTAACACTACACTGTCCTCCATAACTGGGCCACTACAGGGTAGAGAGAAGGGGAGACGTACCAACGAAAGGTGAACCTCTTGGATACAAAAGCAACCAAATACTGTGACAGAACGATTCATAAATCCGTGAATTACTAAAAACATCTGAACTATTCAAGCTAGTTATGTACTAGTATGCATTGCTTTAAGTACTCCTCATAATCATTAGTAAAAAGTGTATAAAACATATAACAAATACTTTATAAATGCACCAGAAAAAGGAAAAAGTCTGCACCACTCTTGTACGTGTCACTGTATTAAGTGATGTGCACGGAGGCGAGAGACTCTTTAAATATGGAGCCGCGTGTAATTAACATCCAGCAGGCTGCAGATGGATGACAGTGATCTACATCACATCTGCACAGCGGTGGTTCCAAGTGCTTTCTCGTCAGCGTGCTGAATAATGGGGATGTTGCTTTGCAGCCTATACCTCCCGCGCACTACAGGAAGAAATCTGCTGTATGGATGTAGGAGGCACAGGACCATGGTCTTGCCACAGATCTGACCTATGGAATCAGACGTATGACCGCGGAGGAGCGAGCAGGTCAACCACGCGGAGAGCAGATTCAGGCAGAAATCAAAATGTGCATTTCTACATGAAAAAAAAAATACAGTGTCCATTTTAAGTCTCTGTCACGCTGACATGTGGATTCGGTGACCACGTCATGTTGCGCTCAGGCAACCTGTAAAATAATCAGAATTGAGGAAGCTGGAACAAGGGAACTCTCGTTAAAAGTTATACAGTCACATCAATGGAATTGATTATCAAAATAAATGGTGATAAATGTAGCAGCTAATTGATTAATTGACTAATCTTAACAGGCTCCGTTTGCAGCGTAACAATAATGAATGGAGCTCATTAAGCGTCGGCTCACAAACACGCAGCAGGTTAATAGAGTTGGTGATTAAAAATCAAATTAACCCGAACGCCTGTACACACACTTAAAAGGAAAATCCGTCGTTTAATGCGTGATTTTCGCTTCATAACGACGGGCGACTGGGCGGTTAGATTCTCAGCTCTGGATATTTCTGTGTCCACGGGTGTTTGTAGAGGATGAATATGGATGTGTGTGAATTGTCGACCTTGTAGTGTAAAGGGCATTTACAGAGCTTCCTACAGTCACTTTGATACTGAAGATATGTTCTATACATACCTATAAAACACTGTGTGTGCATTTCCAAAAAGTTTAGAGATTTTCAACTAGAAGCTCAAAAACAAAGACACTGGGTGCAGTTTTTTCTCTTTAGATAGTGTGGCTGAGGTCACAGGTTCAAGTTCCATCCTGTGTCTGTCTGGGTTCTCCAGCTTCCTCCCACTGTCCCAAAAACATGCTTAGGTTAACTGGAGGATTCACAAGTTAGTAGTTGTGTGTGTGTGTGTGTGAGTGAATGGTGTGTTTGCCCCACAATAAACCAGCCTAGTGAAGTGTTGCACATACAGAACTTTACGTAATGTTACTGGCTCAAGTGCTTTTAGAAATAAGCCTCAGTAAAGAGATAAAATGCTGCTCACTAACCGTTTGGATGGGATGCCCGAAATGCATTCAAGCTGTCGTACATTCCCCTCTGGAGTATTAATGGGGGAGTCTTTTTCCTCCATTAATTATTATTATTAATTATTTCCAATAACCATCATATTCAAGTATTGAATTTCTCCTTAAATATTTTGTGTATTGTGACACACACACAAAATACATATGCAAAACTATGCCTTTGCATTGTTTTTGCATATGTATTGAAATCATTCGAATCGATATCATATAAAAAAAAGGAAGAAGAAAACTCCTAACAGGTCAGTTTTACTCATACGACCACAAAGCCAGCAAAAATAACACAATTGGGATTCAACAGGCGTCCTCACAGATTCTATTGCCGTGCACACACAAAATGCCCCTGAATCCGAACATCATTGCAACCAACATTACGGCTGGAGGGAGCGCTAGAGGTTGCAGCAAGAACATTGTAAAACAAAAAGAAATATGTGTTTGGTAAATTGCCAAATCGGTTCTTAGCAATGCATTTTATACTATGGTATAAAATGCTTATTTCCACTTTAAATTATTATTTTTCTACCTATTCTTAGGTCACACCTGCATGAACAGCACGCTCAAGCTGATGTTTGTTGTTAGCAGGTAATTCTATTCTTTTTTACCCAAAATTCTACAGGTAGTCTCTGATGGATCCCGCTTTTCCGGCCAGTCCTGACACACAGCGTTATGCATATAACAAAAATGCAGTTTCACTGGTGAAAACTTGCATTTACATTTTGCATTTCAGCACTATGACGATTACTTTTACTGTAGAAATAAGGTCCTTGCTCCTAAGTTGCAGTGAGTTAAAACACACTGTGCTGAGTCTATAACAAAAACCATCATTATTAAAATAAATATAAAAAAAGGGCACCCAAGGAACAAGGCCAATCAAGAAAACCTTCACGAACCAACAGGTTATATCAAACAAATAATATAAAAAAAAGTTCGATAATTTGCATGAATAACAAGTGCATTGTGCAGTAAAAATGTTTTTGAAAGAATAAAGAAATTACAGTGTATGCATGTAATACACACACACACACATGCTAAATTCTTTATCCACACACACCTATACACTACAGGGATCCGTCCTCTGCAGGAGCAAGGATGTAAATAGGATGGAATTAGGATATCAGAGCTGAGGAGAGGGAGGATAGGGAAGCAGATGATGGAGGGAAGGAGATGGGAGGGAATCAGGAAAAAATAAGAGCGGGGGGACGTTACATCAACCCCCTGATGTTTGAGCGAGAAGCTCGGAGCTGTCAATCATTCTGTTTTACATGCAGTTTCTAAAACAGTCAGGGGGGGGGGGGGCGGCCGTGAATTCCCAAGCACAACATTTACCATTCACATGCTCAGGATCTTTTATTAAGTAATATTCCTACCCCATGCAACCGGTAAAATGAAATAAAGTAATCGGCTGGTGATTCCTGTTCATGCAAAGCAAAGCTCTCCCCTGAAGGTTAGAATCATAGTCCGCCAACTCATGTTCCCTGTTCATCAAATACCACTGCAGTCACCCCCCCTCAGCTTATACTGATGTACAAAATGCATCAAAATCTGTATGAGACTCATGAGGCTTTTCATCTAACTCCAAGGTAAACCACCTGGAGCCAATATCTGACCCTCAGAGCAACTCCAGGTTCTCAGTATAGTCTGGTATAATACTAAACTACTGTAGAGCTATGATGAATAATCAATTAATTGCCAACTATTACATGAATTGCTGGCTATTTTGCTAATTGATTAATTGATTCGAGTCATTTTTAATTATAAAATGTCCAAATTCTCAGGTTTCAGCTTCTGTTCTCTGATTATTCCCTGGTTTCTTTATTCTTCTATAATAGTAAACTGATGATCTTTGGGTTGTGGACAAAAAAAGACAAATTAATTAATTAATCATTTCAATAATAGTTAGTGTACCTGAATGCATCGCTACTTAAAAGGTCAATTTGGCAAGTTAAGAGAGTAGACAGGAGTCGCTGTAGTATAAAATAGGAATATTTGGGGCAAATTGCCAAAAAAAAAACCCTCTGGGGTCAGGTTTAATTAAATTCACTGAGATTTAAAGGGGTTGTACATTATTTAGAATGAGGGATCACCGGGAGACTCTACAGTGGTCTGAAATCAAAAGCTGTTCCTTTTCTGGGGGAAAAAAAAAAGCGACGAAACACCCGACGGTACTTCACAGTGTGCAAAAAATTGTCAGAACGGATCTAAACCACCACGCATTTTTTAACCGATTTCTCCCATTCAACATTATGTGTCGTCAGAATAGCATTACTGTCAATCCCCTGTGTAATTCTACGAACTGCCAATCAAACACAATGACCCAATTTGTGAGAATTGTGACTTTTTCTTTCTTTTCTTTCAAACACCAGTGCTCAGTTCTCATTTTCTACAACTGACAGTGTGATGTTATATTTCATAAAAGAAAATAAGCTCCAAAGATTTATAAGAGAGTGATAAAAAAAAAAGATATATGAGCTTTTTCCAATCATTTGGGCATATATGAAGCTCATCTTTCAATTTATTCTACAGTTTAAACATTATTTCAGAAGCTAATTTGACACCGTACATATTGCCGCTGGGTATTTCATTTGAGAAAAAATGATGAGGTGAATTAAAGACACATCAACACGTATTCATTATAGTAGTTATAGTTATAAATAGGATGGGAGAAGCTCGTCAGAGGAAGCAGAATTTCAACTTCTAGCTTCCTAAATAATTTTTCCTGACTGCTCTGACTGAGCGTGGGATTCCTGAGCCCCCCCCCCATGGACCTTACATAAAAGGCTGCTCCAGCGATCTCTCTCCTCTGGTTACACACACACAAGAATGCACTTTCACATTGTTTTTTAGGTTTCCGCTCGGCTGCACAATCCCTGTGTATGTGTAAGGAGCAGAATGAACACATATTGTGCATCTGCCTTTATTCATAACCATTCTAGTGGCATCTAAACTTAGGTCCATAAATATTTGGACATTGAGACAATTTTCACCTTTTTTTGGCTTTGTGCACCACCACAATGGATTTTAGAATGAAAGGAACAAGATATATGTAAATCCAAAGCAGGTGAGCACATAAAATTGCTGGTAAACTTTGGAATTCATCCTTGGAACGAATGTTCCAAGAAGTTAATATGGCTACACCTCGTATGTTTGCTATTTCTCTGATGGGTTTGTTTTTATCTGTTATCTTAATGAAAGTTTGATTCAGTGATCATGAGTGCTCATTGGACTTTGCCAAAAAGAAGAAAATTTCATTGATGCCCATGAGCCCTATATTACTTGAAGTAATATTGAAGGAGACAATTTTTCTACAATTGTGTCTTTAATTGCTTTTGTTGAGTGGAAAGCTTGTAAAGTAAAAATATATTGTGTTGAAGATGTTTGATCAAATTTGGAAGCCTGGGAGCCAACAGTCTCAACACTCTCGAGATCTGAAATTTCTGTGTAATACACACTCATTAGAAACTCTGAAACTGTCCAGAATTGTTATGATATATATAAAATGTCAACTATGAAAAATATAGTAGCTGTTGGACGACAGGGTTCAGTCTTATCTAAACTTTTAATCAAACTTTGTAGTGAAGCTAGATTTGATAACTTTTTTGCTAGGTTTCTTTACTTCTCTAATGGGGTCCAGACCCAGCCAAATTGTTCATGTGGGGCCCATAAATTTTAAGATTGGGCGGCATACGTGTATATCGGTGCCAAGTGGGTTTGTCCACAATTTCCACCATGCAGCCGCTTAACCCCATATTGACATGATGTCTGGGTAATGAAGCTCTTGTACCGACTAGTCGTGCCAAAAACGATGGTAAAGGACTCCCTCTTGTGTAATATTCCCTAATTAAATTATGCAACAGCGCATCTTGAATGCGATGCACTATCGAAAGTCCAAAGTCCTTAAGATATCAATGTGACCAGTGCAGAGATTAATCCTGTTCCTGTTTCCTTCTGTTTATAAAACTACTGTACAAATTTTGATGCAATGAACACGGTGCATATCAGTATTGACCAATCACAGTTGAACTGGGAGAGGTTGCATGCAAGTTCTGAGAATGTGTGAAGAGCTGCACAGAAGTGGAACACATTTGCCAAATGGGATTTCAGGACATATGGGAGTATGCCCATAATGAAGCTTTTTATTAGCTTTTATCGGCTTTTTATTAGCTTATATCAGACTCGATACCTGCTGGCCTCACCTGATGAACAAATACAGTATATCGGAGGTTGTACCCGGAGGATAATTTGTTGTCAAATGAAGGGCACCTTTGTGTTTTTTTTTGTTTGGTTGAAGATATCATTAAAGTAAAAGCTCACGATGGGAATTGACAGTGAGGAAAAATATTTCCTGGTCCTTCAGTCCACCCACTCGGCTGATGCTCACAGCATCTTATTGTGCCGTGGGAGGGTTAACATTAAGCTGAATGGACGGCGGAAGCGATTGCTCTGAGCGTTTAATATTGCCGTGGATGTGCTTACATTGGAGTTAGGATGCGTCTCATACAGAAGCTAAAGGGCAGCTTGTTTGTCAGTAAACACAGAGGAACATGACAAAGCAGCACTTGGATCCATTTATAAAGAAGCTATGGTGGCGATGGTCTTCGTAGACAAGGAACATATCACTCAGTAACACTAAAGTTTTTTTATAGCATATAGCATTTATAGCATGAAAACTGTGGCTTGTTCTAAAGATAATAATCATGAGGCGAGTGACGTCATCTCTGCCCGCGACGCTCTCTGGTCGCCATGGTAACGTTTAACCGTGCCTTCAAAATAAGATACACACTGCGAAAAAAAAAAAAGTGCGTGAAAAAAATAAAACTCACCACAAATGCTGAGCTTGTTTTGACATTGACACCCGGCGTGTGCGACTTATGTCCGGTCTACTTCGTATTTTTTTTGGTTCTGTCGCCATCACTGTAGAAAAGCCCGCTTCACAACGGCTTTTTTAGCCGTAGCAATACGATGTTCTGCCAAGTAGGACTCCTGATTTCGTTAAATTAAATTTAGTTTCTTTTTCTTGGTAGTCGTAAGCTTCTCTTCTGTCTCCTGGCTTTGCCTTTTCCCCTTAGCAAAGAAACTTTCCAAAGATTTTGTTTGTTTTTTACTCATTTTGCTAGCAGCTAAGTTAGCACCTATCACGTGACCGAGAAGCGCACCTGCGTCAAGTGACATGGACGGATGTAATAGAGAATCCGGCAATTTTTCAAAATAAAATATCTTTCAGATTCCGAAATCAATAAAACGGAAGTAATGTAAGTTATTTATTCTTTCTGTGCGCAATTACATTAAGGTTTTAAAATGAGCCTCTAGTTTTGAGGCTGCTGTTCTTGTGTTGAGGTACTTTATTCTAATATATTCCCCATATCAAGTGTAAAGTAAGTATTCCATACTTTTTGTATTACAGCCTTATCCAAACATGAAACTTCTACATACAATACTGCCTAATGACAAAGTGAAAAAAAAGTTTGTTTAAAATGTTTGCAAACTTAAAAATAAAGAAGAAAAATATAACAAATCTACACAGGTATCCAGAGCCTTTGCTCAGTACTTTGCTGAAGCCCCTTTGGCAACAACTACAGCCTCTTTTTGAGTGTATTTTTTATTTTTTATTGACTTGGTGTTGTGTTGCCTAACAAATATGCTTTATAAGGGCGTAATGGTGCATGATTTCATTCCAAATCATCACGGTACAGACATCACAGTCTGTCTTTACTCACGAACAACCCCTGCCACCCTGAAGTAATTGAAACACTCCTTATCATCACTTATTTTGTATTGTTTTCGTAACAGGAAACAGTGCTTATTGAACCATTTTGTTTAATATCAGCCAACATTAAATTCATCATAAGGGACAGTCTGTGTTTGTTTACCTGCATTATACAGCACAATATGAGAACATGTTCGAGTTACCTATTATTTTAATAATGAATTTACCACCTTTATGACAAATACTACCTGGCTACCATAGTACCAACTAATATATTATTATCACATTACTATCTTCTCTTGTACCAAACTCATATTCAACCATGACCCCTAAAACTGTGGCATGATCACCCGTAGTTATTTGCATGTTATTTGCAGCTGCTACAGGTTTAAATTCATAACATTAAATAGGGGAGAATGACATTAAATGTACAATATATTGACCATGCGCAAACAGTATGGGGGTGTGGTGCAATGGATAGAGTTGACAAAGCATAAAGGTAATAATAACTCGTGTTTTAATGTAACGTGCCATACTGTTGTGGTGGAGTTTTTAGAGGAGGTGAGGACAGGCTCCATGATGCGCTGCTGATGTTCTGCTCCCACATGAGGACCTGGCTGATGATCATGATGAGGACTCCACGTTCTCGACCGTTGGGATGACACAGGGTTGCCCCCTTTTCTGAAACCCGCAGCCCTCCCTATTCTCTTTAGAGCGTTGAGCCCCAAGTTTTGCCCGAGTCCCCAGATGGACCCGTGCGTCTCGGCTCGCCAGAGATGAGCCTTTCTTCGGTAACACCTGAGACACGTCGCCTGCTCGAGCAGTGCCTGAGCCCTCGCTTCTCATTTCATTGCCCACGTTAACAGGCGAGCAGCCGCACAGCGACGCGTCATCTGAGGATTCGGGTCTCGTCTCTTTTTCCATGTGAGGAGCACAATTCTCAGACGTTGCAGCTGCAACAATTTGTTGATTATTCGATTGAATGAATTATCTTTGGCTTGTGGACTGTTGGTTGTGGGTTGCAGCTTCAGCTTTTCGAAACAGTGATCAACATTTTACACCAACAACCAAGCAGCTCATTGATTAATCGTTTCGATAACCAAAAGATTAATCGACTATCAAAGTGGTCATTAAAGTTGCAAATAGAGCTGTATTGATTGAATTATCTAATCGATTCGTTTCAAATTTCATTCCAGCTTCTCAAATCTGATTATTTTTCTGGTTCTGTGCATGCATGCAGGTGTGTGTGTGTGTGTTTTAATAACACCTTTGCTATCTGTTGTTTCAAATTAAAATCCCTTGCACATTCCCTGCAAGAAATCTCATTATTTCTTAAACAAGGATCTTATTATAATGGACATTATCAAAGGCAAACTGGATGTAGAAAGACTGATCAGAACTTCAGCCACTCACACATGGCTGCAGGTAAAGGTGGACAGTGTGTTTCCACTGATCATTTCATCCGAGGATCTTTCTCTATAGCCTAACCAGACCTTAATTAGACATTATTTCTCATTAGAGTTGAAAAAGCGCAGCCAGATGTTGGTTTGCTGATTATTACTGATAGAAGTGAGTCTTAATTTGGACTTGTTGATAATCCATTCTATTTTCATGCCTTGTTATTCCAGTAGATATGAAGAGAGGAGGGGGAGAAAAAAAATGTGTCTTCTCCTCCCTACGCGGAGGAGACGACACATTTATTCAGGCTTTTTAATCCCTAAAAAAACCTCCTCCTTCACCTCCTCCTGTCTTCCTACACCCCTTGTTCCTCGTCTTATTTTCCCCTCCTCTGTTCTGAGGATAAGCCGTTGCTCTCATTGTTTGCATAAAAAAAAAAAAAAAAAAAAAAACGCACACGCCATTTACATGTGTTCATAAAAACAACACAAAAAAACACTCCAACCAGTTTTCCATCTTTTTTCAACAGGATTGATCAACGATGCAAAATATCAAATTATCACTTAACTGCTGCCCCAACAACACCAGTTCTTACAATGTTCTTTTACACACTGAAAATGTCTTATTAACACTTTCATCTGCATTTATGCATGCATTCATTATTTGTTGCATGCAGTCACATTGCAATGGGGACATAATTCTTCTGTAGGCTGTAACCAGTCAAACCCACTTACGCACCATTTTATGATGAAATAAATCCAAACGGAATCTGCATGACAGGATTACAATATAGAGCAAGCATTCAGCATAGAACCTGCTCTTTGTTGTTGGTTGGAGTCAACATGCGAGTGAATGGAGTGGTTCACTCACCATTGAAGTTCCAGAGGGGCTGGAGACCCCCCTCAGCTCCGTTACTGTCGTTACTCATGTTGCATTTGCACCGGCAGCCCGACCCGAGGACCCTTCACCTTCCGGCGGGAATTTTTCCCTCCTTTTTCTTCTTCTTCTTCTTCTTCTGCCGTGTCTTCTCCTCCTCACAAGTTTCCCGCCCAGCAGTCCTCTCTATAGTCCGTTAATTCTACCTTGTGTTTTACCTTCTGAGAGTTCTCTCTCTCTCTCTGTCTGTCTGTTGTTAATTACAGAGTTATCTTTACAGCAGACTATTAACCAATTAGGATATTGCAATTTTTCCAGTCTAGGGTCCACGCTATATTAATAAGCCGGTTTGTCATATAATTAATGCTACTTATCACTTATACTTCTTAATTATGCTGCTCCTTCCTTTGCCCGCAAAAATGAAAAAATAAAAAAAAATAATAAAAAATCTGCGCAGCGTCTAACGGTCTCTAACGGTCCTCTGGTCTCGTGCGCTTCAGAGAGGATTCCTTACATTAGGCGCGGGCGAGCGAGCGAGCGAGAGAGAGAACACACACACACACACACACACTCAGGATACACACAGAGACGCGGAGAGAACGAGTGAGAGAGAGCGAGATACACACACACACACACACACACGCACACACACAGACTCAGGCTACTCAGAGAAACATGGAAGGCAGGAGGGGGGTAGAGAGAAGAGATTTGTGATGTCACTTTTCCTCAGCCTCACTCACAGTATCAGCATATTGGTGTGGTAGACCTGTTTTAGGTTTATCATCCACAGTGCTGGAATTCAACATGTACTGTCTGAAAACTACCACTACCACTTAAAACCACAAACATTTTTTTGCAGATTTCTCTCTTGAGTTTAGCACCTCGTTTCCTCAGATGAGATGTTCTATGGAGCAATTTCCCCACAGCCCCTTAAGACTAATGAAGTGGACAAAAACGTACGGTCTTGAGTTATTTCTAACTTTTGTCATGGTCACGTTGACACCATTCGTCATTTAGATCGGCCAACACGCATCAACAGGTCTGATTATGAAAAACAGCAACGTGCTTCAATAGGATGAGAATTATTAGAGAAGGAAAATTAAAAAGTGTCCAAATAAATAAACACAAATGGGATACAATAAAAAAAAATCATTGCACAAAGAATAAACACGTAGTAAAACAGTGTGACCAGTCGTGTTTTTATGAGGACTTAAAGGATATTGAAAAGTCTTCCTATCAAATAATGAATTGTTTGACTATAATGGTTCACAGTTAGTTTCAAAATCCCATTATTGCTTAACTGATCTTATTCTATGTGGAGAAGATGCTCCTTTCAACCAATAATACAAAATCAATTAGCTATTAGCTTGGTTGCTAATTAGCGGCTATTGGTAATTAGCTAACAGCTGATAGGCAATAGTTGGAAATTAGTAACCAATGTGCTACAAGAGACATTTCCTTCATCGGTCTTATCAAATGAAGGAACATGATCATTATGAATTTGTGCGCGGGTGTGAGAGCGAAGGCAAGTCTCCAGTCGTCAATAACTGATGTTTCATTGAGGGGAAACCCAGCAGCTCCACGCCCACACGCTCCATGCAAACCTCTGTAGCCATTTACATTCATGTGTGTCTACAACATCACCAGCCAAAAGACAAATTTAAAATAAAAATCAGCTTTTGGCTATAAAGAAGTTAGCTAGCAGAGGTGTCCGCTGACCGGGTTAGCTAACTTTCAGTTAAAAAGGGCGGGATATAGGCAGTCTTTAGCTTATTAGCATTGTGCAAATTACCAGTTGTCAGGTTAGCAGCCAAGAGGTAAACTGGCATGGTGGACAATCTTTCAAATATGTATTAAAAACTACTGAAAACCCAGGTTAGACCCGTCCCTCAGTCAGTGGAGCCATGAGTCAAAAGAAAATGTCAGGCGCCTCAATCCTCCGTCCTGTGGCCGCGTCTTTGTCGCGCTGCTGATAACGACACGCTCCCCGCTGCCTGGAAGGGACAATGCTTCAGGGGTCACCGGGGAACATGGCCCTGCATGTGCCCCCCCCCAGGCCTGTCTCGTCAAATCAGCGCCTGTCACAGCCCGCGTGACAGCGACGTGCTCAAGCGACACCAAATTCACCAAGGCTGATTTTTCTATGATTAGTTTGTAGTTTTTTACGAGTATGGGAAAAACAAAACAATGACAAGGTGAGGTGAAGGCGTAGATGTTTTTTTTTTAACATTGTGCTCAAAGAGATCAAACAGTGCTTCAATGAGGGATTATATTTGCATATTTAAAGATTTGGATTTTTTAATGAGGGAGAAGGCGGAGAGGTCATTTTGAGGTGGTTTTCTTTAAGATCTTTTTGTAATGTTGTGATTATATCAGTTTACTCCAGGATTAGTTTTCAAACCAGTATTTACTGTCACCAAATATGACTTATGCCTATGTTTTTTTTGGATGTTTTTATCATACAGTTAGTTCTAGTGGAAAACAAATTGCCACAGAAAAGTGGTACTGGTACTGATTTAAACCTATACATTTTTATTTGGAAAAAATCCTTTGTGAAATGACATGTCAATGCAGAAATCTGCACAACTGCTCACCTCTGAGATAAAAAAAAAAAAAAATCACACCTGACCTTTCTTCCTCATATCGTCCAATAAATCCTTTTCATGTCTGTCAGCCTTTATCCCCCTGGACCCCAGCTGTACTTTTCTCTGCAGTGAATGACTTTTCCAGAGGGCGTCGCTGTTGCACCACGAACAAGGCTGCGAGGCCCAGTTCGGGCAATGCCTGCAAACCTGCCTCTAATCTGCCTCTGATTGGCTGTGACCCTGATATTTTTTTACCCTAAACCTAAGCAATGGGTAGGAAAATCTAAATACCCTATACAGGCATTTAGTCTCTACCCACCAAACTCACTGAGATATGGAATAAATATAAACTGATGCTCAGATTACGATTAAACTCAGGAGCAGGTATCCAGTTTTCCATTAACTGATGTTCTTTCTTAGGTTTGAGGATTAGAGTTTTGTAGTTGTGGTAATTTCTCTTTTTAATAATCAATCTTTGGATAATCTCATTAAAGAATTTCAATGATATCTAAAAAAAAAAATGACCACTGCCTGGTAATTTCCTGTTTTTCATTTAGAATTGCCTCTGAGATTTATCTTTATTTATGCTGATCTATTAGCATCGCTCCAGGTAAACATCTAGAATTTCAGAACTGCCCAACACCTGTTATTGAAATATGTTTAAATGCTTTCATCTGAAGTAATGGACTCAGTAATATTTCTCTTAAACTTGTTAAGGAGGATGGTGACACCTGCTGATTGTTGAGAGACATGACAAAAAATGTATTCCCCTCATTGTGCTTTCTGGATTTCATCAGAGTGAATCTCCTGGAATATATATATAATATATATATAAAGGCCTATAATGATCATAATCCATAGAGAAATGGAAATGGTAATTACCAAACAATGCTTATAAATTAGTGCACATTGAAATCAAATTATTTATATCTTTATAGGGGACCTATTTTGCACATTCAGGGCCTATGTTTTTTATTCAGGGAACTATTTTAAAGTTCGAATTATGCATTAAGGTCATTACACATCAGGTGAAATATTGCTTTATTTACTATAATGGGTTTTACTTTATAAAGTGATTGAAAAAAAAATATTTAACTTCTCCATGATATTCTAATTCGTTTAAATTCCTTGAAATTCCCCCCCTAGTGTTACTACTGAACATTTCAGCTAATTGAAATAAATTATATTCATAGTCTTTGTAGTCTCAGCGATATATTGTCTTTCTCGGGTTCGGGTTTCTAAAATAAATTACACTGATGGATCGTATAAACCCGCATCAAGTCCTGAAGGGTCGTTCAACTCTTTTTTAGTGCTTTCAGCCTGTGGGATAGAGTATTTTCCATTTACATAGACTCACGCAAAGTAGACCCTTGTGTGCCGTTACTGTCACTTCAAAGCTAAGAAGCTAATTAATCCAATTATGAGAGGGGGACTAAGTGCAGGAGAATGGAAAACAGGGTGAGGTTGGGTGAGAGGCTGTAACATCAATGCATATATACATACAATCAAATATATATATATATTAAAAGAACTTCCAGGATCCAAACTAGGTTTTTTGTTACGGGGCCTGGTGTTCTGTACACTTTCATCACCATTTAATCAAGTGAGAATGAGTGTTGGATGAAAATTGTGGCCATCTTGAAAATAAAAATCATCATCAATTTTCGAGTGGCGCGCATTTTTTTTCCAAATAAGAGTTCCCCGAAGAGCGTTTGTGACAAATTTCATGCTTGTTTCGCCTGAAATATGTAGCTTACTAAATTCCAATTTACATTGTCCTTCAGCTGATATATATAGCTGAATATATATAGCTGAATAACACAGAGTTACTAACATAAAGCTGCTAGCCCTGAGCTACTATAGGTGAGGTGGTTGACAGGAGAGTAGTGAGTGCTAATTAGCAATTAACTACTAGCTAATTAGCAATTAGCTAAATGCTAATTAGCAATTTGCTAAATAGCTGAATTACACTGAGCTGTTAACATATAATTGCTAGCATTGAGCTACTATAGGTGAGGTGGTTGACAGGAAAGTGGTCAGTGTTAATTAGCAATTAACTACTAGCTAATTAGCAATTAGCTAAATAACACAGAGCTACTAACATATAATTGCTAGCATTGAGCTACTATAGGTGAGGTGGTTGACAGAAGAGTAGTGAGTGCTAATTAGCAATTAACTACTAGCTAATTATCAATTAGCTAAATGCTAATTAGCAATTTGCTAAATAGCTGAATTACACTGAGCTGTTAACATATAACTGCTAGCATTGAGCTACTCTAGGTGAGGTGGTTGACAGGAAAGTGGTCAGTGTTAATTAGCAATTGGCATAAAAGTCTAAATTGCATCAATCTTTTAAAAAATCTGCTGTTTTTAGCTTGTCATATTTGGAAGAACATGATGAACTGAATTTAAATAGTTTATTATTTGGGTTTTGGACTGTTAATCAAATACAACCAGACATTTGAAGATATAACCTTGGACTTTGGTGAATTTAAATGAATTTTCTGACATTTTTATGGACATGAATGATTAACCGATGACGATTATGTGCAATTTAACTTACTAATGAAGGGTTTTGAATATGTGAAGGTTCGAACATGAGCGGGACAGACCAACATCTGTGTTTTCTGTGTGTCGTATGTTTGATCAGGCGAGCTTACAGATGGGATTCTATGCTACACTCACGCATAATAGCACGACCACATGTGTCATTATGGACTGAAGTGGGCTGATTTTGGCTCAGTCATCATCTTCTTACATAATCCACTACAGCGAAGAGAGTCTCAGTGTGTGTGTGTGTGTGTGTGTGTGTGTGTGTGTGTGTGTGTGTGTGTGTTAGTGCTCACATTACTCATGTGCTAATGTGCAATTTCAACTAAAATTACCCCCTAATAAAACAATGTGTTCTCTCTGTCAGTAGGGCTGTTGAGCGCTGTGTGTTACGTATGTTTGAAACTGTCACTGAAAATGAATCATTTGAAAATTGACATTTGCTCACATAATTGGAAATAATGCGTCGTTATGCAAGCTTAGTCACTCTGATGTTTGATCCATTATCGGTTATCTGATCCGATCTGATAACCTTTGAACTGGCCCGATCACCCTATTATTGAACACACTTTAATCCAACACACATTATCAACACACATAAAGCACATCCTTAGACTGCATACATACTACAAGTGCATCTCAAATTCTTAAAATGTTGTGGAAAAAATGCAATATTTTTTTAATTGCATGGACTGAGTGGTATTGATTGAGATAGTTGTGATAGGTACTGATTTGCAAAAGGACAAAAGTTGAGTTAAACTTTGGCCTATACATTTTATATCAGAATGAATATGTAATATAAGTTTCATTTTAAGAATGAAGCTATGTTAGTAAGTACACAAGTAGTATTTATGTTTCCTGTTGACTACTCAATAGCAGGAAAATCATCCAGAACTTAAAATATTAATCTCAAACACCACAATATTGAATCTAATTATTAGATTTACTTTCTTGTCCCACATTTGTATGCTACAGGTATTGCAATAAAGTCAATATATCATATCAACTCTAAACTTCAGCAAGCTGTGAAGGGACAGACAGTGTTCCTGGTCAAAGTAAGGCACACAGTTTACTTCGGTAAAGGTTCGCGGGTGTGCTGCGGGTGTCCTCGTTGGTCTCGTACGGCATGGTGATGTCCCAGGCGAAGGGTGTGATCGCCCGTGAGCGGCCAGGACCCGGTCCGGTGACCCCGTCTGAGGACGCGTCTCTCTGGTCCGCCCCGGCGCTCCCATCAGCGCCCACGTCACGCTCTGAATGAGAGAGAGTATTTTATAATGTAATATACCACCTACTGTTGTTAAACTATTACACGCGTTCTTTACCATGGAGGTCCTCCCTGTAAAGACAGGTCTCTGCGTCTCCCTTTCCCATGATGCAATCTTCCGACAGCAGCGGGTTCCCCATGAGGAAGTAAGTGGTCATCAGGCCTTTACCCTTCACCTCGATCTGCCCTCGCTGTTGTATGTCGAAGCCGGCGTTCTGTAACTCGCTGAAGAGGCACACATGTCACACACACAAGTGTATTTAGCAGGGACAGTTGTGGGAAAAGCATCACGTTTTGTTTTTTTTGAAAAATATTATGTAATGCAATGGCCAAAATGGGAAAAATAATTAAAATCTACACGCTGCTGTATTTCTGCAGAACTACCTTTTACCACCCATGGGTCAAATTGACCCACACCTGATTCTACTAATGAAGGTCCTCAGTAAAAGCTCTATTGGTTGATTAGTAGAATCAGGTGTGTTACTGCCTGGTTGGAACAAAAACCTGAACCTACTCGGCCCTCCAGGACCTGAGTTTGACACATGTGACCTATGGTAAAGTACAGATACATGTATGCAGGATTGGCTGAGGAATAACACACACACACTTACACATACACACCTATATGTAGAACCGCTGAGATGAATGTGATCAGGCACGCCGTGACTCTCCATCCTAGAGGCAGTGTTGACGGTGTCTCCAAACAGGCAGTAGCGGGGCATCTTCTCCCCCACCACCCCAGCCAACACCGGACCGGTATGGAGACCAACACGGATCTGAGACATGTATACATACCATGAACTTTCTGTTCCTTGCATTTTGAAAAATTATCCTTATTACCCCTATGTCAGTTTATATTAGCATAACCTTGCCTGTATGGGTTCGCCTGTTACCGGGTTGGTGACCTCTCTGGCAGCTATCCTCATACCCAGAGCAAAGTTTGCCACCCTGTGAGCGTGGGTCTTCGTAGGGACGGGAACGCCACCCACCACCATGTACGCGTCGCCAATAGTCTCGACCTGTAGGGAACTGATCCGATCACGCCTTCATCCCTTATTATCTAATCGGCAAACAGCTTAAACTGATCCATCGGATAAATCTTTGGTTGGGGGGAGTTAATAATACCTTATAGATATCATGGATGTTGGTGAGTCGGTCGAACCTGGAGTACATGGAGTTGAGCATGTGGACAATATGAATGGGCTCACAGGCAGCGCAGATGTTTGTGAAGGTCACCACGTCGCTGAATAAAATAGTGCACACGTCGAATTCTCCTGGAGGGGAAAACAAAAATACAGAAAGTTCCCGGGGCACATGTGCGATGAGGGAGACAGACTGATCTGATGAAGGGGCTTGCCTGCCTCTACGCTCTTCCCATCTTTGAGCTGATTGGCTATGTGGCACGGCAGCATGGCGTACAGCAGAGTCTCGGTCTTCTGCTTCTCGACCTCGAGGTGATGGGACAGGATTCTCAATTCCTCCTACGGACAGACACATGCACGTGCATCTTTGGGATAACTACTACAATGATGATGATAAAAAATGCATGTTAGATTTCCGCATTCTTCTGTTTGTGTGGAAGGTTGAAATCTAAGTGACAAGTGTGATGGGTTTCCTACTTTTTTCCTCTCCAGCTGATTGGTCAGCTCCATCTCAGCCAGCCGCTGCTGGTTGAGGAGAACCAGGTCTCTGGTCACGTCATGCTGGGCCAGGTCGGCCAGGTGGAGGCCGACATCCTGGAGCTCCTGGAGGCTTCGCAGCTTCGGAGAACACAGGTACAACATGCAGCCTAGGGACTCCATCCACAGCATCTGACCTACAGATGCATAACCACTGAATAGACTGATGCACTGGTTGGTTATTTGATGCAATAATATGTGTTGTTAGTCAGTACCCACCTCTCAGTTTGAGTGTGGTGTGTTTCTCTTTGCAGCTCTTTAGGACAAATTGACTGTTTATGAATTTCTTGATGCTCTCGATGGTGAAAGTCACCTGGAAGGCAGAGATGGAGTGCTTGGTCATTTACATACTGCACATGCATACCTAGTTCCTACTCTGATGTTTTACCTGTGGGTGTATAATGGTGAAGTAGTGGTCCACGGCAGCATCTCTGTCCCGAAGACCCGGAGCAAATTTCTGTATGTTCACCCCTGATTGCCTGACCTTCAGCTGACGGACCATCCAGGATAGAGAGCGTATAGATTAGAATGAGATAAAAACAAAAAACGAAGGCAGAAGCGTCTGGTAACACGCTTCAACAGAAGAACAGAATCTCACGTTTTCATCAAAGACAATATGGAAGGGAAATGCATTGCAGAAAGCTTTCTCCTCCATCCACAGCTTGTCTGGGTAACATGGACTGAAGGCACGCTGGAGCCTACCTGGGAAATATTAAAAAAGCGACATCGGACATTTCTAATAATTGCAAATGCAGTCTTCAAATACAATACAATACTTCAAGGAGAAGGTACAGGACACACCAGGCAGCTACGACGACAATCGCGAATGAGGTCAAAGCCTCGATGGTTCACCTTGTTCTGAGAAGACCACAGCCCTGATGAGATCCCAGCCGCTCTTCTCACCAGCAAGGGACACACTCCTGTCCTTCATTCTTCTCAATAACGCCTTCTGGGCAGGATCACAGAAAAAACACATAAGAGCCAAGAGTGGGAAACACGCGTGAAATGTAGAAACAGATCGCAGACATCCACCTCGCTATGACGGGACTGGTTCTGGGGTCTGGTCTTGCCAGCGCGTGCGGTCTGATTGACCGAAAACACGACATGCTCCTTCTTCCCCGTCCGCTCGTCTTCCTCCGATTGACTGACAACCACCATGGTCACCTCGCTGTCGAACAGGTCCCTGGCGACTGCCTCCATGATACCTGCAGTTAGGGATAAAAAGGTTGGAGGTAGTGAGGGATCAGTGGGTGGAGATCAGGGGGAGTCAGTATGTGTGGTAAAGTTTTACCAGGTACAATGTGGTACAGGCCCTTCCTGTCAGAATAGTAGTGAAGGAGCAACCCTCCATCGTCGGTCGTCTCCACTCGAAAGGACGGTGCATTCATTTCCTTAGAGAAAGGAAGTGGCTTTACATTGAGAGAACAAAAAAAATAAAAACTCGCTCGGAAACAGAAATGCCACAGCTTACCTGATAGGACAGGGCCAGGTAACTATGCAGAGCGTCCAGATTACCGATGAATTCTACGAGATCTCCCCCGAGTGTCCGCAGCATGGTGTCATAGCCCGCCTGCTTGCAGAAAACGAAAAAATGCTCCCCGAATAGCTTGAGCAAAACATCAGCGGGGACACCTGGAAAAAAAAACAAGACGTTTATGGATAATACGTTTTGTAAGACTGGGTTTGGTCTCATTACGTCTACGAATGCAAACAGATATTCATTTGCTGCTTATTCCCTGAGGAATGTCCAGTCGAGATAATCAGACCCTTGGGCAGAGCTCAGTACCCTGCTGACGAGCCCTGAATCAATTAGGTTCTACACATCTGGGCCCATGTACCTACCAGAGATGAGCTATATATAACAGTGCATTATACAATGTTCCATCATGCTAACTTGATGAACAAAATTAACACCAAAATATTGATTTAGTAATATCTTACATGGGATTAGATTACTAAACATGGAGTTTCACACTGATTTCTCACAAAGTACAAATAATTTATAGTAACTCCTATTGATCAAACTGGTTGCCATGTAATCACAATTACTGGCGTATTTTATATGGTAGTGTGCATTGCATCCATTAATTGATTATTCAATGATAAACAGAAAAGTGTACATGTAAAGAAAATGACCGTCCCGTTAAAAAAAAAAGATTAGAATCTGCCGTGAAATAATGGTCGACGTGAGGTTTGCTTTGCTCGAGCTTTGCGTGACCTGCTGGATTTCATCAGGGACGTTGTTAACACCTGAATCGCACTGTTTTCACACTGAGACGCGCTGTACGTTCACACCTCAGCTTTACACCTGTGTGCATTTGTTTTGGATTTTTTGTGTGTGTGTGACTATAAATATGACCTATACTTATTTTACATGCTTTTCACTCGCTCATATATTTTACAGTTAAATGCACTTTAATGACACCTTTTTGCTAATACTTCTTACTCAGCAGCGAACAGGCCTCCTGAACCAGGTTCAGGGTGAGGAGGTCGTCATAGACCGTGTACGTCATGAAGGTGTCCTGGACCCCCGGCAGAGAACTGTGCAGGAGTATTTTTGGACATAAAACAGTGAGTATCAAATTGACACGCATTGGTGATTATAATATTCGTATACGAGCTCAGACCTCAGTTTATTCCATGTCTCTTGGCCAAATTTCTCCACCACCAGAGACTGGAGGCAGCTGTTGATGAACCCGTACTGCAAACGACGAACATGAAACATCAGACTATAAAAATCTATTTATAAGGAAATTTTGTTATTGACGCTACAGTCATGACATAGCTTTAATAGATTTTTCCATCCACAGCTTTCAAACTATATCAAAATGTGCATCTTCATCTGGAGTGGTGCACCATTACTTACATAGCAAAATACTGCTGCATCCATTTGTGATCCAGAATGCATGGGTTACTAATTCTCAATGTTTAAGTGACTATGCTTGTCAAAATAACTGCACTATAATGAGTTAATTATAAAATCTGTGAGACTCACATTAAAATTGCAGCTTGAAAAATCATTATGACAAATAACCAATATTGTTTTTCTTTTCAAATAGAAAAATTATTCAAAAAATACTGCACTTTCCTCAAGACAAAACTTAAAAATAAGCCTAAAAACATTGGACTACACAATCCACAATGATCGTTCCAGCATAAACTCACCATCTCTGCTTGACGCTGCTGTACTGAAATCTTTAAACCACGGCGGCACAAATGTGGACTTCCTAACGCTTACTCTCGCCTTCTTCCTCTGCTCTCACTCTCCCTCCTCCTCTTTTCCTCTCTCTGCACAGACATAAGCGTTTGTCCCATCGGGGACATGAGTATTAATAAGTGAAAAGCATTAAAATCAGTCGATCGAGTGATTTTTAAACTTGATTTAATAATTTATAATTCAAAAAGTAGAATAATCCAAACCCCCGTTGGTGGATTAAACTGTTGAGTATATTACAAGAGAAAAGGTCAGAGGTTTTTACTTCTACTCCTTAGATTCCCACAGTTATCTGTACTTTCTACTCTATATTTAATAGTTTTTATAGTAACTATCAAACCAAAAAAAGTGATTTTCTGCAAGAAACTACTCGTCCTGCCGTGTTCTGAATTATAACCAAATCCACTGTTAAAGGGCAATGCAATGCATTACAATAAAGATTAGCAGCAGTCATGTGTGTGTGTGTGTGTTGGTTAATCACATTTAATAGAAATATTCCAACCAAAACTCCTGCTATTACATGACATAAATATAATCTTTATTTTCGTTTACACACTTTTTCGAAGGTTAGATCTATAACGTTTAAGAGCCTCGCGTATGAGAAATGTTTCGCTAGAGGCTCACGGATGTAATATAACAAGACCAACAAAAAAAAGTTGTTGACCGACAATACACAGTGAATTTTTACAAATACAGTACAACGTCATTTAACAGCCCGACCTCGCTCTGCTTCACCATGACCACTGAAATGAAATTCATCAAGTCTAGTTAGACTACAGTATTGGTCAGCTGAAATGCTACTATATCATACATGCATACATACTTACATACATACATACATGTCAATCACTTCTGATATGATGGAGAGACTTTTTCAGCCATAACAACCTCGGCAAAAAATACATTTGCAACGTTGCCATGAATAAAGTGACTTTTTAAAGTGTGATTTTTTCCACAGATAGAAAAAATCATTATTATTCGATACAGAGATGTTTTTTTTTGCATCGTCTCGCGCTAACAGCCAGAGCAGAACATGGACCACGTGGAATCCGCTGGTTTTGAGTCACGTCTACGTGGAGAACAGGGGGCCCGTGGAGGCGGCGGTGAAGACGGGGCCGGTGTAGAGTCCTGGTCCGTCAACGGGAACCTGGGAACAGTAAACGTTAATAACCGTCTGTCTAGTCCAGTTGTAGTACTCAAACTGGCCATGAGGGGGCGCGGATTACGTGTAGATAATTGAGGCTGCTTCATGAAGCTGATCTAGAATCTGGTTTTTACCTCTCCTAGGGCCTGCAGGGCGACTGTAGCCGCCATGGCCTTGGCATGTTTCTTATTGGGGCTCGCTGTCTGGGGTTGGTAGTCCACGCCATTCACTGTGACCTGCGACAACGCAACAATATCACGATGTCATATCCTAAACAACTTCCGCTTTTGCAGTCGAAACTCTCTATCGACATAACCCCCCCCAAACCTTGAAGAGGAAGTTCTTGCGGTGGTCGGGACCGCTGTGGTGCACCATGACGAAGTCCGGCTGCATTATCCGCCGCTTGTTGCACAGCTCGATGAGAGCGGACACAGGATGCTTGCCTGTACGCAGATTAAAAAAAAGAGTCAGAAACAACCAACAGAGAGATCAGATATATCCATGGTGGCATATGTATATCTATATTAATTATTAGCATTTTCTGATCTCGCTTGATGTCAGTTTACGGACTTGATCTCTATGTTTGTAGCCATCCAACTCTTGCAGGACAACATCCATATATTCATATATGTTGTGAAGGCGTCTGCTGTGTGTCTGTTACCCATTAAATCCTTAGTAACCACCAGTCCTCCCGTCTGCTTCTGTGGTTTCTCTCCTTCAGCAACTAGTCCTGAAACATACATAGAAAAATGAAATACAGAATAGTTTGCATTAGTCAGAATTAGCAGGTTGATGTGTGACAATGATAAATATGAGGATTCTCCACTGAGTCAGAAGCTTCACAGATTTAAATTTATTTTATTAGGCAGAAGGGAAACACTAAAAATCAGAAAGTCGCTGTTCGGACCTTTTCGGTCAACTTTGAAATCGATAATGATGGGCTCCACGGTCCCCTCACGGTTCCTGCCGAGCCCCTCCCCCGTCTTCCAGCCCATCTTCCTCATGAGGAACTCGCCGACGCCCCCGCACACCGGTGCTGCCCTCAGGAACTGGTCCTGAGAGAGAATGTGAAGAATGTAGGAAAGGCAGGAGTTTTAGGCTCCATTCATCCATCTATCAATCAATCAAGGGTGTTGATATACTTTATTCCCGCCTCACCTTCTTCAGCCATGCTTGTGGTCCGCTGGTGGACAGCTCCTCCGAGCTGAGAACCTGGGCTCCTGTGGAACCGGTGAAGAGACCGGGAACAGTGTTGGATTGGGCCCACGCGTCGACCTGTTTAAAAAAGATAGATGACGGGATTCGAACTTTTTCTTTTGGCATAGAAACAAAAATGTGCTCTAGCTAGGACTCAAACACGGGTCTGTTGTTTATGAGACAAGAACACTACCCCCTACACCCCCTACAGAACACTATTTTAAAGCCTTGGAATTTTTGACCCTTGGTAGTATACCAGGGGTTTATATGACCTAATGTCTGTATTGTACCTGCTCCTGTGCCCGGCTCAGCATGCAGATGGCGTTGACATCATAGGGGTTCTCGGCCAATCGCCTTTGAGCTTTGATCCGCTCGGTCACGGCTTGGGAAATATCCACAGGCTGAAAGCGACAAGAGAAAACGAATCAGTGTGAATTTAAAACTAAAAAAGTCAAAACCTTAAGCTGAAAGATATAAAAGTCCAACTTTCATGAATAATGTAAGTATATTATATTTTTCATTCGTTTACAGTTCTTAGATAAGAATATGCTGATGCTGCTGCTAAGAATTTGGGATAAGAACCTACGTTTTTGCTTTTCTATGTATTATTAGTAATTTTGTGGTGATTGCAGTACAGTGTATTTGCTCCTCACCTGCAGCGGCGGTTCAGGGAAGACGCTGTCACTCTCTGCTGCCGCGAAGGCCGGCTGCTCCGCGACCCCGGTTGACCCCGCCGCTGCCGCGGTTTCGGCAGACGACGCGGAGCACGCCACCACGGGAACGGCGCCCGGGGCTTTTCTGGACGTGGCTGCGGCCACGGCCTCTTCTGCCGATTTGTCGACGGGAACCCATTCTCCGTAGGCGCCCAGCGCCTCGCCCTCCTGAACGGAACAAACGCATCACATTACACACAAGTATTTGGACAGTTACTTCAGAGATTCAGTTTTAAGTAAAATATTGGATACCACATTGAAGTGAAAATCTTTAATTGAGCTTTAAATTGAGCAGCATATATAAAATATATAAAGAAGTGTTTGGGAGATGAAGCCTCTTTAATTAATAGTTCTTTTTTATTTTAAAAGTCAGTTTTCAGTTTCAATTATAATAATACAGCAACAATTAGTCGTTTATTGAATAGTTGTTCAGTTTTCGGGATGGTGAATACAGCCTACTTTATATCTAAACCTGCGTGTAGTACATGCATGTAGCTGGTGGATATTAATTCATGCTAAATTGGCGATTGGCTTACAGTAGCTAAATCTGTTAAAGTGCATTATTACAACATTATATTGGTGTTTTAATGTGAAAAAATATATATATAAAAATCTGTTCATGATTTGTGTAGTGCATTTATATGTATATAGAGTATATTATTATTAATATAATTATTATTAATTTTTGTGCCTCATTGCTGTACCATTTGCTGTAGCTCGACATCTTCCACTGTAAAAGTACCTGTTAGGTTCTAAAATTAAAGGTTTACACAGGAGTTACGAGACCCAAACGTCAATCTATTCCGAACCTTCTTGCGATGCTGCGATCCTGAAGACACCGGGAACTCTTTGGCCATGCCTGCGTCACTGCGCACCGCTGGGCGAACCGTTGTGTTCTGGGGGAGATGAAGGAAAACATCCTCATTCGCACGTAAATCTTATGCATCGTGTGTAGATTTGTAATAGACAGCGGAGCTCGTGTTCGTGAGGTTACATTGATGCTGAAGCTGATGGCTTTTTGCTCTCGAAGAGCCGATCCTCCGAAGGGTTTCCCATCGTCTTCGTCGTCCGACACATGAGGCATTGCCACCGGCAGTTCCCCTTTACTGTCCACGATCATCTTGCATTTCTACAAACGCACATACACAAACAGCAAATTAAAAATAATGATAATAATAATATAAGAAAAAGTTGCAAGTCAATGGAACCCCATTAAATTGTATGCACTAGGAATGTTATATTTTTGCATATTGTTGGCACAGGGGACTGGTCATGTGACCTAATAAATTGTACTCATCCACAAATAAATGCCCCTATAATAAATGGATGAATAAAATAATTCTGCTGTTTACCTCTTTAGAACATTCAAGAAGATAAAATGACCGAATGATGACTGACAGAATACGAGTATATGATCGAGATATGAAGATATATTTAAAGTCCTATGTCTGAAATCCATGGACGAGAACTTCAGTCTTCAGCAAACTGATGCGAAACTTGTAAAATATATTTTACTGATACTTTTACATTTTCACTTAAACTTTTACTTCCACAAGCCGTGTAGCTTCTGCGACCTTACATCGGTGAACTCCTTAATGCTGATGCTGTTGGCCTGCTTCGCCACTTTCCGCTTCACCTCCTCCAAAGCGGCGAGGTTGGGCTGCGCGGCCAGGGCGGGCGGTTTGTTGGTGATGGAGGGCAGCGGGAGCAGTGACGACAGCGTGCCTATGTTAGACAGGGCTGCTGTCATCGTAGCTGTGAGGGATACAGACACGGAGATAGATAAGTTAGATTAAGCACCTGACGCAGCACTTAAGGTAAGTTCAGGTACACTACATGTTAGAGATACATTCTGAACAGCAACACTTCTCTGAGGTGACCAGTGTGATCTTCCTTGTGACATTTTGGTTAACTTCCTGATGTGCTGAATCCTACCGGCAGTCATGCTGGCCATAGCGGCGTTCATGGCCATGGTCGGCAGGGCCAGGGGAAGCACCGTGGACCTGAGGCTGGCGGGGATGGGCATGCCTGCCTTGGCGCACATGGCAGCGGCGTTGGCCTTGGCGATTTCCAACAACTGCTCCTTGTCTGAAGGTTAAAGACGAAGAACAAGCATTGGTACGATGACAAGAAACAAACATGAAAATTCTTTTTGAGTTTCTCTTCTTGCAAATCATATAAATATGTTTTAATCAGAACGTGCTTGATTAGTTAGAGCTTCTCTCCTGTTTAGTGTTTGGCAACCTATAACATAATAAAACCTCAAACATATTTGTTTTGCAAATGAGCAATTATACAACAAACTGCATCGCGATTCCTCTTTAATAATTAATTCTGAGTGAGATTTCATATCTGACCCAATTCACTGATGCGCTGGGGGCTGTTAGCGGAGCCGCAATGTTTCCGGGCGGGGGACCTGTTCTTGCGGAGGATGAGCACGGGGGAGTGGCTGGGCTCCCGTTTCCAGCGGTCCCTCTGGCTGTACGCCGCTCTCCTGCGGCCACGCGACGCCGACCGCGAACGCGACCTCCGCGACCTCCGCGACCTCCGGCCCCCTGACCTGCGCGGGACAACGTGAGTATGAGATCCCACCTCGGAATACACAGCTGGTGACAAAACTCAAGTTACTCTACCTCGACCGTGATCGTCTCTTCCTTGAAGGGCTCCTGGAACTAGATCCCCTCTTGTGGCTTTTACATGGCGACTTTGATCGTTTCTGCCTCTTTGACGATTTTCCCTCCCTGTTCCTCAGCGGGGACTTGGACGATCTCTTCTTCTTCGCTGGCGATCTGACGCCGGCGGCAGAGGCGGACCTGGAGTTCTCTGGTGTTTTAGGCTGAGGATCGGCGGATGTGGACTGGTTCGGCGTGGGCGAACCTGCGGGTTTTTAGCGAATTAGATCACAGCGACGCGCTGCACAAACCTGTTAAACAGCAAACCGGGTCTGACCTTGTTTGTCCGGCCTGCCACTCTGGTCGGGGCCGTGCCGCTCCGCGCTCTGTGCTTTCTGCAGGTCGGCTCTGATTTCCATCCCTGCAGGACTGGGGACCGGTTGGAGGCTGGTTGAAGGACCCTGGGCGGCCGGTTCGGGTTGATTCTTAGCTCCCTTCTTTTCTGTGGAGCTACCGGGAGCCACATCATGCAGAACAAGGCCAAAATCACACTTAGGAAAGGCATGAAGCTATGACTTTATATACCCCGGGGTCTCAAACATGCTGCCCAGGGGGGCCGGAACCAGCCAATCAGATGACTATAAAAAGTGTGACAATAAATGCACCTGTTCCTGTATAGTTCACAGGTTTTGATTTTATATGTAAAAAACTAAATAGTGGTCATTGACTAATTGTTTTGCATTGAAATGCATTGTAGAAATTGCATTTTTTCTCATGTCACCTCTCTGCTTCTGCATATTGAAGGCCACTAATCACGCAAATAATATAAATAACAGAGAAATTTGTGACTTGTTTTTTTCATGTGATGAATTTTTTAGGTGTTCATACCTGGACCATGACGCGTGGCGCTGTGAGCCGGACCGCGAACGACTCCTGGATCTTCGGTGGCGGTGTCCGGACCTGGAGCGCGACTTCCTCCTCACCGAGCAGGAATGGGAATGACAGTAGGAATGTGACTGGGAACAGGAACAAGGACTCCTCTCTGCGTCTCCTCTTTCTTTATTGGAGCTGTCCTGTATAGAATTAATAGAGAAACTTGATGAGCACAAATACTTCATTAAATTTTGGGTATCAATACTTAACTGGGGTGAATATTTTTTACAGACTCCTGTACATTTTAAAAATATGATATATAATGAGTAATAAATAATGTTACTATTAATGCGTCATCCAATCTGTAACCAAATTATAGTGAAGTTTGACTATTATGTCACAACTATGTCCTGTTATAAATTCAGCAAGTGTCCGTTTTCCTTTTTTTGTCAGTTTTTTAAAATATTTCCACCTGTTTTGGGATGATGTCGGGTAGTTCCTCCCGTCGCCGCGGCGACGAGCTCTGCCCGCATTTGCCGTCCCTCCGCTTCGACGCGCACTCGGAGTCGGAGTCAGAGGAGTCGTCTTTCCGCCGCCGCCGTTTCTTCTTCCTCTTTCCCGTCGTCCGCTTGTGGCATCTGGATTTACAGTTGTTCTCCTCGCCTGCACACACAGTTCTGTGCTATCACACCATGATTTGAACAATAGAACTTGGCGGATGGATAATTATGTCATTTAGGAAATAGTCACATCAAAGATTTTATGCGTTTTTGAGTCGCTATTTAACCTCTTGTCATTTCCCTAAATCCTACAGTGATGGAATGAAAATCATCTATAAAAAGATTTTTTTTTTTTACTTACTTTGTTCCTCATCTGCCGCTGTTGGTGTTCCTCTTCTATGGAGCAAAGATAAAACCTGAGTTAGGCACATTTGAAAAGTGTATTAAAGGTAAAGTGGATGGAAAAAAAAAATCTGTCCACAAACTTACACGATTGTACAAGCCGAACTGTGAGTACAGATAGTATAAATCATATCTCTTTTTGTTTTATATACTCATATGTGTCATTCAGATCTTATTTGGATGTACTCTAAACAAAGACAGCAACTTCTCACCCAGTTTAATAGTTTATTTTGTTTTATATATATATATATACTCATTATTGGTTTGGATGCAAACATCAGATTTCGGGAAACAGGGTTTTAATGTTATGATGGTGGTGTTGTGTGTATAAATAGTATAAAGTTTCACCTGGACTGGTGTTTACTCCTGACATCCACTTCCGCCCCGGACTCGGAGCTGCTCTCCTTCTCCCTGTCCCGGTTTCTCCGCTTCTTCTTGCTTTTGTGCTTTTTGTGCTTCTTGTGTTTCTTCTGCGAGCCGCTACACCTGAAGTCGTCCTGCTTCTCTCCCTCCGGACCGTTTTTTTTCTCAGCCGTGGCCGTTTCGTTGCAGGCAGCAGCCTCTTCATCCCCGGCGCTGGTGGAAAAACACAGGGAAAAAAAGACAATAAATAAAAAAGTATCCAACTTTGTGAAATGTTTCTTCATTTCCTGACAATTTCCAGGTCCAGCAACTAATAAACCGGTTGATAAACAAATTGCTTTGAGTTATCAGGATAAATCTGCTGATTAAAATCAAGAATAGACATTTAAATAAAATATTTAGAACAGCAGAGAGGAATAAAACCCTGGACATGCTTACAGGGGAAATAATGCTATACTATTACATGTCAGGTTAACTATACTTAGTTACCATTACATGTCAGGTTAACTATACTTGGTTACCATTACATGTCAGGTTAACTATACTTAGTTACTATTACATGTCAGGTTAACTATACTTAGTTACCATTACATGTCAGGTTAACTATACTTGGTTACCATTACATGTCAGGTTAACTATACTTGGTTACCATTACATGTCAGGTTAACTATACTTAGTTACCATTACATGTCAGGTTAACTATACTTAGCTACTTTCCAATGGTGGAAAGTAACAAAATATAGTTTTTTATTAATCATTATTATTTTGACATCTTACGTTACTTTTAATATATAACATGTTAAGATTATATGTGAATATTCTCACACTATTTTTTTAAAAAGGTATGAATTTTGAAAAAAACTACCATTAATGTGTAAATACTGTAGCATTATTATAAATACATATTATACAGTTAGATAATACACAGTACTCTTTCTATTAATGTACACAATCTCAAACTGTCTTCACAGTAATAAACTAAAAAATTAAAATACTGTCACATTTATATATTGATTCGAGTGGTACTTTTAATACTTTAAGTAGTAATACTTAGGTACTTTAACTCAAATTTACATGTCAAATAGTATTTTTGACAGTATTTCCACTTTTACTATAGTAAAGTATCTGGGTACTAAATACTCAAAACTGATTATGTCTAAAGAGATGGAAATTCTTTCTAGAGTCTGATAAATAAATCACACGTACAAACTTTGTTTTAGTACGAACCGGAAAGAAGAAAATACTTTAAAATGTGTTTCTTAAAATAGTGGGAAAAAGTATTCGATAGTATTTCTCCTTGTTTATTTTATAGATACAGAACCAATTTAACCTTAGCTTTATTTCCTGACGAGCGACGGTAAACAAGGCTTCATTAAAACCACGATAAACGTTAGTTTAACGTTAAAAAACAAACATGTTTAGCTAGTGTTAGCTTCTCTGGTAACATTTGGTAACAAAGCGGCAACCGTCCACTATAGCCGCAGTTAGCTCGCTAGCTAGCTACTTTATTTCCGTTTATTCATCACCGGGACAGACGCGGAAAAACAAGACACTGGACGTACGCTTTTTCTTCATTCTGGTCTTCAATTTCTCTGATTTTATTCAATATGAAATCTTGGAATATTTGCTCTATGTTGGCTGCCATTTTTTCGTGTGCACCTGAATGGAGGTCCGGGTAGGAACCATTGCCCGCAGCTGAGTTCCGGTCCCCATCTTCAGGCTAACATCTTTAAAACAAGTAATTTATAATGATTATATTTTTTTTAAATGTTTTTTTCACAGTTGAAAGTGGAATAGTTAAATTGTGTGTTAGAGCCACTGGAAAAAAAACAAATAAACAAATAATTTTGATCTCATCAAGCCCAGGAATTATTTACTAAGTTATATGTAAACAGGGACAGATGGACAAATAAGAAAATGCTGCGGCTGATGGAAACAGGCGAGTAGTTTGTAAATATAGTTTTTGATCAACCACTGGTCAAGGGAGCTTCTTTTTAAAAAAATGATTGATTTGCACTATGACCGGCACATAAGATGTTGTAAATCTGAAGAAAATGACACTGAAAATATGAGAAAGAGACCAGAATTCATTCTAATTATGTATTTTTAAAGTCATACAGTTCTATGACTTGAATATCCAAACAGCATAAGTCATTCATGACACATTTCTAGCAGGATTTAAACATGAAATCGTTCCTCACTATTGACCATCATACATCTTTCTTCAAAGTCCATAGGGTCACCAGAAAGATTCAGCACTCTATAGGTTAAAAGTGGGTTATATGTATTTTTTTCGGCGCCAGAGAATTCCTTGCTTCCAGGAGTTCTTGGTCCATTAGGATGTTCTTGTCCGTCTTTATGTGGAGCTTGGTCATTTACTGCTCCTGGCTCAATTTATAGAGCAATCTTGATCTTTTAATATAAAAATAAAAATTCAGAAATTCTCTGTAAGACATTGGTGCCTTTTCTCCTGTTGATTCTTCCCCCAGACGAGCAACCATAGGCTGTATAGAGATGGACTTGGTTTTTGCCACTTTTAACAGCAGAGGGCGCTGCTGCTTATTTAATAGAGACAGTAAGAGGGAGAGATATAATTTAAATACTGTTACAGTAATTTAATTTAAATTGAAAGCTTTATAAAAACGCTGCTTTAAAACTGATTCATCTATATATAAGTGAAAAGAAAAAAAAACAGTATAGCATGTGCAGCAATGTTCTTTATTACCACAAATAACTAGAAACGTTAAGCATAAAGCTGGTTCAATGTACAAGAAATACTACAGTCAGAATAAATACTATGTCATGAAAATAAGTAGTTTTGATCATAATAACCATCGTGGTGTACAAAGTGAGAGGACTTTCAGTTTCATTGAGGTCTTTTTCTATGTTTAAAAAAATCATCTATCCCCACTTCATGAGCATTCTCAGATTTTTCTCCTCATGGTGCAATTACAAAAACACACACACACAGTGAAAGTCAAACGTTTCACACAAAATCTATAAATAAAAAATAAAACAGTCCCGGTGCTGGAACCAGGACGAGTTCCCCGGGCTCACAGGGAGCCTTTCTGCTGCCGACAGCCACACATGTGGCCTGTGTGTTTGGAGGAGTGGCTGGTTGCTCAGGTCATGTTTCCCTGGAGAAGAGAGAAAGACAGGGCGAGATGCATTATATTCATTTATCGATCATTCATCATAATCAAATAATCCTGAGTCAATCGCAGCGAAATACCATCAGTTCCTTTATATATGTGCATGAAGCCAGGTAATTCACGGTATGAGTACAGGGCAAGAATTCATGCAGTGAATTGTGCTGCAAGATTAGTGCACATGTGCAATAATGGCCTAAAAAAGGATGCTGCTAAGACGTAGAGTAGGGGTGTTGCACTCATTTTAGTTCAGGGGTCACATACAGCTCAGTTTGATCTCAAATGTCACCCAGTAGCTAGTCTCACATAGTCAGACTCCCCTATACTACAGTATAGTCACTAGCTGGCCAGACAAATAACTATTCAGAATTTTGCCACCCCATTTTTCAACTGTAGATGAAATAACGAGTCAAAAAACATTAAAGGTTAGTGGCAGTACCCGTGTACAGCATCTCCTCTCCTGCGCTCAGTCCTCCTTGTAGTTATCCAGCAGCTCCTGCGTCTCCTGGGCCAGCTTCCTCTTGGCGGCCTGCTCCTTCTTCAGGGCCTCTTCGGCCTTCTTGCTCTGGTAGATCTTCACCCCGGCAAACCCCAAGCAGAGCAGAAGCGTCTTCAGCGCGAGGATGTACAGGAGGACGGGGACGTTGTCCAAAGCCTGAGGACGGACGGAGACCATAAAAGGTTGATCTGACTAACTTTTACACCTGGGTAACTTTTTGCTGCATTTAGTCAGTGGCAAAATGAAAGAAGGGCTCGAGAAGGTTCAGGAACAATCAGATGTAGTCGTGGCTTCTCTTCACCCCCTCCTTCCAACCCACAGGCCTTTCAGCTGTCAGGTTGGGAGTTAATTTTGTCCCAGAGGGGAAAAAAAGGAGGAGACGATGTGTGCGTGAAAGAGAGAAGCAGCTGCACCACCACGTGCTTATGTTTTTTTTCTTTTGGTTGTATAGAGGTCATACATGCATAATAAGTCAAATATCTAATACCTGTATTTACAACTAAATGAATGCAGTCGTTTACATAACTTGAGATGTGTTTTAACTAAACTCCACGGCTACTTTAAATGCGTTTCAATCAGTTAGGTGTCGCCCCCCCTTTTACATTTATATTATAATTGAACGGATGTCAGCAAATTATAATAAGAGGCAACTCATACGACACAGGAATAAAGTAGTTATTACCGTAACTGCTGTTTTATTCCGGAAATAAACTGACAGCTAATGTTAACTCAACTAGCCAACGTTAGCATGACGCGAGTGATAGATGAGCTAGACGAGAAATAAGAACCAAAATAATTTAATAAGTAAAGTGTAATAAGTAAAAAGTACATTATGATATGCACGAGAGTATAAATTTGACTTTGTTTTACCTTCCAGTTGATCATTTTCGGGTCCTTTACGTCCACTCTGGCAGCAATACAGCTGTTTTAAGCCGTTCCAGAGGGGGCGGGACTTAGAGTAAAAGGGGCCAATAGAAATGCAGCGTCTGTTAGACGTCACCAAGTGCTGCGTTCATAGTGCCGTAACCGGGTCGCGTTTCAATTCAAAAACATAACTAAGGTGCTAATAATTAAAGTCTTTTTTTGCAGTAATGCATATGTAAAGCGTTCCTGGGTATATTAACGGTGCTAGGTATTGTCGCTATTATTTTATTGAAAATTAAACATTTAAACCCAACTCTATTTACGGTAAAATGTAGGTCTTATATTTAGACCCGGATTATTAAACACTAAAAGTGTGATTGCTCAATATAATAAATACTTAGGATGTAATTTACTTATATCATAAATATACCATTTTTCGTGTCCGGGTCATATACTGAACTTGTGAACAACACACATGCGTAGTCACGGTGGCCGAGAGGTTAAGGCGTTGGACTCGAAATCCAATGGGGTTTCCCCGCACAGGTTCGAATCCTGTTCGTGACGACTTTTCATTTATTTCTCTTGTTGAGTAAAGTGTTTTTCATCCAAAGTGATTTCATTTTAAAATCACAATACTGAGTTAGCTATTAACATGTAAGGTATAACCATATGAAATTAGGTAGGTGAAATAACCTGGACTTAGGTTAAAGAAATAAACTGGAATAATAACACCGAAAATAACTATAATAATTATTGTTGTTATTATGACTACTATTGTATTATCTGTCTCCAAAGTGCTTTTATTTTATGGAAATTTGCATTGTATAGTTTAATAGTTTAATAATGTAAAAGTCTAAAAAAAACACTCACATCCCTTAAACATAGCTTAAAATGTATTTTATTACAGTTATATTAATTACAGTTTTCATTGTCACAGGTCCCATATTTCCAGTTTATATAAAATAAAAAAAAATGTTTGGAAACTGGAAAAATTAAAATGCTGCAAAAAAAGGAAAAAAAAAGGGGAAGCTTGTATTCTGTGTTTTTAACTTACATGAATCTAGAATTAATCCAAACAATCTGAGGAGTTACGCCTCATACGTTGTCTAATTACAATGAAATTGTCGTCGTGGATAAGAAAAAAAAAATGTAGCGTTGAAGCGTTTGCTCGCAGTACACAATGCGAATACACAGAAAACACACTACCCACAAAAAACTTTCATATTCAAGTATAACGCCGTAACTGAGGTGAATATCATCTATTTCCATGTCATGCATTTGTCAGGAACATTCACAGCGTTGGCTCAGTGTGTCAGCCGGAAAAAATCCTCCAATCACTCTTTTTATATTCAATTTCCTCATATTTTAAAGGGTGTTGGCAGCAATTCCAAAACAAGAACAGCATGTTTGTGCTCTGATTATATTTATCTTTTATTTATTTATTTCCCCCCAGAGTTTTCAACCACATTTGCACATACAGCAAACTGTGATTTAAAAAAAAAAAAAAGTGCTTGTATATGAGGGGAGACTGTTACTGGGGTCAAAGGTCAGTTTTATAAATAGATGTGGTAGAAAACTCTGGAACAAGCTTGAAGGTAGCATCTTGAGTAAAATCAGCAACATCTTCTGTACCATAAGCTGCTCAGCAAATATTCAGTTTAAAAAATAATCACATAAGAAGTAATAAATATGTCAGAACCGCTTTGTGTCATAGTAAGATGAATGTCCATCTTTTTTTTTTCTTTTCATGAAATGTTTTGAAGACTAAAATGAAACTAAAGGCTCAAGAGCAGAATAATTTGATGAAGAGTGGAAATGACATCATCGGAGTGCAAACATATTTACACAGTGGAACTCATTGTGAAGCGCGGTGCTTTTTTTGGGGCTTTAATCGCACAGAATGTGAATTAAAAGAGAAGTCTTAAAGGAGAAAAAGATCATGCAGCGACTCCCCGGTTTTATATTTCCAGACGGTTCAAGCCTCACATGCTGTTATTTCTGTTAAGTCACGTGGAAAGTGAGGAAATAAGTTAAATTACAGCTTAATCATTTCAGCTCATATTCACCTCTCTGGACGTGCAGACAAAGCAGGAACGTCTTTACTCATCCTTCTATCCATCTACTTTCTGCATCCATCCGTCTGGTTTCAGCTGATTCATCTCCAACCATCACCTCTTCAGTCCATCTCACTTACATATGTCACTTCCTCCGTCCATTATAGTCAACAAATCCCATGAGAAAACTAAAAATTAACCATTTAAATATCAATATAACCAAAGTTGTGTTGATTTATTTGTCTGTACCTTGACCATACATTGAAACTATTTTTTTTTTTAAACAAATCCTGCAAAAAAAAACGTCCCTGTACCACAATCCTCACTCGGAGTGTATTAATCCGCAGCTGGAAATAGTCCCAGTCCTAGTAGTTCTTTGCTAAAAGGCTTTCTGGGGGAAATTATTGAGGCTTTTACAATAAAAAATCAAAGGTGTGACCTTTTAAGAAAAAAAGTTTTGCCTTTCATGGGTTTTGTTGAGAAAACGAACCGTTCATCTCTGTGGATTAACGGGGAGGCCGCTGCCACAGCAGGGAGGATTAGTGTCATTCTCCAAAATAAAGTCTAACTCTCCGTGTTTTCGTATTGTCATTGATATCAAGTCTGTGATTCCACCGTTTGTGGGATTATCAAAGCCAGAAGTCTTGCAGAGAAGATCCCTTGTTTGCCAGGAAGTGATTCTTTTCCTTTTTAAAGTCTAAAACTAAAGTTACCTCCTCCGCAGCTCCGTTCCGACGCTGATGGATCCAGGTGTGGATTAAAAAAGTCACTTAGAGGTAGGCTGTTGCTGTAAATCTCATCCTCGCTCACTCACTAGTCAAGTGGTCTTTTGACCCCCCCCCCCCCCCACGTCCGGTGATCAGTAGCGCCCCCGCTGGCCCGTCCTGGACATGGTGAGCGGCAGCGACACGGAGGACAGCGAGGACACCTCCCAGTACAGCGAGCGGGACAGGAAGAGCTGGTAGAGGATCACCATGGAGATGGACTGGCACAGGATCACGCCGATGGTCACCACCTGGCCGGGAAAAAAATTATTATTTACATTTTATTGCCTGGTGTGAACTAAAGTTTTCTACTTTTAGTCCTGAGAAAACAAATCTGCTTAATCCTCCACTTTATTCATTGTTTTATTCAATTAAAACATTCAACAGTCACATCCTCTATGACGTAAAAGTCTTTATTTGTCTAAAGGAAAACACATTATTCATGCATCAGGTGACAATATAACATAACATAAGGCGTCTTATTCTCAAATATTCGTCCTCTAGATCAACTTTTCGCATTTAATATTATCAACACATATTTAAGCCTGATTTACTTGTTTTTTCTCAATTTTTTTTTTGCCCTCTGTTACTTTATTTCTTTGTTTTAGTGGAGAGAAATGCACATGTTCTAAATATTGAAGTGGATGTAAGAATCTGCTCCATAAAATACATTTAATATCCAGTACTGTAATGATGATCTGAACTAATGATGATCCACTGTATGTGAATTTCACATGGAATTTTCAAGTGTTTTTTAAAAGCTTTTGCAGCTTCCCGACATGTGAAAAGGTCAACGTGAGAATGTGGCGACACGCCGTGAACCAACCTTCTCCCTCTGGTGATCGTTGAAGACAACGCACAGGAGGACGAGGACCGGGTGGCAGAGGAACCACAGGAAGCAGCCCTGCGGAGAGAAAACGAGACGGGAACCCGCGTGAGCAGATGTGCGAGGGTGGTGAAAGCGGCCGCCGCGTGCAGCGGGCCGTGCGCCTCACCTTGGCGAAGCAGAGGTAGAAGTCCCTCTTCAGCGTGCTCCTCTCCGTGGAGATGATCTGGTAGAGCAGCGAGGCCAGCAGCAGCGCCAGGCCCACCCTCAGGGCCATGAGCAGCAGGCCGGCCAGGCTCTGCCGGGCGTGGTAGCTGTGGTGGCCGCTCTCCGCCTCCGAGCACTGCTCCCACAGCAGCAGCGCGCCCTGAGTGACCACGCCGCCCACGGCCACGGCCGTGGAGGCCGGCGACCGGTCCCACTGCAGAGGCCTGGACTGGGGCTTCCTGCCGCGGCTCAGGGTCCAGCCCATGCACAGGCTGAGCAGCGTGTACAGCATGGACACCTGGGACACCATGTCCAGGACTGAAGTAGGAAAAGGAGGAAATAACTGAGTGTCCAGCGACTTATCAGAGAAAAGGTCGACTTAAGTTCTGAGCTTTAGCCACTACTATTGATCCCCACTAATGTGGGCAAACAAAAGACACGTTCACAGACCCTTTACATTTTCAAAACTTAAAACAGTACATATTTCCTTTCTCTAGAAACTAGTTACTTTGGGACTACTAGTAATTACAACAAATTGTGTTTTCAAAGTAAATATTCATCTGTATACACACACACACACACACACACACACACACACACACATATATATGTATATATATCATCTAATTATGCGGTGAAGAGCAACTAGCACAAATATTACACTTTGAGCTGTGTAATATTATAATTACAGGACACAGAAAAGAGGCTGGTTGTAACCTGCAGGATATTTGGGTTTAAAGGGTAAATTCCACATTTTTTCTTTTCTTTGTGGTAACAAGCAATCATCTCCATTGTAGGTTTAACAAAGTCCAATATAATTGAATGAATTGATCAAACGTAACCTAATCTTTATCGATCGATCAGCCTATCAATCTTGATCCTCAGCTTTATATGACAACAATATGACAAGCATAGAAATGATTACTTAGGACATGTTTTTGTTAAAACTAAAATTCATTAAATACTAAAACTTGAAGACAGATGACATGGGGACCTACACTCTGCCAGGCTGCCCATCACAGGAATGCCGACACCGTCTCTGGAATACCTGCAGGGCATAAGACCAGGGGGGGGGGGTTGTTATTTCATCCTCCTCAGTGTCCATCGCGCTTTCAATTCAAACTTTCAACATCGACTCGGACCTGGCCAGGTGGACGTAGTTGCAGAGCGCCGAGGCGCCCTGCAGCGCCAGCGTCGCCGTCAGCACCTTGAGCACGGTGTGCATGGGGCCGCCTTTCCTCAGCGCCTGGTACAGCGGCTGCACGTAGATGCAGCAGGCGATGAAGTAGGCCAGCAGCAGCAGGAAGTAGAAGCTGTGCAGGCCTGGTGGAGGTGGTGCATATGGAAAAAAAAAAAAAAAAATCAGCTTTCACTTACTGAAACCTGGATCAGCGCGAGCCGTTTAGAAACGGCTCCTGTAGTGATGTCACAACAGGATCTGACGTTAATTGTAGCCAAATATTAAATATTAAACTGTGGACATAACAACATTTAATTATTAACTATTTTGATAATTGATTTGAGTCATTTAAAGAAGAAAAAATGCTTCTTCTATGAATTATTTTCTGGTTTCTTTATTCTTCTATAATAGTAAACTGATCTTTGGGTTATGGACTGTTGGTCTGGGGAAAAAAAAAAAAAGACTGACCTGCCTCCTCCGCACTGAAGTGGTCCAGAGGGTTTCCTGCCGAGTCGGCGTTGAACAGCAGGAATGTAAACGTGAGATCAGCGTGGTTAGGAATCACTGCGCCTTCCTGCAGAGACAAGACGGGAGAAAATAGAAATCACTGCCCTCTGCATTGTTTAAAAACTCCTAATGCCAGATTTTATTCCTGCCGCTCTACCTGACACGTGTATCTGTCGGCGTACAGGGCCTGCCAGGTTGCGGGGAACGACTGGCGGGGGATCGTCTGGTTGTGTTCTTCCTGACTGAGGGAAACTGAAGCAGAAAGAGGCGCGGTTAGGACGTTAGGGGAGACCGACCCAGCGTCGATGCGTCACGTCGGGCGTCTTACTGGTGAAGTGGGCCCTGGCCAGTCTGTCGGAGCAGCTGAGGTTGTCCAGGTCGGGGTCCATGTCCTGGTACAGCAGCAGCCTGGACTCCTTCTCGATGGCCAGAGCCGAGTTTTCCAGGCGGCAGACGAACAGGCCGTCGTCCCCTACGGGAAGAAAAACCAGCATGTTGCTTTTACTGTCGGTTCTTATGCGCTTTACTGAACTTAAATGATATAACTGTACATGGATCAGTGACAAATCATTATAGTTTCACTTTAATTGACATTAGTTTAATCTCATCTAATTATGTGGTGAAGAGCAATTAGTACACATTTGATTTAATGCTACTTTATTCCTCATAATGACTTTTCACAATATGATTTTACATAAATAATACACTTTATAATTGCAAGAAAATGTTATTCACTTTGAGCTGTGTAATATTATTACAGAACACAGCAAAGGGGCTGGTTGTAACCTGCAGGATATTTGAGTTTAAAGGGTAAATTCCACATTTTTTCCACTGGTCTGTGTAAGAAGATTCAGATTACCTTTTTATAGACACGTATTTGCACAAAAGGAGGACCCTCCCCTTCCCATCATTATAAGTGTGTGTTGATGGCCAGCATGAACAGGAGGGATTATTTTGTCATGAAAATTTCATTTGTACAGCTGATGGTTGTTTAAAGTCTCTATATGCTCAAAAAAACATCTGTAAGATGTAAGAGGATCTGTAAAATCAGACAATGAATAGGGTGAACTGCAAGACTCCTCATAATAAAAGAAGAGTTGTATTAAAAGTAAAGCATCAGTGCATGACATGATCAGAAAGTGGTGATGACATGCAGTTAACACGCATTGGTGCTTTTCATTAATCCTTCAAACCACCAACCAACACAGTGAATTTAACGCATATCGTCCTGTGAACCATTATAAATAGAGTCTGACTGTGTCCCCGTGGAAATGACACGTTAGCAGCGCAAACGTGGTTTTATTACGTCACCTTGATACATGAATTTAGTGATGAACTGTCCGTTCTGCTGCCTCGCCACTTCGCTCTTGAAAAGTCCGTTCACAGTTTTGCCCGAAGCCTCCGAACTCAGCAGTAATGCGGCTAAAAGTGCGGCCATGAAATGCGCCATTTCCCCCTTTTTTTTAATGCAGTTCACCGTTGTGGTGTAAAACGTTAGCGACTTAATTCAATGAGCCACGAAGCCAGAAGTAAAACCAGCGACGTCAAGTTACTGTCGGTAACACAGGAAAAGACCGGAAGTGAGCCGTTTCTGCCCTCAAATAAAAGCCGACAGCAACTAAAAAACGCAATATTCTTCAGACATACTATTAAATAAACTAAGAGATCAACTCTAATAGACTTTAAGCATCTCTAGTTTGTATATTAGTACTGTATGATATTTAAAAACAAGTATATATATAAACCTTTTCAATGTATTATAATTTAATTATGAGCGCTAATCTTATTTTGAAAATCATATTCCGAACGTGACATGAGCATTGCAGCTCACTTCACGCCGTTGCCTTGGCCACTGGGCACCGTTTACAGTTTGATTGATTTGGGACCCACGCAATGACACCGCGCGAGCGCCGTACGTCACATACCACAACCAACCGGAGCGCGGAAAACGGTCTATTTGCGACAAGCGCCCCCGCCCATTTCTTCAGACGTGTCAACACTAACGTAAAGCGGCTCGCGACTGTCGCACTTTATTTGCATCCGCTGTACGAGCAAGCGGCTGGCTCGATAACGATTTATAATGTTATGATAACGAATGAACAATAAATAAAAAGTATACAAAATGGCGGCTTTATACTTGTAGATCACCTATTAATGTCAATAGACATTATAGCCGTTGGTCCAGTGTCGTTATGGACTTCAACAGGACAGTTCTGGTGACCGGAGGTTCTGGATTCATGTGAGTTTATGTGCATAAAATGATATTAAGACTAAACAGATATTAACTTTATAAACTACTGTTTATTGCTCACTTCTAAGCTACTGAACCTTTGTAGCACTTCCGTTATTAACGTTACACAAAGACAAATAGATTTAGGCGTTTAAAGGACAATTGAAGAAAACTACATCAACTTTGTTACTATACTTTCACTAGTTTAAAGAGAAGCAAAGAAGGATTTTGATGCTAAAAATATACTAAATATGTCATATATATATACGACTAAGCACCTATCACCTATATTTGATGAACATATATAGGTGTTTATCTACAGTGATCCTTTACTGTAGATGTGTGACTTTTACAAACGACTTAGGTCAGTGAACGCAACACGTTCTTTCTCCTAGCGGCTCCCATCTCGTGTGTTCCCTGGTCGACCGACACCCCGACTGGAGAATCATCAACCTGGATAATGTGAGTCTCCTGATTCTTCTCCCGAAATACAATTCTGTATGGGGGAAAAAAAACTCATGATCCGGTCCCTTTCCCAGCTGGATTACTGCTGCAGCCCCAGGAGCCTGGAGAGCGTCGAAGACCGAGCAAACTACACGTTTATCCGGGTGAGAGCTGCTGATAAATGAGCTAGAACATAACCAGAACGATGGGATATTTTAGATTAGATTAGATTAGATTAGATAGCTCCTTTATTGTCCCACATTAGGGAAATTCACAGTGCTACAGCAGCAGTTAAAAAAGTTAAAAACATTTTTAAAAAATTTAAAAAAATAAAAATAAAAAACAATATACAGATATATACAGGTATATATAAATATAAATATAAATGTATTGCACTGGTCTATGTATACAATGTCCATTTTTTCTGTTAGGGGGGGGTTACTGAGAGCTGTACTTGTTGTACAGTCTGACAGCTGCAGGAAGGAAGGACTTCCGATATCGCTCCCTCAGACACATTGGATGGATTAGTCTGTTGCTGAGGGAGCTCGTCAGTCCAGACAGTGTGTCCTGCATGGGGTGGAAGTGGTTTTCCATCATTGATGATATCTTCCTTATCATCCTTCTCTCTCCCACCACCTCCACCGGGTCAAGGGAGCACCCCAGGACAGAGCTGGCCTTCCTGATGATCTTGTTCAGTCTCTTCCTGTCTGCAGCTGTTATGCTGCCTCCCCAGCAGACCACCCCATATTGTATGACTGATGCCACAACTGGGTCATAGAATGTCTTAAGGAGTGTCCCCTGCACTCCAAAAGACCTCAACCGCCTGAGCAGGTAGAGCCTGCTCTGGCCCCTCTTGTATAGAGCAGTTGTATTGTCAGTCCAGTCCAGTTTTTTGTTCAGGTGAACACCCAGGTACCCAGGATGTCACCATCTCAATGTCCATTCCCTGGATGTTCACTGGTGCCGGGGGATTGCATGCCCGCCTACGGAAGTCCACCACCAGTTCCTTGGTTTTCCTTGGTTTTTCTATGATAAACTAATAAAAAACAGGCAAAAGCAACGTGATTCCAAACCCTATTTGTGTCTGTCTCTAACAGGGGGACGTGTGCAACTCTCGGCTGGTAAACCACATCTTCAACACGGGGAACATCGACGTTATCTTCCACCTTGCAGCCAAAACGCACGTCGGTGAGCGGTGGTTTGTCAATCTGAGGTCACGTGGGGGCAGAAATGACCGGCTTTATTACCATAATACAGACTTCAATTCAGGAATTTGACTTCCGATGGAGTAATGTTGGTGTTTATCCCCCCACAAGAGTCGTCGTTCGTATCGCCGTCCAGTTTCCAGCGCGTGAACATCGACGGCACCGGCGTCGTGCTGCGGGCCGCGCACCGCGCGCGTCACCGGCCGCAGCGCTTCATCTACGTCAGCACGGACGAGGTGTACGGAGCCGGTCCGGACGAGGTGGGCCAGCATGCTCGTTCGGTCCTGGAGCTGCAGGCTGGGTTCAGGTCGTTCTTATGTTTTTGTACTTTTCTTCCACTGCAGGTGTTCGATGAGAACAGCCCTGTGAGGCCGTCCAATCCGTATTCTGCCACTAAAGCGGCTGCTGAGTATCTGGTCAGATCCTACTGGGACAAATATAAGGTACAAAACACACACACAGGCCTCACAATTAAACAGGTTAATTAATTAAAGGTTTTAGTCCTAATGAGACTTGGTGAACAAACAGAATCAGCTGATCTTAACCCCTTAACGCCTGAGTTTATATAGCTGTCCATAAAAATATGTTTGTGTGTTTTTGCCTTTAAGTAGATGGTAAATAATGTGGAGATTATTCATTTCACTTTTGCACAATAAAATAAATATAAAATTCGGTATGTTAGGCATAATGGTCAAATATAAGATAACAATAAAACAGTAATATAACAGTGTAAAAACAATGTTTTAATTATTCATCCTTTTTTAAAACTTATTTATATAAATCTGCAATAGCAGGTTTTCAAGACCTTTTGCAGACCCTATCTCGGCCGGTTGATTGAGTGAAGCGGTTTGTTGAATATTAGCAGCAGCAGGCGTTAAGAGTTATTTTTAAGGCGAAAACTGTGTTCTGGAGTTTCACCGCCTAAACAATGAGACATTGATGCTTTTGTTTGCCATATGTGGTAGCAATCTGAGTTAGTTATAATTTTGCAAATTTAACACTCAGAGATGCATTTATTATCTGTTGTAGTTTCCCATCATCATCACACGGAGCAACAACACCTACGGGCCGCGGCAGTACACAGAGAAGGTAAAATTAATTGATTAAGTTATTGATTGATAAAGTTTAACAGCCCTCACAGACTGGCAAAATATTTGGACTTTTATCCAACATTCATTGAATTGGAGATTTTGCAGCACCAGTTAAACAAAACTTCACCTCCCATAGTGCCTTTCAAAACCAGATCTTCAAACTCTTTGGATATTCAGCCTCTAATTTTTACATTTAAACCCTTTTTTTAATCTTGCAGGTCATTCCCAGGTTTCTCACCCTCTTGCAAACGAACAAGAAATGGTTTGTTTGATTTTATTTCTTCTTCAACCCGCTTTACAAACGCTTCCAAGATTTTAAACTGGCGACCTTGTGATTTTTTTTTTTTTGAATCAGCACAATCCAGGGAACGCTCCCCAAGTCCCGCCACTTCCTGTTCGTGGACGACGCCATCAACGCCTTCCTGTTGGTCCTGCAGAAGGGGGTCGTGGGAGAAATCTACAACGTGGGGACGGCCTGCGAGATCCCCATCGTGCAGCTGGCCAGGGAACTTGTTAAGATGGTGAGTTTTTTTCACATTTTAGAATATACATCCAGCTTTTTTTTTTTTTTAATTAAACAGACATGTTTTTCAGGTCAAGAATGTACCTGAATCTGAATTGAATGACTGGCTTGAGTTTGTACCGGACAGGTGAGCAGTCCAACCTGACGATAAATAGTGTTTCATTTCATTCATTGCCCCCCCCCCCTTCATTGAAGAAGTTCTTATCAGCCGTTGTGTCACACGTTTGGGTCCGCAGGCCGCGGGTTGACCTCCGCTACCCCATCAGGTGCGAGAAGCTGCAGCGGCTAGGCTGGAGGGCCGAGGTGTCCTGGGCTGAGGGCATCAGACAGACGGGTACGCTCACACACACACACACAGGAATAGGAAAATCAAAACATGCTTAAACCTTATCTGGTGTTTAGACACAGGAGACGACACATGTACAGACGTTAATTCCTGCATCATGTGTGTGTGTGTCGTAGTTAAATGGTACCAAGACAACGCCGACTTCTGGGCAGACGCGACCGCGGAGCGGGGACCAATCGGAAGCGAGATCAACGACGCTGGCGACAAGTCCGCTTAGCTCCGCCTCCTTTTCAACCAAAGCAATGTGAAGAAATAAACCAGCATCACACCTGGAAACCGAAAGCACTTTATCTGGCTGTTAAATTACAGATTCAGGTGACGTTTCGCCTTCTTTAGTTCCGTTTTATCCGGACTGATGCCTGTAACATTCACCTTGTGCAGCAAATATCAGTTGTTTTTATACAAACATTTCCATTGAAGCTGCTTTGATTTTTTTTTTTCTAGTGTGTGAATAACAAATAAAGAAGCATCTCAGATTAGTTTCTAACTTTTTTCCAGTCATGCTGTAATATGTATTTATCTGCAAATAAATATATTTAATACAATTTCAGATATCTGTTCAGACATTTAATAAGAAAAAACACAACCCTCGTTACATTTGCAAATCCAAACCTTTAATTGTGGTAAAATCAGAATAGTTGCACAGTATTTTTTTTTCTTCTTCTTCGTGCAGTGCTCCTTTTTCGTGCACAACTGCTAAACTAATACATAAAGCAAATACTAACTACCAGGCTGGTGCTGTTGCTGCTGCGTGTTCATGTCGAGGGGGTCTCTGGCCAATCAGGAACGGGCGACGACGCTGAAACAGTCCAACGTGACTAAACGCTTTTCCTTTTTTGTGGGGGGGGAATTGAAGTGAAATAAAGTGTCTTAACGCTGTGGCTCAGGCTGCCATTTTGCTTCCTGGAATGCCCCTCCCTTTTTTTGTCAAAGTGGGATAATCTGACCTCGAACCACACGTTGGATCTGTCATTGATTGTATGTGCCGCGGCTGCATTGCATTCTGGTAAATCGATGCCAAACGCCGAATGATTTCGCCTCCTTTAGAGGCAGAGAAGTTACATTTTACATTGTCACGCGGCTGCTTTATAATAATCTTCCCATGCACAAAAAAAGGAGACCTGGTGCAAATTGTGTATATATAAAAAAAAAAAAAGAAAGTCGTCGGGTCTTTTCTTAAAACGTTTCCTCGTTTCTGATTGGCCAGACGCTCCCTCGCCTCGCCCCTCCCCGTGCGCGCATCGACACACAGACGCCTGAAAATATGCAAATCACAACAACATAGCAAATAGAACCACAGTTATTTCTGTGTCATGAAGACTTTTAAAGATCGCCACTTGCCAGACATTCACACGAAGGGTATTAAAACGGGAAGGAAAAAGTGTAAAGAGACTCAAATGAAAAAACTAAAAATTAAAAAAAAAAAAAAACTGACTTGGAGAGAATCTGGACACTTTGTTTTTTGTACTGCATGTTTTTTTTTTCCAGGTTTTTCTTTTTTACAAAAACGGTGTTTGATCGTAACATTTTTGTTATTTATTTTATTTTACTTTTTAATCCAAACCTTGGCATATTTGGTGGTGTCTCAAATTTTGTTTGCCAATTTAAAGAGAAAAAAAAATGTCTGTTTATGGTTGATTATCTTTAATCGGCATCGGAAACCTGCCGCGTTAAAACAGGTTTAATGGATCTGATACTGAGTCCAATGTGACTTTCAAGGTAACCTGTGCGGGGGCTTTGCTCTGGATATGTCACGGCCAGCCACTTTCATGCGACGCGTCGCGTACATCTTCCTGTGTGGAATTTCTACCGTATTTAAAGATTTTTCCGGCAAAAATAATACTGTCTCACCGTTTGCACGGAGCAGAACTGACTCATAGTAACATTGGATTTGCAGGAATGTTGCAGTGATATGAGGTACTACTGGTATTTAATTCACTGGATTAGCTAAAAACGGATTTTTTAGTTGAATTCGACACCAAAACGATGTAAATTGTGATATAACACAGCTCCATAGCTTGTTAGCATTCGACAATTAACACTAAATGTTAATTAGCTATTTAAGGGAAAGTTTCAAACACAAGAAGATGTGCACATTGCATGATTTATTAGACATTTGCACCAGTTTAATTTCTTTTTTTTCCATGTATATGTGTATATAAATATATATACACACACACATACATAAATATTTAGTGTTACAGTGACATATTCAAGAGGAAGGAACCCCTACCTGTTGCATCTTTAACATTAAAAAGCTCACACTACCCCAGAAAAATATAAATTTTCACTCATACCAATGACATTCAACATTCAAGTGCCAGTGTTTTTGTTTACTGTCTTTTGGTCAAGTCACTTTTTTTTTTATTTAGAATATCAACTTTTTGTATTAGGCTTAGAAAAATAAATATTTGTCAAAAATGCTCGATAAATTACACAAACTAGCAGCGAAAAGTAGACTCGAGAACTCTTGTGTGTGCAAACAGCTGGATCCTACGGGTTGCTGTTTAAAAACTACGACTCCACCTGGTCCCCCCCCCACTCCCAAAAAAATAAAAATAAAAAAGGAGGAAAAATAAAAACAAATAAAATAAAGGAAAAAACGGTTTTGTATCTGGAAGAACCTTTCCATACAACACACACACACACACACACACACACACACACACACACACACACACACACACACACACACACACACACACACACACACACACACACACACACACACACACACACACACACACACACACACACACACACACACACACACACACACACACACACACACACACACACACACACACACACACACACACACAGCTGTAGAGATATCTTCCTTTTTGACACCTGGCTGCACTAAACACACTCACACACACCTCAGAGGTTTTGACGGACCTGTGCTACAGAGACACTTGAACTTTTTAACGAACTGAAGTATTTTCTAGTAAAACTCGTGGGATTTTTTTTTTCCCCCTCTCCGTCTTTTTCTACAAACGGATTTGGGCCCGTGGCCGCAGCGATGGGAGCGTAGCACCATTAAATTGCTGGCGGGTCGGTTGCCGTAGCGATGCGCTCGTTGCTATGGTAACGGAAAACGCGTAATCTCGCCGTCAGCTGTTTTAGGGCTGGGTATCACGCTCGGATTTAAGGCATCACAAGGTACTGAAAATACTACGAACTAAAGTGCTGGATTTTTTGTTTTTTTGTTTTCCCCCCAAACGAACAACGAGGACGAGCCGATGTTTCGTTTTAAAATAAAGCGTATCGGAACTAAACAGGAAACACGTGAGGGACGCGAAAACACACCTGCAAAAAAACTACAAATAAAAAATACATAAATTAAAAAAAAAAATAATTTAAGTTTTCAACTTCCTAACATAGATCGGCTGATGCTAGCATAGCTAAAAAAAAGCAAATGCCGTCAGATCTACAGTGATCCCTTGGAATAAAAACGCCTACATTTCTAAGTTTCAATATCAAAGCATATTCCTTTTATCCTTCAAATGACCAAAGAAACTCTACAGCTCAGACAGTACACACACGGTTGTATAATGCCTTTACTTTCATCCAGATAAAGCTATTCAACAACAAAAAAAAGGAATAATCAATATAATAGTTGGAAGTTTCCATCTATTAAAAATACCCAGCCCTAACCCACATGTTCAGTCTTTTCAAGGCACCGTGCATATTATGTCGGGATTTGGGGGCGAATTTTTGTGCCTAGTTAAAAACACACACACACTCCACGCTGAGCAGACTGTGGACAGAAATAGGCCCCGAATAATTATAATAATAATAAAAAAAATAATAATAAATCATGCAGAGGATCATTGGTGACGGCAAAGTAAGAAGGAAGCCACGAACGATTGATCTCTATTGCACTTTGTGGGGCGCTTTTTTTTTTTTTAAATGTGAAAGTGAGGGTTTTGGGGCACAGTGGTAGTTACGCGTCACTCCAACACAGTTCAATGGTTAATTACAGCTGACAGCGATATCCTGTCTCCGCTAGAAAAAACGACCTAAATACATTGCATATTTATGTGCATACTCCGAACACACACACTACTTTGACGAAGTTTCGCTATAAACAAGACGTACAGATAAAAGTGAGGTAAACTGAAGTTTTTTTTCTTCCTTCCATGACGCCCGGTTCCTTCATTTATTCAGATTATTCTATTTGCCCCCTAGTGGCTGTTAGAAGGCACGGCATCGTCTTACGCGCTGAACCAAGATCTGTTCAAGTGACCTGTGTCTCCGTCTTTAAAGGTATGCCTTTGGATTCAGGCTGCAAAAATAATAAAAAAAAAAAAAGGCATTTGTTTTCGCATGCTTAGCATCTTTCCTAAAAAAGCCAGGAGACTGCAAGAGCCGGATTCAAGTAAGAAACGGCGGACGATATCCCTTCTCTTGGCAAAATAAATCACCGACTGCTCAACTGTGCTGAGCTCTAATATTAATAAAAAAAAAAATAAAAAATGAACTTGGGGTGTCATAAGAGTTAAGGTGTCCTGTGACTAACATTTATGTGATGAACCAAGTTTAAAACTCCTACTATTGATTGTCATCTGCATTTTTTTTAATCCTCTACTAATCATCCTTTTTTCCGGTTCTTCCTTCACATTGAACAGAGACGATTCCCGACTATTGCTGCAGGAAAAAACTGTGATCATGTTACTCGTGTTTTTTCATATTTTCGTTTAGGAAAAGTGTTGAATCGTCTTTTTCGGGACACCTCAAACTGTTCTGTTCAACGTTCACTGTTTTAACTGGTGCTTATGGTATTTGAGCCTGTGTTACGCAGCATGTTGGAGGACAATACATAAAAAAACGCGTTAGCTTTGTAAGTGGCCACAGGGAGCGGCTGAATATCGCGGAGTGTGCCGTGTCTACGCTAAACTAGTAACAGAAATGGTTCTAATGAGGTTCCTCATTGTCCTTGAACGTAGCGTCGTCCCTTTAAAATAAAAAAAAAAATAAAAAAGCAGGTTTCAGCGACTTATACAGTAACTACCTTCTCCCACCGGAAATCCTGAATTTAAAGACGATAAGCTGCTTTTAGACGTTTCGTATGCGACCTGCTTCCTGCTCGAGTCCTCTGGCACCGGACTGACTTAAAAATAATAATAATAAAAAATAAAAAAAAACGTGACACTTAAGCCAACTAGTTTCCTGGACCCGGGAAATAGACGTGAAATTCGACCTGAACACGACTTCTGATCCTCAAGTTAAACAACAACAACAACAACCAAAAAAAAAAAAAAGACAGAAAACAAAAAAGGAATCATGTTCAAATAAAACTAAAGCCTGGTGTATAATCGTATGTATCTGCTTGGCATTTTTAATCCTTGACCAAAAAACAACAACACTTGCATATGTTTTATTGTCTTGGTCCAGCCTTTGTCGTCTGTCAAAGCCAGTGGGCAATTTGAGGAAATCTGAAATCTGCCTCGTGAGCAACGAATTAGTGACATGAATTCCCCCATTTTGGCTCGTGTATGTATTTATTTATCCATTTAAACGCTACGTCTAAAGCCGACTTTTGCTTTTTTTTTTTTTCCAAATTGCCCACTGAGCTAAGCCCACCAGACAGCGCCTGGCCCAACGTTGAGTGATCAAATGTAATTTTCCTCACGTCAAGTGTTGTCTCACTTGTAGTTCACATTCTTTTTCAGTGGAGATTCTTCTTTTTTTTTTTAAGAAGAGCTTAACTATGTACATTTATTTTCTATATTTCAAAAGTTCTTCGTGTAAACAAGACAAATCAGGCCCCTGATGAATTAATTTATTCCCCACCAGGTAGCAACAGAGGTTTGTTTTTTTTTTTTGGCTCATTCTGTGGGGAATCGGACTTCAACCACTGACTGGTCCAAACGTACAGTGGAAGCTCTCGGGGGGGTCGTGTTTCACAGCAGGGGGGCGCGGAGCCCAACCAGGCACAGTTCCGTTCCCACACTTTCACATTTAACACAATGCTTCCCAAACGTGCAAACAAACGGGTTTGTAGGAAAGCGGTGGAGCTCCACATAAGAGCAGCGTGGTGAATATTATTAATAGTGAATGGAAGAAATAGGAATGTTTAAACATGATATCCTGATCAACGCGGAAACTGAACTGAATAGATGCGAAGCCTCAATCACATCCAGGAAGTCATCGCCTTTCCCCCCCCATCATGTGACAGGAAGTGGCTGAAACGTGCGTCCCTGCTGTGAAACGGGCAAAAGGGCGAGATTTTTAAATTTTTATTTTTTTTAATTAACTATCAATCCCTGACCTCAACGAGATAAATAAAGTGGAATGACTTGTTTTAGGTTTTAAGAGAAGACTCTTCATGTAACTCTCCAGGATAGAGTGAGCGAGAAAGTTTTTGAACTCTTTCAGCCTTTTTTTTAAAATTATTTTTAGTTTTGGCGCCCCCCCTCCCCCCTCCCCTTGAAAGAAGATTCTTTTTTTTGGCAAACAAGGGCTTCAATGTTCTGTGGTGGAAGCGGAGCCTGGTTTCCCAGCAGCAGGCTGACACTAACGGGGTCCGCCGATCAATAAACCGCAGATTTATACGCAGCAGCAGCTGTGAACGGGTTTTATTTTTTTTCTGTGGAACATGTACCTCAGCGGCTTTAAACGACGTAAACGTGACCCGAGTTAGTGAGAAACCCGACTCTGAGCTTGAAAAAAAAGCATAAAACCACCGCTGCGATCTCTGCTCACTAGATCGTAAAAGCAAAGAGGTTTATTTCTTAACTTCCTTAACATGGTGAAGTGGTGTTATGCTTCTGGGAACCGGTTTAATCAAAGACCAATAGACTCCAGTCGACATAAGGGATTGCTTTGAGTTGCCTCATCGAAGATTGTTTTTTTTTTTTTTGCCAAGGTTTGATTTAGTTTCAAGCTTAGTTTGTTTCCTTTCCAAATAGAAAATAAAGAAAACATGTTTAAACCCATATACATGACATTAAATACACATTTTTAGTCACAGTTGGCCAGTACTTTGCAGCCAGTTACGTATTATGGCAATAAAAGTAAAACGGAAATAAGAGACAATGTTCAAATTCTTAAAGGCACAGTACAGAAACAAATGATCCTCCATTATGTTTTGTTTCAAACAAAAGGAAAATGCTGTTTGTAGTTGTGACATCCACAACCACAAGTCCTAAGATTCAGTTTGCTAGCATCATGGTTGCGTTGGGCAACGTCTGCTGGCTGTCCCCGCTGACCGGGTTTCCACTTCTCCGTTTAGACATCTTTCCGAGACTTCGGTAAATCGGTACTTCAATGTTTTAAAAAAAGGTGTAAAAAACAAAATTAGAATTTTAAATACTCTTTTTTTTTGTATCGTCATGTCAGTGAAGGAGACCTCAGCCAGTTGCCACTGTTCAATTTTTATGCAGACATTTTTCGCTCGGATATGACCTCTTTGCCCATCTCTGCACTAGATTTTAGAAAAAAGTCGGTGGCCAGTGATTTACAACATGGCCGCGCATTAAATACAAAGATGACATGTGAAGGTACACAGAAAAGCCTGGCTGGCTTTGGGTGAATGCAGACAAAAACACAATGAAGCCAAAACTCAAATCTAAAAAGTGGAAAAAAAAAAAAAAAAAGTGGATTTTCCTCCTGGTCTTCTACAGCGGTTCTAGAGGACTTAACACCGTAGTTCTTATGGGTTAAAAGGAACACCTAAACTTCTATTTAGTTGGTTGTTATTCTTCAGACACTTGTCACAGAGGGGAAAATATCTCAAAATGTCCTCAGGGAAACCAAACAAAGCTGCTAGCCGGAAGCTAGTAGCCACATCTGTGACTAGTGCTAAAAAAAAACAGCCAACTGTAAGTGAGAAATCCCTTTATAATGCAGGGATTCACCAGGAAAAGAGGGAATCAAAAGAAGAGAGGAGCGTAGAGACAACAATGGAGATGGAAAAGGACAATTTAAAAAGGAGAAATTAAAAAACAAAACAAAAAATCTGAGTGCATCGGATGGAGGGAGAGCTATATAAAGGAGTATAAATAGTTTAATAGCATGCATGTGGGTTCGTAGGGTCGATGGAAGGGAGGAGACGGATGGGGTGCAGAGAAAGGAAGGAGGATGAGTGAGGAGGAGGAGAAAGTGGGAAAGGGAGGGGAGGGGGTTAAGGAAACCTAGTTGCCCCACCAGTCGACTTGAGAGTGCGAGTAGTTGCCTCCGTAGCCGTCGCTGCTGTAGAAGTTACCGAATCCGCCTACGGAGAACAGAGGGAAAAGGTCACAGGGGGTGCAGCGTTACATTGAGCGCGACAGTTCTCGCACCCGTCGCGTTTTCTCACCTCCCCCGAAGCCACGGGTCCCTCCGTGCCCCGCCTGGTTGCGGCCGCCGCGTCCTACGAACGCGCTGGGGTTGCCCCCGGCGGCCGTCTGGCGGTAATCGCGTGCTCCGAAGCCGCCGGAGAATCTGGAACGTATGACATAAAAAAAAAACAAAAGTGAAATACACCGCGATGCGTTTTAGCACAAATACCGCCGATGCTGACCTCTTGGAGCGCCCCCTGTTGCTGCTCTTGTGCTGGTGTTCGTAGGCCAGACTCTCCAGCCACGAGGGAACTTCCTGTTTGGCCTCCACCAGGATGTCCAGCAGGTCCTTAGTGATGTTCCCGTTCTTGTCGTTGAAGAACGATGTGGCCAGTCCTACAGATGGAGGGGGGGCGGGAAAAAACCCGGTAAGACTTAACATAAATCAGAGGGTGCGGCATATGGACGAAGCAGACGTTGGTGGTCGTCTTACCCAGGTTTCCTACTCGTCCTGTACGTCCAATACGGTGGACGTACTCCTCTATGTCGCTTGGCAGGTCAAAGTTAATGACATGTTTCACATTAGAGATATCCAGACCTCGAGCTGCTACCTGAGGACGCAGCGAAAAAACTAAACTGGATTAAACTGTCCCACACGATTTAGTGCTGTATCGACCTGAATCGTGTTCATACTAACCGCCGTGGCCACCAGAATGGGGCATTTTCCTGATCTGAACTGGTTCAGGGCCTCCTCTCGGTCTCTCTGGGAGCGGTCGCCGTGGATACTGGTGCAGGCGTAGCCTTCCCGATACAGGAAGTCCTCCAGGGCGTCGGCGCCTTTCTTGGTCTCCACGAACACCAGGGTCAACGAGTCCTTGCCTGGTCGACAGAAAAGACACCAGGGGGGTGATGAGAATAAAGTAGATGTAGGGCGTTATATAAGAAAATTTAAAAATATATATAATGGGATGGGTATAACCCATATTAACACTAAATTGGTTAATATGGGTAGATCCAATATGGTTGGTCATATATTGCAGCTGGCATTATCACAAATGGGCATATCTGTTCCCATAATGCTTTGTGAGAACCTTTTGACCAGTCAGAGGCTGATCCAATCAGGAATAACTATTCTCCTCTTTTAAACAAACCCTAAATATGCTACCTATTGGCATAGCACATGTAATACATCCTTGTCACTAATCATGTGGATGCAAATAATTCCAGCAATGACACAAAAACTTCGAAAATATTCGCAAAGATAAATCTTACAAGCCAATGTATTGTGGACAAGGCCTAATACAGTACATATATATACAAAATTTCATGCATTTGAAAGTTCAATTTCGCCTCTTAGTTGCAGAAAGGTCTTGCTCTGAACATAAGAGATAAACAAACTGAACAGATAATCGTGCCATGCTTGGGGCCCCTCTTATGACTTTGCAAAAAAAAAAAATAGGTTTCATAGTTAGACTTCACTACACGCTGGGGCGATCGATCCGTTACCAATGACGGCAACGTAAATCTGTAGATTGGGAAATAAACAACACCTGAAAACCCAACAGGTTGAATTTTATACCCAACAAAACATTGAGGAGATAGTGACTAACACCCACCACCAGAGGGCGCTGTGCTATTGATAAAAGCCTGTTTGGACCATTTATTTATTTATCCATATTTTTCTTTTCTTTTTAAAGAGGATTGTATGCATCTATGTGTCTTGTAAGTAAGCTAATAATTAAAATGTATTTAATTAATTCAAATTATTAAGAAAACTTTATTGATTATGGTCTTTTAGGTTACATATTGTACATTTCAGTAACCAGACACACGTCCAAGCTTCTTTAAAACCAGACATCTGTGCTCTCCTACTTTTTTTTTTTTTTTTTTAATCTTACTTTGTTCATTCATTCCTTAATATTGAGAAACAGTTCGTGACGTGATATATGAATAAAAATAACATGCACTTAAGTTGGCTTTTATTGTTTACTAGACTTGGGCAGTATCTCTATAATAATTCCTTTACTGACATTTCACCAGGATATACGTGTAATGTAATTTCGGCTGAGGCTGAAATAATCACTGGCTTATAGAATAATGACATATCTGTGGTCTCAATAGTGAGAAGAATAAAAAATCATGTAGCTAGAAAACTGCTCTTAGAAGAAACGTAAAAGCTGTGGATAGCACTGTTAAAGTTTCTGAGCTAAAACTGAGCATCTGTATTTTTGACAGTATTGGGAAAAAAAAATCCCTTGTGTATGATACCGCCCAAGCCTGCTGTCTACAACACATGACAATAGATGTTTCTCTATGAATAGAATAGTGCAACGGGCAGTGGGGGGTACACAGTAGATGAAAGTAACCAGGAAGAAAAACAACAGCATCTTCAGGCGCTGTGACGGGAGCCACTGATGGAAAGAGTTTGGTCGTCTCGTTTTTTTGTTTTTTTTCATCCCCTCAGCACCACACAGTGGAAGTGAAGGGGCATCAGGTCGCTTTTATAGCACATTCATTAGCGGATAAACACAACGATTCAATACATGTGCTATTCACCCATCATGTTTACATGTACAAACTGTAAAAGCCCATTGAAGTGAATCTGTGATTTGTGATTTTGGGCTACACAAATAAAAATTCAACATGACCAGACTCTCTCCATCCACGGCTCTGTGTCTGACATGAAGACACCACGGCAACAAACTGTACATAAAGATGCCACAAAAAAAATTAAACTCTCGAAAGAAAAACTAAATAAAAAATAATACATTTACAGGCATGTTTAGCAAATTCGACTCATGAAATGGCACACGGAACCAAAAAATAAAAAAACAGAATAAACCAAGGAGTCTCCATCCACAGAGAATAGCGTCAAAGGCAGGCAAAATTATTATTATTTTTGTTTAAATGTGGGATGAATACATGTTTCTTTAGTGAAGAGCTTACCAGGTTTCTCTATGTTGTCTCCAGTATTGTCCTGTACCTCGCTGGGGATGACTTGGGATAAAACCACACCAAACCATCAACAAGCTGTACTCAATCACCAATACAAACGCTGTATTTCTAACGTCCCTGATAGAACAAAGGTTTGCCTCTGTTCACAAAAAAATTAACAGAAAATATTCAGTGAATGTTACGGACTTCTTTGCCCTTTTACTGAGACCCAAAAACAAATAGTTTCTTAGGAAGACATAAAAACAGCAAATGCCACCCAGAATTAAATTTAAGTTATTTTCACTTAAGTAAAAAAACTGACCATATCGATGTGAAAACTACTAAATAATGTGTGTGTGATGGACGCTACGCTGCGCTAAAGATGAGACACACAGTAATGCACCGGCTGAGATGCGAGGACAACGACATGAGAATGGCAAAAGGATCGGGGGACTGAAACTGCACAATGTGTGTGTGTGTGTGTGTGTGTTTGTGTGAACAGACATACTGCAGTTTTATGCATCTCTATTTGAAGCTTATGAGTTTTCTAATGCCTGGTTCACACTACACGCTTTTAGCCTCGCTAAATCTGTTGCAGACCGACGGGATGTCTAGACGGGCTTGATATCAGGTCATGTTTTTAGCAGCTACGAAAGCGCCCTGAAGCAGCAGCAGCCAGAATTAGCACGATTTACATGATTTTTTTTTACTGCACACAAAACAACATTCCCAAACTTTCCCATGAATTTCAGACACAAAACATTAACATTGTTCGGGGTACATTAACCCCTGCAGTATAAACAACACTAAGACCTCAAGACTCCTGATCACGGGACATAGTGACATCATTTTTTTTTTTTTTTGTCATGGCCGCTGCTATCGGACCGTCTCACCTGTCGCGCTGAGCAGGTCCAAGAGGAAAGACCTCTTATCGCTCTCTTCCACCCAAACGACTTTCTGAGTGATGTTCTCCGAGGTGGAGCCCACTCTGCCCACTGCCAGGAAGATGTACTCCTCCAGGAAATCCCTGGCCAGGATCTGCAGGGGGAGCAGATAATGTACTTTTTATGAGGTTATAGAAAACGGGTACTTTTTGGTTGCAGAAATACAAAATACTGACTTGAATTATGCAGTTTACGCAATATATTTCTTTATACGGTTGTATTGGTGAATACTTATTATAGGCACTGTATATGCAGCTTAAACACAAGTCACCGTTAACATACCTGGATCTCCTTAGGAAAGGTAGCGCTGAACATCATGGTCTGTCGGATTCCTTTCGGAGGCATGGTGTCCTGTTCGACGATGCGTCTTATCTGCGGCTCGAAGCCCATGTCCAACATGCGGTCGGCCTCATCCAGGACAAGGTAGCTGTGGGGAAGGAGGGAAAAGGCTACTCCCGCATGGCAATTAAGACGAAGGATCCGAGTAAATCGGATCAATCGAAACAAAATTACTGTCCTGTTCAGATACGGTGAGAACTGTTTGGCTTACTTGCAGTAGTCCAGTCCAATTTTGCCCCTCTCCATCATGTCCACCAGTCGTCCCGGCGTGGCCACCAGCAGGTGGCAGCCCCTCTCCAGGTCTCGGATCTGCTGGCCGATGTCGGCTCCTCCGTACACGACGCAGGGGCGCACTCTGGAGCGGTAGGAAAACTACACACACACACAAAAATAATAATGAAAGCACGAAGAAACATGTGGATACATGTTCGACGAGTTTGCCGATGAGGGCATGTACCTTCCTTGCTTCGTCGTATATCTGCAGGGCCAGTTCTCTGGTCGGAGCCAGAACCAGAGAGATGGGGTATTGCTTGCGACGGCCATACTTCCCATTCTCCTGTAATACAAAGACAACATACTATGAAGCTCCCGTGTTCCTAGTGCACTTCAACATTGTTCTGGTAACTGTGTTTTAGAATTTCTTACCTGCCCGTTGGCTTTAGCTGCATTAAGAGCTTCCCCTGGTCCTTCACTGTAGATCTGGCTGAGGATGGGCAGCAGGAATGCAGCCGTCTTCCCAGAACCTACAGATGCAAAGTCAACCTCCTTCACCTTCACATGGCCATCATTTTCAAAGCGTTATCTCGAGAATCTAAGCTTTGCTTTTACAGCCTTTTCACGTCTTACCCGTCTGTGCACAGGCCATGAGGTCCCGCTTGGACTTGACAATAGGAATGGCATATTTCTGGACGGGTGTTGGTCTGGTGTAGCGGGTCAGAGCAATGTTACCCATGATAATCTCACCCATGTCCACATCTTGGAACTACCCGGCACACAAACACATTTATAAAGAGATTATTATTCAGTTTCATTTAGATGACTTTGATAGCGAATATCGTGCATCTGTTTTGAGGAAAAGCAGCTCACACTCTCGATGTGGTGAGGGCAGTTCTGTCCCGTGGCCTCGACAGGAATGTCATCGTATTTCTCGAAGTTAATCCCAGTGTTGCTGCTGGAGAATAACTCGCTGCAGGGAGAGACAGCGCTGGTTGGTCTAATGTTCAGGGGAAGTGAAATTCAACCATTTTTACCAATTACAATGGGTACAGCACAACTAAGTCATTTATTACTGACAATGAGCCAAAAAATGTTATTTAACACCTTCCTTATTATCCTGCTGAAAAAAACAAAAACAAATTGTGATCCCAAAACCGACTCACTGTTCGAGGCGTTCGTTGCGTGCCGTCGGTTTGGACCAGTCCCCCTCATCTCTGGACTCCTCCACCCAGCGGCTGTTTCCTCCGCCGCCTCCTCCGCCACCAAACCCACCGTGATCGAACCTGAACGCAACAAGACAACGACAACGGTGATGTGTGATGCTGCAAAACGGACTCAGCTACAAGCGTGAGTGACGGTGGATAAGTATCACAATATACTTCAAGCTCGCCTCACAAAAGGTCAGTATTTGGTCAATAATCAAAACATGCTGTAATTGCTGCCCGTTTGAAGATAAGCAACAACTTTAACATGTTCAAAGAGCGATGACCAATGGACAGAATCCAACAAACGGTGGCATTTATTGCCTCATGGATAGACTGCAGGGCCTAAAGGGAAAGTTATAAGGCAGCAGGTAGTTAGTGTATGCATCTCGTATTCTTACCGCCCTCTGTTAGCGTTGCCTCTGTCATTGAAGAACGCAGACTTCCCCCGGTTGTTGCCAAAACTGCTATAGGCGTCCTTGGCGGTGTTCCAGCCACCTGCATCTGACAGGAGGATAAAAGACAAGGAAAGGGGATAATTTCATTCATATAAAACAGTTTTTAAGGACATAAGCCAGTCGTAAAGCAAATTAATCTTGACTGAGAGATGGTAAATGTGAAATTTTGGGTCACAGAAGCACCAAGTTTCTTTTTATTTTTTGACTCTTGTATGAATTTGTTTCAGCTTTTTCTCTCCCTCTAGTTTTTGAACACCATATATAGTGTAGTTGTAAAGAAGACAATTCAACTTCTTAACTTCTTTCCTAACATATTATACACATTTTATTCAACACTGCTTTTATTATAAAGGCTTCATTACAGATATACATGTTAACTTCACTGCCCAGATGTACCTCACTTAATATATTATTACTATTTTATTTAGCTTATATCTTTTAATAAAGAAAAAAGTTTAGCCGAAGACTACATATTGTGTCACACACGTGTCAGAGTCAAAACAATGACATCTCTGCTTTAAAACAAATTTAAAAAAATGTTGATGTTTATGCACTCTTATTAAACTTAAAGGTTGAGTATGCAGCATTTTTTTTTTTTAAACAATGCATAGATTCATTCTCATAAACTCTCTCTATTATCACGACCCACTAGGAGTGTGTTCAAACCAAGCCCCACCTTTATTTTCATAGACCCCGAAGCCCATTGGCTGCGCGGCGTTGATGGGGTTGAAGGCGGCGCCCCTGTTCCCGCGGTAACCGCCTCCGCCGATGCCGCGGCCCCGCTCCATGCGGGGTGGTCCGCGGCTGAACGAGTTGCCGCCCGCCATGCGGTTGTCATGGTAGCCGTTGACGAAGTTGTTGCGCCCCCCATCCCAGCCATCTTCAGAGGGAAAGAAAATGAACGCAGAACCACATCTCTTTTGGTAAGAGGAGAAGCTAAAAACACTATAATGAACATTCATGATGACAAAATGAAAATTAAAGTAAAAAGAACTTACAGTTAGCTGCAGGTGCTATGGTGTAGCCGCCCTGTCGACCAGCAGCAAATGCATTTCCTGCTAGGAATAGAAAAAAGTGCTTTAGTTATGGTTTTCATCAGTAATGAACATTTATTAACTTCATTATTAATTATTGTGAGCAGATGTAGCACTATGGAGCAAAGTTTCTATGGGTGGGTCTTGTTTTTTTTTTGTCGTGCACATGGATTGCAACAACAAATCCGTGAGTCCATTCCACTGATCAACAATTAAAGCTGGTAAAGCGCAAAGAAACAGAGCGGTGCTCCGGCAACAGCGCGGGGGGGGAATAAAAGCAAAGGTTGAGATGCTAGCGAATGTAGAATCAGTGAGCAAGTATTCACACAAGCCTCAAGGATTCACACAATGCATTTTGGTGAAGTAAGCCGGAATCAAAACATGATGAGAGAATGAAACATTAACTTCATCCTACTCACCATTTTTGGAAGCGTCTGCGTTCCGTAAATGTGGAGGAATGTATCGCCCTGCATACAGAGCCAGACAGTGTCCAAAATCAGTTTTTCCTTCTTTCTTTCAGGTCTATAATTTATTAATATCAAGACACAAAAAGATACCAAAATGTCCTAATTGTGATTGATTGTGCTGACTAAAGGTTGTGAAACTTCAATATGAAAAAAAAAAGCACATGAGGGAATTTAGGATGAACTGCAAACATGCATTGTAATGTTCACAGACATGTTCTAGGGTTGTACCGATTGGTTCAAGGGCTCGAAGCTTCGTTTGTTGCCATGGTGATCAAACGGCAAAAATCAGTACTCTAATATTCATATTCGGACGCATATTTTCCCCATCACAGGGGATTCAAAAGTGACGAGACGACGGGAGATGGCGGAGGAGAGGGAGTTACAGTACAAAGACAGGTGTCTCCTCTTCCCTCCCATCCCCCCCTCTTCGACCAGTTGGCCGCCGCGGGGTCAGCTGCGACCACGGATGTTTAATAATCTCAGGATACGGGAGCTAAAACGATGTCACTCCTGAAGGAATCGACTGCCTTGGGCGTGCACAAAAACTCTTCTGGCTTTCTTGCCGGGGCTCACTAGTGCTCATCCCATCATGCCCCTGGGCCTAGCCTGACCCTTGTGGTGACGTCACAGATTTAAAAAAAAAAAAAAAAAAGCCTTTTCCTGGCTCGAGTAGTTTTGCAAATGTAAAACCTCCAAGGGATTTTGAACCCTGTTTTTGGACGACAGTGGGTTTTTCCACCAACACCAATAGAAGCTTTGATTCCTGAACAGAGACACTCGGTACAGCCCTACCTTGTTCGGTATTCGACTAAGGATGGGGATGCACATTGCGAACAACTGGAGGAACTAGAACCTTGATACCAAATTGCAAATAAATTTGTCTGCACAGCTAAATCACATGCTTTGTTGTTTTATCACAAGTAAACATACGTGTGACCATATTTAAGGAATTTAACAACTTTCTGAAACTCAGCATCTGGCTTCAATAGAGTTTTTTTCACTGAGTCATATTGAAACGGAAGGTAAATGAAACAGCGGATACTAAATAAAGTTAGTATCAACTATTGCATGTCAACACGGCTGCTGTGAAAAAAGTTTCATTGATGCTCCACACTGTCCTGAACTGGAATTATAAGTTTTACATCCATTCATTCTGATTCTAATGTGATTGGGCCATGAAGTCTACGTTCCCGTCCTCCCAGAACAACCCTCCCACGCAGCAGTTCCCTGGTTGCCTTCTCTATGCCATCCCCAGTCCTATGGTTTTTTGCGACCACCGGCCGATCTGTGCACATCTATTAGCAGTGATGGAATGAGAAGTCAAACACACTAACAAAAACATGTTGGCTGCTTACGGTTGGTGCCTCCCCCTTGCCCGTCTGCTGCCGTCAAGTCTAGGACAGCGAGCTGGAGAAACAATTGGTAAAATACAAAAAAAGAAAAAAAAAAGTCAATCATTTTCAGCAAGACAAACTGTAGACTTATTCTCTATATTATTCAAGATCAATTATCATCTCATAATTCTAATATATATTTTTCAATATATATATATATATATATTTTTAAAAATGCATCTTCTCTGTATAAATTCCCCCTTTTCCTATTAAGGATTCCCCCCCCCAAAAAAAATATGTGGGTATTTTTCTTTTCCAAATCTCCATTGTTTCCATGCATGCAGCGTGTTTCTTGGATGGATGGAAACTCGCTTAATGGGAGTTGAAACGAGAGCAGTCTGAGTCACGTGTATGAGATGTTGGGAGCACTTTTACTAAGATGGCAAATTGTCAACCAGGCTTTTGGGTTTTTTTTTAACCCCCAACAGATGTACCTTTCACTTGCATCAATTATGACTTTTTAATCGACTAGAATGACTGTTATTTGTTCATGTTAAAATTTTGTGTCAATAATAATAATAAAAAAAAGGAAAATGCAACTGCACTGTGGTTTGAACTCTTTAACTTTGCAGATTTCAGGAAACAACTTCATCTCCCAGTGGATACAGAGGGGAAAATATTCTACCCCAGAAACTCTGAATGTGAGAATAACACTCTTCAACATTTCTTCCCTGAGATAGCTGGAGCAGGGCCCTTTACTACACATATTCTGTGTAATTATATTGCATTTTAAACTGGGCCTATCTCATGCACTATAAAAAATATACCTTATCATAATGCATAAAATTACTACTCTAATTTTACATTTTCTATGAATTCATCCTGTTTGATGCATGTCATTGTGTAATTTACTGTGTTACTTCTGATCACCCATTAACCTTTCTACACTGCAGCAACATTATATTCACAAGAGGATATAAATTCAACATTAAACCTTCACTGGTGCAGCTTTTCTTGCAGAAAAAAAGGATGCGTCTGATCTATATAAACGAGAACAGTTCTGCGCATCCCTGTCCCTCGCATAGATTCAGCAGATTAGACGCTTCCTAAATATCAATTGAGAACATACAGTACTTTTTTTCCTGTTGCCATACAACTGTCTGACCAGTCAGGCACAAGCTAGGTAGCTTTAACCTACGTCGCTGGTGACGCAGAAGAAATTGGCATTTTTAAGCGGGACGCAGTCGGGACGGAACTGCGCTTAAAAAAAACTGCGCATTTACGGGGCAAGGACGGTGCGCGAAACGCGTTGAAACGCATTAAAACGCATCGTTATTTGCGCGTTTGCCCCCTCCTTCTCCTCCTCCTCCCGCTAGCTCCATCCCCGCATTCCTCCATTTTATTATTGTATCATGAGCTAGCCGCAAAGACAAACGCAGTGAAGATACTAGTTGACTGGTGCGTTTCATATGTTCACGGTGGAGAGCCGGCGGACGTAATTTGCCATTTTCTTCTGCGTTACACCTGACAGGTTGTTAACTAGTTAGCGAATGTTCCAATTAAATTTGAGCCAGACCTATTCAAGCCATATTTATTGATTTATGCATTGTAATAACATCCATTATTAAATAGAAATGAAGAAGAACAATCTAATACCCGCCCCACGGCTACTTCTAGGCATGATGGTGTAGAATTGAAGCGCACCCACCGCTAACTAGCACGATAGCATCTCGTTAGCGGTGGTCTTAAGCTAGCCGGCAAGCTAACATTTATCCGTGCATGTTACAACACTTTTCCTCAAATGAACCCGGCGGGACAAACACTGAAACTGTCGCTTCTTACCTGCTGCTCTAGACCGTGGACATTTTCGACGGCCACATGACTCATAACTATAGAATATGGAGGAAAAATGTTGTCGTTGAGAAAGGACCTCTTTGTTTGCCGGGTTTGATGTGGTGTTATTTCTCCTTTGCCGTTTCCTCCGGTTACGGCAGCTGACAGTTGTTTATTTGTCTTAACAGTTGCGCTGTCACTTTGTAAAATGCGAATTCAAGTGACGGTGAATTCCTGTAATTTAGCCACAAAGGTGGTACTTTCATGCAAACTCAGCTGATGTCGCTTTGCTCCACAGCTGAAGCTGAGATGAAGAGGAAATTAGTCAAATTCGCGTGACCAAAACAGCACCAACATCCGTTGTTTTACAAAATAAAAGCCCTTTTAGAACCAGCAATCCAGGCCTTCACTGTATGACTTATAATAAATGGCGTGAGCATTTTGTTTAGTTACCACAAATTGATTTGGAAAGTATGATTTGTGACATCACAAATAGTTTGGAAGACAAATCTGTTTTAATAATCAGTTTGATGTGAAAACCTGAATGCACCGACACAGTGAAAAAATAAAATTTCATTACTCTCAAACTTCTGACTTTTTCTTTTTTTACTAACAGCATGTACTGTTGCTTTCAATATTTAAGTTCAATAAGTAGTCTTAACTCTTAGCATGTAGACATACATTTTTATAAATCAATCTACATCTATTATATAATCTATCAACTTCTATAATATAAGTAAACATATGACTAAATGTCTCTATATTATTTAAAGTGTACATTGCTCAAAGATATTTTAATTTTTTTTTCACTTTTATTACTTCCTGTCCCACCCTGGCTAACACAGGCCAGCTTCATTCATCTGAAATGTGATTAATCCAAACACCGCGAGACTTTAACCACAAATCCTCGCGATATCAGTGTACAGCAGCAGCAACAACATCAACAAAAATATGACATATCCGTCATAATTCGTGTGTTGCTTTTCAGACAATTTGGCTTCAAAATGTTATTCTTAATTACAGCTTGGTTTAGTTATATTACTTTGAAATATGCAGAAAGAATTTCCAATTTATTGTCGATTCAAAAAGACAAACGTTACCTCTCAGAAAAAGGCTTGTGAATATAATATGATTAATTATAGTGAACTAATGGAGTTTTGTCGCCCTCCATTGGTGACTGTAAATGATTTGAACAATACTGACAGGTGTGTGGCAGAGTTAATGGAAGATTTAAGACAAATTGAGCACAACACATTCAAATGAAGGCAAACTGAGTTTATTATAGGAGACACATTTAGCCGGATGAGCTGCACTGTTTATATACTTTAAAACTACCACAAACCAGGCTCCATCCTGCATTTTCTATTTAGACTGCACCTTTTTCAGCCTGGTCAGTGCCTAATAAGTTGGAAGGACATATTGCACTTCTGGCTGCGAAACAGCGCTGCATTCAGGTACTATTTTAGTCATAAAACTCGCTCCCAGTGGGCAAACATTAAAGTGACAGAGACTTTCACATTGCCGCAATTTATTAAATAAAGTAGTAAATAAACCAAGCCAATATATACATTTTACTGAAACTAATTGACAAATGGTCATATTTGTTTTTTTTGTTTTTTTGCATTTTGTATGTGTAGTGTTGTCTGTCCTGCATGGCTTCCATTTGTTATATTTAAAAGCATAAAATATATTTCAGAGTTGACACTATCAAACCTATCAAAAAGAGCCAGGTCAAGTATTTTGCATATGCTAAACATATGATTACTCCAGCACATACAGAGCTGCAGGAATGTGATCATGAGGGGTCAGGTCACGGAATGGGGATAGAAAACGATAATATAAGCACAATTGTTCCAACATTTCCCTCTGGTTTATCATTGTTTATAGTTCCTCAGTGTCAGCAGGAACATCCTTCACCATTACACAGAGATACCATCGTACAAGACTGAAGTTCTTGTTTAGCTTCATACTTTTTGTAGTTTTTCACAGATAAAGGTGCAGTTGCCCTTTGTCATGGGGATGGATTTGCAGCAGTGTTGGCAATACAATCATTGTCTTCTTCATTGTCCTAACACACTATAATTCACCCGGCACATGGCTCCTTCATGTTCCATGCTGCAGGTGGAGGTGTTAAACACAAACTGAGTCGGGTTAATAGCGTAAAGTGGTATTGCAATCCAATGTGCCTATGAATCCGGTGAAATTGTAAGAGCATATTCTCTCTGGAAACATAACGGAGCTGTTATTTTTATTCTGCTCTGGATAAACCCCCCTGAATGAGGCTGGCATTGATCTTAAGTGTGCAGTTCTCTGGCAATCTCCAGCCGTTTCGATGTATTAGCCAGTAATTATATATTGTTCTGTTCAGTCCGCCTGAATGTGTATTCCAGGTTGAAATATGGCTAACAATGGTCAGTGTTTTCTGAAAGAATAGGGATTTGTTGTTCACAGGATTTGAGACACCTTTTCGCTGAATGGCAGTGTAACGCTGGCTATACTAGGCTGTGTCCAGTTTACTGTAGCAGGCATTTACACACATAGCAATCGGCTCTGATCATCAACTTTGACTTTTTCTGTCTGCAACGGCACCCCGTCTCAAAAGCCTAGCAGGGTCCTGTTCCTCCAGCAATAAACCTGTTTTCGCTTTGGTGTAGTTTCTCTGGATGTGTTGTTCACAGAGTTTGAGACACCTTGCCTCTAAATGGCATGGTCCCTTCGGGGACCCGGTTTCCCCACTAATCGGCCGAGTCAGCTGGTCTGATCTACAGTTTACAGTTGCTCAGATGGATCCACCTCAGTCTGTCAGCAACCTTTATGGCCGTTGGCGTTGTCAGCTGCACCTGGAAAAAAGCCCGTCCCACCACAAGCGAACACCCAATCGCCCAGTTCCACGACTGGTTCTGTAAGAGAGAGGATCTGAGCTTCAACATGTCTCGTTTTGCAGCATTCTTTATGTATCTTCTGCTAAGTTTAGTATTTTCCCTTGATCTCTCCATGTCACTTAAAAATGTCGGCAGTCTATAGGGCGCTCCCAGGTATTATCTCAAATGGAGTTAACCCTTTATCTGTGGGTGTGATTCTCACATAGAGTTTGACTAGATGTTGTTTTCTCTTATGTTGAATTTGATGAAATCAATGTGTAAGCAGGCAAAGAAAAAGAGTGTTGAGTGTGCATATTGGCTTACCGTGTATACTGTGAGTTCCTGTCCTTTGGCTAATTAGCATGCTCTAGTTCAGGACTGCCCAATCCTGCTCCTGCAGAGGTGCCATCCTGCATGTTTTAGGAATCTTGTTCCTCCAAAATACCTGATTCCAATTGTCAACTCACTATCAAGTAGCTAAACCTGATCAAGGGCTTGTGAATAATTGGAATCAGGTGTGTTGGAGGTGGGAGATTCCTAAATCATGCAGGATGGTAGCTCTACAGGAGCAGGACTGGGCAGCCCTGCTCTGGTTAAAGCTATTAGTTGTTGGTGATATCTGTATTGCTTGGGTGGATATGGTTATAGGTGCAAGTCATTGCTCAGTCAAGACTCGTAGCACTTGAAATGATAGTCAGTGCTTCAGAGGAGTTTACCAAAAGAATCAAATGTCCCTTTCGAATATCCCGATCCTCTCTTTCTTCGTGTACACACTTGTGCCAGGAATCAATTTGACACACACACCCCCCCGAGTTCTTTCTAAAGTCTAACAGACAGTTTTGCTCTGCAGAATGCAATAAATCGGGGGTTCCCGAAGTGGGAAGGGAGGGGGGGGGATTTCCAGAAATCAAGTGCAAATTTGAAATCATTTAGAAATAGTCTGTTCTAGTCATAACTGTTACAAACGCCACTTATATCGCCACTGCCATCAGCATGGGTGAATGAACACTTTTGTGGTCGAAAAGACTAGAAAAGTGTTAGACAAATTCCTTCTCCTCTCACGCACCAGTCTCACCTGCTCCACAGGTTCATGCCACTCAAAACATTATAGAATCCTTAAGGTAGGACGGAGCCTCACTATTAAAAGCATTATAGGTGAGGAGGAGGCTATGCCAGTGCATAGAGGCTAATACAGGTGAGATATAATTTAGTATTTTACAGGATGATAAAGTTGTAGAAACCACCGGAAGAAAAAAAGGAAACCCTGAGCCCTTTTTTTTGCAGTGAGCTTGTGTGGTATGTGTTGATCTGGTAACTTTCCACCTCAGGTCCGTAACTTTCCACCGCTGCAGATGCTGTTGGTAATGTCATCTTTCACTAAGCGGCATGGTGGCAGCGATGCTTGTTGTGGTTCCATTTATAGACGATTTCCACCTTGCACCTTCCACCTCGGTGCAGCGGTCCTGCCGTGAAGCACCGGGTTTCCTAAACATTCAGCTGTTTCCTGGAAAGCTTCTAAACTGTAACAACAGCTGGTGATAAGTGCAACTTCCTAGAATTCGCCTAGAAATAGCAGGTGAGTGTGTGTATGTATATATATATATAAACACTACTTGATACGAAAAACAAAATATACATGATTTTTCTCCCCAGTATTGCTTTGATTAAATGTAAAAAAACAGGGCTAATGTAGGTTTATTTGACTACAAATTCAGATATGTTAATACACTCTATCATTAAAGTCAAGTTATAGAAACTCAAAGTCATCAGCAATGGGACAGACAGTAGTAGATAGTTTAATTGTGCAGTTAATCTCTTAAAAATAAATTAATTGAATAAATGGGTCAATCCAGTCTTGTAGAGTTGTAGAGAAAACTAGTCCTCCTCTCATCCAGGAGGCTCCTTTACTTCTGGAATTTAGTGCCGCGGAACTCAGAAATGTAAATCTGTGAAACCAAATTAACATTACACACCCCCGAAACTGTGGGGGGTGGTCATGTGACTAGGTGGCACACACCCCCAGGCGAAGTCACAGTCCTACACACTACACCGGTAAAACCACAGAACTAAAGAAGCCTCCTGGATGGAAGGTGAAAATGTCTTAAACAAGTTAAAAAGCCCAGTTGTTCTTCTCTTCAATTCTACAAGATAAAGATGACCTGGATTACTGAGAACCGTAACGGACATCAATCCAGTACTGGATGAAAATGTGAGACACTTACTCAACATCCTCCACTTCACAACTGTAAATACGTTCTTGCAAATAAACAGGATAGGACACAATGAGTGGCAGACACACTTTATGTTCCATCGTAACAAGCAGAAAAACATTCAAAAGCAAAGAAACATACGACAAATGCTGATTTTCCCAGTGATCAAGTCGTACAGCTTGTAACGTTACGTTGCTTTCAGTGAGTTTAATGCATTGTGTTATAATAAAGTGCACTCTATGATGTGTTAAAAACAACTTATGAGATTACACTGATAAAAAAAACACATTTCCAATTAAAATCAAAATGCATAATCACTGCACATTTCCATCAGATCAAACCAAAGGTTTTGTACCACTGTCACTTTATTGAAAAGGTCAACGAAAACTTTATGACAATTTACCTGAAGACTTTCCCTGCATGGAAATTATGAACAAACATGGTCGACCGCTTGGAATAAAAGGAGCTTAAAAGGAGAAATAGATAAAAGACAAAACCCCAAGGAGAAAAATAGCCGCCAGTCCTATGTTTAGGATGATTTTGGTTCTCGGGGGTTCATGGAGAAGCTCATCCAAGATCTTCTCCTGCTCCTGGGCTGTAATAACCTGAGGTTTTGACGGTTTCTCCTTGAAACCACAGAAACACTCTAACGCCTTCATACACCTCCCATTCTCATGTCCTCCATTTTCAAAGCAGCCTTCCTCTTCTTCCTCCTTTCTCACAATTCTACCCTCTGCTTCTTTGACCACTCCCGATTTGGAAAACGATGAGTCGCCATTGACTGCGATACTGTGACCAATCTTTTGCTGAGTATCTTGATTGGCCTCGATGCCATCTTGACATCTTTCATTATTAGGGAAAGTGTTTCCATTTACGATTGATTCGTTAAGAGACTCCAAAGTCATCATGTCTTCTCCAGCTTTCCTCTTTTCTTGTTGTTTTAGCTTCCTTCTCTTGTTTAACCCCCAGACAGTAGTGGTTTGGATTTGTTCTTTTCTCGGCGGAGGAGTGTAGAGACTCACAACGACAGTCACCAAAGCTGCCACCCAAAACAGGATGGCCGCCACATACATGAAGTGGACATCTTTGATGAAAGATGGCCGCTCATCAGGTTGGTCACAGTGCGGCTCACGGTAAACCAACCCCAAAACCAGGCGGAGTGCTCCGAGGGTAAACCCCACCATCCCGCCCCAAAAGGCCCCCGTCTCGTTGCAGCGATGCCACAAGATGCTGAGCAGGAAGAGCGCAGCAATGGGTGGAGTCAGGTAATCTGAAACCTCCTGGATGTAGTAGAACATTTGGCCTCCCTGCATCTCGATGATGACCGGCACCCAGGCAATGCTGACAATCACCATGAAAACCACAAACAGCCTGCCAACAATTACCAGCTCCCGGGATGACACCTGCTTTCGCAGCATCTTATAAATATCCAGCGTGAATATGGTGCTCGCCGAATTGAAGATGGAGTCCAGGTCACTCATCAGAGCCGCTATCATGACAGCCATCATCAAGCCTCGAAGGCCGACAGGCATTACGGCCATGACGAGCCGCGGGTAAGCCACGTTACTGCAGCCAGCCGCAGAACCGCACACTTCCATGCAGTGATCAGGACCGATGCACGCCAGCTCATCAGCAAACAAGATCCTGGAAATCATCCCTGGAATCACAACGGTAAATATGAACAGTCATCTTGTAATTCAGCAGGCAATCACTGAGAAAGAAAGCAATGACCCTACCTGGGATGACAATCATGAACATGGGCAGGATTTTCAGGACGCCCGCCATGATGGTTGCACCTTTAGCATGGGCGATGTTCTTTGCTGCCAGAACCCGCTGTACAATCACTTGATCTGTACACCAGTACCTGGAAAACACAGTGAAGAAGCCTCGTGTTAATAAACTTTCACACAAATGAAGGATGAAGTCGTCCGAAACACCAGTACCATATAGAGGCAGGAGTCTGGCCCAGTAAGAAACCAGGCCAAGGCAGGTCTGGGTCCCTTGGACCTCGAAGGATCTTCAAAGAATCTGGTTTGGGTTGGAGGTGTTGGTGGCAGGATTCAGAGTATGACAGGTTGGGTGAGGACAGCAGGATGGCAGTGATGTTTGGAGAAGCCTGCATGTACTTGGTCCTCATCCCTGAAAATGATGCAACAGGACACGGTTTAGGAGATATGGTGGATAATTTGCACATGAAATGTAGGACGTTTTAATTCATGGTTTTGAGTTCCACCTTCGAGCCCTCCCACTTTGAAGAGGCTCATGGCTGTGAGGCAGAGTGCTCCAGCGATCATGAGGAACGCCTGCACCGTGTCCGTGTAGATGACTGTGACCAGACCCCCAGTGATGGTCAGCAGAGCTGTCATGGCAATGAGCATGATGATTGACAGATACAGGTTCCACCCCAGAGACTCCTGGATGAACAAGGCTCCAGAATAGAGATCCACTGACAACTTGGTTAGGATGTAGAGGATGAGCGATAATGTGGCAAAATAAACCTTTAATCTCCTCCCGCCGTACCTCTTGGACAGGTATTCAGGCATCGTGAAGACTCCGGAATGAATATACACAGGGATGAACACCCAGCCTAACAGCTGCAGCAACAACAAGGCGTTAAATTCCCAAGCTCCCGCGCTGAAGCCACTCGTGGCCCCCAGTCCGGCGAGTCCAATGAAGTGCTCGCTCCCAATGTTGCTGACGAACAGAGACGCTCCCACGGCTGCCCAGTTCATGGAGCGGCCGGCCAGGAAGTAGCCGCTCACCGTGTTCTGTTTGGCCTTCCACATGGCGAAAGCACCGATAGCTAGCACAACGATGAAGTATATCACTATGACGACGATGTCCAACACTTCCATGTTGGCGGCCATGTTTAATAACTGTTGAAACACAACTGAACTAATTCTTTAACCTTTGCACGTTTGCATCTAGTTTTCTCACTACATATAACACATATAAGTGGACACAGTGATCTGATCGTTGGCGTTAAACTTTGGTCAGTCAACGTTTTTTAGCTTTATAGGAAATAAAATAAACTCATGTCAGCTGCACATTTTTACAGTATGAAGCAATCTGTGTGTGAAGCCTATGATAAATGTTTCCATGCTCCTTTGGCATCCGATTCAAGGGATCATGTTGAAATACTTCTGCGAATTCTGACTTCTTTGCAGTCAACCTCAGCGTTGGGAATTAACGCAGGTTGCGGTTTGGCAGCTTAATAGATGGCCGTGCATCGTGGCTGGCGACGTGACCGTTGGAACCATAAATGGAAATAGTCATCCGGATCCTGCAAACAAACGCAGAGATGAACACAACAGCCATGAAAAACATGCTGTAACCCATGCAACCAGTGGATAATGGATAATGCATTATCAACAAAAGAGTCATTTTAATTTTGCCCAATACTCTGATAGTTTTTCAGATTTCTTGATAAATGCCTGCACGTCGTTGCCTCCTCATTTCTCCTCATGTTTGTTTTTTTTTTTTCCCTAGGGCTGTGGAGTCTTAGACTGACAGAAATCTGTTTGCACAGAGTCAGCATTCAACCAAGTCTCTTTTTAAGGAGTTTGCTGCCACAGGAAGGGAGTTGCAAACGGGCAATAGATTCTATGAAAGGTCCCTGTGACCTGCAGATCAATACATGCTGTTTTAAATCTGAGCCTAACTCCCTGTTAAGCTCTTTTGAAGGATGCATCAAGTCTAGTCATTTCTTCAGAAGCACATTTAAAGTCAGTCTAAACCAAACATCCCTCCCCTGCATACACCTCCAGTCTGTTGGATTTATTCAAGCCCTGCATGCAGCAAAAACATTTCACCAGTGCAAACGGGCGCGGGATCATATCCCCACCAGAGCAAACAGGGCTACTGTATTTCCAGTCATGGGGGTTTATTACTGACGCTATTTGCTGTAGTCAATATTGTTTTTATATATTTTGTCTCTGTCAAACAACTGATATTCCTGTCTATGTTGTGTCTGTGTAAATGAGGTTACATTAGAATAACAGGCACTAATGTCGGGGCGTGGCGTTCAGGCCTCATGCACTGAATGACATAAAGCAGCAGAAGTGGGAATTTTCTTTTTTTTTTATTTCATAGTTGATTCTATCATTCACTTGTTGCAACACAGTGTTTGCAATGCTCCTCTTTATTTACTTATTGGATTAGATATGATTAGACTTTATCCCACAACAGTGACAGGAATGAAAACAGGATCCGCAGAGTAAAAACAATAAGAAAAACAAAAGATATTATAAATATATATGCATTATACTTAGATATACACACATACATAGTCCTATAGTATTCTTGCAGTTATTTAACTCATTTAGTATTACTGCAATACCTCGAAGGGACAATCTTTGGAACTGAAACATAATATTCTTATACTCTATTGTATCAGCGGTCTTTGCTATAATATTAAATTATCGCCTATATGTGAATATTTTAATTCAATTTAAAGTTATCCTCAGTTATCCTGTATTAAATAAAATATAATATCATAGGCAGCAACAACAGATTAAAGCACATTTGCCCTAAAATTACACTTTTGGACCGATCAATAAATTTATACAGCATGAAAAGCAGAATATTAAAGAAATTTAGTTTATATTTGCTTTACTATAACTGCACCACATAGCGTTATCCACTAAATTAAGGTTGTATTAGCATCATCTGGATATATACAGGTATGAAATTTGTGTTCCAGCATGTTAGAATTAATACAAACAATAATGTACATGTTTGCAGTGAATAGAGTTAACATTTAAAATCTAAAACACTGTTTTTTTCCTGCAAAATATCCCAGAATTGAATGTGGAACTTTTGATCTTATGCTTGGGAATAAATGAGTGGAAACTTTCTGCTTTCCTGTAAGTTTAGTTTTAGTGAAAGTAAATAAAACTTACGTGCAGAATTGCAGGATTGAATCCTCCTGCGGTGAATGGGTTCGCTGCTCAACAGGTTTGAGCCACAGACTGGTGATGCCTTCAGGGTCCTCAGCCTGTTAACAGGAGCCCCTGACTCCGCCCACCTCATCACCTGGCCAGAGGGGGGCAGGTGACAAGCTGGTGAACATAGGACAGACTTCCTGTATTCATACTTATATACTCTATTAATTGCTGTTTGATTTATGCTGTAATAACACATTATTATTTTATTATAACAAAATTGAAGAGTATGAGTGTTATAAATGTAAACCTCATGGCATTTTACTGCATTATATTGAAACAGGAGCTCCTGATATGTCCTATTCAATATGCTGTTATTTTAACAAATCACTGCTACACAATATATGTGGAAATTATTTTGAAATGATTTAATTTAGTCCCAAAATGACATGTTAGAGTGTATTTTTGTAATATTACATCCATATATAATGGATTTTTAAAATTAGGAAATGCACATCTCATATGTTCTAAAAAGACTGAATGACATGCACATTAATCAAAACATGAATTCAAAACTAGTTTTAATGTTATATAAGCACAAATCCTCAGGGCAAATATGTATGTATATGATGAGCTTGCACAGACCTGCAAAAGTCTGCAAAAGACTCAACTTGTAAGACTCTGTGATGATTGGATGTGTTTTGCATAGCATTGCAGCATTTTTATAAGTATATGCTGAAATGATAGCAATATTACATTCATTTCTGCATGCATTTATACAATTGTTTTCTTAATTATATTAAAAAGACACTTAATAATCGAAATGCAATTATGTAATATGACAACAATATACATGTGACTGTATTATTTGAAGGGTTCAGCCAAAAAACAGCAAACACAACAATTTATTCTCTTTTTTTCCGTATAGAATGATGAGAGACGTCCAGTAAAAGTGCTGATATGGGGCGTTTTAGGAGTCTGTGCCTATAAAATCTGTCCCCGAATAAAATCCCCAAAAATGAATCTCAATGATTTGTTTGTAGTAGAAATTAGGAACTCATTTTAGACTTAGGACCGTACATAACCTAATAAAGCATGTTCAGCGGTGTTTTTCAAGGGATATGACAAACAACACAAAACCTGCCACTAGATCACATTTTAGACTTTATTTTTCAAACCAATCGATATAAAATGTACAGTAACCCTTAAAAGCAATTAATATAATAATAAGAGAAGAATGTTGTTGAATCTTTGCTGAGCTTTGAGGCGCTCTAATCTTATAAATGTGACTTTCATTTGACATCTGGCCGCTAAAATAAAATACCACCCAGTATTTTCCAGTGGAAACGTGCAGTTTTAACTTCCAGACTGTAGATGGAGCCGCTATTCTTCAGTATCATTTATATCCTGTTGCATTAACCTGCAGCAGCTTTTCTCCTCAGAAATGTCAAGTCAGTGGATTCATGTGGATTAACAGCACCATCCTATGGATCATTATGTTTGGTGGGAAATTGCGATCAGATTTATTATATAATAATATATATTATATAATTATTTCTACAGAATAAATGGAACTTTCCTGTTGTTGAAGGTCCAATATCTGCACTTTTCTTGGTTTTAAGGGGTCGATAACACTAACATTAGATCTTTAGCATTTAAAGGACAAACATTTAACAGATTTTTGATATTTCTTTAAAGGCTGTTTTCTCACGATGACCTTTGACCACTCACCACAAATCAACAGAATTTCATAGGACTCGATCCAGATTTTTTTATGAAGCCTCTTTTGCACACATAGAATAATTCAGATCTTCAAATTGAATCATCTGGATGGAAAAAAAGAGATTTGTCTCAGAGACACAAACAGAAACGAGTCGCAGTCGGCGGCAGATGGCGGGAAAAAGGAAAGAAAGGCAGATGGAAATATCACTTCCAACGTGTTTATCATCGTCAAGAAGCGTTTATGTGTGTGTGTGTGTGTGTGTGTGTGTGTGTGTGTGGGGGGGGTAGATTCCCCCCCCCGGGGTTAATGAAAAATGTGATCGAATTCAGAAAAACACGAGCGCCCACAGTCGTGATGGTGAGAAAGAGGCGGAACGGTGCGTCTCGTGTTTTTTTTTTTTATTGAGTAAAGAAAGGTTTGACCTGCTGAACATGGTTGAACACGTGACATTATGAGGTTTAAGATTAAAATGTGTCTTCAGCTTCAAAAATTGATTTAACTCCATGCTATGCTATATACAGCATTCGTATAATTATTTTCATCATCTGCCAACTTCACTGGTGATGCTCATTAAGTTGAACTGTCAGCTCTGCAGAATCAAAAATCCTGACTTTTGGTCACAAAGTCGAGCGATTTTCACTTTTAATTGGTCACTGAGGTCATGTGACTTACGTTGTGAATGTGAGAACATCACCAATTTGATTGCAATTCGGAAAATCAGTATTTAAATTATTTTTTACAAGTTACATTAAAACTGGCTTCACTGCAAACTGAGGCCCTGTAATTTGAATACACTGTACAGCGTGACGTTTCCATGCATATGTATAGCTGTTGCTATGGTGATGTGTGTGTGTGTGTGTGTGTGTGTGGATAGTGAAAACTGTGTGTCACGCTTCAGACTGTGAAAGAGAGAGAGAGAGAGGCGGCTGAGAAACTTGAGGAACATACGTGACTCTGTGACCTCGGCAAACAGACACCTGACAGTTGACGGCATTAAATGGACAGTGTGTGTGTGTGTGTGTGTGTGTGTGTGTGTGTGTGTGTGTATGTGTGTGTTTGTCAGAAACGAAATTAAGAGAAGGGATTTGGCTTTTACTGAAAGACATTTGGTGTTGGAAGTTTAACCCTATATTGCATGAAATATTACTTATACATGGTAAACATGGTAAATTACTTACAAGTAGAAGATATATTAAAAAAATGTATAGAAATAAATAGTATTGTGTGTAAGTTAATGGGACTCAATTCGATTTTATGCACTAGGAATTTTCCATATTTGCATATCGTTGCCACATGGCAACACATCATATCATATAAGAAAAAATGTATAACATAATAAAATTAAAAAATAAAAGTTCTGTTACCCCACAGAGTGTGTTTAATTTAATTGTTCTATCTGAAATTTATTTAAAAAAATTCTGAAAAAAAGACAACTTTCAGCAAAAGGGACTGGTCATGTGACCTGACAAGTGGTATGTCCTTCCAAAATAAAAGCCCATTTTATGCCTAACTGTAAAAACAAAGACTTTATATCATAACTTTCTAGAAAAATTAAGATAAAGTTCTCGTTGGCATTTGGCAACACTATGCAATAGAGGCTTAACTCTTAACACTGATGTTTATGGATTAAACGGAACATCGCATCAGTTTCTGCAGCCGCAGCCAAAACCCTTTAAGAACATTACGGAAAATGCGTTCAAGGATGCAAAGAGGTTTTCCAGGAACTTTTCCAGAGCCCAGCTGTGATTGTTTGGGCCTTATCGACAAAAAAGTGGAAAAGAACATTCTCCGAATTAAGGCCGTCACGAAACACTCAGAGATTATAACGCACGGAAATATTCACTTGATATGATGACGTGTGTCCGTAGACATTACTAGAGATCTGTAAAAAAAGTAATAATTTTAACATAAATACTGCATGCATGCAAATACTTTTTAACTCGTCTTTGAACAGTGCTCTATAAGTAAATTTATTATTATTATTTATGACTTTTTTTAGCAACGAATTCCCCCTTCGTGTCTGTGTTTTCCTGTTCAGCTGCAGTGGATGATGCAACAACAAAGGAAGGGAGGGAATTTAGAACTTAAACACGCAGAGTTTCAAAGAGATTGTCTTTTTTTTCCTCTTTTTTAATACATTTGGGTGCCGAATGACGTTTTAAGAGCTGTGAATCTACCCTCTAAGACTGATGCAGGGCTGTACTTTGGCTTCGCTCTTGCTGCGGAATGTGTTTGAGGAAGACGCTTTGAGTAAATGTCAATGGCCTGTTTCTTTTGTGGGCAAAAGGTTTGTCCAGAGAGAAAGAGCGAGTTCCAGTCCGACCTCTCCCACTCCGCTGCTACTACATCCATTTCTTGATTATTTTGTCTCTCTTGATTGTTTGAAATAGGGGCGTCTCATTGTCTGGGGGACATATGATCCTCTCTATTACACACACACACAAAAAGATGCTGACACCAAATGCTAGCTTAGCTTTTTTTGTTTTATTGAGACAGAAAGGAATGAGCCGCGTCCTCTCTCTTTCTTTCTATTTCCATTTTCCATCTTTGCAGCAACAGTAACTCAGTCTTACATAACGACATGAGTGTGTGTGTGTGTGTGTGTGTGTGTGTGTGTGTGTGTGCTTACATGTATTTGACTTGCTAACATTTGTGTACAAGGACACTGAGATTCATTTAAGCTAGATTATGAAACAATTTGAAAGAGAGAGAAAAGCTGCAGAGAAACCAAAGATGCGCTCGGAGCTGTTGTTTTCTGCACTACATTCCGTACCAGGGACCAATTATCTGCAGGAATCGGCAGCACCAACCTTCCGCATGGAATCACAACAGTGTCACCGGCATCAGTCGACGGTTCGAAGGCCCTCAAAGATTGATGTTAACATTAAACCCCGCAAGGAACGAGAGCAGGGGGAAGTGAGCAACTCCCAGGAGAAACGGCTAAAAGTGAGCTAAGCGCGACGTCTTCTTCATACATGAGCGACCAAACCCCAGAGTCGTAGACCCCCCCGGAGGGATGCAGCTCAGGCAGCGGGAGGAGGTGATGGATGCTTCCTGATGACTCCACCTGATGTTGTAGAGGAGTGATCTACAGCCTCAGGGAACCACAGTGAGAGTGGTGTTTGTCCTTTTCGGTTGCAACAAAGAGGGAGACAAGAACGGAGCCTTGAGGAACCCCTATTTCCTTAGTTGATCTCAACACTGGCATACTTTCAGTTTCTTCAGCTCCCTATGAAAGTAAAGAGTGTTTTTGGTTTGGTTTTTAGTTTATATAGAATGTTTAGAAATGCAATAATTTAAACAGGGTCTGTTGCGACAGCACCACACTTGGTTTATATAGTTTAGAAATATCCGTCCATCTTCTATACCCGTTTATTCTTCACTAGGGCCAATTCCAATGTACTTAGGGCAAGGGATCAGACAGGTCATGGGGCTCACACACCATTCACTCACACACCCATACCTATGGTCAATTTAGAAATCTCCAGGCAACATTAGCATGAAAGGAATAGCAGGGCGTCATCAGCCAAAATAGAGAGTATGAGATAATCAAACAATAAGGGAGCCCAGGACTCAGCCTTGTGGCACCTCCATTTTTATGGTTTAGATAGGTATTATTCCCATGTCACATTGAAGAAGCCACTAGTTCAACAGTTCATTTTCCTGATTCACTATCTCTTACAGCTGCAGGAATGACGACTGTCCACTTTCAGAAGAAAAAGGGAAGATTAGCATGAGGTCGGGGCAGATTGACTGGTTATACAAAGCGTCTGGAGGCTGTGGTTCCTTCTTTCTCTAGTGTTAAATAAACAATATCAGCTCCAAATCTACAAATAGTTGGTTATGCGGGGCTGCAGCATTTCAGCACACGCTGCAGAAATTGTGTTATATATGAAAAACCTTTGTGAGCAAATAAAAGAAAAATCAATAACGGTTGTGCACCGCGGGGCCTGTCTGCTCGGGGCCTCCTGTGACACTGCTGGAAACACTATTTTTTTTAATGACCCCCATAAACTCGTATTGCAGGATAATTTCAATCGGGAGGGAAAATTAGTTCACTCCACATTCACACTCCATATTCAGGGCATCATTAATTGTTTCGAGGAAATCAGACGATGGATTTTGATGATGAGATTTGATAGGAACAGAGTAGAGAGGAACACTGAGGAGCTGAAATGGAAAACGTAAAGAAGTTAAAGGAGCCCTGTTATGAACTACAATTGCTGCTGCTTTTTTTTTTTTTGGACCAGTCCCTAAAAGGACTGGAGTGTGTGTGGTGTGTGTGAGGTTAATCTTTAAGTCCCAGGGTTCAGACTATCTGAGTGACGAAGGGCCGTCAGCTGCTGTATGCAGGGAACCTGACCTCAGTCAACCTGAATGCATGTGGACTCAAATAACCCCCTGCACCGTATGACTAATTATATTCACGTCCATGGATTAATACAGGAATTCCTTTATGCATTTTCACACACACACACACACACACACACAGATAAGTGCCGCACATCAAACTTGATGAACTTCTGTTCCTGCTGCAAATTTCAGGCGAAAAAAATCGATTCGGCTCGAAAATCTACAGAGTGCGGAGCCTCCCTTTTTCCTGTAATAAAAAAATGTATTGACTTCCGGAAATCCCCCCCGGGATAAATGGGAAACATTTTCACCATTAACACGACGTGCATTACTCGGAGAGATGAGAGTACAAAACGTGGTGAACTACAGAAAAGCGTTTCGTCAATGATGTCGCTGCTGCACATTCACAGTAAAGCATATCCATCATGGAGCCCAGTTACCCACTGTGCAGGGCTGGCAATCTCCGCCGAAATCTCATTAACTGCTAATTAGTTTTGGTAAAACGTGCCGCTAAAAAAGCACTAGAAAACGGAAACGTTAACAGCCCTGAAGTGGCTCCAGCTTTTCGACTTAAGTCTTGAGGCTCCGTGTCTAATTCTGCACCAGCAGGGAAAATGAGTAAATTCAATATACCAACATGCAAGTGAAAATTCCCCATTAAGACAAACTGACCCTGTCCTGTGGCTACTCTGACCATTACTCTGTTGTAATATCATCATGTTAATAAATGCATGATAGTAAATGATGTTTTTGCATCATTCATTAATTATTACATTACTGTAGTTATTAGTAATTGAAATGATGCTTTGGTAATAACTATATAATAACATATAATAGCAATTAAAGGACTTTGGAGATATTGCTGATGATGTTTAAATGACATTATGAAAGCTCATATAGTTTCTATTAATCAATTCTCCAAAAATATGCTACGGTGGTCCCTCGCTCACCACGGGGGGTACGTTCTAAAAAATAAAATCTTTAACGTCCCTTAGCCAATCAGGACGAAGAACACTAAGCGCGTTATTAATAGACCTTAAAATGTGTAATATTCAACTGGTGAAATGGTAAAATAGAACCCCTTTAGCTAAGAGGTGTGTATCTCCTTACATGCTGATTTTGGATGAGAGCAGCTATTGTGACCAAAGAATAAAAGGGAGTTTTTTGGAGTTTTCCCCAGTTGTGAAGACGCCCCCCCCCCCCTGGATCTTCACAGGGCGAATCATGACACGACTTGTCGTTTTTTTACCCTGAAGACGGGTCAGCGAATTAAAGCCTCTCCCGCCGGCGCGGCCTGTAATCATAAGGTGTCGGGGCGGCGATAATAGAGGGAGGCCGCGGTGGGGGCCACGCCGCGTCGCAGACAGACACCAGACTTGTCATTTCACGCTGGCCCGTACCTGTAAATTTCATCTCGGCCCGTAAACATCACATTTTTCCTCGACGAACATTGCACTTCCACCAAACGTATGACTCAGGCTGCGACACATACGTCATTGAAAAAATAATCTTTATTTGTGGAAATCCTAACAAGTGTTTGTCTAATACTGAGGAGAATGTTATTTTATTTTGAAATATCTGAGATAATTTTGCTTATTTCAGGTTTGTTTTTTTCGCCATCCTCTGAGGACCATGAAAATGATGATTCTGATCTCTGGCATTTATTAAATATATACAATATTTATTCAATATATCTAATATTTGACTGCTGCTTGTAATAAATACACTGCAAAAGCTTTAATCTTAGCAAGAGAATGTTCAATTCTTCTTGATTTCTTCTATTAGTTTTTAATTCATTTAGTTTAAAAACGGCTTTTGAATGACTTCCTGTCTTAATGCTGCATTTTTAATCCTGTAATTCTGACTTTTTATGTTAAATTCTTTGCAAAAAAACTGAAATATGTAAAATTATCAATGGAATTAATGGACTAATTGTACTAAATACAAAAAATCCTAATAGTTTGAAGTCTTCTTCTGTGTTTTTTTTATTTCTCTTCTTACATATTTGTGAATGTATTTGTTATATTCCTTAATTAATATGGATAATTAATGGTTGCAGAGCAGCCTATTTTGCACATAATTGCTGCTGTGATGTTCAAGTCCAATAATAATATTAATAAAAATAAATAAATATATAAAATCTGAATATTTCTTTGATTGTCATGAAAAAGTTATGTAATAATAGTTAACCCTCTATTGCATGAAATGAATTCTCACTGGCAAACAGGATAAATAATTGTTTATATGGAAACACTATGTAATAGAGGGTTAATTAATTAATAACAGGACTCTACATTGATTACCCAGAGGTATTAGACAAGTTTTACATTAAAATGAAGGCAACAATGCAAAACAGGCGGAATCCAACGCAGTCGGATAAAACAAAAAAAAAAAAAAAAAAAGAGGAAATGCTTTTTTGGTTTGGAATGGTAGCTGGAGGCATCGAGGGTTTGACCCAGGAGAACAGGAGGGAGAGAGAGAGAAAAGGAGGTCGGCCTATCTCATAACCCTCAGGCGCAGTTTGACTTTTATTCCGGCGTGAGGGGACCCAGAAAAAAAAAAAATAATAAAAAACTAAATAATAAAATCCCTCCTCCTTGTCGATTCTCCACGACGCCGCGCTGGATCACAACGCAGCACGGAAGGTTTTCTGCATCAGGGACTCGTGTAGTCGCTTTGATTCCCCCAAAAATGTGTGTATTATTTATATATTTAAGGTCAACATGCACCATTTATTCCTGTCGTTGTGCTTCTATTGTCTATGAGTGCACGAGGTTTAAATATAAATTATAGGAATTTATTAATACAACAATTGTTGGTAAATTTCAATATGAAAAAGGGACAACACCAAAAAGGGGTTTTAAAAAACACACACATGCTATTAATTGTTTTTTTATTCTAGGTGGATTAAATATTATCACTATATAAAATATATTCATTTTTCAGTGACACCTATTACTTATCATTGGGACAATACGGATCTAATTATACATTATATAATAATGAAAAGTTAAATAAGCTTGTGAAAGTAAGACGCTGTTTTACAGCATTTAAGATTTCAAACTGCAATTTTTTTTTTTATCAGGAAGAAATAATCATCTTTAGCTCAATTACATCAATATTGAGTAGAATTATCTTTAATTGTCTCATTCTAATGGCAGATAATTTGACTTATTTCAAGTTTATATATATATACATATATATATATATATATACAAATTTGAAATATGCAAAAATGAGCTGCCATTAGAATAAGATTCTTCAAGATAATTTGACTTTATATTGTGCAGGGGTTAGGTTTATGCACCATGAACTTTGATTTAATAAAATAAAGTTTTATTAGCATGCTAAGTGCAGGCCCTTTCAGAATAAATGTTTGCCCTGACATCACATGTCTAATCCGCGTTTCCAAACGGACATTCGTGCTTCTCAGAGGATGAATCTTCTAAAAATAGACAAGAGGCTCCAACTTCTGACCCGTTCCCGTCGTTCCGTGAAGAAGCGGAACCGGGTCAAACGCTCGGCGGGTGGCCGGGTCTCCCCGGGGTCGCTGGGGGTCAACGCCAGTCGCCCTCGGGGGCCTGCGCGGCGTCGGCGTGGCCAGCGTGACGGCGATGGGACCTGACACGCCGACGCTACGCTGGTGCATCGGGAGCTGGAGACAGAATCGCCGTAACGTGGTCGGAGTAACGTCCTAATGCATCGTTCCCCTTCTCATATAGAACGTTAAAAAATATAACGTTAAATTTAAAGGGGAAATACCATTTCATGTTTTTTCTCCTCATTTTGGTCAATTTATTCTAAAAAAAAAAGACTTTTTATTATCTTAAATATTGTCTTTTTATCTCATATAATGGAGTTCTTACCTTGAAATAAATCAAATGATCCTCCAGTAAAATATTAGACTTATTATACTAATTATTATACATTTTTGCATTGTGTGAGCTGTTGGATGTAGTTTAATTATTATCTTAGCAAATAAGTTCAAGTACACTGCAAGAAACGACCTTGTATTTAGTACAATTAGTTCAATATTATTATAGATTAATCTGGAATTATCTTAATCTATTGGCAGATAATGGTACTTATTTCAATCTTTGAGATTAAGAAGTCAGTCAAGTATTAAAAAAGTCAAATAAAATTAAGAAAAAGACCTACAGATACATACAAAAATTATGATTTGGCAAAATTCGGGCTTTAACGTTTAACATCGACGGGCACGTTGGCGAAGCTGCGTGGACTTTGTCGACCCCTGAAAAGAAAAAAAGGGCAAACACACCTGTGGAGATCTGGGAGATATGGACCCGGGTGTCAGCAAAAGGTCAAAACCCAACTGTTGTACTAGCTTCATTCTGCAGGGTCCAGTCTATCGTAAAAGACGAGCTAAACACCTTCTGCACCTGTGACTTAAGACAAAAAAAGCTCTTGGCAATACAGTATTTGTTCTATGGTTCTTTCTATTTACAGCAGGCCGTGTGTGTGTGTGTGTGTGTGTGTGTGTGTGTGTGTGATAATGCAGTGACTACATTTACACGAACGCAGCCTGAAGCGACCTGACCCCCGCGACCTTTGCTCCGCTGTGTAAACACGGTGGAAGCAGCAGATCTGGATCAGGCTGGGTCACACACGTAGACCAAGGCCTTTGTCTCAAATCTGAAAAAAAAACATGTAGTGTGTAGATGCAATAAAAAATGTTATATACGTATATATATTTATTTAAAAGTCCATTTGTATATATGTCAAATGGTGTGGCTGAGAATGAATGACAGATCTGCTAAGTTTTTAAGAGGTTCAATCTTTGACCTGTTCATCTTTAATTCATCGTCCCTAATTAAAATAGAAAGGTATGTTAATGGTATAAATTAATTAATAATTCAACCCATTCTAGATGAATTCAGTATTTCGTATTTCATCGTTATGGTCACACTATTTAACTATTACGTTATCTTTTCATCTTGCCAACCATGATTTGTCACCGACCCCTAAACGCAAATTAATTAAAGAGAGTTTCTTTTTTTTTTTTAATGATACAGGAATTTAATCTCTCAACCTCGCGTGTAATCCGAGGCATAAAATCCTATTGTACACACGCAGTGGCTTTAAAGTGAAAGCGCAAACAGGATTATCTCTCATTACTGTATTTTTTTTTTGCAGCTGCATTTTCTAACAATTTTTCTAATATCTGCGACACACGGAGACTAAACCGGGGGGTGACGCGATGTGTCGACCTGCAGGGCTTCCAATAACGGAGAGAATTCACTATTAATATCTGACATTAAGCGTGAATCCAGGCCAAGACGCCGCTGTACGCTGCAGACCTACGTCTGGCCGGCGGATTAAAACGCTCGCGTCGGGTTTCGTGGGGAACCTCGAAGGTTGGTCTGCTGCCTTTAATGTGGAATATACATCATTAGTGATCCATGCACATACATGCAGCTCTAGTGAACTCATCACTATTTTGTTCCTATTTTTAGAGCAGTGATGAAATTCATCGACGGTCCACAGGGGCCGACTTCATTTCTGTGGTTATTATTAGTCTTCATGAGATTGATTTGTCAGGGATTTGCATCAACATCTTTGTAACGTAAACATATCAGGTTTAGCCGAAGGATTAGTTTGCATCTGCAGACGGTTGCTGGTAAAAGTGAACCTATGGCTGCAGTTAACAAATCTATTGTTAAAATGGAGGAAAATGAAAATCACAGTTTTCCTAAGCAAACAATCTGCAACCCAAAGATCATCAGTTTACTATTATAAAACCAGAGAAGCTGGAACCAAAGAATTTAGACATTTTCTGCATAAAAATTACTATTTATCGATCATTCAAATAGTAAAAGATTATTGTAATAATTAGCAGCTAATTGATTATTTGACTAATGATAAGGTGAATAAAGTGAAAATCCTGAAACAGAACCAGAGGCTGATGTAGACGGTGTGAGATATAAGCTGGCGTGGAGCCACACAGGGGGGCGATGGGGGGGCACAGACAATCCGGAGTCACATTTACAGTAGCGTTGATTCGTGTGGGCCCCGAATGCGTGTCGCGTCACGAGGCCCCGTGTCCCTGGCGAAAGGGCTGGAGCGGCGCCATGCTTCAGAGACACGGCACCATACAAGGACAAGTCATGCCTGTTGGGGGTGGTGGGGGGGAGCTGTGGGGGGGCGGGTGCCACCGCTGAGAGGGGGTGAGCGTCTGCCGCAGCTCGGCTCAGTCAGGGTTCAACTCGGGTAGCGGACGCTGAAGATTATTGATTATCAGGGACAACCTTTTTCCTCCAAGACGCGTTCACAGACGCTCAGGAAATCCCAGTAAATTTAGACAGAAGTAAGTAGTAACTATGTCAGTACAGACATACGGTCTTAGTTGAAAGGATTTTGTAACGGGGCCTCCTGTTTTCCGTACTTTGTCTTAATATTTACGTCTCTGGTGTTCCTGGCCTGAACACGCCCCGTTTAGAAGTGGCTCCTGTTGTGATGTCACAACAGGAGAGGAAGTTGTCAGTAATGGCCCCTTCTGGAGGGTTTGTGCTCCGACTTTTTAGCAGACCCCCCAGCTCTCTAATTTATAAATTAAAAAAAAGAAGAAAATTTAAATATTAAACTGGAAAAATAGCAGAATAGGGCCCATTTATATTTAAAATGATCTCCATCCACTCCAGTATTTTGTTTGGATTCATCTTAATCTATATCATGTGACTGATCATGTGCCTCTATAAACAGGAAGCACACTGGGATTCACCATGAAGTATATACAGTGTCATTAATAAGAGGATCCGACTCCATTTTCTTATGGAAAAGAGGTCATGTGATATGAGGGTAACGAATCGGAGGAGACGTAACTGATGAGACTCAAACCTTAAATAACAGGTGAAGGGATCTTGTTTTGGTACAATATCGAGTAGAATTACTTTAGTATAATTTTTCTTATTTGAATTGGAAATAAAATAAATTATCTGCCAGTGGAATAAGGTCATTCTCCTCAATGTTGGACTAATTAATATATTAACGGAATCCGATCAGTGTATTATTAGGATCAGTTTAAGTCCAGGTTTCCCATAGACCATCAACGTTTCTGCATTTTTGGTCCAAGACTCTTCTTCTAAGTCTCTGTCACGCAGTGTGTGCCGCTTGTCTTTGAAAGTTTTATAAAAGCAACCGAGCAAAAGTCTACAGAGGATGAAAGCGACTCCGAAAAGGATCCGACTGCTCTGAGGTCCACATTAGTGTGTGTGTGAGAGAGAGAGAGTGAAAGCACAAGAGAGATTTATGAAGAAGTAAGGTCAAATATCTTCTACCTAATAATAAATCTCCCCCCCCCTCCATCTCTTATACACACTCTCCATCCCCCCACCCATGTGTTGACATAGTTTCCATGGTAAGGCAAGGTGTTGACAGTCATTGCTGCATTCCTGGGCGCACACACACTCTCACACACACACACACACACACACACACACTAACATTTACTCTCTCCCAGCGCTCCCAGTTCAATATTTGACCGCTGCCGTCTTCATTAAAAGCAAAAACGAGCCGAGGGGGTTTTCAGACTGCTGGAGGAATAAAGTGAAATTTGATCCATTTCCGAAGCCGGTATGCATGTGGAAATGTTTCTGGAACTACTTTTTTCTGGAGATTCTTGGGGGAACCCGGAGCAGGAACATCGAATAAAAGGAACTCTGACCTGCGAAACAGAAACTGTGGAATTGGGACTCGTATTCACACACTTAAAATTTGCCCCTTACAGTTTAAATTGTTTCCTGGAATAAAACCGGCGAAGCTAAAAGGGCTGAGAGGACCCGACTGCGACTGGTAACAAGTGAACCAATCACAGCCGGGATGGAAAGGTGTAGCCGCGGCCCCAGCGGGAGATAGAAGAAATGAGGTTTGGTGTGAGGAAGCCGAGCGTCTGCCTCACCTCTCCCGCGTCGCAGAGCTGGAAGTTAATTGAAGTGAACCCCACCCCCCGCCGCCGCTGGTGATGAGTACCTCGGCCAAATCGACGCCGTCTGCCCCGTGGCGCCCAAAAGACACCGCGCAGGTGTTTAAAATTGATTTTCGCTTGGATTCGCTGGATGTAAAGTTGCAGGGAACCACGGATGTCTGTAGAAAATGTTCAGTCTATGCCGACGATGTAGCGGTATTTCGATAGATGAGTGAAAACTTTGACCTGCTGGTGGCATTAAACAAAAAGTCTTCGGGTTATGAAAACCGTTGGGATTTGACCTCTGGGGACCATGAACATCCACGTTAAATCTCACAGCTATCCATGTATTAGTTAGGATTTTTTTTTAACTGAAAGTATGGGCTGATAGAACAAACCAACACCGATACAAATCTATGAGTACTGGTCCTGATTTAGTTTATTTATTATAAAAAAGACGAACCTAACTTGCCATTTTCAGCACGACGGTCGCTAGCTCGGGGTTGGTTGAGCTTGTATCCATAACGACGAAAACCTTCCTACCGTGTTAGCTGATTTTAAGTTGAAATACGGAAATCCCGGGGTCCAGTATTTTTGGGATTCTAGGGACTAAAACCATTGCTCGGGATATTACAACCTCTGCTGCTCTGATACCGAAGTCCTTTTCCAAACCTGTGTCTTGCAAGACCCCAAATTTTTTAGAATTGCACAAATTTGGTTGGTAATTCCAAATTACCAGCCGTTATTTTGTAGTAAAAATCAAGCAAAGCGCCCGTATTGGAGGGGACGATCACAACGAAGACGAGAACGCGTTGCCTCTGGCGGACTCCGGGGGGGGTGGAAAAAAACTCCCTTCCGTCTATGTACCCTGCTAAATTTTTCTGTTTGAAACTTTTTTGTTATGTGGAGCAGCCCCCGAGCTGTGACACATTCAACTCAGAGACGTGTGTATGTGTGTGTGATGTCTTTTAATCGTGCACGCCGAAGCGTCAATTAAGGAGGGACGACGGTTTTAAGTTGTGACAAGGCTACATTACCAAATGATCCGTGAGAGGCATCATCAACACACACACACACACACACACACACACACACACACGGGTTAGAGAAACTGGGTCAAACGGAACCCTGAGAGAGAGCAAGTGCGAGTTTAGAAAAAGAACCAATCGACACGGGATCTTTTTCTCGCATCCGCACGTTCAGATGAGAACGGAAGAAGAAGCGGCAGAAAGAGAAGTCGGATGGAGAGGGCCGTTGTTAGGGAGGTGTAAAAAAAAAAAAATCAAAGCCCAGGAGAGAGAGGTTTCGCCTCATCTGCATTTCTAATCAGGAGCGAAGGTGATGGAGAGATCAGTGAGGAGGAGGAGGAGAGACGCAATGAAAGAGTGAGAAATGGAGAGAATAAATAACCACCAGAGGAGATAGCGCATTGAACCAACATCAGATTATAAAACATTTATTCTGCTAGAACTTTTTTTTTTTTTTGCACAGCACAGAAAAACCTGATTGATGGCTTGCCCACAAAAAATAAAAAAATAAGGAATTGGCCCACATTTGTCACAAGTCTGCGAGCAGGAACTTGGATCAAGACGCTCAGGATGAGGTTTTGACAGCGGGGGGCAAACGTGGGTCAAAACAGAGCCTCTGTTATGAGTTAAATAAATAGGGGTTTATTCAGATCAATCTGTTATTAAAGGCATGTAATGAAAGGGCATAAGATGCTGTTACTGTGCTCCCACTTAACCAGTACATTCGATGTGTTACCAATATCTTTCTGGGCAATTTCCTCTCGCTTTAGGGGCTGAGAGAGAGAAAAGGAAGAAAAAACGGGCATAAAAATGTGAAACGCTCAACCGAGTCGTCAGTTATTATTACTAAGGCTTAACAAGCTATTTTAGACTTTCGCCTCGGGTTTTTTCGTCTCGCACGCCAAACGCAGCTCTTTGCTCGGACTTCTTAAGAGGAGGGAAAAAAAACGCAGAAGCTACTTAGGGTTGTGCAGAAAAAAAAAAAGGAGTAGAGAAGTAGTTCCACTTGCTCTGCATGTTTTCCAGGTTAAAACTCATTGGCAATCATAGGGATTGTATAATTGCTGTATGTTGTATTTGCAGCCAGGGGTGTGCATAGGCATTTTCAAGGCCAGGGGCGAAAAGAAGAAAAGGGCACCTAGAGTATATTTTCTAATATAATATTTGATAATCCAAACTAGTTTGGTCTTAAAAAAATATGTAGATCAAAAAAGGCAGTTGTAATGTTTCATAGCATTTCTTGGTCCCATTGGAATCACTTTATTCCACTTTTAGACATTTAGAAAGGGCAGTTTTGGCATTTAAAAAGAACATTTGTGCAAAATTAAACATCTAAAAGGCTACTTTTAGGATGAAAATGTAGGATATTTTCAACATATTGCCATGTTAAACCCATTTGTTTATTCTGTATTTAAATGCAATATTAAGCCACAAGGCAGCTTAACTGTTGAGATGCATACATGCATCTGCAAACCTCTTCAATTCTTAATGGTTGCGCTTAGAATAACAGCTTAACACTGTGGGAGAAAAGTTATTGGAAAATTAAATTAAAGTCGAAATATAATAAACAAAGTGAAAAGTAGAATATGCAAAATAACTTACAAAATGAATACATCTTACAAATCTATTTATTTAAAAAAAAAAACATCATGATCCATTGTACTCATTGCAATAAAATGACAAGATGAAGACACCAGGAAAGTGTTGCAGTGGTGTGTTCAGCAGTGTGTATGGATGCTACCGTTAAGAGCATTTGGCACAGAGTCCTGGTAGTTCACTGTAAAGTGTGTGTGTGTGTATTAATGGTAATTGCACTAGAAATATATTTGAATATTGCAACAGCATCATCACAGAGAGGCACACACATCTGTGGAGTGCACGAAGGCCCGGAAGGAGGGGGGGAAGCTTCCGGAAACAGCCGTCACCTTCAATCACGCCAAAAACTCACATTCTTTATTATACTTATGGACTTCCAGTGTTAACCGCGTGGCCATGGCCGGAACCGTGGCGTTCTGTGCCACATTTACGGACATTTTAGCTCTGATTGAGGGTTGAGGATGAGCGCAGCTTTACGTTAGCTTGCAGCTAATATTGCTCATTGAGTTGCTTAAAATACTTTTCAAAAAAACCTCAAATAAAAATGAGTAAAAACATCTTTCGGGAAAATTTAACACTCGTGGCTCGGATCGCGTCGGGTTTGGAGAGAAACGTCCTCACTGAGACAGCTGAAATGTTCGGTTGCGTTCGCACAGGCGCCGCAAATTCATTCATTCACTATAAAAACACCGGCGGAAACCTCGAATCCGGCAATTCTCTCCATTTTTGTACAGATGGGAGTTCTCGTTTCACCTGTGAAGTGCAAGGTTAGGCTTTTCAGTTTCTTAAAACCATTTTTTGGAAATGTTTCATTTCCATTTGTGGTGGAAAAATGATCGGAAATGAGAAGAAAGACAGATAGGAAGTTAGCAGTTAAGCTAAATAGCAAGTACGCTAGGCTATAGCTTCCCCTTACATCCAGTGCTTGCGCCAAAGCTAGGCGAAACGTCTCAAAGTTTCAGAGTTTGGCGTCTTCAACTCAAAGTCAGGTGAGGTTTAAAGGAATATTCTGCGTATTCACTTTATTTTCCAACCGCGAATTGAGAATCATTCTCCATGTTTAATAAACAGAGCCAGAGTCAGGCTGTGGTTAGCTTAGCGTAGCAGGAAGACCATAGCTAGGATGGCTTTCATGCTAACTACTTACAGATGAAAAATGTTTAAAAAGGAAATTTTAAGGAACATATAGCTTCTTCTTTATAAAAAAAAAAAGTGTGTTTTAGATTAAACAAACACACTTTCAATGTATGATTTAATCAATTTTATTGCTACCCGTTTTCCATTCTTTCCATTATTGATGCTAAGCTAAGCTAACACAACTGAGTGACACCGGCTCTGTCCAAACAAGAAACTAAAAGTGAGCCTCTCGCGCCACCCATACTCGCGAAAGTCGAGATCGGTGGAATGATATCTTGTTCAAGAAAAAAATAAAGTAAAATAAAATAAAATAAAATAAAAGGAGACTTTGATGCCGTGAAAATGTGACCAAGTTAAAAAGGCTCGTGTTGCTCATGGATGACATCAGTCTGGCATTAGAAAACACTACATGCAACTCTTTGTCACACACAGCACTCGCACAGTGTACAAAACACACACACACACATGCGCACACAGACACACACACAGACACACACACACACGACTGTGGCAAGTTAACATTTCTGAATATCTATAAAAGAGGAGCGCTTGTTGTCGCCACCTGGTGGCTGGTCAGGTGTCGATGAAGCGAGCGCGCCTCCGTTAGTTCAAATATTGGCACCACGCTTAGTACGGTCACACACACGCAAACACGCTATCTGCATATCTCCTCGTAAAGCTTAAAAACGTCTCTCACTTTTTTTTTTTTTTAAATCTCTGAATTTTCAAAAAACTAGAGTCGAGAATAAAGGTAAATGTCCATCTGTTAAGGTAGGAATACTCTGGGTCGGTAGTTATTTTCTTTTTTAGTGCAACACCTCTCGCTTCCGTTCCGCGACGTTCCCGCCGAACGTCTCCCCCGAGGTCGCTCGTGTGGCTTGGCAGGGTCGCGTCGAGGTTTGGGAACGCAACCTCGTGCAGGTAAAACGAGTAAAAAAAAAAAAAAAAAACGCTGTTTCGCTCCATCTCTAACCAAAGGGTGCAGGAAGCCTTGGCGTCCAAAGGCCTGAGCCCTTCATTTGTTATCCCAAGTGTTGGCAGTTCTGTGTAGTGGTCCTTTATTCCCAAAGTGGCAGTGACGACTCCTCACACACACACACAAAAAAAAAATCCTCTGGATTATTCAGAGTTTCTCATAGTGCTGTTTTTACACGGAGCAAATATATCTGTTAAAAAAACAAAAAACACTGGAGGCGCCACAGGTTTCATTGATCTCCGTAAAAAAACAGAAGTCTCCAAGGCTATTTTCCTAGATGGTGGCTAGTGAAACGTCCCCCTGCTCCTCCACAGAAAACACCCCGGAGCACCTTTTTTTTTTTTTTTTAAAGCACCTCCCGAAAAATAAAAAAAGAAATTTTATTCCCAACGTCCGTCTTCCGGGAACAGCTGGCTGTCCCAGAAATTGTCTGTGGGCGTGTGCCTGTGGTGCGCCTGGTGCTTCCGGTGGGCGCTGCAGCGCGTGGACGCCGGGGAAGCCGTTTGTCAGTCCATCTCCAGGTCCATCAGCTTGTTGCGCGAGCGGGGCGTGTGCGCGGCGTTGCGGCAGCAGCACTGGGCGCACACCAGGCCCAGGACCAGCGAGAAGAGGCCCACGCCTGGGGAAAGCAGCACAGTGAATGCAAAGTAGTAAGAGTATCTGGCAAATAAGATAAAAGTATAAGAAACAATGTCAAAACGTAGTAGTTTCACCCGTAAAAACTCCTAAATTGTGGAACTTTGCACATCGGCCTTTTTTAAAAAAAACCTTTATTTTCAACCCCACTCAATTTGTCATTGCTTTTATTCATTTTAGTCATTATAACCGCTTATTATGTACAGCACCGTAGCAACTGTGCTTGATTTAAATAATAATTACCAATATATACGTATAAAGTTTTCATTTTTTGTGAAGTGATGTAATAATTACACAACGCTTATGAATGACAGAAGCTGCTTTTCCTGCAGGAACTTTTCCATGAACTTCCTTTAGAATTGCTCTAAATATAGCTGCGATTCTTATTTATTCATGAATGTTTAATGAGCTTTGCAGCGTTTAACAGGTCAACTCCAGTATCTGCTGCATCCAACAGGTCCGGTTTGGTTCTTACAGCAGGATCTGCGTCATCATGAGAACAGTTTTAGCTCTCCACTGTACGTCCCTACTGTTCTACATCATCCGCCACAGATGCCCAGACTTTCATTATTAATAACGACTTGGGACGTCTCCAGCTCCGTCCGTCTCCGTGCCAATTAAGGCATCATTTATTGATTGTCCTCGGATATCTTAAGCCGGATCGGGCACGGATTCTTGTCGGGGTCCGCCGGCGACGTTCAGGTGTCCTGAAATAAGCCGGCGGCCGGCGGGAGCATCTGGAGCTGCACAGAGGGGTAATTATACCGCCTGGCCAGCAGTCAGGGCGATTATCCGCTGACAGAGAGCATCGGAAAAGCTCGGCGAGGGGGGGGCGCATACGCAGACGTTTGGCGGCTCCTGCTGTCGCTAGAAAACTAGTCTAACTATACCCCATGGTGCCATGAACAAACCATATCTGAATGTTGAGGCTGACCTGACAAACATTCTAGACGTTACTTTAAAGTAATATAATTGCTTGAAGAGAAATAAGGTTCGAGGGGCCACGACTGGTGTTAAAAATCTAGTTTAGCTTTGTCTCGTCTTGTGCACCTGCACTTTAATGTTGTTGTACATGTAAACGCATAGGATAGTGAGAAACGCAATTACGATTCCTTTCTATGTCAAGCTCAAGGGATGAAATGTTTACAGTTCGTACGATAACTTCAGCTGCAGCTTAAACCACTAAATATTAGTATAAATAAATTATTGACATTAAAATTGAAAAACCAACGTTTTTGGACATGGCATACTCATAAACCTGGAAATACTTAAATAGCTTAAAGACTGAAGTTAAAACCGGAAAACATGACTCGTACAAGAATGTGTGATGTTATATTACCTATTGAAGCTGATACGCCGTACAACAGCGGTAACTTTAGGGAGTCCCACACTGGAGCAGAAAAGAGAAATAAAATACATTCAATCATGTCACTGGTATAATACTATTTAGATCCATCGTCATGTTGACACACACACACACACACACACACACACACACTCCTCACCGGCGAATCGGACAGTGAGGAAGATCCGCGATGACGTCAGCTCTCCAGCTTGGGTCCAGGCCCCCGTGGAGGCCGACAGGTACCAGGGCGTGGCCACGCAGTGGTACTCGCCGCTGTCGCTGCAGACGCACGACACGGCAGACGAGTCAGAATTTAAAAGAATCTAAATATATATATATAATAAATATATATAAATGATGTACACTGACCTGTCCTGAGTGCCGTGGATGTTCAACATGTAGCCGTGCGTGTCGTCGCGCTCAACCGAGATGTCGCTGGACGAGTTGCGGTCCTCCTTCCGCACCACGCCGAAGCGGTCGACGCTGGCCACCTGGGTGGTCGCCATGCCGCCGCGCAGCCGGGTGAAGAGCCAACGCACCTCGTACGCCAGGTCTTCTGGAGAAAATTTGATGGATCGAGGTTAAAAGGCATTTACAGTATGTCAATCTGCTATAATAAGTGTGATAATGAGCAGAATAATTTCAAATGACAGATTTCAGGTTTTTCCAAATTTAATTATTGTGAATTTCGAACCTGACATGTATACATCAATTATCCCAAAAATATCATGTTTTTTGGTGTTTAAGAGCATATTTGTGCAAGCAGCAACTATAGTTTATTTGAAAAATGTCTTAAATGAGTTAAGAATTTAACCTTATTTTAATAAAAGACTATTGACCAAGATTTTAAGAAGATGGAGAACAAGCAGCGTTTCAGACAGCGACCGCCTGTTTAACTACTTCAATTTGCCATCTGTAACCGTGGCAACCGCAGCAACTCCAATAAGGGAAAACCCATTTGGGGGGAAACTGCACATGAGCTCCTGAAGGACGTACACATGCAGCCTGAATCCCCACCAGCAGAGAGTAAAGGGAGAGAAAACGATATTTAAACGCCTGATTATTCAGTTTGAGATAATAAAACCATATTTACGACGCTGTTTGCGCTCCGTCTCAGATCTTTCGCTGCAGCCCATGGTCGAGCCTGCGGGCCGGTGGGTTGGGAGGTGGCCGTGCTGGGCGCCACCCCCCCCCCCGATGATGCTAATTCAGAAAGACGCCAGGCGTGAAAACACACAGGGAGCGCTTCTCACCGAAAAACGTAGTAAAAGTTTGTGTGGAACAAAACTCTGCGGGTGCAACCTTTAACTTTATCTTCACAACAATAAAGTCTGAAAGCCTGTGACACATTTTAAAGGAGCTTCTTTTGTTCAGCAAGCGATCAATCTATGGTAATTTTATTCACATCTTTAAACCACATATTTATTTTTACAACCTGCATTATAGGAGGTTTACTTTAAACACCTTTAAAACACCGACCTGTTATATTCATGCTAACTTCCCTCATCCATTTAAGGTGCGTTAGCTCAGATCCCTTTAATGTGGAATATACATCATTAGTGATCCATGCACATACAGGCGTCTCCAGTGAACTCATCATCACTATTTTGTTCCTATTTTTAGAGCGGTGATGAAATTCTTCGACAGTCCACAGGCGCCGTCTTCATTTCTGTGGTTATTATTAGTCTTCATGAGATCGATTTGTCAGGAAGCTGCACATAAATCAACATCAGATTTAGCTAAAGGATTAGTTTGCATCTGCAGATTGTTGCACCCTGTTAAGTATAGAAAAAAAAAAAACTCAAATGGATTATCAAAATAGATGGGGATTCATGTGATAGCTGGCAAATAACAGATTAATCGACCAATCAGTGCAGCCCTGCCTTTTACATTATGGACGTTGAGGAAGTGTGTTATTTTTAGATGTGCGGCGCAGCCTTAATTTCACAATGACGGAACACAAAAAACAAGATAGAATCAGTCTCACAATGACTGCATTATCAGGCTTTTAAACACACACACACACACACACACACACACACACACACACACACACACACACACACACACACACACACACACACACACACACACACACACACACACACACACACACACACACACACACACACACACACACACACACACACACACACACACACACACACACACACACACACACACACACACACGGATGTAGAAGAGGACGGCGATAACGCAAAGAAAAACAGGTACGGGAGAGAATTTGTGATAATAGATGTAATCTTTGGAAAAGGGGGGCAAGCTAATTATTTCCAAGAGCAAGACAGTGAGAGAGAGAGAAGCACAAACTAGTCATTAGTCTGTCAGGAAGAGGGACTATTAGCACTCCCACACACACACACACACACACACACACACACACACCACACACACACACACACACCCTGTGTCATTTAGGAGACAAATACAGAACTTTTGCAAACAATGGGAAGATGGGGGGGGGGGGGAAACATGATGAAAAGCATTTATGAAAAGGGGGAATAAAAGCAGAGAGATGGAGAAATGAGAGGAGGAGGAGAGGAAAGAAGAGAACGGAGCGAACATAACGACGAGAAACGCCGAGGAGGGGAGAGCGGTGAACCCATCCTGAGCGGGGTAATGAATCACATCTCCATTTCTCTCCGTCTCTCTCTCTCTCTCTCCCCTTAATGGTTTTAATATTCAAGTGCTACATCATTAAAAATCAGCGGCGGTGCGAGCCAAAATTCCCCCCTTTAAAAAAAACATCACAGCTGAGAGGAAAACGGTGGAGGAATCTGAAGAGTAGCACGTCGGCCGCGGCGTATTTGAACTTTTCCCCGATTGCTCCCCCGGGCCACATTTTGAAGTTTCCCCAACGCCGGCGCGAGTAATGATCACTTTAATTATTGATTAACAATTAGCTGCTCCATCAACGGATTGGTGGTTCTGTCTATAAAAAAGGTGAGACCTGGGGGAGGGGGGGTGCTATTGGTATTTGTAGGCGATAGATTCAAGTGTCGCTGATCGACGATCAAAAACAAAACTGTAGAAGACCATAACACAAATATAAAAACTACATTTCCAATTAAGACTGTAATCACATTTACTAATTTACCGCTTATTACAAATCATTACTCATTTAAACTATTTTTAGTGCACGGAATGAGGAAGTGATTATACTGATTATAATACATGATTGTACCTGACATGATTGCAAATAAAATAGGAGGATTTACACTTAGTGCATAAAAGCCCCCCCGTTAAATCTGACTCGACTGACAGGGATGATGATGATGATGAAGATGCATTAGGACGGCGTTGGAGAGTGTAGCCGAGCTCTCCATCCAACCAAAGGGGAGGAAACGGGAGGTGACACTGAGGGGTGAGTGGGTCGACTGACCACAACACACACACACACACACACACACACACACACACACACACACACACACACACACACACACCCCTCCAGACTCGCTGACCAGAATCGACTGATGAGTAAAGTTCTGACAACGAGAGAGGGCCTGTTTGCACATTAAGATCCTGAAGAAAGCCCACATGGTTCCCCACAGCAACGTAAACGGAGCAGAACTTAACACTAAAGCTCTGTAAAGAACCTAATGTGACTCTACTCTACATCTAATAATTAAACCCAATAAATACTGATCATGTATATATTAAAAAATTATTATAAAAAAAAGAAATAAATATTAAATATTAATAAATATTAAAAAAAAAGAAATGCACTATTTATAATAAGATTACTAAGCATCAAAGTGCTTGTTTCAATCAATATACCAGATATTGTAATATCTTTTGCATGGTTTATACAACCACTTATTCCTATAATGGAGTCCTGTCTCTTTAAGACCTGCTCTGTTCTGATTGGTCGGCTTCAGAAAGCCAAACAAACCAAACCAATGGCATGCTGACTTTAGATCGGACTTTGTGGTGCATGTAGAAGACATGATTTGATGTTCACCTACATTTTGAAACCATCTAAACTTAAATCCAAAAACACTGTATTTAAAAAAACACTATTATTTAAATTAAAAAAAAAATATCACATTAATATTAAACTCAGCAATGTTTTTATGACCAATAGCTTAAATTTGTGTTGTTCCTTCCCTGAAACTTTCTCCATTTCAACAGGAATAAAACATTGCTTAACACTTTCAAGCTGTTCTCCTGTCCACCATATTGGACATATACAGGTACTACTCGGAAAATTAGAATATTGTGTAAAAGTTGTTTTATTCATGCAATTCAACATAAAAGGTGAAACCAATACATTTTATAGACTCATTACAAGCAAAGTGAGATATTTCAAGCTTTTATTTGTTTTGATTTTGCTCATTAGGACTTGCAGCTTCAGAAAACCTCAAATTCAAAAACTCAGAAAATTAGAATACTGTTAAAAGCTTCAGTATTGAAGGCTCAAAGTGTCACACACTAATCAGGTAAGTAATCCAAAACACCTGCAAAAGGGTCCCGAGCCTTTAAAAAGCCTGTGTCTTTGGTTTGGAAGAATTCACAATCATGGGGAAGACTGCAGATCTGACAGTTGTGCAGAAAACCATCATTGACTCCCTGCACAAGGTGGGTAAGACACAAAAAGTGATCGCAAAAGAAGCTGGATGTTCTCAGAGTGCTGTGTCAAAGCACATTAATGGACAGTTAAGTGGAAGGCAGAAGTGTGGAAGAAAACGGTGTACAAGCCGGAGGGATGACCGCAGCCTGGAGAAGATGGTCAGGAAAGGGCCATTCAAAAGTGTGGGGGAACTTCATAAGGAGTGGACTCAAGCTGGAGTTGCTGCTTCAAGAGAAACGACACGCAGGAGGATGCTGGACATGGGCTTCAAATGTCGTATTCCTGTTGTCAAGCCGCTCCTCACGAGCAAGCAACGCCAGAGGCGCCTTAGCTGGGCTAGAGAAAAGAAAGACTGGACTGTTGCCCAGTGGTCCAAAGTCCTCTTTTCTGATGAGAGCAAGTTTTGCATCTCATTTGGCAACAAAGGTCCCAGAGTCTGGAGGAAGACCGGAGAGGCGCAAAATGGAAGATGCATGAAGTCCAGTGTTAAGTTTCCCCAGGCTGTGATGACTTGGGGATCCATGTCAGCTGCTGGTGTTGGTCCTCTGTGCTTTATCAAGTCCAGCATAAACGCAGCTGTCTACCAGGACATTTTAGAGCACTTCATGCTTGCTTCAGCGGACCAGCTTTATGGGGATGCAGATTTCATCTTCCAGCAGGACTTGGCACCTGCCCACACTGCCAAAAGTACAAAATCCTGGTTCAACAACCATGGGATTACTGTGCTTGATTGGCCCGCAAACTCACCTGACCTGAACCCCATAGAAAATCTGTGGGGCATTGCCAAGAGAAAGCTGAACGGGAAGAGACCAAACAATAAAGAAGAGCTCAAGGCCGCGATTGAAGCATGTTGGTCTTCCATAACACCGGAGATGTGCCACAACCTGGTAGCATCCATGCCGCGCAGGATTAAGGCAGTCATTCGTTCAAAAGGGGCCCCAACCAAGTACTAAGTACAGATGCAACATTTTATTTTCAGAGGCCTGACATTTTTGTATTTAAAATCCCTTTTTTAAATTGATTTCAAGCAATATTCTAATTTTCTGAGTTTTTGAATTTCAGGTTTCTGAAGCTGTAAATTCTAATGAGCAAAATCAAAAAAAATAAAGGCTTGAAATATCTGACTTTGCATTTAATAATACTATAAAATGTATTAGTTTCACCTTTTATGTTAAATTGCCCGAATAAAACAACTTTTACACGATATTCTAATTTTCCGAGTAGTACCTGTATTATCTGAGGCTCAAAGCGAGCCCAGACCAAACCAAACCAGACCTGTGGGTTCGTCAGGGCTCCCCTCGTCAGTAAGGGAGAACAGGTGGAGCCCATGAGCCGGGATGAAGGACTATTCTCAAACGATGACCATCTCCTGTGGCGTGGACTCCATGGGGAGGAAGTGATGGAGCACACCAGCTAAAAGTTCAAAAGGCGGAGGTAGCGCGACATATGGATCAGATTGGAGCTGAAGAATCCATCAAAACTTGGAGCTGTCGGCCATGAGTTCGACCCTATTGATTGCCTAAATATTATATAAATTATGGTCAAGACATCAACAATCGATCTGTGATAAACCAGAGTCGACCAACTGTAGCAGCTATACAGTCACACTCCGCTGTGATTGGTCAAGCACTGTCGGAAATGCCCCGCCCCCTCAGAGCAACTACACTGACAACTCCTGTTGTGACATCACAACCGACAGCTTGCGTTCAGCCTTGATTTGAGAAACACTAATTCGGAGGAGGCCAAATCTGGCCACTTTAAATACGGAGACAGACGAAGCTTTTATATGTTGGTCAAGTTGCGTCTTGCAGGAGTGAAAATAACACATTTGAGCATTGAAGTGGTTTTTGACAGCAGGCTGTAGAACTATTCGGATCCCTTACGTAACCGCTGACAGTATCCTTACGCGATCACATCGCTCTGACAGCCGAAAGACGCTCGTTTCCTCCAACGCCACGGTAACGGCGGGGTTAGCGTCTGACATCGCCCGTTGACGATCAAAGCTGCGTTTTGCATAATTTCCGCGACGTGACTGACGTGTGAACTCCGGCTGCTCGTTTCAAGGAATCGGGGGGGGGTTGGGTCTATAATTAGAAACGCTGCCTCCTCGCGGTCTGCCTCCATCCGTCGCAAGCTTTGTTCTCAACGGCGACGGGAGGACGAGAGAGACCGAGGGAGGATTTGAAATGCTTAATGACCGGAGGAGGAGGAGGAGGGGGGGGGGGGGATTTTGTTTATTACGTAGCCTTTAAAAAGCCGTGTCTCTGGCGATCGTGTAAAATAACCAGAGACAAAGCCGCCGCCTCTTCTTGATCACGATTATGGGCTTCGTGGAACTCCTACAGCTGTGCCTCGTGCCGCTGTCTCCCTACACGGACCTTTCAACCCCCCCCACCCCTACATGAACCCAATGGCTCCCATTCGACGGAACCTGACGAGCTATGGGCTCACTGAGTGAACAGAAAAATAGAGACTCTGCCCGCGGCCTGGAAGCGTTGCTGCAACAGCTGGTGTGACAGTGATGGAAGTGGAAAAAACCATAATCAGGGATGTTTTTTTTTCCCCTTAGACCACAACAGCTCTTTAAATAGATTAATGTACAATATCAAGCAAATCCAATGTCCACATATGATGGTTAGCATCACATCCTAAATTGCATCAGCATGTTTGTTCGGTTTCAAAAAAAGTGTGAAATGTCCTTCACCATCTCCCAATGCTAAAATATAACAACCCAAAGATCATTAGTTTACCATTATAGAAGACTAAAGAAACTAGAAAGATTTGAGAAGCCGGAACTCAAATTGATTATCAAAAACGGTTTTAAATTAATCTAATAGTTGGCAAATAAGCATGCTTGTCCGACAGCATGACTTAAGACTACTTTGATAGTTGTGTAATCTTTGATTATTGAAATGATTATTCGATTCGTTGGTGTAAAAGGTCAATCCTGTCGTGCAATGCTGAAGACTCATCTTAAAAAGTTTTTTTTTTTTGTCCACAACCTAACGATCATCAGTTTACTATTCTAGAATACTGAAGAAACCACAGAATTTGAGAAGACAGACAGACGTGGCTCGTCCACTCCGGGCTACCGTGCACTTTGACTTAATTTAGACGCGGCTTCCTGTCACTTAGGATTGATTTTTTTGGGGAACGTTCGTGTCAAACGCTGTCGATCGCCGCGCCACCATCATCTTTTGATAACTCTGCTGCAATGGTGGAAAACATCTTAAGAGAAATGCTCAAATTAAACCAACTGGAAAACAAATGTGGCATACATATATACAGCATATAAATATAACTGCATGTGTGCTCAATTCCAAACATTGGATTAAAACCATATGTATAAGACCAAAGTTAACATCTTAGACTCTCAGTTAATTCTGTCCATTCTGTCCATCTTCCCTAACCTGTCATACTCCGCTTCAACCACACCTTTACTCAAAATAGAAATGTGTTGTTCAATTAAAGGAAAAACTGTATAAGGTTACACGTAACACACTTTATAGGAGACTCCTTCAAAATGCAATCATAGTACTGCAACGTCTCTCAAACTCCACGTTAGACTTCGCAAGAGAAGTTCAAGAATCGCTGGCTGCAACGTCTCCGTGATGCATTCAAAGACCCCTCAGGAAATCCCACAACTGTCGCCCAGACAGAGAAGAACCGGAGCCTGAACTTATGACCCCCCCCCCCCTCCCGGAGGTTATTGCATATCCATCAAGTTCAGCTGGTGACACGATTGACAACATGGCCTGTCAGAGCTCCACTTATTAGCATCAGTAGGAATGGAGGGTTCCAGGCAGTGTGTGTGTGTGTGTGTGTGTGTGTGTGTGTGTGTGTGGTTGGGTAGAATGTGGTGATTGAGAAACTACTGTGCATCTCTAATAGAATATCTGGCTCCTGTCTGAGCCAATAAAACAGAAATGGCCGTCAGTGGAAATGAAGACAGTCTGATTGGATTTCTCGGGATTAATCCCTCGAGGAGCGTCCAAGGCTTAAAACACACACACACACACACACACACACACACACACACACACACACAAAAGACTTGACAATTACTACCAGTGCTTCTAATGAAACCGTGTGTGTGTGTGTGTGTGTGTGTTCTCTGCTCCATAAAGCAGGACAGCACTGGTAGATTGGAATACTAAACACTATAAAAACACTATTTAGCCTCGCTGAAACAAAGCTACCGGGGGAGCAAAGTTTCCCTCGTTACTCGCTGCATACTTAATGAGATCTCCAAGCTCATAAACAGATATCTAGCATGTTTTACTTGCAAATGCAAATGGTAGATTTTATATCTTAAAAATAAAAATTGAACACGTCCCCCTTGAGTTCCGTCATTGGACTGATTGTATAAAGGGAATTTCATTAGCAAGGAAATTTGTTGTTGTTTCTGGGTTGAAAACTCCTGCGCGGACGGCGGAAAACGTCCGATCGCGGCGAGATCGGTCGTTTGTAAGGATCCGTTTAGTTCCTGTTCGACTGGAGTGCGTAATGGAGTGAGAACGATGGCAGTGCTCTCACTGTTTCACAGCTATCCACTCAACATTTTCAATTTGCGCTTTAGTGTCCCTTCCCTCTCCGCTTCCACTCGGTTTCCCACTTTTATACCCCACTTGGCTACCATTTGCTCCAGTTTTTTTTTTCTTCCTCTATCGACATTACTGTATGAATATCCAGAGTGAAGCTCTTTGATGCTTTGAGCCAAGAGTCTTCTTTCACTTTTGCAGAACATCTGATGTTTTTTTTTTCCACCAGTCATCTAGAGACCACTGAATATGAGAAAGGAAATTTTGACAACAGATGAATAAATGAGCGCCGAGTTGAAAATGAAACTTTTATCCCGAGTGTTTTTCATGTGTCTGCACTTTCTGAAAAATTTAGAACAAAACCTTCTGGACCAAGTCAGACTTTTGATATTTCATAGTTTTGTTGTAGTTGGCCCTTGGAAACTTGCCGATATTACAAAAAACGTCATACACGCTGAATACTTACTGTTGTTGCAACCACTCTTTGCTGATGATATGATGCTTTCCCACACAGTAATAAATGGATGGTAGCCGGGCACTCCTGATGTCCCTGGGTTTCTAAATCTTATGGGAACAGCTACTAGTTCACCAGAAAGTGTTAATGGGGTCAATCCGCTCTTCATTGCCATTCAACAACTCTTCAACATTAACTCGCTGCCATCCACTTCTACCATTTTTCCGAGGGGAAACTTTGCATGCCGTTCTCGCGCCGCTCCCCTATTCATCCACTCCTGCTCTTGTTCACTTTTTTTTTTTTTTTAACAATCTGCCTAGCACCCTCCACTTCTCCCTCCATTCACTCCCACCTTCTCGAAGTCTATTCTTCCCCATACCTCGCTCTTTCTCCGCAGCCGGCCAGCAGAGCGTGAGATTGGCTAATTAACGGCTGCCTGTCGGCCTTGCAAAGACAGCTGGGTAATTTGGTGAGAGAGGAGAGGAGAGGAAGAAATGAGGAGTAGAGGAGCCAAAGAGGAGAGGAGGGTGTATCATTATATTCATTGAAGGGAGCTATTTTTAAAAACACAAATTACATTGTCAGGTGTAAATCACCTGCGACGAATTGTGTCAGTTTTTAAATGGGTATTGTTCTTCTTGTTCAATTGTATGAATGTCATTTATGTAACTTCCATGGCGGCGATTATTGAATGGCGCGCACAGGATGGGGAAAAAGCAAGGATCCTGAAATGTGACGATACAGATTACATTGAGAAGACAATCCGTATACAAATGTCAGATAGGAATAGGCTTTTAACCCTATATTGTGTCAAATATTACTTAGATATAGTGAAAAATTGGATGTTTTTATTACTTAAAAGTGCCTAAATGATATATTAAAAATATATGGTAGCAAAAAAAGTTGTGAACAGTCTCAGATAGTTTCATGCTAAAGTTATTGGGACTCAATTAGGTTGTTGCACTAAGACTTTTCCATATTTGCTCTATTTTATAATATTAGAAAAAAAAACATTTGGTGGAAATTTTCCCCCAAAAATATGAATAAAAGACATACTTTGATTGTGAAATAATAATTGGATGTTTTTTTAATTGCTTTGTTTTGGCAGTGGAACAAGCTCAAAACTTTTACATAATATTACCATATAAATTTTTTTTAGCCAATCAGCTTTCAGTAAACTGTTTAATACATTTCTCATCATGAAAAAAACGTCAACTTTAGCATTCAATTGGACTTGTGCTTTAATCTCCATTTTTGGTCTCCACCTCAAATGAGGTTGATGAGAACACAGGCACTGAACCAAATATCAAATGTGGCATAACTAAAACGAATTGCGACTGTAGTTCTCATGAATTCTTTATTTTAGGGAGAAAAACGGCATGCTGATATTTTGAGCGTTTTGTAAATACATAATGTCATTTTTTAATTTGCATTTACGTGATCAGTGTTCGGAGTTCAGCCCCTTTCACATCATTTTTTTCCCTTGATTTCTCGTGGTGCCGCTTCAAAACAGAGGAGAAAAATATCTGTAATGGTGACGTAATCTTGATGTCAGTGATTTGAGGCTTCAGTGTCACACACACACACACACATACACACACACTGGAATAACATGCCAGTCATTCCAGTGGTAATAGATGCTGTGTGTTTGCATGCAGCAGCATGTTGGGATAACCGCTTCGGAAAGACAGAGACTCATTCACACATCATGAGTCAATAGTATTGATAACGCTTAAAGGCCGAGATTGCTGTTAAATGACTCCATGAACAAAGAATCCATTGGTTACGAAAAGGGGAAATGCATAAGATCATAATTAATGGATACGGGTCAGTGACGTGTTTGCTGAGATGCGTTTTAAAAGATACAGTTTTAAGACGATTTCATCAGGTGTCTAAAAATCACGATGTGTGTGAAGAAATGCCGAAAAAGAATGAAACATTTTTTAATATTTAGTCCAACTAGATTACAGATCATTTGGTGGCAACCCACCAAGTGGAATGGGATGTATTTACCTGAGAGGGGTGCTAGAGGACAGGTAATACCGTAATGAACACAGAAGCACACGATTGCGACCTTTAACCCCCAATCACATGAATGAGGCGTACTTCCGTTAACTGGCTCAGGGGATTATAAGGTATGAACCGCATGATTATAATAAACTCATTTTCTCACAATACTTGTACTTTAAAAATACTTCAAAGTTTCCTCAAACTTAAAGTTCGGAGCTGTAAATGTCGTGGTAAGTGGTCTTGATCAATATGAGAAATTGAGAATATTTTATTCCTTCTCATAGACTTCATAGTGAACCGTCCATGTTCTGTAATGTATTTACTTCTAGGCAGTTACCTGCCTCAATAATAAAGAGCGCAGTAAATCATTGACTCAGTAGTGTGTGTGTGTGTGTGTGTGTTTCAACACACCTATCATAAAAAAACAGGTTGCAACAGGAATGTCTCACACACACTTTACAGTATCGTCCTCAAGTTCACTTTCCAAGCATATTGTGTAAGAACAAGGTAAAAGCTGCAAAAGATGAGGCAGCGAAATATTTGTACAACTTTTTAAAATGTGTAAGAGGGCGAATACGACGCCACCAATACTACAAGGACAAGCGTTTATTAAGGTGTGTGTGTGTGTGTGTGTGTGTGTGTGTGTACAGGAACACCTGAGAAAGTGAAATCTTGGCCGCCGCCCAAAAACGGAGCTGACGTCAGCGCCGCACCCGCGTCGAGGCTAATCTGGCAAACTTTTACTGTTCAACCTTGTGTGTCATTCACACCCGTGACACTTAGTCAGTTTCGTGCCCTGGAGACTCCCTTTGTCTCTGAGGTCACCAAAGGGCTTCATGAAAGCAGCTAACATGCTGTTACTGGTACCAAAATGTTATTAAATGCATATAAATTGTGTGTATTTTTGATTAAAGTATCAGAGATCTTCTTTTCGAAAAGGTAGGTCTTGGTCAGGAAGGTACCGTGGCCGTCAGATGTGCGATTTTGTGATGTACGGGACGGTCACAGAGGGAGTTCCGAGTGATTCAGGATTATGTCGACACGTGCTGCTCCTGTAATTCTTTGTCCTCGACTCACAGTTGTGACCACGGAAAACACCCGCATCACACCCTCCATTAAAAAAAAAAAAAACATGAGTCAGGGCGACTGCAGCGGAAAACCGAGAACAAAACGCGAACAAAAACTTTCTTACAACCCTGCATCTACCACACACACACACACACACACACACACACACACACACACACACACACACACACACACACACACACACACACACACACACACACACACACACACACACACACACACACACACACACACACACACACACACACACACCGCCTCCACCGAAAAAATAATGATCACATATGAAAAATTCAACAGTTTCTTTAAGAGAGCGATGTCAGCGGTGTTGGGGAAAGTTCACTTTTTTTTTTTTACATGAACTGGTTCAAAGTTCAGTTTGTGAATTTGAAAACGAACCGGTTCAGTTCATGATTCAACATTTCTAAACTGAGTTTATGGATCCAAAAAAGAACTAGTTCCATCAACTAGCAGCATACGTTGTACTGGAGTCACAGATTATAATATGAGGACTTTCAGTTCCTCTGTTAGAGATCATGGAATTATTTATATATATATATATATATATATACACACAAGTTATTATAATTCATAGATCATTCATCCCGACAGCAATAAGACTATAACTCACTGTAGTCAGTTTTCCTCCACACGTCTCTTTTCTCTACACACACACACCCTGCACCTTAAGTATGCATTAGCTGTGTGTGCATATATATATATATATATATATATATATATGTAAATATGTGTGTATGTATATATGCTTTGCTTATGCATACTTTTTTCTTGCTATTTATTAGTATTTTTTCTCCATTCTTATGTCCATAATGCATACTGTGTATGCGGATCAACAAATTATATGAATTTTTGTACATAGTGTTGTGTATTTTTATTTTTTATAGCTTTTATTTTATTTTCTTTACTCTGTACGCTGCAGTAACAAGCAAATTTCCCCGTTGTGGGATCAATAAAGTCATATCTTATCTTATCTTTAGTTGAAAAATTGGCATGAAAATTGATTAATTTTGATGATGGGTCCAATTAATACAGTACATATATGTCAATGGAAGCCTAACCTTTTGTAATTTTAATATTGACTGATTAAAGGAAATAAGACTTTTTTGAAGGCGTTATTGGCAGCTTTTTTATTGCTGTCTGACATTTTAAAGGCTGAACCCATAATTGAAGAAATGAAACTAGTTTAAAACTACATGAAAAAGTTGCTGAAGAAAAGTAGAAGTCATGCAGCTGTAAGGCGTCTACTGCAGGTTATTTTTAGCGGTAAACGAGGTAATACCCTTTTTTTTTTTTTTTTGATTAGTATTCGTTCATATTATTTTCCTCCTTCCTTGCTGGTCAGCTGTGCAGTTGTCTGCAAGGGGAACCTATGCATTTATGCAGGACCACACATTGCATACATACTGCGTGCATTCCTGTAAGCACACATTCCTGCAAACAAGTGTACATATGTGCAAACACTGCATTGCATTTTTCGCAGAGGAGCACGCTGCCGCTTCCAGAACAGCCGAAACGCACGCACGGGTGCATTGTGTCTGCTCACCACGAGGAATCCGATACAGAAAACACATGTTGGATGGCGAAAGAAAGATGTCAGAGCGCGGAGACAGTGACAGATGGGTAAAAGGAGGAGGGGGGGATGAGCGATGCGTGACATCATGTGATGTGGTAAAGTTAAAGAGGGTGGTGTGATGAGAAAAGGGAGGGGGGGGGAAGACAGATGGATGTTTAGACTAAGGGAGGAAAAGTAGGGGAAAGGAGGGAGGAGGAGAATTTACACTGCAAATAATTCATTTCTCCGCACAGCTTTCTGCTCTGTGGGGAATTCTCAGTACTTTACTTGAATATTTCCAATTCCGTAACATTGCTAAATTTCATTAGGAAGAGCTGCTGCTGATAAAAACTAACTTCATATTCATAAAAAAAGGAGAAAAATAACCAATCCTGCAGGAGGATAAACCAACTTCATGTTGCTTGTTAAATTAAAGGCATAGAATACAGCACGAGTCCTTTTTAAACCTGGAATCTGTGCATACAGTACATTATGCAGATGATGCAGTGTTTTACTTTAGATTTCAATACCAGGGTAGTATTGCTAACTTACTTACAACTCACAATAATTAACCTATAGTTTGATTTTGCCGGAGTGCTGTGGTGATTTACTTGTTTCTTATGTCAGGGGTAAATCTGATTTACGGCCTCGTAGATCTGATTATAGCAGCTAACTTCAGATGTAAAAAGCGAACGGTGGAGAATCGCCTTATCACCCACTGCGCCCTAGATAACCAGTATTTCAGGCCCATCAAAGAAAGTGGGGGGAAAAAAAGCAGCCGTCGAGCATTTAAATTGCACGAGCAACATCATTCTTGCTGGTGGTGCTGTTGACAGGTTGGCAGGTGAGGAACGCCATAGAAGTACAAAGCGCGTTTTCGTGCGAGACAGATGCAGCTGTATTTCTTTATCCATGCGTTTGAGACCAAAAAAACAAAAAAGGAGTGAGTAAAAAAGGCAACACACTAGAGAAAAGTGGTGAATTACGAGATGTTTTAGCGTGTGTGTGTGTGTCGTACCGGTTTTTGGTGACGATCCAGAGACGCTGAGCGAACACTTCATCTTGGCCGTCTGCCACGGGTAAACGGTGCTGGCGTCCGATTGGATGTCGATGGCGAAGGAGGGGCCTGCAACGGCAACGGTACGGCTTAAACAAGCTTCACTCATGACAGAATAAAAGAAAAACACACACACACACACATTTGACACAGACCGCAAACATCATCTGAGATCAAGCCGCGCTATAATTCTCCTGGTTCTCGTCCCCTGAGGAAGACGTGAGCTTCCTGTGAGGAAATAGGTTTCAGATGGTAAATACTCCCTTAGAGTCCCAGGTTGGGATTTCTCTGAAAGGCTTAAAATTTACAAGGAAGACACCGCTGTGGTGAAGTTAAAAAAAAAAAAATGGCAGACAAAAATAGATTTCAGATCAGAGTAATTAAACCCCATAAAAAAATATGGAACTGTATATGGGTCAAATCATGTTTGGCAAGTTTTAAAAAGCATTCATCAGGTCATTTAAGCATATGTTTGTTTCTTGTCATTTAAAATTCCATTTGTAGCTTCTTGTTTTTTTTTAACAACTGAAAAAGACTGAAATTTTATATATTTAAGGGGGTTTAACTATCTGGTACCAAGTTCATTGGGTTACACCACATGGCAGCGTCGGCATTGTGCCAAATATCAAAGAGAGAAGAAGAGATAAAATATGATAGACCAACGATATTCATGTGTTGTTTTAGCTTGGCCTTTATTCAGTTGGTAATATATTACAAGTGGATGAAGAGGTCTGGGCCTTAAAACTTTGCAGATTCAGATTCATTGTTTCAGGCCCAAGCAGAAATCTCTATAATGTGAGTAGATCTGCAACGACCAATCGATTAGTCGCCAACTATTACACTAATCAACAGCTATGTTGATGACTGTTGAATCTTTGTGAGATGTTTTTAAGAAGAAACTGTCCAAATTTGCCAATCCCAAGATTTTTTTCCTGGTTTCTTTAGTTTTCTTTAATCGTAAACTGATGATCTTTGGAATGTTTGTCAAAAAGGAACCAAACAGCTGTTTTAATAACCAATGGATTATTCTGAATATTCTTTGGTTGCAGCTCTAAGCTCCAGAAAGCACCAAGGAGGGTCCATTTTTTGGAGGAATGCTGGTGTAGAGGGTTCAAGGTGGCAGTTTGGCATGTACTTGTGTTATCTCGCTACGAGCCGAAGAGTCGGCTGCCATCCAACACTTATGGGGGCGGGAACAAAAAAATAAAAAGCGCAGCAGCCTGTAAAACACAAACTCTAATGTGCAAACTCATGAGATCATGTTTGCATGTCGGAATGTGTGAGACTTGCTTAGATTAAAAGCAGCTGCCATCATGTTATGGCATTTTTTCCTTTTTTTTCCCTCAGCGTGTGGGGATACTTTTTAAGCATCCGCTGACAACACATCCGAGATGTTCCCACAATGCAGCATTACTCAAGCTGTCAAGCTGTCGTGTGCGAACAAAGCCCTGTATAATGCATGCACGCCGCTTCCATAAACAGCGCGGATGAAACGCCGGGCTTTGAGGCTCGGCAGGCTGTAACCGAGTAAATCAGCGCTTTTCCTGAAGCTCAACTCACGGAACCGTTTTTTCAAATAAAACCGGTTTCATTAAGATCACTTCATGCATGTTATTGATTATTAGCAGCATTTTTTCCCTGCAAATGCAAGTCGTTCCTTTTTTCTGATCTTGCCACAAGAGGACCGTGTTTACTGTGAACTGCTGTGAACAGCTTGGATGTGCGGGGATATAAAGTATTAAATATTAATATAACATCTTAGGAGTTCTTATATGTATATATATTAAAGTCGGTATTGCTGTGATGTCTTGTTTTTAACCCCGGCGTGTGCGCAGCAAACCGCTAATGGAAGCCTGGAGTTGAACCTTGGACTTGTTTTGGCGTGTCATAAATTACCCCTTTTCTTTTATTTACTGCGTGGGCTTTACAGTATGTTTGTCAGCTGGTTATAAATATTTACACATCGATTTCGGGGCAGAGATCTTAAAGTGTCACGTCGGTTTTAAACAAGCGGTAATAAATTATGTAAACCGTTTAGCATTACTAGAACATGCAGCACGTCTGCATAACGAACAATTAACACGTCCATCTGAATTTTACTCAACAACAATGAATAAAAATCACACAGAATTGTGAAAAAAAAATATAATCATTTGTCACCAACCCATGAATCATTATTTCATTTTGTCTTTAAATGCTCCATCACATTTCTGTCATATGTGATAAAAAAAAAACCTAATATTGTCACATTTGAGCTGAAAACTGAACATAGAGCAAGACTGCACTAGGAAAAAAATGAAGAATAAGTGATCAAATTTGAAAATTATCTTCTGTGGCTTGAATCTCCGCGGAGAGATTAGAGCTAGAACAACAGAAATGGTGGGAATCGGACCTGGGTTGTAAAAGCGCAGAAGTTTCCCCTCAACATTCCTCCACTGTCTTTCAACACAACTTTGGAAAGGAGGACTCCGGCGATTCTTAAGGGACGTGTTAAAAAAAGAAAAAGAGGAATTCTTGGCTGCCCCGATGCTGAAACTAATCTCAGTAATACTCAACTTGACTTTTTCGTGCCGTCAATGGGATTTTTTTTTTTTTTTTTTTTTTTTTTTTTTTTTTTTTAATATCACATAGCAATAATTAGCTTTTCCAGACAAAGGGTGGGGTGATGTGTGAACACCCGATGTGCTCTCACCCAGAGACGAGGGCCATTTTAAAGTGTGTTTTTTCCCCCTCCATTGGCTCAATCAGAGCAGTTTATCCTTTATCTTTCATATAATAGACCTTTCACATGGCAGCCACGCTGACATGAACTAGTGGCTAAACAGAAACAGCCGTTACCAGTGATACTAATTAGGGTTGTGTTCAGGTCAAACAGGGTCAGGCTGCTGCTATTGTGCATGCGGCTTCACTATAAAAAGGAACAGATGCTTAATTAGTAACACCCGCGTTTACCTACTATTTCACATCATTATGGCTGCAGCTATTCCCTGGAGTAACAATAGTGCAGTAGTAGTAGCAATACAGTCTGCCTTCTCACACACTCAGTCAAACCCCTCCCCTTTATAATGAAACACGCACTCTGCTGTGATTGGCCGTGACCTGTGACCTCACAACAGGAGCCATTTTTAAAACATCATAGTTTGTGTATTAGCAGTAACACCAGAGATAATAAGCAATGGAAAAAAGTGTTTACCACCTGAAATAGGGTCTATAACGAGTTTTTCTAATGTTAAATTTGTTTGTCTTTTTAATTTTTCCCTAGATGTTCAAACCGCATTTTTTTTTCCCCACAATGTTTCCAGATCTCTGAGCGAACGACACCATTTACACAACATTCTTAGCGTGTGATGGGGCTTCGTCCAACACTCTACAAATTACGAACGTTTCCGGATGTGATTATTAGAACGTTTTGGGGGAAATATAAACCTGGAAGGAAAGTAACAATGGTACAGGAAATGTCGCCGCGCCAGTCGAATGATGACATGGCTTTCACTCGTGGCTACTTCATATATGTGCTGCCATCTGTCCAACGAAAAACCACTAAAAACGCTGAATAATTTAATAGCGAATAGTGGCTGGTGAGAATTTGCATTTTTTTCCCCCCCACGCACACGCGTCCGCACGGGCAGAAACGGCACAACACGCCTGAAACATTCAACGTACAGCTGGAGCCTTGGGAGGATTGCCAGTTTGTGAGTGTGCACTCGCGACACACACACACACACACACACACACAAGCGCATAGAGCTTACCCCAAAGGCAAGTATAAGGGGCTCTTGAAAACTGCTCAGCTTGAACACTGTCAGTGTGTTTCATGTGTGTGGGGCTTTGTGTGGGGTCAACTTTCAAAATGTTCGAGTTGGATACACACACTTGAAAGATCTCGTGCACACGCACACACACACACACACACACACACACACAAGCAGAGAAAGAAAAGCAGCGGTGCAGCTCTCTGCAGCTGGCTGATTGGCCAAAGGGCTTCACTTTGAAGATGTCCCAGCGAGAGCGAGGAAGAGGGAGGGAGGGGCGAGCGAGGTAGAGGGATAGAGGAAAAACGGTGAGAGAGAGAGAGCGAGAGAGAGGAGGAGGAGGAGGAAGTAAAGCTCAGGGGCTCCCGTCGTCGATGCAATATATTCTTCCCGTCCCTCGGCGGCATCTCGTCCTTTAAACTTCCATCAGGTGTTAAAAAAAAACAACTTCTTGAAGTGGAATTATTTGGCCGTGATTGCGCATCGATGTCACAAATCGCGCTCGGGTGTGCGCAAAATTTGGCGTTTCCGACGTGCGCCTTTTGCTGGGAACCGTTTTGTAGCTTTTATCTTTATTTTATTTTCCCGCTTCGCCCTTCGTCCTCCTCTTCTTCCTCCGCCGCGTTGCTTCTGTTACTCCGCCTTCGTCTCCCTCGCTTTCTCCTCCCGCGTTCCAGTCAGATCAAAGAAAGTAAAGTAGGCCAGTGGCGGTGACGTGCGTCAAAAAGACTTAAGGTGTACGCGTGTCTTTATTTTATTTTCCTTTACTTTATGCTGGTTGATGCACACACACGCAGTAGGTGGAGGATGTGTGCGTAGAAATGCGTTTTTTCTATTAATAGACAGTCACCACAAGATTTCTAGGATAAATGCAAAGGAGGAGATTTATTCTCGAATTTATGAAACTGAATAAATGATTGAATGTTTTCTTTTTTTGCTTAATTAATGATGAATCCTATTAGAGTGTTAGAAAGTCTCTGTACACGCAGCACAGGCTTCGGGAAATTTCATTAAATGAGCACAAAATGTTGAACATAAAAATACGGCATCGGGATAAAACGGGACACAGGAAGTGAGCTGATGAAGCCAGAGTCTAAAGTCTACTCACCGTTTTCCTGAAATTCGATGCGGACTTTGTTCGACTCGGAGTTGGCCGCCTTTGTCCACGCTTGGCCTGGCTGCTGCTTGGTCCACGCGGTGATGTCGCACCAGTAGAAACCGCGGTCAGACAGCTGGACCCCCGCCAGGCGGAACCGGAACTCCGCCGGGCCGGATTTCGTCAGAACCAGACCGTCTCTGAGCGAACAGACAGATGGGACACATATGTTTCATTGTGGAAGGCTGAGTGTTACCAGGCCTGTTACCAGCGGCCTATCGAAGTGTGTCACAGGTGTGTTACCAAGTGTGTGTCCAAACGTGTCACCAGGTGTGTCACCAGGTGTGTCACCAGGTGTGTCACCAGGTGTGTATCCAAATGTTCCACCAGGTATGTTACCAGGTATGTTACCAGGTGTGTATCTAAATGTTCAACCAGTTGTGTCACCAGGTGTGTTACCAAGTGTTTGTCCAAATGTTGTAACCAGGAATGTTACCACATGTTCAACCAGATGGGTTACAAAATGTGTATCCAAATGTTCAACCAGGTATGTTACCAGGTATGCTACCAGGTGTGTTACCAGGTGTGTTACCAGGTGTGTTACCAGGTGTGTTACCACATGTGTATCCAAATGTTCAACCAGGTGTGTTACCAGGTGTGTATCCAAATGTTCAACCAGGTGTGTTACCAGGTATGTTACCACATGTGTATCCAAATGTGTAACAGGTGTGTAACCATGCGTGTTACATTATGTGTATTCAAATGCACTAGGTAACTTATCAGGCATGTGCCAGACATGATATCAGATGTTTAACCGGGTGTGTAACCAGGCATGTATCCAAATGTGTAACCGGGTACGTTACCAGGTGTGTAACCAGATATGTAACTAGGTGTGTATCCAGGTGTGTACCTCCTGTTGGGGTCCGTGGCTCCTCCATGCTGCATGACGTTGTCCGGGCTGAGAGTCATGATGGTCCTCACGTTGGTCTCCAGACTTTCCTGCCATTGGATGAGCACCGAGTAGCCCGCCTCCCCGAGGTTCTCGGTGGACACGGCGCAGCTCATCTCGAAGGTAGCCCCGCCTACCGAAGCCTCACGCGTGCGTTTGGCCAGAATGTTAAGAACCGGACCTAGGAGCACCACCAAGTCGATCAATTAATCGTTGAAATAGAGTCAAGGGTGTCTTTCATCCCACCAGAGCGAGGCAGAAGGAGGTGGGAAAACCCAGACAGGAAGAGATAAGAACCGTGAACCATGAACTTATTTTGATTCAAAACAGACCCGCTCGCACACAAACAGAGAAACGCATTTACATCATGGCTCAATTAGCTGCAATGAGGGCAGCAGGTCAGCGCTGAGAACAAGAGAGGCGGAGACCACAAGAGGCCTGTTGTTGTGCTGAGGGAGTTTCCTGTGAAGTCTGCAGCTCATTCATGAAACTCAACAAGTCTGGACGCCAGCGTATCGCAGTGGGAGATTAATGTTCCCGTTAAATCGTCACTTCTCCTTTTACAGAACATGAGCTGGAGTTTCCAGATAAATGTTAATACACAAAGAAGTAGATTTATTTGCCCCCCATTTTAGTTCAAAGGCAAACACTTAGGAATTTTAAAGTCCGATTCGTAACGCAACTTAGTAGTTTTAATGACTGAATCATGTCACATTGAGGGTAATGTGTAAAGTTTCCGTACGTTTCGTCGTCCATTGCACAGTGAGCGGCGAGCTCTGGGAGTCGGAGGTCATCACCATGTCGCCCTGGCTGCTGACGCTCCAGGCCGACACGGTGCACACATACTGGCCCATGTCGATCTCCTGCAGACAGAGGGAAACACACAGCAATCTCATCTCGGGTAGAGTTAAACCGTCTTTTTTTTCCTTAGAGAAATCTCCATTCCGCTACCTGTGTGCGGAGGAATCGCAGTTTGAATATGTCGGGCTGGACTCGGCTCAGCGACACCGCGCCTTTCTTCAACCTGTCGGAATACATCGGCCCCGGCAACAGGTTGCCATGGCCATCCAGGGTGGCGATGGGATGCGACACCTGAGGATCGTCCCCTACACCTGGAGATAATCGGACAGATTGAAACAAATCGCCTGGTCTTCAAAGCAGAATGAACCAAAGTGAAAGTGAAAGTACCGGGAAGCGTGGTGTGCTCCCAGGTCACGCCCAGCCGGCCTCCCGGCGCCAGGTGGGTGACGTTGGTCACGTGACACGCCAGCTCCGTGGGCTCGGCGGTCATCTGGGGGGTCTGGACGGACTTGAGGGTCAGTGTGAAGCTGGGTTCTGGGGAGAGAGAAAAAGGGAAAAGAACTTGAGCTTTCACAAGTTGTTTCGCTCAATTTGTCCAACATGAAGCGTCCCGACGTGACACAATGCGAACAAAGCGGCTGAATCTGAAACCTTAAAAACACTAAAATATTCCACAAACGCACTCAGAAACTAACAATAGCACAACCTGAAACCTTTGTGGAACCAAACACCTTTTACTCAAAGGCAGGGTATCGCATTTCAAAACAGAACACAGGTTTTGAAGGGAATAAACCTAAGGTGTGGTAGGGGTCACGACCCCTCTGGATATGCAACTCTCGGTGCAAAAAAATGTGTGTCACATTTTTTGGCCTGCCTGAGTCCATACTTTGGAGAACCACCTATTGCTGCAATTACTTGTTGCAAAAGGTGGTCTTTTGGGATACGTCATTATCAGGTTTTACACATCTAGAGACTGAATTTTTCCACCTATTCTTCTTTGTGAAAAACAGCTGGAGCTCAGCGAGGTTCGATGGAGCGTGCTAGTGAACAGCAGTTTTCAGATCGTTCCACGGATTCTCGATTGGATTCAGATCTGGACTTTGACTTGTCTTTCCAACACCTGGATGTGTTTAGTTTTGAACCATTGCATTGCAGATTTTGCTTTGTGTTTAGGATCATTGTCTTGTTGGAAGGTAAACCTCTTTACGGACTCCCAGTATTTGGCGCCATTATCTTCCTATTAATTTTAACCATCTTCCCCGTTTGTAATGCTGCCACCACCAGGTCTGACAGCGGGGATAGCGTGTTGAGGGTTTTACTTTTCCCACCAAACATAATCATTAGGCATTTTTGGTCAAAAAGCTCAATTTCGGACCAGATTTCTTCTGCAGTTCATCTAGAATGATCATGGGCCTCTTGGCTGCATCAGATCAGTCTCTCCTAGTTTGGGCTAAAAGTTTATTAGGACGCCTTGGTCTTCATGACACCATTTGCGTTTTAAAACACACTTCCGTGACTATCACGAAGCAGGTGCATTCATACAGAGACTAGATTACACACAGGTGGACTATTTATCGTCATTAGTCATTCAGGTCAACCTCGGATCATTCAAAAATCCTCGGGGAACTTCTGGAGTGAGTTAGCTGCACTGACACAATGAAAATCTAGTTTTATATTATGATTCAAGCCTGAAAAATGGCAGCACTCCATTTCCTTCATGACCTATAACATTGCATGTTATTTGATTTCTGATGAATATTATGTCTAACCATTTATTACATTTATTCTACTCCTACTGGTCTATCGTCAGGTGCTGGAATAAATACAAAGCCCATCAGTATCCAGATGATAAACAGCGACTCAAAATAGTAGGATCATGGTCGTCACTGTGTTTAGTGTGAAGTAAAGAAATGTCATTTCCACTGACACAATCACGATAAGATTTGTGGATCGCTCAAAAATGATCGTGAATAGAGGTTTTTTTTTTTTAATTATTCAGCCCCATGTGAATTATTCCCATCCCAGCGGGGCGTCGGTTTCATCCGTCAATGACAAGCACAAAGCGGAATACTGGCTTTATCTTTTTTTTTTTCTTTGCGGTTTGGTTCTTAAATAGAGTCGTCTGATAAAAGGAATAGTCTTGAAATAACACTGTTAAATGTGTGTGGTGCGTGGTTAAAGTGTGTGTGTGTATGAGATGGGGGGGGGGTGAGGCAGGTCTTCTCAGTCAGACACCCAGATTGCACCTTTATGCTTCAATGAACAGGAAGCGCACACAAAGATTTCTACCTGTGAGACCAGTGAGATATAACACACACACACACACACACACACACACACACACACACACACACACACACACACACACACACACACACACACACACACACACACACACACACACACACACACACACACACACACACACACACACACACACACACACACACACACCCCTACAGTAGCAAACCGGTATGTGCTGGCAGGCCCTCAGAACCACTATAAATACAAGTGCATACATCTGTGTGTGCCATTATGGTCTTTTGGCAAAGGGAGGGGGTCCGCATGTCATCGGCTGGACGTCACAGATACACACAGTGACTCATGCACCGTCACCATCTGCTGTGCACACACACACACACCGCTCGATGTGTGTGTGTGTGTGTGTGAAGCTTCCCTGCCAATTACCCACGCGCCTCGCTCGCGCCGATCGGCTGAATAGAGGCAACGGCTGAACAGGTTTACGACATTTCATCAGAAATTTCCTATGAGCACATCTCGCAATTTAGTCGTTTTCACCCCAAAATATAACAGATATTAAACGACTAAATCACTTAACATGTTAATACTGAAGCTATTTCAGTAGTCTAGTGTTTAAAATAATAAATTAATACATTCTAAATTAGTGATTGTTATTTAAGGAGTTAATTACACTCTTGCAGATTATTTTAAAGGATTTGTTATTACATTGTTTGGTAACATTATCATACAGCTATTTTAAAAAGTCTATAATTCAAATGTTTAAAGAAGAGTGAAGAAATTTGAGATTTGTGAAGCTGGAACCAAAGAATTAAGAGTTTTGTTTCCCCCCTTAAAAATGACTTAAATTGACTAATCAATTATAAAGAGAGTGGACAGTTAATATATTTATCGACTTATTGAATCTAATTGTTGCAGCTCTAATTAAGTGAAGCAAGTTCTGTCAGACAAAATATTAGAGATCAATAATAGAAAAAGGTTATAAAAGCTTGAATAGGAAAGTTTCATTCAATCTTTAATGTGATGATTGACCCTTGTATGGTAAGGGTCAGGCAAAAAAAGTCGTAAAGGTGATTTTTAAACATCACTACGGGACGGATGTGATAGATCCTAACCCCCCCCCCCCAAAAAATCCTGCAGATTCCCGTCAATATGATAAAAAGCCTAAATCCTGTTGACCTCACAGTTACGACACACTGCTCCTCCTGACACACTGCGGAGTTTATCAGAGCAGAAATGGCTTAAAAAAGAAGAAAAGGGCTGCACAAGTATGTGTGTGTGTGTGTGTGTGTTGGGCTCAGGGAGGCAAAGTGAGGAAAAAAAAAAAAATAGGTCAATGTCAATAAGAAAACAAGCCGCTTTCATCTGCATGTGTTCATTTAAGCAGCTACCGTTAGGCGGAGGCCCTCGGCTTTGCCGTTAATGTCGGCGCCGACACATCCATTCGCCGCCTAATGGCACGTTCCTTATTTCCTTGCTCCTTTTTACGTTTATGGATTTTTTTTTTTTTGCATGATTTTATTCACTTTGTGATATGAGCGGTTGAGGGAAGGTTTGTCCTGATTCATTACGGAATGTGGGACAACTCTGTGCAGCCGCTGTGTGTTTTCCATTGTTCCGGAGCGGGTCTGCTACTGCAAAGGAGATGATGAATATATTATATCTGCATATGCATGCACACACACAAGTTGATTTGTTAAACCTTATCATATGAGCTATCTGCTTTTCTATAGGAACACATGTTTCTGCAGGGGAAACGCGTCCCGGCGGTTGGTTTCTGTCACGGCTCACCTACAGGTAGGCTGCACGCCACAGTATTAATCTGCTGATGCAGACGGGGGAGCGGCGGAAGTGAACCCGCGACCTTTGGCAGCGTTTGGCCGTTGAGCCCCGGGCGTGGAGCTCCACCCCCGCCACCACCCTCACAGAAAGTGACGGCCAAAACGACCGAAGGCATGCAAGACGCTCTGGTTACACTGGTGTGTGTGTGTGTGGGCACAGTGTGTGTGTGTGTGTGATAGGAACTGCAGATATGAATAAGCCACTCCTGTCAGCACGTTTTACTCTGCAGAGCAGCTGAAACAACATGTAATCTGATTACCTTCCGTGCAATCAGATTACAGTTACTACCCATTGTTTAACCGCTCTAATATCGGACGTCAATTACAGCACATTCAAGATAATGCAAAAATAAATAAATAAAAGCGACGTGCTCCCGTCAGCGTGCATTGCTGAACGTTTACAAAATGAAATATTAACAGGGTTTAATACAAGCAAGTTTTTTTTTTTTTTTTTGCTACATGCGAGGCAGATGTTCAAAATGAGAAATGAGCCAAGGCTGTCACAGCGTTCTGTATGATTTACGGTATCAGAGCTAAATAATGCAGGCTTCCTCAAATTATGGATGAGGAAGTGTCTTGAGAACCGCACCGACGTTTGCCACGCGTGGACGATTAAAAAAAAAATAAATAAATAAAAAAATAAAAAAAGCACAAAAAAAGCTTAAGACTGAAGCTGCATTGCAGCCTGTGTGCAAACCTTAATTTAACTGCTTTACATTTTACTGGAGGATACATGTGTGTGTGTGTGTGTGTGTGTGTGTGGGAATGTGTGAAATTCGTTGTTAATTCCTGTGCAGTTAAAGCACAATGTGTAAATTTCCTCTCCCATTCAAAAGATGATGTCATGAATCAGCATAGAATCATGGGAGTTGCGGTCTTCACTGCTCTGCTGGCAGCTTCTCCTGGTTAATATTAATTCAGATCATCATACATTCATCATTTTTTTCCCCACAGGAAAAGATTTAGTCATACAGTGGCCCTCATTTCAAATTGTAGAAAACATTGAGGATAATGAAAGCATATCAAATATTTAGTTGATCAATCTATTGATTAGTTACGGCTCAGAAAATGTTGATGACAGTTTCACTATTGTGTTTTATAGAAGACCCCAAAAAAACCTGAAAATAATCTGATTTGAGAAGCTGGACATTTTTCTTCTTAAAAATGAATTAAATCGATTTGTTATCAAACCAGTTGGTGATGAATTGTTGCAGCTCTACACACACACACACGCACGCACGCACGCACGCACGCACGCACGCACGCACGCACGCACGCACACACTAAAACTTGCATGCAGCATAACCTTACAGACTTTCACAATAAGTTAAAGTGATGAAACAAGTGTGGATAAGTTATGTTAGCATAAATATGTTTCGCTACCGTGTTTTGCTCCTGTCCCCTGGCTGTGTGTGTGTGTGTGTGTGTGTGGTGAGCTCATCGAGTCGAGAGCGACACTTTACCGCAAGTGCAATAAAAAGGCCACCGAATCCGTGCCGCCACGGACTGAAATTCATTAATCAATTTAATGCGGACGATCTGATCAGGGCGATTCCCAATATCCTTCATCGATTAATCACGCCCCTTGGCCGGGCGGCATAACACACACTTTCCCGCAAACTCGTCACACGCTTGTCCTTAGAGTTTTCCTGAAAAGCAGGGTTTGGATTGGCTCTTTGGAGCCCCCCCCCCAGGCACCGAGCGCCTCGTTCCAAACTGAATTTTAAAAAACGGGGGGGACCTACGTATCATGCAGATTTCCAGGTCTATATTTATACTGCAGCGCCGGGCAGGAATATCTTTGCATGATTTTACAGTTCCGGAGCTGAAGGGATCGGGCGGATCGTCTGACTGGAGCAAACATCTGTCCTGGTACGTATCGATCGATGTGGCTTTAGTAGTTTTACAGCGTTTGCTATATTATGATCATATTGCACGTTCTGTCATATTCTCTGCCGTGCAGCTGAAATGCACAGAGGTCCATTTGCAGCATGTAGTCAGTAGAAGTCAGAATAAAGCCAGAAAGGTGGTTACTATTATTTTACGCTCCTGTTGTGACATCACACCAGGAACCCTTTCTAAACGGCTTGTGATCAGCGTCGGTAAGTGGGTGTTTTATTTCACAGTTTGTGGGACGCCAGAGACCTAAATACTTATGCACAAGCATTGAAAAAGGGCCCTTTAAGTCATTTTTTTGCCTTTCCAATAGAGCATTCCCGGATTGAACAAGGGTCACATGCCATCACACAGAGGACGGCGACCGCCGTCAAATCGATGATCGGACACACGGTTAATCCATTTCTCCGGAGCGACTCCTTCCCTGCCAACAGGCACCGTCGCAGCTCGTCTGGTATAATGTGGTCAAACAGGAAGTAGATGTACTTGTGTATTTGCTTGGCTAATGCTAACATGATGCAATAATGAAGCAACAATATTAAAACACACACACACACACACACACACACACACACACACACACACATTGTATAGCTCTACATTACATACACTGATACGCTGTGAAAAATGAGTTTGCATGAAAGTTTGACTTCAATTGGCACAACTCCAGCAAAAAAAAGTGTGTGTATGTGCATGTGATAGGTTCTCTGACTTTTTTTTAAGGTTCCTTCTTGGCTGCGCTCTCACCATTGCATTATGGGAAAGAGCGGTCGACCTCAAGGCTGGACATCAACAGAATAGGAACTGACTGTTTGCATGAACACACACACACACACACACACACTTCAATTCAATCTAAAGGATGAAAAATGTGTTATAGTCAATTAGAAGTGTTGCTCTCATGGTGTGTGTAAGTGTGTGTGTGTGTGTGTGTGTGTGAGCAGACGCAGTTTGAAGGAATGCATCCCCTCAGGCCAAAATGTAGGAGTTCCACCAGTTAGAACAGCCTCATACCCTCAGTATGTGGGACATACACACAGATAAAGACAGTGTTTGAAGTGTGTGTGTGTGTGGGTGTGTGTGTGTGTGTGTAGCATCAACTCTCTGGAGAAAGCCTCTAACAAACCTAGTTTTTCCACTCGCACTCAACACTTGTAAAACACCCAGCAGATACACACACACACATTTATATACACTAAGTATGCAAATAACATGTGCACACCATCACCCGTGTAAACACACACACACACACACACACACACACACACACACACACACACACACACACACACACACACACACACACACACACACACACACACACACACACACACACACACACACACACACACACACTAGAGGTTGATGAAATTCTCTTGATCACACTCCTTGATATTTTAGCTGTAGCGTCTTACTTTGTGGATGTGAAGTGTGCATGTGTGTGTGTGTGTGTGTGTGTGTGTGTGTGTGTGTGTGTGCCCATAAAGCCTGGTTGATATTTCTAAATGTAAAAAGGGTCCTCGAGGCTTCTGGAAAGTTTGTATCTGGAGAGATGGCTGTTATTTTAACTAAAAACCTCTGAGCCCCAATGATTCCACTTTAAATGACGTGCAACGTCTTAAACAAGAAGTAAATCAGCACAACAGTTTAGTCTTTTTTCCTGAACCCGAGTGTGAAAAGCTGGAGTTCTATAGATCTTCTTTAACGTCATGGTGGATTTCAAACAACACTACACCTCCGATGAACCAGAGATTTGCCATCACAACTTCATGTATTTGCAGAATGCCTGATAAATGCATTTAAAAAAACAAAAATTTAGGTGATATTGCAAGTCAAATTTGCATTGTAGAAAAAAAAATGCAAAAATGATGTCCATTACAGTTAAAAATCCACATAGTTTGGTGGGAAAAAGGAAAACTGTGCTTTATACCTAATACGGCAAATATAAAAAATAAATATCCAATGAGAACCCTGCATGAACATGCTTCAGCAGTGTTTCACATTAACCCTCTATTGCATGAAATAATGATTAGACATGTAAGAAAATGTTCAGAATGTTTTTACTACTTAGGATGGCCTAAATAATAAATAAAAAATATATATATAATGAATTATAGACAGTGAAAAAGATATATAGCATAAGAAAAAGTAGAAAAAAACAAAAAAAGAAATGAAAAAAATGTGAAATGACAGAAAGGGACTGATCATGTGACCTCAGATTGTGAATCCTTCCAAAATAAAAGCCCCCTTTCCACACCTTAGTGTAATAACGTAGATTTTATAACATGGCTCTTCAGAAAAATTAAGATAAAAGTAATTGTCGCCATAATATGCAATAGAGGGAAACCAGCAGGAGGCTTTTAATTTAAATTACTATACTCCACTCTCTGCGACAAATACCTAACACATCCTTTAAGACCAAATAAGCATCGAACTCTGTTCTACTGGTTTCCCTGCGTGACCAGTACCAACACTGAAGCAGCACAGTGGAACTCAGACATTATTAATCAACACCTGTGTTTCTCCTGCTGAGATACGGCAAGAAAAGACCAACACTGCTGCCCCGAAGCGTCAAACAGAATTTAATCTGAAACTGAAATAGAGGAAGCTCCTGACCACAGAAAGAGGTTAGAGCAACAATAGATGGAAATATTAAAAGAGGAAGTAACAAAAATACAGAAATAGAGGAATAAGAAACCAATAAAGTAGTAGTAGTAGAAATGCAAGTGAAATAAAGTATACATCATTGGGTGATTTATTAAATAAGTTTGATTACTAGATAATTGTGAGGGGTCGTGAATGCGTTACTAGGAAAGGAGAATTGATTTTTCAGACTTTTATATAATATAAGGCAGTGAAATAGATGCACAGGCAGTAGAAAATGGAAGGAGTTCAATAAAGTAGCCTTAAGTACAGTGGTTGAATAAATAATTGTGGCGTTTCCACATTGTTTTTCCTTCATAGAGCAGGTAATGAGAGAACAGCATTCACATGATATTATGCAGCATCCCTTCTAGTAAGTTATTTGAACTTGACATCAGTGTTATGCTGTGTCCATCATCCCTACTCCATGCAAGGAATAAAGGCAAAGTGTTTTTTATTCTCTGCATCGAATGGTTTAGCCCACAAGACGACTAATTGCCACTTCCCGAAAATAAAAATGGCAGCGTCAGCGAGTCAATCTGCCAAAAAACACTTCAGGGAAAATCCCAAAAGCATAAAATATCACGCTGCAGCTAAACTGAAAGAAATTGTATAACAGGCATTTATTTATTCATTAAAAAATAAAAAAAAGGATATTCCAAATCGACCACAACATTAAAAACGATGCGTCAGTGATCAGCAACGCTCGTGTTCGTTTGGGGAGGAAATGGGGAAATTAATCATCATATATCTAAACGCATAATCCAACACGTCGCTTTGCAAGACGACTCCAATCCAACACCCCCCAACAAAAAACGAAACGCGTGAGAAGACAGAAAGACAGACAGACCACCCATCATGCCACTAATTGATGGCTGTGTCGACCATGTTTGACATCAGTGCTCTGTGCAGGATCAGCGCGCGCGCACACACACACACACACACACACACACACACACACAATAGCCAGAGGTAGCGCAGAGTAAGACAGGCATGACTAATCAATCCCCCCCGCAGCAGGAGTCGACAGGCGGACTAGAGGATTAAAGAGTTTCCCCTTGAGACTCCGGATTCAGCTGTCGCACATTTACATTTACACTTTGCGCAAAACTCGTGCAATCGTACGGCCCTTCGCTGCAACTGCAATGCGGATCGGGCCCTGTGCTACGAACCACACACGCCTTCGATAGATGCTGCTGGTGATGGCCAACATCCCTTGAGTGAAACTATAATTGGGGAAAAATAGACTGGAAAAACAAAGGAGACTGCATGGTGCGTTCATGTGCACCTCGGAAACTCAAAAACATACAGACAGTGCACAACTCCCAACGGTTCAACTTGCAGGACATTTCAGGATGCAACTTTCAAACCATGCATCATATTTTCCAAAAATCACTGTAAATCCTTGAAACAAGCCAAGAAACTAGTCGGTTTTAAAATACCAACCTGTGAAGGCAATACGACATTTTACGAACATCTATGACGTCATTTTCCCACCTCGATTGATTTTCTGCCATTTTGAATTTCATCAAAAACACAAAGGTTTTCACATCGCAAATTTGAAACCTGACACACATCTTGTTAACCAAGCCTCATAAACACATTACTTGTCAGTGTAATTGGCTCATGGTGTATTTGGGTTAGGAACTTTACTCCAATGCCGGAGTGGGTTGTCACATCGATGGTCCTCGGCCATTTTAAAGGTCAAAATCTTCCAACATGACCACATATTTTGGCCCACTGCCACCAAAACAACACACAGATGATGTTTAGAGCATGTCTGACAAGCATATTGACGTGACTTTAATGTCTGTCAAATGCTTCAGCTGTTAGAGCCAACCACATTTGGCAAAGCCGCCAAAACAGGAAGTCCTTGGGTACATCTCTACGACCTATGGTCGCTTCGTTGCTGTATATTTTGTGGAAGATTTTCTGGTCATAATGTCTAAATTATAATGCTGTCAGTAAGTTTCTTCTTACTCCAAACCAATGCTACTCAATTATTTTCCGTCGCCCCCCCTTTTGGAGGAAGTAAACATCCGCGCCCCCCAGTGCAACTATAAATAGAATCATTTGTCTATAGAATTGTTCTAAGTACCTCTGCATAACACTGTATCCTTATTAACATATAAGAGAATAAAAAAGAATAGCTTTATTAACTGTAAAAGAAATATTTAAAGTGCATCTGAAATTAAAAAATAAAATTAAATCCTTAATTAAACTAAAAATTTGACTGACCATGTCAAACCATATGATACTGAAAAATAAAACTACATAAATGGTCTTATCAGTGATTGTGGTGTAATGTCTTTAATTTCTCTGTCTCCAACATTTCAGACTCAGTAACACACCGGTCTTTCACAGTGAACCAAGCGCTACAGACGCTTCGTCATATTTCCTCGTCTTAGCTTTGGGAGACTTTCGTTTGTCTCTTTATCTCCGTCTCTCTCCGCCTGTCTTCTCATCCCTGTGAAATATGTTTTCATGGTGTCACTTGGTGTCTACACTTCATACTCATACTCTGTGCTGTATGCTCCCTGCACACACTCTGCCAATGAGAGCGCCACTGCCCCCTAATGTAGTGGAGGTGCAACTGCACTTTTTTTCTAGGACGAAAAACAAAAAAATTAAAATAAAAAAAATAATAAAGCATGTTCCCCGAGGAACCACTGCTGTAAACTATGCTGAAACTCCAAGATGCATTCACAGACCCTCAGGAAATCTCGAGACTATCGTTTTATGGATGGATGGACAAGTTGAAAAAAAAATCAATCTGCTTTTCTATAGGAATGGTCTGGCAATGTAAAACGTGTTTTACTTACTGATCTGCGCCACCTTGACCGTCACGGGCCCCGACGTCTTCTCGGCCGCCATGTGCCACCTCCCGCCTCCACCGGCGCTCCTCCCTCCCTTCTCGATGAAGGCGCGCACTCGGCACGCGTACGCTCCGCCGTCCCCGGCGCCCACGCCCCTCACCGCCAGCATGTAGGCGTCGGCGCCCGTGCGCTCCAGGCTGGCCTCGCCGCCCCGCCTGGCAGACGCGTTGGCCGCCACCACCACGCCGCTGCGCTCCATGGTGACGATTTCGCGGCCGTCCGCCAGCCAGGCCACCTCCAGGGAGAGCGAGGCCAGGTTGTCGGCTGCGACGGAGCAGAAGAGGGTCAGCGTGTCGCCGGGGGAGAGGAGCAGCGGCGTGGACGAGGACGAGGAGGAGGAGGAGGACGCCTTCACGCTGAGGGACTGACCTTGAGAGGACAGAGGCTGCGTTAGTCATCGTAATGAAAGCTGCATAAACAACCCAACAGATCCTTCTGCATTACTCAATTACTCTGCATATTTATATATATCTAAAAACAAGGAACCCTTTGAGGCACAGGATGTGTTTACTTGCTTTTTGCGGGAATAGTCGCAGAGTCACTACGCGTCTCATGCAGCAGAAAACAAACAGGATTTGGCCACAGCTCACAGCATCACAGAAAAAATAAAAAACCTCAGAAGAGCATGAGGAGGTCGTGTGGTGTAAAAATAAGCGGGTTGATGAGTTTGCATTTTGCTGACTGCTCAATGCAGAAACAAACAAACTGCGCCCCCCCCCCCCAGAGAGCAATAAAATAAATCACCACGGAAAGTCAGAATTATGAGATAAAAAGTCAAAACTCTTTGGTGATGGTTGTAGGAAATGGAAACGAGGAGCACTTCCTCAGATAAATCAGTTTTGCTCTTCTCCTGCTGTTTGTGTCAGATTTTTTTATTCGCTTAATACAACCCTCATGTGAATCAGCGCGGAAATTAAGTATTTCATCAGTTGTAAAGCCCCGTTTGAAGTACTCCAGATCCATTTTCAACAACTTACACCAAAAGCTGCTCCTTTAAAATATCGCATAATGACTTTTGAATTGTTGTTTTTAATCTCATAATTTTAACTTCGTATCTCATAATTTCATAATTATAACATATCTTGTAAATATGCCTCAATTTTGACTTTTTAATCTCGTGATTTATGACATTTTTTCCCTCCCTCATAATTTCAATTTTTTTCTTATAATTGGTAAAAAATGTATAAAATAAATAGGGTGCAAAAAAACAACAACAAAAAGTTGCTGCAAGCAGTATATCAACGTGAACTCTATATTTTCAGATTTTGTACTATTGAAAGATGCTTTATGTAATTATGAACATTTTCAGGATGAGTGCAAAGCATTGTGTAAGTTATAATACTTCAGATGATTCCTACGTCATCTCTTAAGATAATTTAAACAGCCATCGCTCATTGTCAGATCTCAAAACGAGTACTTTCGCTTTCCCACAACATTCTTTCAGATGCTATAGAAAAAAGTAAATTAAAAAGTGTTGTCAGTCTTTTCTGGGCATCTCCGAAAGCAGAAGTTGGATTAATGGTCTCCAGGAACAACCTGGACGGCGGCATTGTGCAGACACGTCTCTGTATGGTGTCTGGGAGAGGACAAAAGACACAAAAGCACTTCTCTGTTTGACTTTTCTCATCCTCTTTTTTTTTTTTTTTCTTCCAAGTCAGTAAGTCAATATGAACTGACCGGGACACAATGGACCCGAGAGCAAGACCTATGTGTGTGTGTGTGTGTGTGTGTGTGTGTGTGTGTGTGTGTGTGTGTGTGTGTTGCTCGTCTCTGGTTTCATTATAAACCGCTGGGTGTGTTTCTAGCACTTAAGAGGATATGGTAACCCAGAAAGATGTAAGATATGGTGACCACAGCAACCACGATGAATAAGAGAGAGGGGGGGTGTTTGGGGCGTCTCTAAGGACGAACGAGGGTCAGAGAGAAGGGAAAAAAAAAAAAAAATGGAGGCTTATACGTTTTTTTTTTACTTATAATGGCCTATAGCTGTTAAAAAATATCTAAAATATAACTAAAGAGTTGTACAACAGATCTATTTTAGCATCTTAATTTACAACTTTTGGTTGTCAAGCATCCATGAGCAAATCAGACCGGTCATGTGACCTCGTAAATCGTATGTCCTTCCAAAATAAAAGCACACAGCCCCAAAGCCGAGGTGCGCCGCAATCGCTGACCTCTTTATGTTTCATCGTAAAACAACATGTGGTTTTAATCACCGCCTTTCCCTGATTATACTTTTTTTTTGGATTGTTATTAACTGCCCTTTAATTTCATATCACACACATGTTTCAAGCCTTCATCAAACCAGCATTTTTCACAATCTCCTAATCTTGACTTTACTGAGCATCATGTATCCCTACATCACCATGTCCAACTCGTCATTTAAACTTTTTTTTTTTTTATTATTACTATAAAGCTTGGGTGCATTCCACTGCTATTTTGAGAAAGACTTCAGACAATGCTTGTTTGTCCAGCAGTAAATTAGATTTTTGGGACAATGTCATTGCCAAAACTAAAAAAAAGTCCGTAACCAATAGTTTAACTCTCTTAAGAAAGGTTTTAAATTAAAAACACATGCTATCAACTACTTTCATATTCTAGGTGGAGTAGATATTTAATTTTATCCTGTTTGACTATTCGGTTATCAATTTAACAATGATGGCACAGCGCCACAAAATAAACACCTAGTGCCACAAATCATAAAATGCACATTTTATGTTAATGTTGATTTCTTGTCATACACATTTTTCCGTTTTCAGGGTTACAACACATGGCAGTTTTGCCATTTTTCAACCTAATGGTAGTTTTGAGGAGCTCAAACCTTACTGATTTCCACACATATATGGGGAATGGATCCTTAATAGACCAGGGTTTCGATATCTATCCATACTTTTACACTAGAACTGTCTGCTAAGCAAATACAGTCTTTGGATTCTGTGGTTTGAGTAAAGCTACCATCATCTCACCTGTCGGCGTAACGGCAACAGCGCCCATCTCCTTCGTCTTCTCCACGATTTTTATCCATTTCCCGCCGTTCTCGTGCGTCCATTCCGTCCCGTTGCACTCGTAAATCCCCTCGTCGGACGTGGTCACGCGGGAGATCACCAGCTCGAACACGCCGTTCTTGCCGGGGACCAGGCGCACGCCGCCGTCGGCGTAGCGCCGGGCGTACCGCGACCCGGCGGCGGCGCCCTGCGGGCCGAAGGTCAGCACCTCCTCGGAGGCGGCGCCCTTCTTCAGCGACCAGGTGACCGACAGGTAGGTGGGGTGGGTGAGCTCCCGCGTGACGTTGCAGGAGAGCGTGATGTCACTTCCTTCCGGGACGACGGGGGGCGGGGCCTGCGGGGAGACCTTCAGCGTGTTGGGGATAACTGACGGGAAAAATAAAAAAACAAAAAAAACAAACATTTTAGGAATTAATTTAAAGACACCAACGCTAACACTAATGGATAAAACAGCGTCATCTACAAATGTCTTCAGTTTCAGTATCAGATTGTTTTTTGTGCACGTTTTGTTTTTGATGCAGAAAAATAACAGTATGTCTAATTATCTGATTTTTTTTTCCTGATAGAAATCAGTCCTTGCCGTTGAGTAAGTCTAAATTCTAATCTTTTTAGGGCTTTTGTGATATTAAAATTGAAAATCTTCGGGTTGTGGGCATCCAAGTTTCGCTTGGAGCTTAATTACCGCCTTTAAATTAAATTCTAATTGGATGAAGAAGAAGAATTATAGTTTGATAAAACAAAAAGAACTGATTCAGGGGACAATTCCTTTTCTATCTGCTTGATGGGTGTTCAACCTATTTATTATTAGCTCATTGTTTCCCTCAGTACCTTGGGAACCCCAAAAGTCCCCGTTAAATCCTGCCATGAAAATATGAAAATATTTCATTTTTTCCACTTATTTTGGGTTAAATATTTTACCAACATCAGTTCTGATAAAAACATTTTGAGAAATAAAACAATAATTTTTTTTTTAAATTAAAAAAAAACAACTACTAAAGGCCCCTGTTGCTCCCCTGTGTGAAATAAAGGGAAAGTCAAACAATCAAGAAAATTAAAATAAGTTAAGATCACATACAAGAATTTGACTTTAACATCAATTTAAAGTCTTGAACTCTCATGAACTTCACAACTACACACATGACATGATAAATCCACAAGTCTAAATCCTGTAAATCCCTTATACAAGCTATTAAATCTTTGAAAAAAGAAAAAAGGGGCACCGTCCCATCTATTCTACACTTCTCAGTAAATACAGATGTAAGGGTTGGGGCAACGTTATTTTATATAAGAGCCGCCGCGTACGACGTACAGAGTCCGTCTGCAGCACGGCCCCCGTTCCTGCAACTGGATCTGTTTCCGATCATCTGCGATAAATGTTACCAGAGGGGCAGCCAGGGAAGATTGTGAAATCTCTTTCAGGGGGAAAGAAAAAAGAAGAAGAAAAAAAGTCTGGTTTCTCCACTTCGATTTCACGAAAGCGACTCAAGACTCGTAGAAAACGCTTTTCATGATTCTGCAACAAAGACGGTTACGATTCAACCACGATTGCACGATAAAATAATATATGACTATGCTCAAGGAAATTATCTTTCACTCATACAGAAAAAACACTCCCTTCTTATCTTCTCCTAATGACACATGAAGTAAAAAAGCTTCATGAGTCACCCTGTAAGAGGAAATTAAACAATTGGAGAACCTGTGGCCGCTGGATATCCTGCATCCTGGATGTCGCGGCGTTATCGGCAGCGAGGATCTTCCCTGTACACCACGAGGTGAAGAGGAAACGACCGGGTCAGAGCCTTTTATATCCTTTAATTATTAAAAACGAGATTTCCCCCTTTTTGATGAAGCCGCAGCATCTCCGAGGGAGGAAGTGTTGGGACACGCCGGGAGATGTGAGCCATCAGGTCAGATTCAGCGTGTTACTAATTAACGGCCGTTTTATTGGGGTTTATCGGCACTTCCTCCACATTCAGATATCGTGTTGTGGTTTTAAACCGTCCTCGGCTTTCGCTCCCTTGGGGTCGACCCAACCCAGCAGAGCTGGGCTTTCCAACACAAATGTCAGGGGCCCCCCCAAAAAATACAAAACTAAAGGAAGGCCTTGAAAGATCCGGCGGAGGAGTAGAAAAAAGAAGTTCCTGGCTACGGGGCTCGGAAGGAGGCGCAAGGTTTTTCTTTTTTTTGGGGGGGGGGGAGGGAAACGAGAGATCCTGCGGCGTGTCCCGGTGGCTCCGTTGGAGGCCGGCCAGCCAGGTGCTGCACCGACCTGTTCCGCTTAGTCACCACGTGTCTCAACGAAAAACATGCGAGAAAGAAAGATTATAGATAGAAGATACGTGTATGAGGACTGGGTGGTTTTGTTGGGAATCCTCCTCCAACACGTTCTACGGTGTCATATCAGGGCTAGAATGCAATATGACATTTTGGATGATGCCCAATTCAAATAAAAGTCTGTACTAATCTATACTAGAGCTAGTCGGTTAAATGAATCAGATAGGAAATAGGAAAATATCTACTTGTCATTTTCTGACCCGTACAGATGGTCATTGGTGGACATGCATGGGCTTATGGCTGATTCGTACGGTGCATTAGTGCATAAATCCTTACTGGCATCTCCCCTCTTCTAATTACCCACATCCAAACATTGCGTCTTCCCTACACCGCTCACTAATGCGTACATGCGTGCTGTACACGCACACGACACCGGCTCTCGCGCACAAACAGCGCTGGCTCGTTAATGCCGGGCTAAATTTAACAAGGCGTCGGGGGAGCAGGGAGAGCATGATGGTGCATTACGGAGCTAACTGGTCTGCTGTCAGACAGGCCCTCAAAGCTGGGGAGGGTTTCACGACGGGAAAACGCCCCCCATGCATCACCATCATCATCAGCATCGTTGTACGTCCCTGCACTAAACCGTCGTCCTCCAAAACGTGTGTTAAATTGCCAACTGTAGAAATAAAAGTACCATCGATACCCAATTAAATTCAAAGGAAAACGCTGAACATGTTTTTTCCCCTCTCTGTTCCTTTGTCAGAAAATAGCCCAAATTAAAACGGACCACGGCAAGAACTGCAGATTAGAACTGATTCTTTATTTGGAATCTAGTTTTTTTTTTTACAGTAAATAGTTTCTGGCCTATTTAGTCATAGGGACAAAGCCACAAATATCGTGGTATAACCCTAAAAACTCAAGATAGTGTAATAGTCATACAAAATGATGAATTTCTGCAAAAACATGATACAGACAGACTTTTGGGTTGCATCTAATGATCGTAAAAGTCTGGTCTTAGCAAAATATAGTAATTGTTGAAGGTTAAAAACGCTCCAACGCTACATTATTGTTGTTAAACAGCTTGATTCATTCTATTCTATTGATTCTGGCTCAACGGTTTGGTGTTGGCTCTCAGCGCTGTTGTGTTTTTGCTACTAAAACACCGTAAATCAACAGCAATTCAGCTACATAACCGCGTTACACTGGCAGCTTTATTTAGACACGGAAAAGGACGGCATCATTTAATGAGTCGATAGCTTAATTTGTTTACGAGCAACGCTTTAAAGAGGCCGACATCTGCTCTTCCTGAATAAATGTCTGGCTGGACAGACGTTTTCCTCCGGTGGTTTTAGCTGCAAATACACTATTTTTCATTTTAAAATAACCACTGATGAACCCAAGTGAGCAAAACCTATGAACAAATAAATACTTCATGTGTATTGATTTAACATAATATATATAGATATATGTTTTTAGTCAATCACACATATTGTCTAATTATTATAATGAAATCCAGCAGCATATTTGGGTAATCTGACTTTTTAAAAGGTGCTTAGAATATTATTTTTTCACGTCCTACATTTCTTTGGTGTAAATTACTCTCCGATGATATGATCTGGTATTTATATTCCTCCCTCAGCCTCCACGTTCTACTGTCCAACTCTCTGTCTTTGGTACCGTCATTTAGCGCCGGCCAAGTCCTCCCACCTGACATCTGCTCCCTGCCACCAGTGTGTGTGTGTGTGTGTGTGTCGAGGTGTGTGTCGCCAAATTATGAGCCAGTCATTGTCTAAAATCTAGTGTGTGTGTGTGCAGTAGGATATGTACATGATCAGTAGAGCATCACTAAGTCATGGGGATAGTTGTTAAATGAACCGATATAGCCAGCTAGCTTCTCACACACACACACACACACACACGCGCACACACACACATACCGATGAGCTGGACCTGGGCCTCGTAGTTGCCGCTGATGACCGAGTCGGTGCTCGGCGTCTGGCACCAGTAGAAGCCGGCGTCCGACACCCGCACCTCGGCAACCTTCAGCTCCACCTCGCTGTCGCCGAGCCGCGCCACCGACACGTCGCCGGACGCCACGCGCTTGCTGAGCGACGCGTGCGAGTAGCTGGTGTCGAACGTGGAGATGATCTTGATCCGCTGCGCGTTGGCGTCCCTGGACATCATCCACTCGAAGTCCTGCGGGACGGAGCGGGGGAGAGGAACGGTGTTTGGTAGAAGATATTTGCACGTTCAACGGAATTGTTGCAGTGACCATTGAGACCTGAGACACTCATTTGCCCTTCAACTCATGCTCAAAAAAAACACAAAAAAGACTCAACCGAATCAATAAAAAGTGGCTTACCTGCTCATATGGTCCCATGTAATCTCTGACATCACATCTGATGGACACGGGCTGACCCTCGACCCGGATTAACGGACCCGGGGACACCGTCACCACCCGGGCCGAACACCCACCTTCACAAAGGGAAAGGAGGTTTTAGATATTTTTTTATAATTCAAGGTTCGACATTAACGGATGCCCGCTTGCCCGGGGCAAGTAAAAATAACGAACCTGTTCAGACTTGCCCGCTCGGGCAAGTGCCATGCGTGTGTCTCTGTGTGTACGCGTGCACGCATGCGTGTCAGACCGCAGCAATGGCCGAGGGTTCCGAGACGAAGCGTAGAAGAACTTTCCTGCCTTCCTGGAAGCAAACTTTTCCGTGGGTCGATTACGATGGGAAAGTCATGTTTTGTGTGGTATGCAGGGAATTCCCGTCAAAGGCTGACAAAACCAGTTCGTTTTTCCGCGGGAGCGAAAGCTTCTGAAAAAACAACTTGGATAGCCACGCAAAATCAGCCCCGCACTTCGCTTGCGTTGAGGCAAAAAAACGCACTAATGTTCCTGGACCTATGGACCGTTGTGTCCAAAGCCTAACGAGGAGAGCCACAACCAGCTCAAAAGATGTATGACCACATCGCCAAAACGGAGCAGCCATTCACGCAATATCCATCCCTCTTAAGTCTCCAAAGTACAAATGGCGTACAAATGCACTAGTTCTAACTGTACTTTGTTGTACAAAATGTTAAATGTAAAGAAAAAATAAATACTACTTTCTGAAGGAAGACATGTTGTGTAGTGTCATATAAAGTCAACAGACAATGGATTTTATTAAGATAGAATTCACGATGAAGATTTGAACAACACAAGCCAAAAAAAATAACGTCTTAGGTGGGGCAAGTAAGAATTTAAATGGGGCAAGTAGATTTAAGAAGTACTTGCCCGACAGGGCAGGTAGGAAAAAACCTTAACGTCGAACCCTGTAATTAATAGACAAAAACAAGCTGGCAGGCCTCTGATTTGCTGCTATTTCACAGTCAATATTGGTGCGGAAACTGGCGCTTGACCCTCGCGTCCGGCAGGAATCCTCGCGTCGCCAATCGATGCGCCATGCTACGCTAACATCCGCGTCCGCATGGTGAACGGCAAATCAGTCCCGTGAAAAAACAGAATCGCCCCATGAATAGGTCGCATTCATGGAAAAGCATTTTTGTGCACGCTGCATTAGCGGCGAGCCGGATGACTAACACATTGAAGTTCACCTCGCATGGAAGAGCGGCCTCGAAACTTAAGGACATACCATGCTACCACATTCAAGCAGCATGGGACATACGAGTAGCCTAGCATTAGCCGCCTAGCATGGCGGTTTGTTTGTGTAAAATGTAGATTTCTAAAGGCTCAGTATAATAGTTTTGGAACCACGCTATCCTGAATCTCAACATCTTTTATGATTGATGACACTGGTAATACATTCACTATGTTAGCATAGCAAGTATTCGCTCACCTGCCTTGACTCGCATACGAATTTTTTAGGAAAGTTTACTTTCTACATAAACTAGTTCAAAGTTCAGTTCAAAAAATTTTAATTAACCATTTTAGTTTATAGTAGATGGTTACAAAAATGAACGAGTTCATAGTTATTTTCCCCCCAGTATGTTAGCTATTATTTGTTTCAGTATCAGTCCATGCTAGTAGCAGCTACGGTATGTTCTTGAAAGATGAGAAAAAACTTTCTGCTTAAATGGTCTTTATTATAGTATGGTTTATAATGGTCTTATTAGGATATAAACAGAACTGTAGTCTGGGTCAGTACTGACTTTTCCCTCACATTGTGTTAATGCTCATAGCTGTGGTGCTGCCTTCCTCCATGCTCCTGGCTGTTGCTCTGTGTTTTTATTGCGAGTTCACCAACAACCGTTTTCGGCACATTACCCTCTACGGGGTTCAATATGACCCTGGTCCACCGTTTGCAGCTACAACGGCTTCCACTCGTCTGGGAAGGCCGTCCACAAAGTTTAGGAGTGTGTGCATGGGAATTTGTGAGGTCACACAGTGATGTTGGACCAAGTCTCTAAATTTATCCCAAGGGTTTTCTACTCATCCATGTCTTTATGCACTGGATGGGTGAGCGAATATTTTTGGAAATATAGCATATAAATAATAAATTAATATAAGTGCACAGCTACTGGAAAACTAATGGTTTGGAAAATCTTTGGGTGGTGTTGGTCCCAATGAGATTTATACATAAAAAGCGGCAAATTTGTTGTTTTTGTGTGTCATTTCGGTGCCGTGTAAATTTCATCGCAAAAGGTTCGTTCTGTCAAATCGAACCATCTGGTTTGCATTCCTCGCTCAGTGGAAGCGAACAGCGGCGTCCCGGGCTGACATTCCAGCCGACTGGAGCGTGTAGCAACACAGCCGGAGTCTGACACAGCTCAGCGGAGTCGGCCGCCCGCTTCCTGGTTGCTGGAAAACCGGCTGCACGGCCTCCGCAATCATATGTTGGAATAAAAAAAAAAAAATAGTAGAAGAAGAGAGAAACTACAGTTGAGCAAACAAGTTTCATGGTGCGTTACTCAATACAAGATGAGGTCCATTGTTGACGGTGGAGAAAACAATGGACTCAGGACAGGGCCAAGTGTTTGAGGTTCAGTGTGGTTTTGGTTCCCAACAAAAAAATCTGATTATTATTGATTCAAATCATTTCTTTCCCTGCAAATTCAGACTATTAAATTCAGGCAAAGTTATTTTACTGCTGGTGTTTCGTTTAGGCTTGCAACACAAGAGGATTCTTAAAAATCGTCTTTGTTTGACTGCACGACAGAGATGCCTGTTGATCTAAGACTTTCAGAAACAAATTTAGGTATTACAGCAACGTCTCAGGATGATTTGGATCTGGAACCGAGGCTTCATGAGCTGCGTGATGTTTAATTCATGTTGAATTCATACTTTTTACTTCAACTCATAATCTTTCAATCAATTAGTTGCCGACTACTGCATTAATTGCCAACTAGTTTGGTAATTGATTATTGGATTAAAGAGGAAAATGCCCAAATTCTGTGGTACCAGCTTCTCAAATCTGATTATCTTCTGGTTTCTTTGGTTTCGTATAATAATAAACTGGTTTTAGGTTGAAGCTTCAGCTTAAGGAAACAGGTACCTTCATTTCAATAACAATAATAAATTAACCCACTATTAAAATAGTTGCAGCCCAAGTGAGGGGGATTGATCCATACCTAGAGTGGTTATAAAAAACGGGCCTCTTTATTACTAAGAATAAAAAAAAGGTTCCTAATAAGTTATTTTATTTTGTTAAGATTTTGACTAAAGACACTTGTTCCATCATAGAATTTTTTTGCGCTACTGTAGTTCGCCGTCAATCAACTAATTGACGAATCGGTGCAGTTGTGCTTTTATGGAAGGAAAAAAAAAATATGTTTTTATGTTCTCAAACCAACGAAAACCAACCAAATTTGGTTCAAATGGACATTTTGGTCTATGCAATGGCCTTAATCCAATGTTAACTGGTTAAAACGGCCTGTGTTATCAGTCAGAATGGAAACCATCACCTCACATTCCGGGTGTTTTCCAGTCAAATTGATGCAGAAAAACAAATATCTTTCACTGTCAGGTTTGATTTAAGAAAAAATAATGCTTTATAAATGAACCCTGTGCTCGTTGGCAGTCATCCTGCTGTTGCAACGGAGGAAGCACCACATGCAAAAGGCCTACTGTACTTTTTTATTTTAAGCTATTTCTGTCAGGAGAGGTGGTAAAAGGTTTAAATAAATCTTTATCTTAACTTATGATGGATCGCTGCCATGCTGCTTAACACTTAAATTAATGTCTCATTAAGAAGCTGTAATCTACGACGTGAAGCGTAAAGATGACAGAGGTTGAAAAACGTTGGAGGGCTGCTCCGAAACATCTGCAGTTTTTTTTTTTCCTGCGAGTCGACGGGCGACGAAAGGCCGACGTTCCAAACTCATCATTTTTTATTATACGCGTCAAATTGACACAGTCATATTCTCTCTGCAATAAGACGTCTGCTCCTCGATACCACAAAATGATCCAACTACAGGCTGCAGAGTGTGTGTGTGTGTGTGTGTGTGTGTGTGTGTGGATATGGTGCCATTCATCACTAAAATGAGCAGCTCAAAGTTTGCTTGGCCAGGTGCTGAGATTTATGGTTTTCAAACTCAATTTTGGAGTCAGTCCGTCTGCGTAGCCAGCGGAGCTTGAAGATGCCCACAAGACGGTTATGATCAAGTTTATAGAGAAAAAAATATATCAAAAATAAAGAAATTTAGTATGAAAAAAAAAACGCTGTGACATTTTTATGTTACCAAAGGCGCAGAGAGGAAGTGGTTCGTTCAGAACTCTACCAGTTTCTAGCTTCTTCCTCATGTGTCAGTATTGAAAGATGCTTTTCAGCTAATCTTTGGAAAAAAAAAAAACCTTCTTTGAGAAACACTGATCGACATTTTACACCATTTCATGAGGCAAACAACCAGTTGTTTCAATAACGGATAAATTTGCCTATGAAAATAGAACATCAGTGACAACTGTACAGGTCTAGAAGATGAGCTTTTCCTAGATGATTGAGCCTTCATGTCAGTTTGGATTACTTCATGATTGACAGCCCCGTCTATTTCTGTTTCTACCTCAAAATTGCCAAAACCCTGCCACAAACGAGGCTTGAGCGGTATCCGTGTTGTCATAGCTCCGTGACATTTCGAGTACACGATGGCGTTTGTGGGGAAAACAAAAACGCGACAAGCCGAGCTGCTGGTGATAGAAGCGATTGCAGCACGGACTGTACGACCTTGTCCAGTCTGCTGTGTTGTGTCTAATGTGCAAGTCGTCTGCTCAGAGGGTGGTTGGGTTTAAAAACAGCCCACAGAACAATAGATGAGAAATAAGCACCTTCTCTCATAGACTCTTGCTAGAGAACCCGATGACACCTGTTGCTGTGTCAGATACTGACACAGCAACATCAGTAGGCCGAGGGGGGTTAAGGCAGACTGGCAGTCAAATAAAAACCTGGCTAATAGAATGAATTCCTACAGAAATGCAGCAGGTTTGAAGAACCTGATGACACCTGTTGCTATGTCAGATCATGACACATCAGTAGGCTGGAAGAGGATAATGTTCAGGTGGAGGTAGCAGACTGGCAGTCAAATAATAACCTGGTTAATATAGTGAATATCTACAGAAATGCAGAAGGTTCTGGAGAACCTGACGACACCTGTTGCTGTGTCAGATACTGACACATCAGTAGGCTGAGAGAGGTTAATGTTCAGGTGGAGATAACCCTAACCCTGGCAGTCAAATAGAAACCTGGCTAATAAAGTGAATTCCTACAGAAATGCAGCAGGTTCTGGAGAACTGAATGACACCTGTTGCCATGTCAGATACTGACACAAGGTTCAGGTGGAGGTAGCAGACTGGCAGTCGAATAAAAACCTGGCTAATAGATGAAATTTCTACAGAAATGCAATAGATGTTCAAGCTTTCAGACATTTTGGTGGACACTGCTGACTCGGCTCAGCTGTAATCTGAGGGAGTTCGTACTCACGTTTGAAGAATTGTCACCTTTTTTGGTGTGACTCATACCCTACAGGAACCACTGCATTTCTGTAGAAACAAAGCTGAAGATTCAGCCTAAAATGTCTTTTTCTGTCCAGACCAAAATATCATCAGTTTACCATTACAGAAGATGAAAGAAACAGAAACTAATCAGAAAGGGGGGGACCTGAAACCAGAGAATTTGGACAGTTTCTTCTTAAAAATGACTCAAATCCTTTAATTATCAAACAATGATGATTAATGTAATACTTGGCAACTAATTGATTAATCAATTAATTGTAACAGCTTTACTGCTCAATGATACTGGTAATGAAAGATTATTTCAGTAAGAATAAGTTAAATATCTCCAATATAAATGACAAAAATATGAAATGTTTAGAATAAATATGCTTTAATTTACTCATGTCTTCCACATATGAAAATATCTACACACTAATACTGGGTATCAGCTGTCAGGAAATACAATTTGGGTTTCTGTTAAAGGCTTCTATTAGAAAACTTGAACTTGGGTCTGCTGCTTATGAGGCAAGAACATTACACCCTACACAACCACAGCACACCTATGGGAAATTTTAATGATATGACGTTTTGTCGTTCCATCTGAAAAATGTCAGCAAAAAAAGATACCCCCCCCTCAATGTGCCATGTGCAAACTATATCTGAAGCTGAAGTGGATCCGACAAACGAGCCACAGACACACACATGCTCTTTGCTTTATAGATGTATATAAAAGGCACAGGAAAGCAAACGTATGGGGAAGAAGTCAAAATCAATCCGTCATGACTTTGAATCTGAGCTGGATGGTTAACAGCATGTTACAGGAGGTTACTGGCCCTTCTGCAGCGTCAGAAAACACCTACAGAAACACACACCGACATTTGATCATCTTACACTGCACTAATTTAAGCCAAACCACCCCCCCCATCCTCCTCTAACGCACAGCACAGCCCCAATGACCGTCACTGTTATGCACATAAACATATGGCAGCTTCAGTATGGGTAAGCCCTGTTTGGCCTTATTTGGCCCTGAGGTAGAAAAGCATACAAATGACTCAGCACAGGCCTTTAGTTGAGTGTGATAATTAGTCAGCCTGGTTTGACTCTGGTATGCATACAAGGCAAATATAAAAGAGCTAATCATGGCGGCAGGCCTGGCCGGGTCTCAGCGGGCTAAGGGGACCCTGTCAAAGCCGGTCACCTTGGATTGGCTAATTGGTGCTCAATGAAGTACAGTTGTTTTAGCTAACCTGAGGTCAAACTGGACAGATCGGAAGATGACACACCCAATCTATACATTAATGTCAGCTTTTCTTCACCCCAAGGGGCTGTCTTTTTTCTTAGTTTAATGGGAAAATAGGTCTTCCCTTTAATTAGACTTATGAGTCAAGTTAAATGTTAAAAGTTATGGGCAAATAACACCAGGCTTGGGTTGTTAGATGATTGTTTCCATGCCATTCCTGTGCAATTATCAGCACATGCCTAGTTATAGAATAAACATATGGATTGGTCGAAATATTGTTAGTAAGCTAAGAATTTCTTAATTCCAGGGGCCACACCAAACTCCGTTTAACAATCTGCTAATTAAGGGTGTCCTTGTGTGTCGTTGCACGAGGACACACCTGGAATCATAGTTATCCGATTTTTTCCAACACTTGGAATCCACTCTTCAATTCGGCATCGTCAAATACAGCGAAAAACAGCCCTGCATCACTTAAAATCTTAACTTTGCCAGTCTATTCGCTTGTTGCACCCTAAACGGGGGTTAGTACCGGCGGCTTGTAGCCGGTGTTGCGGATTAACGCGTGACCGTGTTAGCTGGTGATTTCCAGCTAGACGTGTCCGCGGTTGACGTGATGACAGCAGCTGTTAAAAGGCATTAAGTTAAAAGACTTTACGTTATTTTTAATAGAATATTCAATAGATGATCTACTGTACCTTTTATGTCGTATATTATGGATTTTAACCAGTGTCATCAACGATAAACGTTAATATTTTATATAAATGTTTAGCGTAGATATTTAATGTGTTTAAAATAATTAAAGATTAAAATCTATATTCTTTTTGTGTTTCTGCACAGCTGCCGTCACCACACGCAGCCGCCGGGGCCGAGAGTCACCAGATAACACGGTCACCCCTCACGCCGAAACACCGGCCGTGCGAACCAAGTGGAAAAAAGTTGAAAATGCATCAAATCCGAGCCACGCTCGGCGGAGAAAACGGACGCCGAACTGCTCGGCGGACGTCGGCGACACAGAAAACGCCCACGGTTGACATTTTCGGAGGCGCGTGCGCCGCCGACGAGCGAGTAAACGTTAAAATCGACGGATCCGAGAAGGCGGTTTCGGGCGTGGATGGAGGAGAACAGCGGCACATACCGGGAGTTAATTAGCTATCAGCGGCGAAGAAGCCAAAGGGACGTTTCTTACCCAGCGTCAGGAGAGAGAACACGAGCGCAAGGAGACAGTTGTCCATCTTCACTCCTCTCTTCTTCTACTCTTTTTTATTTATTTCTTCTTAATTCCCGTCTTGTTTCCTTTGTCCTGCGTGTGGGGGTAAAAAAAAAAAAAAACCCTGCTCCTCTCCCGCCGTCCGTCCGTCCAATCCAATAAACAACTCGGGGATGTGGAGGGGGGGTTAGTCTGTGCGGTGGGGCTGCACCGCACCACCGGGCGGAGCCGCGACGCAAAACGGACGCACACACAAACACACCCGCGATCCCCTATGAATCCGGTTAAAAAAAAATCTGTCAGTCCCGCCGGGAGGAGCGTTCACGTGCCTCACGCATACACCGGTTTTTTTTTTTTGCGTCTCGTGCGGGAGTGGAGGTAGAGACAGAGGAGAGAGAGGGAGAGGGTGGCCGGAAGTTAGGTGACGGTCTGGAGGAGGAGTGCAGGGAAACAGGGAGGTCCCAGGTGGAGACGGATCCGTCTCCTGCCCTCACCGCTAATTGTTGCTCAGGGATTTTATTTTTCCTCCTTTCATTTTTAATCAGTCACGTGACAGATATGTGACGGTGTAGTCATTGTGGAATCTGCATCCTTTAGTGCAAGTAGATAAAATCCTCAGTCAGTCAAAGTCATGAATTGACAAGTGTGTAATAGTATTATCAGCATGATGCGTTCAATGCATCATGAACTAGTCCAGTCCAATTAACAGCTGATCTGATTAATGATCAATTAGTGGTTTGGTTCATAAAAATGACAAAATTGTTGTTCGCTGTTTCCCAAATCTGAAGATTCGTCCTGAAATGTCCAGACCAAAGATCATCAATTTGCTATTATAGAAGACGAAAGAAACCATTAAACTATTTTGATAATTGATTTGAGTCAATATTCTCTTCTCATATCTGACTGTTATCAGTCAATTAATCTACTAGTTTCCTACTATTATAATAAAATAAAAAAGACATTTCACATTAAATCTTCAGCTTCCTCTGTGTTTTAAACCATTTTATGAACCAAACAATTAACAGATTAATCATCTATCAAAATAGTTGTAGTATATTATGCTTTTTTTATTATTATTATTATTACTATTAATAAACATGTGACAGCATTTTAAGTGGAAAAATAAAGTACATGTTCCAATACATAATCAAACACTCATCAATATATTATTACATTTCTGCAAAGTCTGGTTTTCTAGATGCTGCTAAATATTATAAAACTGGACCTTTAGGTGTGTTTAAAAGCTGCACAACCTCATATGTGTGTGTGTGTGTGTGTGTGTGTGTGTTTAGACAGATCATAAAGCAAATCCTCCATGCAAATTCACACAAATTAAATAAGGGCCACAATAAAAAGAAGGGGGCGTGTGAGGTCACGCCTAAAGTTAGCAGCGTTTAGCTGTGAAAAGCAATTCTGTGATATTATGGGATGCCCTATATTGGTCCATGATGAATAAGGAATTTGGAAGATGAAAGAGGTTTCCACTTAAAATAAACTACTTACGCGTTACTAACTTTGGGAACTTTCCCAGCAGGGTCACGGCGATATTTTAGATCTGGCGCGCTGATACGAGCAGGTTATCGGCTCTGTTACGATGTAGGAACTGAATGTTTGGACCGACCACGGCAGCCAGGCCAAAGTTCACGGCCCAGTCAGTGTCTCTGCAGGCTGAGCGAGGCGTGAGCTTCAGGTTTATAACTTCACACCTGAGGTCGGCGGGGGGTCACATGACATCATGTGTTGGCGGATCCTATTTTGTGTGAGTGTGTGTGTGTGTGTGTAACGTGGCATCTGTTCCTCACACAACATCTGCTCACACACTGACACATATATCGCTGTGAGTCTGATTCCCTCTCAGCCCTTTAACCAGGACACGGTCCCTGGAACCGGATCCGGTTTTAATAGACTTTAGCGGCTTTTTATTTTAGTTTCCAGCCGCCTCATGCATTTTATACGCTTCGTCGGAAGTTGTGTGTAGCATCAACACAGGGAACATGAGCTTAAACTAATCCGACATTACAACTTTAACCTAAACACCAGCTTCTTCCTGAAAATATGGAGCTATAGTTCCATCTCCTGTCTGCAGGGACATAAAAAAACATGAAATATTATATTATCATGCATAAATAGTATATAATAAAGTTTGGACTGTAGTTTTTTTAATGAACATGGGTCAGGGACAATCGTTCAGCCTTTCCTGAGCCCAGATTGAGCCTGAAGCGAAGGCGCCATCTACTGGATTCAGGATCCTGTGCGTTTTTAATGATTAATACTTCACTCTCTACCTAAATGGATGTTTCTATTCTCACCAATTTGTCTTCCATTTTGATAAAAAACACCCACTGATTAATTTTACATAATGACTCATCCTATGTAGTATTTAGTCTTAACTGTCTTAATCAGTTAGAATAATGAAGAAGTTTTCCCTTAATCTAAACGTGTAATTACAGTTTTCTAGCAGATAAATTCTATTAATAGAACAAAAGTGTATCTCACAAAAGTGAGAACTACCCTCACCAAATAAATACCAAATACCAAATAAAAGCCTGGTTTTAATTAACCACCAGGCCCAATTAAATGCACCCGGTACAGGTGTATTTAGGTAAATAACGGCCCGTTCCAAATAAAAGCCGCGTGGTTTTCCTTGCACAGATGCACCACCGCATCTCGTCCGCCCCACGCCACACACACACCTCTACCCCGCTGCACACACACACCTCTACCCCGCTGCACACACACCTCTACCGCGCCGCACACACACCTCTGCTGCCTGGTCTCAAATAAAAGCCCTGGCTGTTATTTGGTATTTTATGGTAGTTACAGAACATGATTGAAACAGTGATGTGTCTGATAATTATCATTTCACAAAAACAAACTAAAACACTTCAATAGATATGCAATCAAATAATGAGGCAACCATGAATGTGTCATCCATGGTATGGTTATTATTAACTTTCCCCCCTTTATTAAATATCATAATATCATGATGAATATAAAAAAAGAGCAACAAGAGCAGCTGCTGTGTGGGTGTAAAGAAAAGAAAGCAGAACATGGAATTTAAATATGTGAAATATAATCAGATAAATTCCTGGTAACAGCAAAAAAAAGAATTTCTATAATTGTGGGTGAAGTTTGTCATTTTTCAGCTGTCGCAACGTCGTACGCAACCTACAGGAAAACCAGTACACACACACACACACACACACACATACACACACACACACACACACACACACACACACACACACACACACACACACACACACACACACACACAATGAAGTCAGCAGAAGTGAAGCATGAACACACTCATAACCACAAACCCATTTTCAGAGAAACAGGAAATGTTTAAACTCAGACGAGGTGAAAATGACGCAGTTTTAAAACAAACATTTTATCCCTCCGCTCATAACAATGAAATAATAAAAAAAACGTCTGCTTCATTTTCATCTAGAGTGTAAATGCTTTGGTAAAGTGGATTTGTAGATAAAACTTAAACAGTCTTGACAATGGGGAAAATATATATGACCTTTTTTTTATTTTCTTATATATTTATATCCCTGAAATAAAACATTATTGATGCATAGTTTGTCCACAATTCATTAAAAACAAAAAAAGAACTGCATACATAATACATTTATAAAAAAGCGAATAAAGAGGCTGCAACATTATGAAAGTGAGTGGATTTAAACCAGAAAAAAACATGTAAGTCGACTCTTCTTTTCCTGAATGAATATGCTAAGGCCATCATTAGATTGTTAAGGTTTTGCACTAACTTCTGTTTTTTTGCCACAATCATTCATCTCATTTTCAGAGAATTTAAAAAAAAGAAAAGGGAAGTGAATAAAACAGAAGACAGGAAGCAGCTCTTCACAGTTTGACACCAGCAGTAACTCTTACTTTGTTTAAATAGAGATGAAGATTTTATTTTGAAAACCAAACCCTCATGCAGGTGGACAGACGAGGAGGAAGAGGAGGGAGTGAGGAAGAGGAGGGAGTGAGGAAGAGGAGGGAGTAAGGAAGAGGAGGGAGTGAGGAAGAGGAGGGAGTGAGGAAGAGGAGGGAGTGAGGAAGAGGAGGGAGTGATGAAGAGGAGAGAGTGAGGAAGAGGAGGGAGTGATGAAGAGGAGGGAGTGAGGAAGAGGAGGGAGTGATGAAGAGGAGGGAGTGAGGAAGAGGAGGGAGTGAGGAAGAGGACGTCGTGTCACACTCTCTGCGCTCTTGGAGCCTTCTTCCTGGGCTGAGGAAGAGGAGGAGGATGCTCTTCCTCATTGGCCACCGGGCTGGGAAGCTGTGAAGAGGGGGGAGGGGCAGGAGATCAGGTTACACTGTGAAGGGAGGGAAGGGGGCGGAGCCACCGGAGGATTCCCTCCTTACCTGTGCGGCGGGTCTCCTGGGGCTGGGGTGTGGTCGGCCGCCGCCGCCGCCGCCAGGAGTGGGCGGGGCCCTCGGCCGCTGCTTGGAGCGGGGCTGGTGGGGGCCGGCCGGCTGATGCTGCTGATGATGATGATGATGATGATGATGATGCTGAGGAGGATGCTGATGAGTCGGGTGGAGATAAAGGGAAGGCCGATTCGCTTCCTGGTGATGGGGCTCGTGTTCATTGGTCCAACCCAAGCGAAGCTCCTCCTCATCTGTGGAGTAAGGAACCAATCAAGACTTGACAACCTGTCACTCAGACTCAGACTAGCAGAGTTTACCTGCAACAACTTGTAATAAAAAGGCTGAAGGAATGTTTGTGTGTGTGTGTTAGCGCTGCAACGATTAATCAATGAATCGTTTTTTTAATCGATTAAAAGAAAATGTTATTTTCTGATTTCTATAATACATAGTAAACCTTTACACTAATTTATAAAAGGTTTTTGTCACTTTGATATGTTCTTAATTGACTAGTAATCCACATCATTATCATCAACAAATATCTTCCATCTAAGATCTCGCTCATGTGACTAGACGTGTGATCTGAATCCAAACCTACCTTTGAGTTTCATGCTTTTTTTCCGCCTGGCGCGGATGCAGCAGACGATGACGATGATAATCAGCAGCAGGACGAGTCCTGGAAGAGGAGCAGCGACACTGACCGACACGTTTAATGCACCACTTTATGAGGGATATATATGTCAGGGTAAAAGTTTACCTCCTCCGCCGGCCAGGATGCCCACCATTAACCAGAAGTCAAAGCCGAATAAAACGTCAGGGAAAACTGATGAACTGGGAAGCGTGCAGGTGTGTGTGACGGCGTCGCTGGTCGCGGACGACGCCACGTTGGACACGTTGCATCTGAACGAGTCTTTCACCGTGTCCGCGACTTTAAAGTCCAGCGTCTGACTCGGCCTCTTCATGGCCTCGTTGTTCCTGATCCATTCAAAGGTCAAACCCTTGACCTGCTTAAAAAATACAATTACGAGGATTTTATGTGCAGGAATTCAATGATACATGCACATGAATTCATTATGAAGGAAAAGTCGTTTTGTAGTTCGACTTCACTACTTCAGCATGTTCTTCTCACCTTGTTGTTAACCACGCAGATAAACTTGACGGCGTCATTGACACAGGCGAACTTGAGTGTCGGCTTCGGGGCGGCCTCTGATGAGTCAGCATTAAAACACACAAATTATGATGTGAGACTATCTATAATTAATGTGAACATGTTGAACACAGCTGTTGTTACTTACCTACTACACATAAATACTTGCTGGAGTCTTTTAGTATCAAACCCTCGGCGGAATAAACCTGGAAGGTGTAGTTCCCCACGTTGTTTTTATTCACGTTTGTCAGCTTGAAGGATCCGTCTGCATTGATGAGTTTTTTGTCCCCCACAATGACTTTGTCTTTAATTTGATAAAACACAGTCTTGCTCCCGGTCAGCCACCTCAAGCGGTGCGCGGCGTCCAGCTTGAAGTCCAAGGGGACGTTAAAGTTCTGGCCTTCCGCAGCATGGAGGTCACAGACTGTGGATCAGACGCAAAAACGGGAAAAAAAAGAATCATGTTCTAAACTATCACTGTGATTTCAATTAGTCCAAAACTGAGCAGAAGTATCTTGACTTTTCTTATTCCACTTACAGGTAATTTGACTTATTTCAGGTTTTTCAAAAAGAAAATCTGTAATATGAGATTAAAAAAAGAGATTATATATGGACTAGTTGTACCAAAAATAAATAAATTTTTAAGCAGTGCAGGTTAACGGTTTCACAATTATTTTCTTCTTCCAGCTGTTCCAGCGTTTAAAACTTATTTTACGTTTTTTCAATCTTAAAACACGATTAGCAGACGCTGTTTGTTTGATGTGCAGGAATTTCACATCGTGTGAAGTTAACCCACAGGATATGAGTTATTATTGATGAGGCTGAACATGAATACACATGAATAAAACCAATCAGTGGTTCGGGGTCTTCTGTGGAACCTTTTTTTTTTATTTGACATGGGTTAGTTTAGTATATGAGCAAGTTCAGAAAAATCTGAATCCATGGCATTAATACAGATACTTATGCTTATTTTTTGTAATCATATCTATTAATGTATTGTATTTATAGATCTCTTAAAGATCAAACACCACAAATCCACACAATAATATAATTAAGGAAGTACAAGTAAGTAATATATAGTTTAATATATCCCCAAAATTGATGTTAATACAATCATTTATGTGGCTCCCTAGCTCAGTTCTAATCAAACGCAAGCATTAGGAAAAACGAATCATTTCAAAGATTCTTTCAATTTTGACCTTTTTTTTAACTCAACACTTGCATGATTTAAAAAATATATTTTAATGAACAGTGAAAAAATCATATATTTAGTTTGGTTAATATTAGGAGACTATTTATTGACATTAAAACTAAGTTTCCAGTTATAGAGAAGTTCCTTTAGGCTATTCACAATATAACTGCATCATCTGCAAACAAGTTTATCCAAATTATGGATAAAGAGGAAATCTGTTCTTTTTTCCCACATTCATGTGACAACTTGCTCTGTTATGTGAAGTTATTTTAGGCAGCTTTTTCTTAGTTAAATTATGGATAGATCAAAGGTGATGTGAGACTTTTTCTATAATTATCTGAAACCACCATTACAGGATGTCACATCGACAGCAACCCCCTCGCTGTGTTCAGGCTGTGCGGTGTGCAAATTTTTTTCAAGTGACATGCAGTGCATGCAGAAAAGTAGATAGATTGGATGTACGTGATTTTTTTTTTGTCTTACACACTGCTCTGCTAACCACAGTATGTGTCGGAATTGCTGAAATATTTAATATACTTATTTCAATATATTCAATATATATTCCAAAGTTGAGGTTGATCCAACAAACAGAGAGATATGAGACAGATGAGGATTTCTAACCGTAAAAAACACGGAACAGTAATTACAGGAAGCAGCAGGAGTTCAGTCTTTTTCACATTATTATAAATCAGGAAAGTGACTAAACATCGAGTTTGACATTTAAAACACTTCGAGTTGTCTTTAACTGTTTCTCTTAAAATCCTAAAACAACTCTAATTGTCTAAGTGTTAAATTAATTCAAAAATCTATACAATTTGCTGCATTTATGTTTGATTTATAACATATATTCATGTAGTAAATCTTTCTTATTTCACCAGTTTATTATTCTTTCTGGTGTGACTGCTACTTCCTGTTCATCCTTCCTTCACTTCTCTGGTTCGGATCTATTTATATAGATTATAAATATTGATTTTTTTAACAAGTACAGTCAAGTGGATCAATCACTTTACTCTATATAAGATGTTTAATTTGATCTGAGGAACTCTTTCAAAGCAAACTAACCCTCAATCTTCTCAATTATTACTGTTTTTTCAGCTCCATGCACATTTATAATGTGAGTTTTCGGACGAACCGACCGTTTCGTACCACCAACATGTTTGTGATTTTCAAGGAAGTAAAATATGTTTGTGTGCAATATTATTACACAGTAGTAAAATAAATAATAATATGAAGTCCCCACAGGACAATAAATACCAATATTAAAAACATGGTAAAAACATAGTGTACCAGATAGTTTATCACCTAAATTGAATTAAGTTTAGTTTTATGTTTTAAGTGAATTAAATAAATTTAATTTATCTTTCTTTTATGGTTACACCACTTGAAATTTCAGCTCAGCACAGAAAATGTCGGCATCTCATTCTGAAGAAGTATATCAATCCTCTTGGTTACACTGTTTGACATTTCCTGTCTGAAATCACTCAAAATCTTGATTTTTTTGGTGAAATAAAATGCTGCAAATGCACTAAATGAGTAGAAACCCATATAACATACTGTAGTAGATTTAAAATAATGTAATAGTATCCTAATAGTACTCCTGTAATCGTGATGGATGGTATTTGTACCTGGGTGAGTGTCGGCCACGAAGCAGCAGAGCAGCAGCAGCAGGGCGCCCGCACACATCTTCAGCATCATCATCCTCGTCGCATTGAAGCTAAAAGATGAACAGCCGCGTTCCATTATCAAGGTTATTTCCTGTCAGAGCTGGTAGCTTGGCCCCTTTCGCGCGTCTGTGCGTGTGTGTGTGTGTGTGTGTGTGTGTGTATTTGTGCGTCTATTGTTTTCTAAAGGAAGTGATCCAAGAGGCCCCCCCCTGAAGAACAAAGCGAACAAAGTAAATGTCAAATTTAGCACAAAGGGAGAGAAGTGCTCGCTTATATTATATTCTACTTTTACTGCATACACATAAAAAAAACAACCACCTAAGCATTAACTTTTAGACCTCAAAGCAAAAGTTGACATTAGATTGAACCCGTTTTATGCACTTGTGTCGTTATCTCCTGAAAGCTTGAGCACTTTCTTGGTGTTAAAACTATTATTATTATCAATGAGAAGATTACTTATCTTACCTCTTTCAGACAAAAGACGCAGATCTTCCTCTCACGCTGATTCTAAAAGGTGGCAGATGTTGATGAGGATGATAAAGGGGCGAAAAAGCATGACGTTTAGGAAGGTGCAGTGTCCCACTTTTCTGTGTCGTGTTGTGTTGCTGCCACTCGACTGCCGGGAAACAGCCAGGTACGAGGAGATAAAATGTGATGAGGGCCCGCGTGTTTCGCAACTGAGTTCTCTTAGATTTTTCCATGAGATAACTGGCAAAAAGCTTCCATAAACGCCAGGAGCCTTTATTCTGACACTGATAAATACTTAGACTTAGTGGGAAACGTCCATAAAGTCTGCTCACAAAAACAATTGATCCTACATCTCCCATGATGCAATGCAACTCAAAAGCATCCTTTTTTATATTTAACAGAAAACGTTCACCACAGACACCGCGACAATATCAGAGTCTCATTCTAAAAAGTGTGGTGTAACCCTAAATAAATTAAAGGAATCTTTAACCCTTAAATAAATTAAAGGCATCTTAGTTTGTTTTCACAACCATAAGAACGAAAATATGGAGATTGACTGGACGAGTGATGACATCCTGAAAGGAACTGAGAAACTGGATCTGAGAGGGGGGGCAGGACTTTCTTTTCCTATTAAAGTTAGAGTTAAACAGAGATTTTTTTTTTTTTGCAGTATTTCGCTGCAGCTCCTGGTGATTTTCTCATAAATAATCATGAGCTACCGCATGACATCACAAAGTCGAGTACGAACCAGCTAAATTTATCCAGGCTGTTTGCATTTCTGAGGGGTTTTGATGCATGTGACACCCTTTTAAAACCACTAGAACCTATTTTAGATTGAAAAAAACTATTTTCGTTCGTGCCTATTTTCATCCTATTGGACCTTTAATCATGTGCTGTTTGCTGGCTCCTTTTTTTTGCATGTAGATCTTGAGGCAACGCAAACTACCAGGCCGCCTGATGAAGCGATAAACCCGAGTCCTGGTGTGGTTTTCACAGCTTAATGCCGCTTGATGAGCTGAAAAACACCTCATTGTCTCTGTTGCGTTTCACATCCTTTACGAGCACGGGTCTATTTTAGTTTCAGTTTGAGAAGCCTGCTTTGTTCCGTCTTCTTTCTGCTGCTGTTTGCATGCATGTGTGCTACAAAAAAACTAAACTCTCAATTAACAAAATATAAACCAGGATCATCTTATCAATAACTGGCAATGGTTGAAGGATTAATTCATCATGGCGCCACGTTGAAGTTACTATTATTATTTTTACTTATTATTATTTAGCATATTCTACAACCAGTAACAGTCACGTTCTTTACATAAAATACCTGTATTCAGGTGAAGGCAGATTCACACACATTCATTGATAAATTGAGGCACACGTGAGGATATTTTACCACAAGATGGCAACCTAACATTACAAATACATATAGCAGGCGCATAATGAGAGTAATCATAAATTCATGGAAGTTGGTGATTTAAAGAAAAAGAAATGTGTCTTACATTCTATATTCTATTCGATTTTTGCATAAATGTGCCGTGCACTTTGTGTGAACGGAGTTAAATATTAAAATACTTTCACATGTATTTAGTGATTAACAACAAGTAGTATTATAAACTCTAATAGTATAACACAGTCTGCATAATGAGTATTTTTACTGTATCTGTACTTTAAGTTTTCATTTTAAGTTCAGGACTTTTACTTGTTGAGTATTTTTTGATGACAGTATTTCTACTTCTACTGAAGTACATTAAATAATAATAGGGATAATAAAACCTTCCACATCAAAACCATATAATTTACTACACTGTAAAATGTGTTATAAAATGCACCAAACTGATAATAGAATGAATCATCTGTTATGAGTTGAGTAAATAATATTAACATGGAATATTTTTATATTAACATGTATGTGAATAAATACAGTATGTGGTTTATAATTGGTTCCATCCGTTTATTAAGCTCATTTATGTTGAATAGGAATTAAATATTACACAGGAATAAAACAGATGATATAGAAAAGAACACAGCTAAGTACACAGCCATATTCAGTTTGAGTTTACATTTTTATCTGCTTTTGTAGAAAACTAATATATTTAAGAATGATGGTGTTTATATACATCCTGAGTATGTTGTACTTACATAGCAGAAAAGCAGGAGTTTAGATAAAAGCGAAGCTGGTTTGCTATCTGTATATCTCTTCTATAAACCGTAGTATTAAATAAACGTTTCCAATTCGATTTATGCCAACTCCACTTCACACCAACACCAGGGGAAAACAGGCTGTCATGATGTGGCACAGACCTGCACACCAGCCCTTCTATAGGGGTCTATGGGGAAAATGAGTTTGGAGGTGCGAGTGGCCACCGGGAGAAAACTGGCGTGCTGCAGAGGGGGGCGGAGCTATATCCACGTCCAGGGTCCAGATCTGATCTTGTGACGGGGTGAGCCCAGGCCGACCGTTTGTGCGGCTGCGGGGGGACACAGATGATGACCCTGTTCGGCTAAATGGGCCTGTATAAATAGAGCAGTTATTTTTCCACTGCTGCCGTCCAACCTCGGGGGCCAAAAGGGCGCCACGGAAAACCCTGCGGACGCCTCGGGCCAATCGCGGCGCTCCGCGCTGACTTCATCATATCAAAGCGCTCTGAATAACTGCGGCCAATCAGACATTTCAGCAAGGCCGAACCCAGAGCAAATGTTTCTCTCTGGATGAGCGGTGATGAGAGCGTCCTTCAGCGAGAACGTTCCACCATCCTGACGTTCTTCACCTCTGAGCTGACATTGTCCGAACGCCAGACATACAACACCATGCTGAGATTAACAGATAATTCAATTTGCAATAATCCCAACTTAATTGGGCCTAGGGTGACCTAGGATGGCCTTCCAGGTTTATGATGCCGATTGTGAAATTGCGGCGTCACGAGCCGGGCCCGGGTGGCGTCTGTTGTTCCACGCCGCCCCGAAATTCCAGCGCGGTAAACGGTGTATGACGATGAGTGGAGTTCAGGTTGGCCTGCGTGTGTTTTCAGATATAATTACGCTTTGCTGTCATTATCGGAGCAAGTGTTGGCGTCGGGGCACATCCCTCGAGTGTAATAATGCAATTAGGGCCGCGGCTAACAAGTATTTTAACGGTCGATTGACCTATCAATGATTGCAACGGTCAATAGATTAGTAGTTTCTTCCATACAATGATCTAAAATGTCAATCAATGTTTCCCAAAGGTAAAGATTCATCCTAAAATGTCTTTTTTTTTCTGATTAATCGATTATAAAAAGAGTTGGTGAGTGTTTAATCATCTAATCTTTGCAGCTCTAGTATATACTAGCATACTCTTTGTTAGGCTTAGGCCCAAATATCACAGTTTACTATTTTGCCAATGTAATAGTTAGCAGCTAATTGATTAATCAATTAATCCTTAGAGTTCTACCTAACAGAGTAAAATAAGTAATCATATTGTGAAAAACTAAACATCATGCTAGGTTTGTTTCTGTTTCCATGGAACTGAATGGGGAGCACTGAGCTAGCTAACTCACAATGATACCCTTTTATATCATAATACCTTGATAAAAATACATTTTCATTCAGATTGAGCTTATAAAAGGTGCTTTTTTACACTGCATGTTGATGCTAAATCAGCTGTTTACAGGTAGCTGCTAGCTGCACTGCTACGCTAGAACCGTCCTTAGGTTGTTTTTGTACAACCTGTTGGACTCGTGCAGCTTGCCTTTGTGAATAGAGAAATCTTTTTATAGACTCACTTGTTGCTGCATCAATGGAAAGAATGTCCACTGTGCTCTAATGACGGCCGGTGATAACCACATTCAGTTATGCATTTAGTGGCTTGCACTATCTGCTTGGTACCGTTCGTAATCCTTGTTGGACTTCACGGCAGGAAAAGAGCAACTGACTCTGTTCAGTAATGATCTCTGAGTACATATTATTATATTAATACAATGGCTTTAACCTAATTTAACCATTAATATATATCCATCTATGATCTTTGTATTTCCTGCAGGGTCATGGGGGGTGGAGGTTATCCTAGCTCACATTGTCACACATCTCCATCTATAAATATTGACAGATAACAATCACATGTCCAGGTGAATTTCAGCTGTCAATGAAGCGAAGCTAACAGTGAGTATTTGGACAAGGGGAATGATTCACCATAAAAAACAATAAAGATCTGAAATATGCAATTTCCTTTTGCTTTACCTTTTTGTTGAAAATAATGTATTTACCATCCATATCTACATGTTTGAAGAAAACCATTAAACATATTAAACTGACAAATGTCAATGTGGTTTTATATGTTTCGAAAATACAGTTTAACTTAGGCTCTCTGTTTAGCATTAAGCTAACATTAAAGGAACGGGGTGTAGTTTCTAGTGCCATCTGGTGGTCAGTTTGCATATTGCAGCCAACCAAATTCAATTCATTTTATGGGCCAGATACAGAGCAATAGTTAATTAGTTTAGTTTGTATTTTCTGAGCCACAAAAAGCCACTGTTCCCTTTGAGAAAGTGACGTTTTTAAAGTTTTAAAAGTTTAAATGTTTCATCTGTGCTTGTTAAAGCGGAGAAACAAAGACTGATAAAGACTAATAGAGGAAGTTGCTAATGTTCCACTGCTTTTAATTTTGTTGCCATGTAATCCAGTCCATAAAACATTTCCCATTACTCACGGCAGGATTTATGGATTTATTTTCCTTCCTGTCGACAGCGTTGTTGGCTCGAAAAATAAAAAAATGTATCTTAAATAGCGTACTATAACCAGTTTTATTTTATTTTTTTAGCAAAGTGCCCTATCTGATCCCACGGTGATTTGAGTTGCCATTTTTGGAAGGAGCTCTCCAAAAATCCAGAGCGATGGCTTTGGGTTATTTTTAGCGGGCCGAGCGTCCCGGAGCATTCCGAATTTGAGGGATTGTCGGTGTCTCCGGGGAATGCCGCTCTTTGGAGACACCGGATTTGAGCGATTACATTGGAGACGGGACGGGGCGACGCCCATCAGGTGCGGCGGGTTTATTTCTGGTTGTTTTATGTGGATTTATTGGAGAATGGATGGAGTCCCCGGGATTAGTGTTACAACAGTAGCCTGCAGTGGTGACTTTTACTATCGTCCATGTTTGCGTTTCTGGTGTTTTATATTTAGGTTGGGTGCGTTCGATTAAGTTAGAGATCAGGTGTGAGCTTTGTGAATTGTTTATAGACGTGTGACAGGTGGATATTTAGAGGAGAATAAGAAAATGGCCGCTTGCTGTTTTGACTGTCCTCTATTAGCATTTCTTTTTGATAAAGGTCCCATATTGTCCACTACTGTATATCCCTAACATGATGTATGTGGTTTCAGAGCGCCCGATTTGGCCATTTCCTCAGTTTGATATGTGAATTTTCATCTACTCAGGCCTGTAGCAGCCATACAATCGGCCTTCTCTCACACTCATCCACGAGGTTTTCCAGAGTGAGTGTGGGAGAAGGCCGACTATATTGCTGCTAGATCATTCTATGCCGTTAAAATTAAAATATTAGACTGGGGAAATGGAAATTTTAAAACCACATACATCTTGTTAGGAATATATTTGTACCTTTTATGACAAAGAAATGCTAATAGCCACATAAAGATGTCAATTATGAAGTAAGCTGTATATAATCGCCCTCTGAGAGTCCCTAAGTATGCAGTAATAAATACAGGGCTTTCTTGAGAGGATATACTATAGCTGCTGGCATTATCACCTGCTTACACTCTATATGTGGAAGCAGGTGATAATGCACACACACGCACACACACACACGCACACACACCTCATTTGCATTCTGATGCAGCCACGACACGTTCAGGGACTTTGTACGTGACTTTTATGTGTTATGGTCTGTGTTATCATGATTAAATAGAACATTTTGCAGAGTACTGTGCAATAAATCCTGTCCAGGAATCTTTGTCGGTTTCCAAATCGTTTTTTTTTTCTGCTTCATGTCATGTGATCCGATTTCGGAGAATCATCCTGTGACTTGTGTTGTTCGCGGGGCTTTCAGGAACCCGAATCGGACGAAATCCCGCTTTTAGACGGAGGCCTCTGGGGGGAGAAGCGAGCGGTGGGGCTTCTCTGCATAGCTGGCTATATCTGGAGAGCTGAGAGGGGAACGGGGGGGGGGGGGTGGGGGGGGGAATGTGTGTGAAGCTGCCAACAGCAGCAGTGAGGCTTCCAGAGTAAACACATCTGATGGGGTAAACCTCCCTCTGTCCTTCTTCACCTCTAAATCGCCCCCTCTCCCTCTCTCTTTCTCTCTCATCCTCTATCCATCTATATCCCCCTCTCCCATGTTCAGTGCAACATGCATCATTAACGCTATTATATCGATGAGCACACGACGCTGGTGTGGTGATATAATGTCATATCATGTTTATGTGTCGGATGAATCAGGAGGTCAAAAGGCCTTTAACACTTCCTTCTGCTGACTAATGGTAAACATGTCTGCACCATTTACTGCGTTAGTGCTGGTGTTATTCTGCATCAACGCTTTCCTCCTGAAACATCAGATCAGATGGAATAATAATTAATACTTCTGTAGAAGTTATAGTATCATCTCAAGTGACTTTTTAATTCTCTCTTGAATTTTTTTCTTCTTCACTTCACTCAAACTGTAAAACTTCATAAAAATTTCATACTTTTGCTTTTAGATTATTATTTTTTTTTATTTTCCATTTAAATAATTCATATAATTACCTTATTTGTCTATTACTGTCCCATTTTTTTTTAGAATTTTTCCATTTATTTATTAATTTAAAATATATGTATTTATACATGTATTTGTTACCCTATTCATTTTCACCTCAATATATAAAATGGAAAATCGAATTTTAAATAATAATAATAAAAAAAATCATGTGAAAATGAAAAATAATACACAAATAATAGAGAATAAATACAACTAAATTAAAATACATTTATTTATGTTAGATTTTGGCGTCTCAGCAAATGGTTCTACATTCTATCATTGTGTAATTATAGTGAAATGATTTACCTAAAGTATAGAAATAAAAGTAATGAAAAAGCTTTTATGAAGAGGTGTCAAAAGTCTACCTGTTTATTGCTCAGGTAGAAGTATAAATACTAGAATTTAAAATACTTCTGTAGAATCAGGTGTCAAAACCGCTTACAGTCCAACATATGAGCCGTGATCACTTTTTGTCATTTATAAGTTATCTTACCAGTGATGAGGACGTGATGTGTCTTACCTTTGTGTGGTTTCCTGTATCAGGGTTTTTTTGCTTCCTCACTGCATCATCTTCCTCCGTTTTCTGGTTTTAGGTCAGAGCGGTTTGGCTGAGTGTTTTCACCATGTAAGGCTGCGAGCGCTGCTGCACCACTCCTGGGACAGGAAAAAAAAGAAAAGAATGAAATAACAGTTCGATGTTGGAACATTTTATATTAGTTTTCAACTGGAAACGAGAGCGCTTATGCAGGGACGTTACACACAACACAACGGGAGTCAGAACTAGACAGAAGTCAAAGTCTGTATTGTGGTGGTGTCATTTAACCACACAGGAGTTAATGAGGAGGTAATGAAAAGATAATTCTGTTAATTACACAGTTTGACGTTAGATTGACATTTACAGTCACGCTGGTTGTCAGCTGGCTCTGGACGAATATTCTAAAATGTCATTATGATCATCAAGAGTTAAAAATCCCTGTTCCATGTGTGGTGCAGGGTTCACACGCTTTTTCTCTCCCAAGACGCGTTCGTGGACCCTCAGGAAATCTCAGCACTGCCACCTAACAGAACAGAACCCGGGCCTAAACTCATGAACCTGTTGTTACATCACACAGGAGCAATAACTATAATTGCATGTACCTCCTCATCTCGTATTTCCATGTCTTACATAATGCAGACTACAGAACAGCTCAACTTTTAGGAACTAAGAGGTCATGGCTGTGACGCGTGATGGAGATTTTTGCGTTACAACGTCTTAAACCTCCAGTCGACATTTATCTGGTGTTTGGAGCGAGCGGCCTCGTCCTGGTCGCTGACTGACGTCCTGTTTACGCGCGCCTTCCCCTTATAAGGAAGACGCAATGCTTTCTGGGCCGCGACAGCAAGGGGTTATTTTTACTTTTCCGCATTTTTTTTTTTAACCCATTGTTTCATCTTTTTTATTTCTCCCCGGGTGGAGGATGCGTTCCAGGACATCACACACAGAGACACGCATCCAAAACCCTCATATTAAGTAATTATCAAGAACATCTGCTATTTCAGACAGTTAAAGAAGTACTTTTCATTTAATATTTAAAATAAATTAAATTTAAAAATAAATTTTATTTTAAATATTAAAATAAAAATATTTAAAATAAAGTTTTTATTACCTTTTTTTTAAATATTTTTATTTTATTTTTATTTATTAATTCATTCATGGTACTTTGACCTTTTTTAAAATGATTTATGTATTATTTTTCTTATTATTTATTCACTTTTTTAATCCTGTTATAAGATAAGATAAGATTTTAAGACTTTATTGATCCCACAACGGGGAAATTTGTTTGTTTGCAACGTACAGAGTAAAGAAAAAGAAAAGAAAAGCTATAAAAAAAAAATACACAACACTATGTACACAATTTGTAGAATTTGTTGATCTGCATACACAGTATGTATTATGGACATAGAATGGAGAGAAAATACTAATAAATAGCAAGAAAAAAGGTATGCATAAGCAAAGCATATATACATACATACATGCACGTACACACATATTTACATATTTGTATATAAATACACACATACACACATGTACACATACATAGCTAATGCATACATTAAGGAGGAAAACATTATACTGATGATATTGATGATTTATTGAGTTTAATTTTTAATATTGAGCATTGTGTGTGTGTGTGTTTGACTCACTGCTTGATTAAACACATTCTACATGATGCAGCCAGAAAAGCATTGATTTATTCTCCAAAAAAAAAAAAAAAAAAAGACTTTTGGATGTTGTCAGAGGTTGGAACAATGTCGGTGGAAATGGTTTCGTCCCAGAGGATCGATTCTGCGAGCCCCGGCTGATGCGTTCGCGGCCAAACTGTATATTTAGACGCGCCGTCATCAGCTGTTCACACACACACACACACACACACACACACACACACACACACGGCCTGCCAGGATGACGGAGACAATGGAGCCGCTTTCGCTGTGATGCGCCGCCTGTTGCACACGCTTCACGGATGCGTTGAACAAAGGATGTGGAATCCTCTACTGTTGTTCAGGGGAAGCGAGGACAAGCTACTGTAGAAACATCAATTTCAACAACATTTTTTTATAAAATTCATCATGCTTTTTCACGCTTCATTTACACCTGCAGCAGCAATACAGTCTGCCTTCTCACACTGGAAGTCCCTGTTTGTCTCAGTGTCACAGTTTTCTGCAGCTTTTTCAAATGCATGCGTAGGTGTTATGTAATATTTACTGCACTTAATTGGCTTAGAAAAGCTGGAAATCGCTCACATGCAGCTACAACTTTAGCCCGACAATGTGCACATTGTTCACCTCAGCGCACGCAGGATGTGACAGTAACCCTAAACACTTTGTACCAGATAGTTTATCTAAGTGTTAAATCAGCAAAATTACAGGTTGAAAAATGCATATTGTAAAAATTACTATTATGATCTCAAATTAGTTGCAAAGGTGAAAACTGAATGTTAAGCTTAAAACCTTTAATGGAACTGGGAGAGCAGATAAATAAAATCACATGACATCAAATAGTTTTATATTTAATGTGGACGTTTTGTGTCAAAAAATTACACAAAATCATGATTTTTTGTAGAAAAGACATGACACAAATGGACTTTTAAAGTAACAAGAATACAAACGGAAAATGTAAATTGTTTAGAGACCTGATGAATGAATTTCAGGGGATGTCACACCATTGACTTCCTGTCCTGGTGTGACATCACAATGGGGGCCTTTTCTAAACGGCTCGCGTGTGACCAGACAACAAACCCCAGTTTGAGTTTATTTCCCAGTTTGAGTGTTTTTTTTTCTCCATCTGAAACCGTGCGTGACGTCGAGTTAAGCTCAGGGGTCGCGTGACCTAAAACACGTAACGTCAAACACAAACGTGTGTTTTAGCTGCTGGCCGCAGCGCGTCCCGCGTGTCCCGCCCCGGACCTGGTCGACCTTGGTGTATCCCTGCTCCGCTGAAGTCTTTTCTGGGATGTCCTGCCTCCCCCCCCCCCCTCTCTCTCTCATTGTGTCTACAGCCGCTGACAGAGCTGCATATCTGACATTTCTGCCTCAATCTGCCACCAGCTCTCATCGCACGCTTCCCGTCTGCGAGGTAAGAACCAGCATCCACAGAGATGACTCAGAAAAGCCTTAATTCATTAATTACATGTATGTCCAATGATTTAGTCAGAGCCTGTTGATGCTTCACGGGGTTTTAAAAGGTAGAGAGAATAAAAGCAGGCTTTACTTTATGTTAGCACATGTGTGAGCTACTGATTTCTTTTATATATATATGAATATTGTTGTGGAAAAATCAGCTCCAGAGGGGCAAGAGGAGGGGAACGGAAAACTGGACTGAATCTCCCGGAGGGATAAACACTTCTTACATTCCCGCCCGGAGCACATATTTTATTTTGGAAAAAGTCGAGGAGCCAAATCCACTTTGAGAATCGATTCTTGTCCTGTGGTTTTTAAATAACCGCAAAATAGCCACTCATATAAAAACAAAATCATCATCAATCTAACTATTGACTAATAATAAATTATCAGAAACAACCTCTAGTTATGTCAATAAAAGTTATTCCACATGCTGTCAACTAGTGTTTTATTCTAGGTGGATTCACTATAGCATAAATAGCACAAAATCATGATTTTTTGTAAAAATAAATGACAAGTAAAGGAGGAGAACATGTTCATTCTGGGAGACGTGGGATGAAGACTTTAAGACGTTTACTGTATAAATAATGGAAGCAGCGGCGCCCAGCTGTTATCAGCATCATGTGATGCCCCACTTAGAATAACAGGTCAGCCATGTTTCCTGTGTAACCCACATATCAGCACGACAGCTGTCACTGCGCTGTTTAGGTTTTCCCTCTGCAATCAACTTATCGCTTTTTGAGCACTTCAGGTGTTCATATGTAAAAAAAATAACATGTGTAGTTATATGGGAGCATGGGAATGTGTGTGTGTGTGTGTGTGTGTGTGTGTGTGTGTACCTGTACGTGTGTGACAACAGCGAGCCGCGTTGACATGCGATGATAAAACTCACACCCACGGAATGGCTGGCATCCAGAAGTCCTGACACACACACACACACACACACACACACACACTTCAGTACTTTTTACTTTTTAAATTTGCATTGATCACGTCTCGCAAAATACACATTTTGTGTTCATGTTAATAATAATAATAATCTATCTGGTTCCACTGAAGAATTTCAGCTTAACATTCAGTGTTCATTAAAAAATTCTTGATTCTACAACTAATTTAAGATCAGAATAATAATTTTTACATTTGTTTTAAAGCAAATGGGCCTTTTTCAACTTAAAATGTGCTGATTTAACACTTTTCGTTGCCACAAGGGATAAAATAAACTGTTTAATCAGACAAAAATAAACTACCTTTACCTAAGGCTTTAACCTAAATAACGTTGGCGCGCGTCAATCAACATGGCGGCGGTGGCGTTTCGCCGTCTAGATGCGTCCAGCTGCCGCGCTCCGTCCCGACGTCGGCTGTTCACGTTAATTACATGACAAATCTAACGGCCGACAGCTGCCGCCATGATGAAAACCTCCAATTGGCTTGTTGGGTTTAAACAAGGCCGGAGTGTGTGTGTGTGTGTGTGTGTGTGTGTGTGTGTGTGTGTGTGATGGATTCATAAATTCCTCAGTGTCTTTGACCCTCTATTGCATGATTTATTGTTTAGACATAATAAAAAAATGTCAATTGGACTCCATTAGGTTGTTGCCGAGGAATTTGCATATTGTTTCCATATGACAAAAAAAATCTTAAAACGCAAGAAAAAAAAAACAAAAATGTAAAAAAATAAATAAATAATATTGAGTTCAGTTTTTCATTTGGTGAAAAGTTCCCAAAATTCTGAATAAAAGATTTAGTTATGGAATATCTATAAACAAAATGGACTGGTCATGTGACCTCGTAAATTGTATGCCTTCAAAATAAAAGCCCCATTTTCACACCATTAGAAATGAGGATTACTGGCACGCTGGCCGCACAGTGGAACAGCTGACCGCTCTCTGGAGAGAAATGTTTGATGCTTATCGCTCAGCGTGTGGGCGAGCGGGCAGGTGGGGGGTCAGGTGGGTGGGTGGGGGCGGGGTTTGGCGTGGGCCCGCTTCCTGTCAATCACGGCCTTGAGTTGCCTGAGCCCGCTTTAACCCCAAGGTCGCGCCCTGTCACAGGAGGTTGAATTGAAATGAACCGGGGTTTCGAGTGATTCCTGGGGGGCCCCTGGAGGCGCGCCGGGGATCATGGGTATTTATGGGTTTTTTTTAAAACTCAAAGGGAGTAGGAGCTGCAGTTCTCCCCACGGACACTAGATGGCAGCACAATGAAATGATCAGATTTTATAAAACAATATTTCACACCAGGAGATTGAATATTAAACTAAATTATTATAATTAGGTACTTTATTATGAAATGTATGATAAAGTGCTGCAAAATTCATAGTCATGACTATTGCTGCAACTAACAACTAGTGTGATATGATATGAATTATTGAAATGATTAATCAATTAGTTGGAGATTCAACCCAGAATTTGGATATTGAATTGATGATCAAAACTTCAGGATAATTGTGTTTTACACATCTATGGAAATGAATTGTGGAGTTCTCCCACAGGGTATGAGAAAGTGTGTGTGTGTGTGTGTGTGAAGTGATAATGGGTCGTGGGTCATGGGCTGATTAAGGGGCGAAGAAACAAAGCGAAACGATAAAAATAGACGTGTTGAAAAGCGCGCTGGAGGCGTTGAAAACTCACAGATAGACGGCGCTGTGACGGGAGTTTTAGTCTCGCTCCCAAACCTCGGCCCCGGGTGCGACGGCGGGACGGCTCAAGCCCAGATTACCGGGTCCAGAACAGGCTTCTCTGGTAGCAGGAATCCAAAGCCGGGCATTGTCCCGGCGGCCATTTAATCTCCCGTTTTAAAAATAGTATAAAACAGAGGCGGCGACGCTAACAGTCACCTTGGTGCGGTGACTTTGGTTTGGGACAAGATCAGATGACGAAAGGGGGATTTGTCCAGAGCCCGTGGCCACTTGTTTAGAATTTCAGCTCAGATTTTGCTGTTATGACCATCATCGCCTCTTTAGTTATTATTAAAAACAACCTAAATGTCACTTATAAGGTTTTTTCCTCAACTCAGACAAAAGGTTTTAAGCACAAAAAAAGTGCTTCCTGTCACATGATGTCATCGACTTCCTGCCACGAGAACAATTTACTTAAATTAATTCTATTTTTAATATGGTCATATGTTTTCTTCCCTCCTGTCCCTTACGAAAATTAACCATGGCTTTACCATGGGAAATACCGTGGTTTTACCATGGTTTTTTGGGTAACCATGGTTAACCATGGTTTTTTTGTGGTAACCATGGTTATACTATGGTTTTTATGTAGTAACCATGGTTCTACCATGGTTTTTGGATACCATAGTATTACTATGGTTGGTTCATGGTACTTCCAAAAACCATGGTAGAACCATGGTTACTACATAAAAACCATAGTATAACCATGGTTACCACAAAAAAACCATGGTAAACCATGACCCAAAAAACCATGGTAAAACCACGGTATTTCCCATGGTAAAACCATGGTTAATTTTCGTAAGGGGTTTGCTAAATTTAACATGACTTTATCATAGTTCTTTACATGAGAAGCAGGGAGGAAATGTGTATGTAGGTGTGTTTAATAAAGTTTTACCTGATTTGACCTATGAACTAAAACTAATTTGACTCCCCTGCTCTAGAATAACCATGAAAAAGAATCTTGCACATGGGATAAATATATATGTATATATATTTTTTTTTTAATCTTTATGTGCATATTCGTGCAAGCAACAACTAAACTGTGGCAACAGGCCTGTTTCACTGTGGGGGGCCACACGTGTGAACCGATGCTCTTCTTCTCATTCAGCCGCTTTTCTCTCCTCTTTCCCGTCAGAAACAGGAGAAGAGCCCGACAGAAGCCGGAATCTCCTCCCGCTGATCCCGCCTCCGCCCGGATCCGCCTGCCAGGCCCTTCCTCCCCCCTCCCCCCTTTCGCCCGCCTCCTACTCCTCCCCCCCTCCGTTCAAAATCTAGCCCCGCCGCCGCCGCCGTCCCCGATGGAGCGCGTCCAGCACATGACCAAGTCGGCCATCCGCCGGGCGTCCCAGATCGAGGTGAACCCCCAGGCCAAGCGGAACCTGCAGGAGCTCTTCGTCAACTTCACCCTCATCCTCATCTGCCTGCTGCTCATCTACATCATCGTGCTGCTGAGCAGCTGAGGGGGGGCCGCCCCCCCACCCCCGCGGCTTCCAGCTGTTTCCTTCAGTACTGTGTGTGTGTGTGTGTGTGTACAATCCAGCTAAAACATGTTTGCTGCTTCACTATTAAAATGTGCAAAACACCCAAATATCAGCTGATGTGTTACTGACTGACAAATCGTTGTATCAGCAGAAAATCCTCTCAATGAATTTTATTTGTTGAACAAGCGTAATGTTTTCTGCCGTCTGGATGATGGAGTTGTGAATTACTTTCTCCACAAACAATATTTTGTCCTGGTTGGATCGTCACTGCAGAAAGTTTAACAACTACACACTTTTTTTGTTTCAGAGAAAGTGAAATTTAACATTAAAACTCAGAATCTGCAGCGAAAATGTTCAAATCTGTGGGATCAGTTTGGAATCAGTCAGAAATGATCTGTCAAATAGGACCCACTTCCATTTAGGATTCTGTGCACTGGAGATGTTAATGTCCTGTAACTGAATGGAGATTTAAGGTCATGACCTTGTGCATGCTTTAATACATGCTGATTTATATGAATTAAATATGTGAGAAGGTTTACTGGTGAGCACTGCTGTCTGGTTACTGCTTTAAAGGTCGCGTCTTCCCGAGCGCACGAGATCGATGCATCTCGCCCTGAACACAGGATTCCTGCACATCCCTGCCTGGCCTTGACGGGGAGGCAGACAGACGCTCCTATCAGAGATGGACGCCTAAAACACTCGCCCACAGACGGACGGCCTGTCCCAGGCTGTGACATATTGCAGGTGGCCGTGAACCCGGGTCACACTGGTCACAATCCATTAAAAAACGAATGGTGCTCTGGAGGGAAACAACGGACATCATGCAGAGCGACGTCTTCACCTCAGTGTGAAGTTTGCTCCGTCATGTGCTCCCTGTGCCTGTGGGCTAATCCTGGATCAGCATTGCGGTAGATCAGTGCGTAATTGGTATCTTTTTATGAGCGGGATAAAGCACAAAGCAACTCAGAGGCCGTAGATGTGACCTGGAAAAAACGCTCTTTCGAGGAATGCTACAAACTATCTGCCCGATCTATAACATTAATGCACTTCGCAGCCGTTCAATTTGCCCAAAGAAGCCGGGCTAAACAGAGCGAACAATGGAGGCACGGCGAAGTATTGATAAAAGGCTCTTCTTGAATTAAATATTAATCCTGTTCGCTAAGAAGGGATTACTGTAGTACACGTATCAGTTAAGCAGCTCACGCTGAGAGGGAAGAGGGGAAGGCAAAGACAGAAGGTGCGAGTGGAGTGGGAAAGAATTCCTGCTTGTTGCCATATCCTGCACCGCTGCATCATTAAGTGCCCCCCCCTGCAGGGCAGCAGGCATGCAGCATAAAGATGAATGTGTATGGTATAGTGTATAGTATACGGCTTCCTGCTGCAACAAATGTCACTGCCGAGCATCCATCACACACACACACACACACACATGATTTGGTTACTTGGCAACATCCTTTTCAAGGTAAATAGGTGCTATAAAAAAAAAGGAAAGCGCTATATAAGTAAAAGGGGGGGGGGCGCCTCCGCGAGATGCTGCAGCCCCGCCTCCGTCTGGCGTCGCTGGTTAACGGCCTTTGTTAGGGGCTGATGGCGCCGCTGCAAACTTCAGTGTCTCATAGCTGCAGAGCCACAGGGGAAACATCCCAGCTCACTCACCTGCTACTTCACAGTATTTGCTCCCCCCTAATGCTGCATACACATTCATATTAAAAAAACAAAAAATGTGAATGAAACCCAAGTCTCTAAGTGAATGTAGTGGTGCAGGAACAAACTAGTTGATAATGATAGATTACCTACATTTTATAGTTTGTCATAATAACAGATATTCAGCCGCTGTTTTTTTTTTTTTTTCCACGAAACAAATGATAGATTTTGAGGTTTCATGCACATTTAGGCCACGCGTGGTCAGCAAAATCTCCTTAGTTTCCTCTTTTTATATTATATTATATTCAGTTAAATAATTGTAAATTGATTGTAGAGAGCATTCGTGGGTTTGGTCAGTGCTAAAGTCTAAAGGCGATGTTAATAAATGCCCGTGTGTCTATTAGAGAACATAAAAACCCAACGAGCCACAAACACACACTCACTGTATGCGGAGAGCTGTAATTGAAACGTGTTAATAAGCAGGAGCTCTGTGGATGGAATTGGCCCTGTACAGTACAAACTACAAACATGCACTAATTAAATGTGTAATTATGGTGAATATGGCTCTGTCAACACAGGCTTTCTAAATAACTGTCACTATGAGCTACAAGCAGCTGCTAATTAGCAAGAAATGTGAAAATGGAGGGCATTAATCACACGTACACGCCTCTCTGTGTGTCTGCAGAGCAGTGTGTGTGTGTGTGTGTGGGGGGGGATTGAGGAGGGGTGTAATTACATAAAGCAACCAGCAGAGGGCAGAATACACAAGCTTATTCTGTGAGGTGCCACATTTATGAAAGTCATTTCCCTTTAAAATAATGCAAATTTGATGATGTTTGAAATCCAAATATGCAAATGAATCCTTGCTTCACATATATTGTATTAGTTTGCATTTAATTTCTTAGCTTTTCTATGTTATTCTCTCATTGCTCTTAGTGTGGGTTGTGATTCAACTCCTTTGTCTGGTGCACAGACATCAGCTAGAGAACTTCAGCTGGTGCAGAGTTACACTGTGACATCTGGAATAAATTAACGTGAAACAGACGTGGATGTAACCGTCTGACAACGCCCTCAGTTTTCTCTGGGGGGGGAATTTCCTAATTGGACAGCGAATCAGCAGCAGGTAATTCATCACCGGGCGTCACGTTTAATTGCCTCGTTGAAGCCGCCGATGTCTGCGCGTTGTTTTTCATGAAAAGGTCATGTGCATCCGCGTCCACAGGGAGTGTAGATGGTAAATGGGTTGCCCTCATACAGTCATCCGACCAATCAGAGGGCTTCGCACTACAAGTGTCTGTCCAACCTTTCACACACACACACACACATATGCACACACACACACACACTCATACAGTGGCTGCAACACATCAGGATGCACAGTAAAAAAACAGGAGTTGCGTTTCTTGCAGAACTTTAATTCTATTGGTGCAGTTTTATTTCCTGATAATTGTTGCAGAGAGCAGACGTGACTTACGAGCGGGATGTTTGTGGGTCGCACGCAGCGGGCCGCGCTATCCTCGCTGGTATTGGCTTCCTGGGGGAATAGCCCTTTAAATGTTTCATGATTTCGGGGACGTGCAGCTGCAGCTTCGACGTGTCGGCTGAGTGACAGGAAGTGCGCCTTCCAAAATAAAAGACTTGTTATGGATGAGAGATGAAGGGGGGGGTGAAGGCCGCGAAGAGCAAATGAAGAAACAGGCTACAGAAAGGCATCATCAAAAAGCGCAGCCAAGACTCGACGTATTCCCCCGACTCCCCGAGACGCTCTTTTGATGCCCGAACCAACTTTTTTTTTTTTTATCTCTCCTCTCTTTCCACCCATCCCTTCTCCTTCCCTCCATCGCTCGATGCGCTGCCGATGAATTGGAAAAAGAAAGTGTGTCAGCCGGCGGGCGGGGAAAGGGGAGAAGGAGAAAGAAAAGACATCAGAAAGAATTCATTCAGCGAGTTTCTCTGCATCCTGAGTTTTAATTGGGTCGTTTTTTAAGGGGTTGAGGACGCAGCTTTGTCCACTCGGGGTCAACAGACGCAAACAGAAAGAAAAAAGGGCGACTTATCGATAAGCCGGCCGCTTCACATTCCCAGAAGCCCTTGTTTTTTGGGTTTTTTTTTCAGCTCTAAACCCTTCCAGTGGATGCAGGAAGCCGTGGAAGCTGCTGTTGCTATGCGACTGCTGCAGGCCTGTTTGGAACCACTACACTAAAAAAAAAAAAAAAAAAAAAAAAAAAAAAAAAAAAAAAGTTGAGATGTGCTTCAACCGGCGGCTCACGAGTCGACTCGTGTTCCCAGCCGCTGCAGCTGGTTGTGTAACCGCACCGCTGTAATTTAGCTTCGAAGGGATGACGGGAGTTATGCAAATTTAATATAACCTCCATTACATTCATGAACAGATAATTCATCCCTGTGCTTTTATGACAGCGATACATCTCGCTTGACAGGGCTTCACTGTTTCCTGCTGAATAAAACAAAAATTAACGCTCATGAAGGACGGTGTCTGCTGTGGTTTGGATGTGAGCGGGAAGGGCTGTCTTCCTTTTGTTCCGATAACCTTTGCCTGACTTGTTTTACGGCCCTGTGACTCGGCAGCTTGTTTGTCTCTGTCACCCCCCCACCATGACTACCTTTACCCCCCTCTGAGAGAGGCGTTACGCGTGTCTGTTTCCTAAAATAAGGACGTTCTTTGTTGTTTCCCCACAAAGAAACCTGACAGAAGTTGAAGAGCAGGAGGATGCGTGTGTTTTATTTTCGTTAAGCTGTGATCTGGGGACCTGGTGCACGAGAGAAGCAGTTTGACAGCAGAAGAAACGCTTTGCAAACCTTTGGATGTGATCATACTGTTCAGTGCACGCTGCGTGTGGAGAAACAAACCTATTTTTACTAGCCAACCGGTTTTGAGCTAAACTTTAGCCTTGAGTTTTCCCTTTAATCCAGTGTAGTGCCCATTTCACTAAATAAGGATGCACATCATTGTACCGTGAGGGAGCTGTTTTCAAAAGTTGAGCCTGATCCGACCAAAGGGCGGAGAGATGTGTGAGCCACAGACTGACAGATATATATATATATATAACAGAGTTGATTAGCTTAATGATAAACTGCTCAAAGATACCTTTGGGGTCAGAACCCTCTAAATGCGTTATAAATACTCCATAGGGAGCGGAGATTAAAAATGGATGGCGTGGAACCCCCCGGGGGGGGGGAATCAGTATTGTATGAAGGCATCCCATCAGGCCGTAGGAGGCTTCTCATCTAAACGGTCGAGGTGCGCTGCAAGTGACAAAGTGTTTGGAGTTATTGGAAACAGGTAAAAAAAAAAGAAAAGGGTATTTTTTAAGTTTAAATACATAGTTCATAATCCATTTGATTGACTGAAATTACATTTAGTGTCTAGAAAAGAGAAGAAGTAAAGCATCTTCTTCTTCTTTGTCATTTTCTTGCATTAAAATTGCCTATAAGTCAAATAAATGACTGAATGATTGTGTTTTAGTGGCAGGATGATGCAGCAGTGGTTGTTGCAACTATCTATCTATTAATTTGGCCAAAAAAAAATGACTTAGGCAAATATATCAATGCACTGTAGCTTTAAGAATGTTTTTCTCTGAAGACTGAATGGAAAAAAACAAATAGTGGTGCGTATCACCGCTCCCATAGAGGCTTGATTTATGACAGACACAATCACCCAGTGAGTTGCATGCTCTGATTACCTATACCCACAATGCACTCAAAGTTAATTAAAGGCGATGTATTATTAACACGCGATGGTTAACGCAGGTACGCGGCGGATTGATCCACATTTTTTTTCCCCACTCGCTTTCTTTTTTTTTTTAAAGTTGAAAAACAACATTGAAGTAAAGCGCCGTTGTGTGTGTGTGTGTGTGTGTTGCAGGATTCAGAATTACCCCTATGCAGGTCCCTTCGGTGGCTCCGACCTCCTTCTAATGGCCTAATTACAATCATTAGCTGCAAAACAGGAAACTCCCTTTGTGAGCGCACGCTCCGCAGCAATGGTAAAAACTGGTCCTGAATATTCAACTCTAACTCGGAGAGAAAGAACCTTTATATTTAGCTTTAACACAGGCTGACCCTCTATAACACAACAGTACATTATTCATTAAATCAACTACTGTAAAGCAGTTCAAAGAGAATATATCAGTGAATACAGTAAAGCATAGCATACCCCCAAGGCTGCCAGAAACATGAAAAATTATATAAAGTACGATGAACCGGGCAAAGGTCATAGGTTAAATCAATTGGCTTGATGCATGCTCACAATACCAAATACACAGGTGCAACGTATATGGTTTTATTTGATGGTTTAACATGATAATCTATTGAAAAAGGAAGAGGAACATACAGAGATATACAGTATAAATCTAAGCCTAAATACATTTTGTGGCAGCACAGAACATTTCACATTCCATTATGGGACCAAGGCCATACAACACCTGAAAGTCTGAACATGACTTCTCTTTTTTTTTGTTAGGTTTTTTTTTATATTTTATTTTATTTTAACATAGGCTCACATGGCATAGTGTCATAGTCTAAAATGAGCAGTTGGCAGCTCATAATTAAGTTTGCAAAATATCTATATATATATATATGTATGCTTTTTTTTAAAAATCCCAAGTTACGAATTGTAGTTGCATGCATGATAAACAAGTATCTAGAGTCGTTTCAGTTTGGTATTAAATGAAGAATAATAAAAAAAAAGAGATAAAAGATATTGTTTTATATCTCACCACATGACCTGAAAGTAATAGTTTAAATCAGAATGAAGCGGAAGCAGGAAGATCCATATTCGCATTTTGCCGTGTAAAACAGTTCTTTTCTAGCTTCTTGTCTTATTTACACAACACGGAAGCCACGTAAACTGTTTTAGCATTTCAAAAATGTCATAAATACACATTTGATCCCCCTGAACTTCACTTTTTTGTGTTTTTTTTTTTAAGAACAAAGTCAGACGTCCCTGCTCTCGCCTCGTCATTCCCTTCTTTAACTTCCAGCTTTCTCATATCCCGTCTACACAGTAGAAAACTGGACAAGAAACCAGGGGGGGGGGGGGGGTGCACGGGGGGGTCACTTGAACGTGGAATCACCTGGAGCCCTATGTGAATCAGGGTTGAGGTCAATTCTCAAAGTAAATTGCAGCTGTGCAGCAACAATCCCAAGTACGATACATTCATTTCTTAGTCATACATCAGACTGTACATATTTTTTTATCTTAAAGTTCAACTGATGCCAGCTCATCAATCACGACAGTTATTATTATTATTATTATAATTTATCATCCTACATGTATTCTTGTACATGCATCAAACATCAGTGTGTGTGCTTCAAATTTACATCTGTGGAACGGCACAGCTCATCATAAGGAGAAGGGGGGGGGGTGTTTTAATCCACTAAACCATTACGCTGTCTATTTCTCATGTCTTTTTGTATTTCTCATACACACACGCACACACACGCATGCACATGCACGCACGCGCGTTACATTCCGATGGAGAAACGATGACCATGGCTCATTATCCTCTCCCTGAAGAATGGATCTGATACATTCAATGCGAGTGTGTGTGCTTATTGGAATCGGTGATCCACGTGCATCGCCCGGCCGCCGTTTTTTTTTTTTTTTTTTTGCACACGGCGGCTCTGAAAGGTGAAGATGGACAGTGGAGAAGGAATCTACCCATGCTTGAACCGATCTGTTCAATCCGTGTCTTTTCTTCTTCTTCTTTTTTTTTTACATCACAACCACAAAATCTCCCATTATTAGATGCTCTTCACTTTGGGTTGTACACACAGCAGATATATACATGTATGTATATACACACCTATGTACAAAAAAACTAAAAATGACTATCACCATATCACCAAAAGAAAGACGGGTAAGGAAATCGAATGAACACCTGAAGACACAGAGTACAAAAATATTCTAATATTCCACGGGTCAGGTCACCGTGTCGCCCAGAAGGCCCTTGGCAGTTGTCGGAAAAAATCTAAGTTGTTGCTTTTCATGAAGTTTTTATCGATTCGAGTGCAATTCTAGAAGGTAGAAGTGAAAAAAATGGCAGTTTTATTCATATTTGTGCTTCGTAAAGGTTTTCCCCCGCGCCCGTTTTCCCCCTATCAAATTACCAAAAACAAAAAAAAGGATATTTCCGTGACACTAGCAAAAATTCTGAACCTGAGTCACAATCATCCTGAACAGAGGAAACAATCCTCGCGTTAAATTATTGTGTTTGGGTAAAGGTTTACCGGATCAACGCATCGTATCAGGTATTAGTAGGATATTATCAGCGCTTTCCTGTGGTTGATCATTGCATGCGTTAGTGCATAGGAACCAGTCAAACATACTGTTTAATGGATTTTTAGGAATTGCCTGCATTTATCTGATCACCTGCGTAGTATACATTGTTTTTTTGATTAGAAAAATCTTGTTTTCATGTTTATTAGTCGTTTTTTTTTTTGTTTTTTTTGCAAACACTGTGTCATATATTGAATTGCTGGCTTTGTATCTCTCTATTTACACATTACTGAGAGGGCGAGATGTTGGGAAATGTCACAAGTCCCAATTACAGTACATACTTTAGAAAATAAAAAGAGCTTCTCGGTACTAAGGATTCAAAGACTGCAAATATAAAAACAATTTTGAGGAGAACTTGGTCCAATACTCAGAAGTCTTTCTCAGTCTCTCAGATTCCGTCGTGTATAAAAGCAACAGAAGAAAAAAAAGGAAAGAAAAAGAAACAAAACAAACAAAAAAAATCGAACAACCAACAAGAGAAGAGCTAAAACAAACGGTCCAGTCAGACGTAGTAGAGCCAGTAGATGAGGTTGAACAGCGAGAAAACCGAGGGGAAGATGATCCGCGACCAGCGGTCGATGGCGTTCACATCCGTCAGGTCGGGGATTTTGATCTTGAGCTGCGAGGAGCGCCGCCGCAGCCGGTTGCGCTTCATCTGCGCGGCCCGGTCCAGCGAGTGGCGGCTGGCGGAGCGCGGGCCCACGCCGCCGCTCTGCTTGCGGTACTGGACGTGCGACGAGGCCGCGCTGTCCAGCTGCACCAAGGACTGAGAGTTCCTCATGTCCGCCAGGCTGGTGGTGATCTCGCCGCCCGCCACCTCGTTGTGGATCTCCAGCGTGGTGAGCAGGATGTTGCCGTGGCCGTGCGGCTCTGCCTGAGCGGACAGAGAAACGGGGGAGGCTAATTAACGGCGTTTGAGGAGGGGGAGGGGGGAGGAGGAGGAGGAGGCACAATCAAGACCATTAAAAACCGTGGATGTCATGTCGTGCTCTCGCCATGGCAACCGGATGGAAAAGGAGGCGGAGCATCTCCACGCCGCATAAAAGGTCCTCAGCTCGGCTGTCACTGCCAGGAATCTTTTTTTTTTTTTGGGGTAAAGTAATTAAGTGGACGGCTTCATCATGAGCAGCACCACTACAGGCCGCTCTGTGTAACTGATGAAGTAGAGGGGTCAGGGGTCAGGGGTCAGGGGTCGGGGGTCGGGGGTATTTCCACTGATAAATGATCAAGGAGAAATCATTTTTCACCGGCTCCATAATCCAATTTATAGACTTTTATATTTCCTCATTTTTGTCCGACTGAAGCAACATTAGGTCACGTCATCGGCCGTTTGATCGAAAACCACAGCAGATAACATACACACTCCATGCCTCCGTGTGCGTGTGTGCGTGTTTGTGTGTGTGTGTGTGTGTGTGTGTGTGTGCAACAAAACAAGTCCACAGGAATGGATGATGGAGGTCGTTCACATGCAGATGAAGCAACTGGGGAAGTCCCACATGGTGTGTCGGGGCACTTTGGATTTATAGTTGTGTGTTTGCAGCAATGCAAAAAGCCAATGGTTGCAGCTTCTCCAGACAAGAATTGCTTTGTTGCTGCTTTGAGAGAGCTACCGTCCCGATGCTTTTAGGAATCTCCCCACTCCAACAAATTAACGAATCCCTCAACAAGCTCCCTGTGATAATGAGAAGAAGAATGAGGAGATTCCTGAAATCTGCAGGGTGGTAGCTCCAGGGATTGAACTGTGTTTTATCGACATGCCCACCATGATGCACCGCCATGTTTCATGGACAAACCCAACCATGTGGGCATTTTCTGTTTTTCCACAGCCACTCTCTTACCTTTAACAAGTGAGTTGCAGCACCACTACATTAGCTGTAAGCTAGCTAGTGTCTGTCATTTCATCACAGATGCATGATGGGGGACCTCTGCAGTGGCTACTGGCGTAAAGATGCACAGATTTGCCGCGTTGTGACGTGCGTTATGATGATTTCGATGGCAAACCTGGTGCAGCATGCATTCAGAATGAGCTCCGAGCGGAGAAACAGGTTCATATCTGAAGCACAAATTTTATATTTTTTTATTTCTTACAACGCAAGGCCGAGCACGAGCATCACTTCGACGTGGAGAGCGACTGCGATGGAAGAGTCCGGATGAATACGAGAATGCCTGCTGCCTGTTGTTCATTCCATGGATGGAGGGAGAGTTTGCGTTGAGGTGAAAAGATGAAATATATATAAAAAAAATAAATAAAAAAAAGCATCCATGCCAGCGGATGGTTGACCCGAGGATACTGAAGAGTCTCGGTTTGAACGAGCAACTCACCGAGCGTGAGTGGCGGAGACCTCTAACCTGATTGGACCGTTTTAGGGACGCGGTTCTACTACCCGCCTCCTGAGGAGATGGGGAAAGTGAGTAATGCGATAACGTTATGCACTTTAAATATGCAGGATGTTTCCCCCCTAGCTGACCAAAAAAAGAAAAAGTTATTGCAACATCAACATTGATTAATGATCCGTGTTCTGCTGGCGTTCCCCTGGTTGGGAGACCTACCCTCGCCGCGTCGTATTTCGCCGCCCTCTCGTTGTTGGCCTTCTCCGCCTTCTCCGCCAGCTTCTTCTGCATCTGCGGGCCCCTCCCGAAGAAGATGTAGTTGACGAAGGCGTACTCCAGCAGGGCCAGGAACACCATGACGAAGCAGCCCATCAGGTACATGTCGATGGCCTTGACGTACGGGATCTTGGGCAGCGTCTCGCGCAGGTGGGTGTTGATGGTGGTCATGGTCAGCACCGTGGTGATCCCTGCAGAGGAGAGGGAGAGCGATTAGCGTTTTATTTTAGACATCTGGCTGCCATTTTGGAAGACACAGTAGTCACAGGTCTTAGTAAAAGATCACCACTGCTGCCATCTTTAAAAATGGCTGCCACAGGCGCCGTGCTGAAAATCTTTTCACCACAAAATGCATGATTCCGTCATACGTGGGCGCTAAGCTGCTGGACGAGTAGTAATTACTCGTGTTAGCGTCTGCATTGATCGGGGCGGTCGCGTTAGTCAATAAATCGCTTTGAGGGAAATGAATCCGTGCTCAGCGCTTTCGCTTTCTGACTCACTCGCTCGGCTCTCGTAGCAGCAGGAACGTTTCAAGCGTTGATAAACCCGCAAAAGAGAGAGAAGTGAACGTCAATAACACCAAAAATAATTGAACTGTTCGAGTAACTGATAATGGAAATAATTATTAGCTCATGCCTAAACATTGGGGGTCAGGATCAATATGCTCTCCTGGTGACCACACTAGAATCAGGATGGGGATTATTAATGCTATTCATTAATGCCAAATCCTGATTGGTGCTCAGAGGAATAAGTATACAGCATGAAATATACCAACATATCTTTTCTCTCACTCGTGCTGTGAAATGTCTCTCCTGCTGAAACATCAAATTCCACCTTTGTTTTCTAACTCGCAGGCTTCCTTATTACCAATCTTGTTAAATGTGACGCTTAATTAGTCCTAACCTGTCACAGACGCCGTTATCTCGTCAGTAACCTTAAGGTCACGTTGAAGGAAGCCCCGCGTCTCCACGCCTCGCGCGTTACTATAGAAACAAGGATATTTCCAGATTTATTTACAGACGCCTTTCATGTTCCCTCACATTACTTGACTTGCATGAGCACGCCGCTTCATTGAAATGCAAAGGTCCTCCCACAGAACCCCCCCCCTCATCAGAATAAGGCTGCATGTGTCCGCCGCCTGCGGCTCGCGGTGACCTTAACCACCGGGGAGCAGCGAGCGCCGCCATTTCTCGCTGCCTGCCCGGTGAAAGCACCTCGCGTGACGGCGCGGGGGGGGCGGGGGGGGAGGCGATAAAGATGCAGGTCATAGGTGAAGGAGAGCGTTACACTGGCTGAGGGTTCCAGACCTCCTGCAGCGCATCTCATTATAGATCCACAGCAGATACGCTGATATATCTATGCACGCTGCCAATGGATGGAGCCTATCAGGGCGGCCCGTGTGTGTGTGTGTGTGTGTGTGTGTGTGTGTGTGTGTGTGTGTGTCATAAAGTACAGTGAGGAGACACGGACCAGTTCGAGGGTTGGGAGGAGGGAGCGGGATAGCTAAGGTCAATCGAGCCCTTAGTGTGATTTATCGGCACGTTACAAGGCTAATGCCGCTGTGTGTGTGTGTGTGTGTGTGTGTGTGTGTGTGTGTGTGTGCACCTTCTGCTTCTTTCTATTGGACGGACCCCCCCCCCCTCCACCTTTTTGCTTAACGACAGCCTTGTTCTTTATAGGTGTTCTCTCAGCTGAGCCATTACTCTCTGTCCTTCACTCCCTCCCCTCCATTCCTCCTGCTCTTCCTCTAGTTTGACCCCCCCCCCTCATCCCCCCCCTCCCTCCGTTCTGTCCCTTCTCCTCACCACCACTCATTACTCCTCACTCCTTGTTTGGACAATTTAATCAAGGAGGCCGTGCGCCCGTGGGCCTCTGCTTTTTTCATGCTGCTGCTGCTGCTTCTCTGGGGAGAAATACACTTTCTCAGGGTTTTCCTCTGTTTCTTCTTCTTCCTCCATCTTGTTCTTTCTTCATTTATCCCTTAACCCCCCCCTGCAGATCTGGCCATCACTTAGCGCTGGTTTCCCCTCCGCATCTCTCTGCTCCCAGAGTCACTTTTCTTCCTATAACAGCTGCAACAAAGGCGCACAGCAATCAAATCTTCTCCTAATCACGGGTCTGATAGGCCATTACCGACACAGCTCGGCATTCTGGGAGAGGAAAAAGGTGCCGTGTAGGATGCAATTAAGCGCAGCGCAGCGGCGATGAATGTCATCTGTGAGCGTAGAGGCACGGGCGGTAAATCAAAGCAACGAACATTCCCATTAATCACCCGCAGACAGCGTGAATTGTCAGCTGTCTGGGTTATTTTGGGGGCGCCTGCGGTTCTAGGGAAAAAAATAAAAAATAAAGAAGAGGAGGTTTCTAAAGTAGCTGCAGGAGCTACGTAACGTGAGCTCCAACGTGCGTCTACCATTACACTGAAAGTGCTCGCACACGCCCACACCTTGGCCGCCCGTGTAACGTGATTATGAACGGAGGGCATGTCTGCGGGTAATGGCTCTCAACATGATTAGGGCGCGGGCGGGTCATTTGTAAACCTGTCATCCTTGGAAATTGCTCGGCAAAAAAAAAAAAAAAATCAGATTCCCCTTCAGACGATTCAGTCGTTTGCCCGCCGCCTCCGTGGATTGACTTTTCCCTGATCGTTACGATCGTTACACGTGCATGAAAAAGGATCCCAGCCATACCTGCTGAAAAGCTGGAAACGAGAGGGCGCACACAGGATATTGCAGCTAGCAGGACTTCACACGTACACACACAGGCAGATGGTAATGAGCGGATATTGCGTGCACGCCTTAACGAAAGAAAGTGCATATTAAAAATACACCTCTCATATAAATGTGTATTTGCAGGTGGTTGCAACAGCAAATGTGTATTTCTTATATGCTGTTGGAATGACCACAAAGCTACCGTCTCACATGCTGAGGCCTGTGGGGCTCTTGGGGGCTGTGGTGGCCGTGGGCAATACGCCTGCTTGGTAATTCGACAGCTGAACTCTCGGGGGAAATCTGGGCGCATGAAGCGGCCAGCATGACGGCAACATCCGAAGGTGATGTCGAGACTCTGCTATTCAGAGCCGTGTGTGTTTGCAGTCATTTTATGTCCCATCGCTTGGAAACGTTCACTGCATGAAAGGCTGGTGTGATGCCAGTTCTTCTTAGTGCAAAAACTATACTACATTCTTACTTCAGAGCAAGTCTTACACTAGCTAAATAATTGCTAATGCTACATCAGATGTATTATAGGAACACAGCTACATGCCACCCAGAACTACCCACGTGGATATTAAACAAAGGCAGCACTGTGCCGCAGCCTCCTGTGGGGAATCAGAGTGATTACGAACCAGTGACCTGCTGCTTTCAGCTTTGTTTACCGCGCACAGCGAGCGGGCCGCCGCCGCACAAGCGCTGCCTCAATAACAAGTGAAATTATGCTCATTAGAGACGCCGCGGGTCCAGGAGGCCCAGAAGGTCTCCGTGTGACCCAGTTACTGCCCGGAAGGAAGGCGATGCAGCCGGATGTTCAGATCGGGAGCGGAAACGGAAATCTGTGCACGCTCCAGGGGAAAAACAAAAGTGACGCGAAAAGACAACGTGCAACTGCAACGTGCAATTGATACCATGGAGGCAGGCACGCTCTAGAATGATATATTTCATAGAGAAGTGTATTGGTATTACTTGCATCAGTATCGTGGTCATTGGTGCATTCACATTCTGAGATAATTATCAGCAAACACACCTTTCTGTGACTGCATCCACTGGTTGGTTATTGGTCCTGCACACCATATTTATTATGACCCCTTATTGATAACTAGCCTGCATAAACTCGTCCTTTCTTGCAGATGACATCACTTTGCTCATTTTACCTCTCAGTGAGGGTTTTTAATTAAAACTCTGCTCCTTCTGAATCCCAACCACCTGTTACGTGCCTATTGCACTGAAATATTTTGCACTCCTGTAAATAGATTATTGTAGATTCTCTGCGAATCCATTAGGGGGTTGCAGCCCGTATACATGTATATGCTGGTGCCTGACCTCCTATGAGGGAAATAAAAAAAAGAAGAAGAAGAAGAGGTAGCTGCTCCTTACCCAGAGCCACTCTGGCTGCAGACGCGTCGTAGTTTATCCAGAAGGAGACCCAGGAGAGGATGGTAATCAGGATGGATGGCATGTAGGTCTGCAGGATGAAGTAACCGATGTTCCTCTTCAGCTTGAAGCTCAGGGACAGTCGGGGGTAGGCACCTGAGAGCGAGAGCAAGCAGCACGCATGGAAATGTGGATGACATAAGGAGCACATAGGGACACCTTGTGTTTTTGTTTCAGTTTCCATGACAACCCTGGTTTTATCGCCATGGTAACAAGTACCCCCTTCACGAGCGCCTGCACGCCAACTCTCACATGAAAAGTGAAAAGCCTGTTTGGCGTTCGGGGGAAGGTGGCGTGCGAGCGGCGTGGTTTACCAATTCCCCGCATCAGGAGGTTCACTGCTCCATACATACAACCATCGTGTGTGTGTGTGTGTGTGTGTGTGGGGGGGGCCATCACTCTCCCAGCGTATGCCTCTTTATAGATTGACTTCACGGCTCGTCCACTCCCCCCTCCACCCCTCCCTTCTGCTATTCTTAGCGAGATTTTCCATTTTCGTCTCGCGCCGTAAGGAGGGAGGGGGCCGCGGAGCGACTAGTGGCGAGCGTGGGTCCGGTCGCTGCCTTCAGGTTGCAGCAACAACGCTTTTCATCAAAGCGGTTTCTAACCTCAGCTTGTAAACGCGTCTGCAGTCAGAGGTCATATAAAGTAGAAGCTGCTGCACTGGTGACACAGATTTCAGACTCTTCAGAACATTTAAGGCGGCAATGAATGATTTCTGAGTGATGCATTATGAATGCGTGAATAGTTACAAGCCAAAAGAGATTTCATTCATGGGTTCATTACTGTTTTAAGGTATATTCAATGGATTATCTGCACAATTTAAAGTTATTTTTAATAGGGGAAGTTGCCTGATAGATGAAATCCACCTTAATTCATGCATGGATGGCTTTAAGGCTATGAGGTCAGTTTTAATTCATTATAATCCATTGCTCTTACCCTAAATTACAGGTTTACGCTGCGTTGTGCCTTTAGTTTTCAATTAATCTCATTTTAATGTACGAATGAAGCGATGTCTGTCTTTAGTAGTGTCTCTGTGTGTGTGTGTGGGGGGGGGCGGTAGCTTTCACAGGGAGCCCGTTATCAGCAGCTTCAGCGACAGGCTGCAGGCACGCTGGCGTCTGTGTGTCCTTGTCAGTCAGTTCACCACTTTAGTCCAAAAAAACAGTTCTCTACGGTTGTCTGCGTTTTCATAATCGTTCTGCTGGCACGTTAATGTCATCAGTTGCTTTATTCTGGTTTGTTGTAGGGTCTCAGGTCATTTAAGGTGCAGGTAATCCAGGTAAAAAAAATTGTTCTCTCCTAAAAGTCCAGTGGATGGGTATACATTTTTCCTGCCTCGTGATTGGCTATAAAGTCCTTCCTATTAGGGGAGCTACCGCCACCTACTGCTTTGGCATGTGCATGACACCTGTGGGTTGGACAGGAACTAGACTACCACCTATACAAGCTGATGACGCACTGATCACCTGAAAGTCAAAGTCAAAGTCAGTTTTATTGTCAATTTCTTCACATGTACTTGACATACAAAGGAATCGAAATTGCGTTTCTCACTATCCTATGTGTTTTACATGTACAACAACATTAAAGTGCAGGTGTGCAAAACGAGACAATGCTAAACAACAATGGTAAAGTGCAGTAGCTTCAGGCTACTTTTGCTAGTGTTGCTAAACTAGGAACAAACAGGTGTGACAGGACAAGACATGAGTAGCAGGGTGTGGAAAGACAAATTCAACAAGAAAACACTGATTGACAGCTGTGTGCATCATGAGGTAGTTGTTAATTGTGATGTAAAGGCATAAATAAGCAGCAGCACCTGGTTTGACCTTTGCTGGTTTCCTTAAATCACCCCGGCTTCCTGCACCAGAACTGTTCTTCTACAACTTTACACAGAAAAAGCTTGGTGCACGTTGAGTACAGTCAAAGAAAAGACGTAGAGAACAGCCTGGCAGAGCTGCCAGCAGGGACAGAATCTCAGTTTTTTTGTTTTTTTGTTCATTGTCTTGTTGGTTGAAAGTCATGGATGAATAAGAGTCTTGTCACATTCCCTTAGGTCGTAGCGCTCTGTCAGAACAATATGACTTGAAATACGAGAAAACATGTTTGCAACAGCTCCTAAAAAACAAGTGACATTAACACTATCTGCAACTTCCACCGCGACACACTTTTATGGGTTTATGCTGTTGCTGCTTTTTTTAGTTTCACTGGGGTTTCGTTGAAAAGTCAAGTATTGCAGCAGGAATTTTTAATGCGCTCCCAGATTGGTAATGAGGCCGTCGGTTCTGATCCAGGCCCGGAGAGAAACACGCAACACGCAGATGTTGTGGAACAATCCGAGCTGCTGCCAGAACAAAGATGACAGCGAGACAGTGGAGGTGGCGATGGAGGCGCCTGGATGTCACGCCGTCTGGACAGCGGCGAGGGAGGATGTGTTAATAGTAAAGAGGAGGACAAATATGGGAGCGAGGGGATGGAAGGCCGTGTAACAGGGGGAAGGCTGGGCGGGGGGTCTGGACGGGCTTCACACGTCCTGCCAGGAGCGCAGCATCGGACACTAAACTGTAATAGTCTCCCCCCGCGGGGGGGCCCCTCGCAAACAAGCGGAATTACGAGTTGGAGCGACACAGAAGTACACAAACCGATTACAGCATGAATTACAACAAACTGCCCGTCCTCCAATCGACAGCTGAAACGCTCTGAAACGGCGGACGCGAACCTATAAATAACGCCTGATTGATGCGTTTCGCAACAGCGGTTAACGACGGAGCGGCGTCCGGAGATTTACACCTCTGCGTTTGATATTCCCCGAGCATCCTCCTCACGGGGTTCGATCGATAAAGCTGCTGATGGAGTTTTCATTTATTCAGATTCGTGTGAAATTAGTTTTTGACACAACATATTAGTCTGTTAAAGCTTTTCCTGCATTTATACAATAATAACCATATAAATAGTTATCTTAAAATAGATAAATAAAATATTTTTACTATTATTTGGCTGATATAATGATTATAAAGTGTTATAATAACCATATATAAATAGTTACCTGAATAAACTTTATAAAGTCTATTCTAGTCTTGTATAAAGTTTTTATTTATAATGCAATGGACCATTATTATGTGGGTACAGATATGTATATATTGTATGTATTAAATAAACTTTAGTTATTAGTATTTAACCATTATTAGGCTTTTATGTCGGTACAGATATGTAAACTAATTATTCAAGTTTCATTATAACCATATATAAACAGTTAATTGATTAAACTTTAGTAATTAGTATTTAATCCTTATTTGGCTTTTATATCTACAAAAGATTATTAATAATGCAATTGTGAAGTGTTATAAACATCAACCTAATTATTAGTCATTAACCAACAGTGATATGAATATTAAATACATTCTAATTTAAGTCAATTATAGATGATTGTAGAAAATGTTAAAATGTCGCTCGCTTGTTATAAGAATATTGAGACGAGACAAAACGTCACGTTGATCTAACATCGAGGCCTAAATAATCAGCTAGGACGTAGCTAGCCACTCTAACGGGTTTACCTGTGGAAAACACGACGTTTCTGGAGACCAGCTTGTAATCGACGATGGAGAACTGCGGCAGCTCGATCCGCGTCACCCCGGTTACGGCCGTGTCGCCGCCTTTCCAGTAGAACTCGATGTCGTCTGTGGTGTAGCCATCTGCACGAGACGACACACACACACACACACACACACACACACACACACACACACACACACACACCAAGGTGTTACCATCTGTCTACCCATCACTGGAGACCAAGATATTCAGTGTTGCTGATCATCCAACTGGGCTGTCATTTGGCAAGAGAGGAAAAAAAAAAACAAAAAACATGTTTGAAGTTGTTTCCAAGAAGCGAGACTTTGAGAAGTCAGTCAGCTGAAAGGTTTACTCCAGTTCACCAACATCTTGACATTTCCTTATGAGCGCGTCAACAGGACCCCACATGACCCCCCCTTTGTCCTTTGATAGTTGCTGAAGCTTAAAAAAAGAAGAATCAGCATTAACCTCCACCTCAGTAATTTACCAATGATTATTATTAGGATATTAGAGAATAACCACGATCTAATTAAAATATATGTATAAATATATTTTTGTGTAACTCATGTAATATTAACATCCCGACTGGCAGATTTACCAGGGACACTCGTGCATTTATGAACGGGCCTTTTGCCCATAAACTTGCACAGAATACAGTTGTACAATGTCTCTGCGCTTTATTTATCTCTTTGGGCCCAGAGTCCATAAATTTATGGCAGGAACGAGTCCTCTGAAAGACTCGGACACGGACATTTATCCTGCAGAGAGGGCCTCATAAAAGGCGCCTTTACTTATTTTCTTTAAGCTTAACCAACACTAAAGGCTAAAGGAATATCTCTTTGACCGTTTTTGCAGCAGTGGCGCACGCTTTCAGGATCGCACGTTTCCCTCCAGCTGATGTATTCCACATGTGGGAGCGCGGGTGTCGACCCGAGCGCCACCCAGGCCTCGCTACTCACAGCTCTCTATCTCCAGCGTGCAGTTCTGCTCATCCAGGGGATACCTCCTGAGATCCATCATGCAGGCTGCTGTCGTAGTTATCCTGCAAAAGGAGGCGAGAGGGATGTATTTTAAGGCGCTGCATCATGGGGATTGTATGAGAGGAAGACGAACAGCAGGCACGTTAGGATGGATGGATTGATATGAAAAAAGCTAAGAAGTCATCCCAGCCAATGTTAGAGAATGAGTGCGGATGTAATCCATCACCGTGGCAACCAGGTTGCTGTTCTAGTGTCGCCATGGTAGTGATTTTACGGCCTAACCTGTCAATTTGAAGCATAAACTGCACAGACGGGGCGACATGTCTGTAGGAGAGATACATGTGAAATCCATAGGTGGAATCAGACAACAGCTTCTTCACTGATGACATTTTGCTTTTACGTGGCAGGAACTGTCCGTAAATTCTCGTCCTCAGTGGACAGGCTCGGGCCTTGCACGGCGTCCTCGGTTTAATATGTTTGCACCTTCGGTTCAAGTCTGAATAATAAACGTCCAGCACAGCTGGTAGGTGTGAGGCACACAGGCTGCGTGGGCGTCTCCATTTGGACCCGGCTCTTTTGGTTTACGCGTGTGTGTGTGTGTGTGTGTGTGTGTGTGTGCGTGTGTGTGTGTGTGTGCGTGGCTGAAACACGCTCTCAGCCAATCACGTCGCCGGTCTCATTCCTCTAAAACAGCCACACCAATAACAGTAGAGCTGTTTCCTTCAATAAACATATCAGAGCAAATCACCACATCAGTTGCTATAGCAACAATAGAAACCCATTTTTTTTATTGATTTGTTAGAGCATGCGTCCGTGCTTTCAACCACAGGAAAAGTCTGTGGTGAGCCTGCTTAACGCTGCAAATTTAAAGTTCTCTCCTGTGTGTGTGTGTGTGTGTGTGTGTGTGTGTGTGTGTTAAACGTCCTTTTCAGGTGATTTAATGAAGGTAAACGCGGCGGCGGCCATGACGGCGTCCTTCCAGCGAGAGGCTGCAGATTTATCAACATATCGGCCGATGCTGCCTTCAGGGTCATTTAGAAAAAGGCAGATAGATTCACCGACTTTCCTGCTTTCATTTGACTCTCTGCACTGATCTGGGCTGGACTTGGTCTTTAATTGGAATAATTTATTTATCTTTTAAGCATTAATCTGCTGCGGCACGTCTGAATATTAGAAATGAGCACAGGACGCTCGAGGAATGCGTTATATTACGTAATGTTTTGAACTGCCACCAACAACCGTTTCACCAGAAGTCGATGCAGAAAAAGCACATGCAAATTACCCAGAATGCAACACGTGAAGTGTGAAGCCCCTTTACCTAAGGTGTCCCATCCAACGTTAATTATTCTTCACTGCACTGCAAGAACTGTATCAGAGTACAAATCCCACACAGGAAGCCCTCACGCTTGTTTTTGTTTCAGTTCACCTGGTCACCTTCCCTGCAGTGATGAGGTGAAACACACCTCAAAACAAACACGTATGGCGGTAAAAGGTGTCCCTTTGTTTGTCGCACGTAGGAGCTCGAACAGCTGATGATCACACGCTCAAAATGAGCAGAAAAGTGAAATGCAAATTCAAGTCTGCCCTGATTAAAAGGCGGCTGCTTGGCAGTTAGCCACTGGATGTTTTCACTCTGCTAAGACTCAGACGAGACGAAGGAAGATGCAGACATATTGCATTACTGTGACATAATGTGACTGTAAATAGAATGTTAATTCACACACACTTCACCACTAGATGCACAAGAAAACTACGCACTGTACCTTTAAAAAATTCATTATTATGAAACATGCACTAAAAAAAAACATGCTCAAATTAATTCCTAATCAACCAATCAGAGGCTGCAAACAAACATACATATAAACAGTAACTAACACCTCATTTTACTTTGAAATAGTAAAAATTAACAGCATTGATGAGAATCCGTATTCAGCATGTTGCTACCTGACATTTATGCGAGAGCTCATATCGAACCTCGCTTTGATCCCTCGGAAGCATTGAGAGGTTCGTAAGTGCTACGAACTTCACTCGCATAATCGAGCATGTCCGTATGACGTATGAAGCATGAACGCGGTTAGACATAAATGGCATGCAAACATGCAAACACGCTTTTCTCTCTCTCTCTCTCTTTCCCTTTCGTATTCTAATAATTCAAAAATCGCACATCCATATTCATGGGGCCGCTTGAAAAAAAAAAAAAGATAAATGGAAAATTCCAAACCAGGCTAATATCAAACACCAGCTGCAGGCTGATCATTGCATTAATGCGCCTTCTAACCTGTCCCTGGTTCCTTTCATGGATCATCTCTGACTGTGCACCCCCTTTTTTCTTTTTTTTTTTTCCTCCATACATCTCAAACGCCAGCGTGCCCTTGAGCAGGACCCATTAATCCTGCGGCCGCCCAGCAGCCGGCGGCAGAGAACTGCCAAGTTCTCAGCTGGGAAGACGTTGGCGCCGTAACAGGGCTTTTAACACGTGGCGTTGGCCCGACGCTGGGAAACATCTGCGAACGCTTCTGACCCTGCGATTCGTTTTGTTGCGCATATTTGCACATCACCACCCGCAGAATGATTAAACTTAGGGTTTGACACAAGTGATTAGTTATATTGATGATTAGCTTATATTCCCATCACTGAAATCAGACAAAATGTCTGTGACCTGTGGTGTTCCCCAGGGCTCGATCCTGGGGCCCCTCCTGTTCAATTTGTACATGCTTCCGTTAGGCCAACTAATACGCAGCAACAATGTGTCTTACCACAACTATGCAGACGACACTCAGATCTATGTGTCTCTGACAGCAGGTGAACATGGGCCTGTGGATTCACTCTGTTGCTCTATTGAACAAATCACTGTGTGGATGCAAAACAACTTTCTCCAGCTAAACTCAGAAAAAACTGAAATAATCGTCTTTGGGCCACTGAATCAAAGAGAATGTGTAATCAGTCACCTTCAGTCTCGTTCTCTAAAACCAAAAACACAGGTTAGAAATCTAGGGCTGCTAATGCACTCAGACCTGAACTTTCACAGCCACATAAAGTCAACAATATCAACAGCCTTTTACCATCTAAAAAACATTGCCAAAATCTAAAATATAATGTCTAAACCAGACTTGGAGAGACTGATCCATGCATTTGTCTCCAGCAGGTTAGTCTACTGCAATGGCCTGCTCACTGGTCTCTCTAAACGAGCTGTTAAACAACTACAGAACATTCAGAACGCTGCAGCTCGAGTCCTGACTAGAACCAGAAAATATGACCATATTAGTCCAGTGCTCATGTCTCTGCACTCAGAGAATAGACTTTAAAACAGCTTTACTTGTGTACAAGTCTCTTCATGGTCTAGCACCAAAATACATCTATGACATGTTAGAGCCATACGAGCCATCTAGGACCCTGAGAACCTCAGGGACTGGTCTCCTGCAGGTGCCCAGAGTCAGGACTAAACATGGTGAAGCTACATTCCAGTTTTCTGCAGCTAAAATCTGGAACAGTCTTCCAGAGAATGTGAGACAGGCCTCAACGCTGACAATGTTTAAGACCAGGCTGAAAACAGTTCTGTTTAACCGTGCATATGAAAACTGAAAGTATCTTATCTACACTCTTCACTCTTTTTTAAATTAATGATAAATTCTGTTTTATGATTTTCCTTTTGTGATTTTATGTATGTTTTGCTCTCCTTTTGTGATTTTGTGTAACTGTAAAGCACTTTGAATTGCCCTGTGTATGAATTGTGCTCTACAAATAAACTTGCCTTGCCTTGATATTTAACATATACGCTTGCATCGTCGGCGTAGAAAAGTAGCAGCAGCTTACAGATGCGCGACCATTCGTCCTGGGACCTACCGGAGGCCGTAGAGAACGGTGCCGTCCGGGTGCAGCCGGATCATTCTGTTTTTGACGGTGACGCCGTGCACGAAGGACTTCTTGTCGTTGAGGAAGTACGTGTCGGGGACCCAGAGCTGGTCGGCGACCCGGTTGTCCAGGGTCAGGTTGAGGGGGATTCCGATGTAGGCGAGACGCTTGTCCCTCCAGTACTGTTGGAAATACATGGTCAACGTGTAGTCCTACAAAAACAGGAGGGGGGGGGGAGACAATGAGCATAGATATACTGTAGATTTTTATTTCCTATATTCTATTTCTGCAGGCTGGTACAGACCTGAAAAAACAAACATTAACAGCTTTTAAATATGCAACCCTTCACGATGACACAGAATCGCGGCCAAAACTCTCACAAGCGCCTCGCTCCACGAACGCAGCAACCTGTACAGGGATGTGTGGGCCGGCTGACTCACGGAAAAAACATTGGTGGAAGATTCTCATCGAACGCATCAACGTTTTTCTGCCTTCAGCAGTGTAAGCACCGTGATTCACAAAGGCTCAGAGTTCAACTTTAACGGTGGCCAAAAGCCTTTTAAACATATGTCGCCTTTCATTAGATAGAAGAGGGCATTACAGCAGTAAATTATTATATCTGTGTCTATTATTCATCTTGTCAAAATGGACATTTGTACTTTAGTGATGCTTAATTATGTATATTCTTAGATGAAAATGTTTTTACGCTGAATGTCAATGTTTGACATACGGATGATATCAACTCTACATGCATATTTTATTACGATGATTCCACATCCCGCTTGTATAAAGTGAATATTAGACCAAACTATCTAACAAACCATTTTCATGAATCCCATTTTTTACTGAGCTGGGAGAAACGTGCCTATGTGCAGCAGATGAATGTGAAAACAGCCTTCCAGTGTTGGGCTTTTTTTGCGCATTCATCATTCTGCACAACTGTAGGAACAAGAAAAAAAGGATTTCTGAGCCGTGAGGCTGCTATTAGCACTTTTTTAGGAGTCGTGTATAAAAAAAAGGGCACTGAGCATGTAAATCTTTTTGTTTTTGCCTTGATTCGTGTGTTATTTGACCAGTGCAGAGCTGGTTCCATCCGCATCACGTAACCCACTTAGCCAAGCTAATTCTCTCCTCCTATTCCTGCTTCTCTCTCCCACTCTGTGTGTCTCAGGGCAACGCCATGATCTCCTCTCTGCCCGCTGCATGTGGTGTTGAAATGAAACCAGCCCCGCACCAAGCTGGCACCGGCTAAGCACAACATGTCGCTCTGTGGCTGCAGCTTTTTTATTTTTTTTAATGTCAGATTCACACCGAATGGACTGATATTAAAAAAAAAAGCTAATGCATTGCATTTTACGGTTGTTAGTAGTGTTAGTAGTTTTTTGCATGCATCTCACATCCAATGTCACTGAACGGTTGCAAAAATAACACTAAAGGTTTTCGCATTTTAATGATAGAATGAAATATGCGATATTGCCGTATGGTAATTCATTATCCGCTGCTTTTGTTTTCGACTCGTCTTTTTTCCAGGTTTGGTCAGCACACAGAGACGTGAACAGGCGAGATCTTAGTCAGCACAGGATACAGATTGGTCACACAGCGTGAGGAAGAGAGCTCACCGGCACCCAGCCATGGACGTATAGTGGTGCAACGCGGCCTTGTCGGTGCAGCCCGTCTGTGGGGCTACAATAAGGGAATTAGAAATATGCAGAGCAACACACACACACACACACACGCACGCAGCACCTCGCTCGCTTTAATTCCCACAGGTTGTGTTGTGTGATGTTATTTTAACCAAACCTTGCTTTGCTAAATGTGCCTCAGCACTCTTTAAACCATGAGCAAGCAGGGACTACTTTCTATGATTCTGACGGTGGAAGAATACATTATAGCTCATGATAAATAATAATAATAATAAAAAAAACAATGCATTGGGGGTTAATCCTCCTCCTATAACGGAGCAGTGCAGCTGATAATCCAGTGATGGCATGAGACTCCTCTCCTGTAGGTGATAGGAATATAAATCCATGTCATTTCGCAGGATTTGGTGTCGTACAGGGTGATAAGTGTTATCAGTCACAGCCACATTAGAGAGGTCCGCGTGGATGGATCACAGCATGCGGTCGGAATTAAACACGCACCGTGGACCCCCCCCCCACCCCTCTCTGTCTATTTCTCTCTCGTCAACCCCTCATCAATCCCGACAAACGACTCGTGTCTCTTTCGCTTTGACCCTTATCGCGTCGCTTATCCTCCTCCCTCTCCGCTGGAGCTCCGTTTCTCTCTCCAGCTTCCCGCAGGCGAATCACGCCTTTCCATCTCCCGCCGGGGCGCCAGCAGGTGGGCAGCCACGAGGCCTCGTCTCGCATGAATGATTCAAAGGAAGCGCGCAGCAGAGGAATCCTCATCCATGTTGCATGGGGACAATCAGAGTGAATTTCAGATGAGCGCGTGGCTTCACATCCTACCTGCCCTTCAACTCTTTTTCTCCCTTTTTTTTTGCAATTTTCTATGAACCAAGACTGTATGGATTATGAATTATTGACACCCGCCCCTCCTCCTCCTCCTTTCCCCCCAAAATTCCCAGAGCGTTTCCGCTGTTTGCTTATTAGCATATGTTTTCAGCCGAGATAATGCAGTGACCAGCGGAAATGAGCCCGAGCGAGGCCCCAATTATTCAATTAACTTGACTGGGTAATCACTTTTTTTTTTTTATTCGTTGTGTGTATGTGTGTGTGAGAATTCAGATAAGCGGCGTTTTGGCTGTGAACTGACCCATATTCACTTTAATCTCCCTCTGCAGAGCCGCCACGCGACTGCTGCGTCCTGATATCCACCAGCATCCAGGAAAAAAGGGAAAAAGGCTGCAAACGCTGTTTGCCGCGTGGCATATGCTCCCTGTCCAGCTGCATGTGCAGCTGTTTTATCAACAACTGGCCCTGCCTCTTCATCACCACCATCATCATCATCACGTCCCAACAGGGGAGGAGATGTGCTAATAAACTGCAGGAAACACATATCAAAGCAGCGGCATGAAAAATAACTTAACTTCCCATTTCCAGGGGGGGGGGGGTGATGTGTAATCACCGTGTACTCCACGTGAACCCCCCACGCGCACGCTCCAGCAATTTGAGTCACTCCGATGTAATTTGGGATCGGTCCCTCGGGACGGCCCGGAGGTGATGTAGCACCGCAGTGCGGGGAACCCCCCCTTACCCCCCCTTACCCCCCTCTGCTGCTATAGAATGGTAAAAATAGCACTTCCCCTTATTGGGCCCAAACAAAAGGCGAGGTGATTGAATCGGGCAAGTTTCATCTCTAAAACGGCCGCATACACGGGGAGAGTTTCCCGGCTGTCTAATCAGTTATGATGCATCGCCTCATAATGAGGGGGGAGTGCAACAATTGCGGACGTCGACCATCTATCTCTCAGATTGCAGCAACACACGGCCCAACGCGGCCGTGATGCATGTGCAGAGTTTGGAGCCAAACTAAGAGTCCAGATCACACACCTTCATAAAGATGATGCGTTTAAGGAAGCGGAGGGCATGTTGTAGTTAATGCACTGATTACTAAATAATAATGAGAACAACAAACTTTCTTTTTGCACCTCTGAGTGCAGGATGAGTCATCTAACATTTTTTGATCAGTCAAACATGAAGTAGTTTTACATGCAAAGAGAAACTGTGTTTTTGATCAATTCTGGTATAAAAAAATACAGAATGTTAAAATTAAACACATGCTGTCAACTCATTTTATATTATAGGCTGATTAAATTAAAAAAATGGAAAATGTGCCTCTTAATGAGACAGACAAAGCAGATCATGAGGTACTTTGATATGTTTTTAGGAAGTTCGTGTTCTTTCTCTGTTTGCACCGTTTTGGGGTTGGGTTTTACCGTCGGGGTTTGGACAAAAGCAGAAAAATGCAAACGCGAAATTGAGCGTGGTTACAGACTTGTCATATGAAATGCACGTTAAAAAAAACAAAAGAGGAAAGATCCAAACCCAGGCCTCAAACAGGAAGCAGCCTCATGCAGATCATGATAAAAAGGTGTCAAATAAGTGACATTTAATATATATACTAGGTATATCTTAAAAAGAGTTGTCATAACTAGAACTGTGATATGCCAACTCTCATCCTCACACTTAAAAATGTTCTTTTATCTTTAAAGCGAATTCTCCAGGAAGTGCTGCAGTCGTGTTGTAGGATTCATGTGCAGATAGTCAGGCTTCATGTGAAGACGGCAGCAACGGCATAATGAGGCTTTAATCTGAACGGATTTGGAGTTTATGTGCATTACACAGATCAAATGAAACAAACCCGACAATGCAGAGGCTGCTTGAAAGGCACCGAGAACGGAAACGAGGCCGGCGCCTGTCAATTTTAGACTCCCCAGGCCGACGCCGCGTCTTAAAGGTGTACACGGCGAGCTTGTTATCATGCCAACGTCAGAAGCAATAAAACCCCAGCGCGTCGGAGTCGGGATCAGCAGAAATCACGACTCCTTTCTCGGGTCTGACACTGCAGACCAGGAGGTGCCCTCTGTGCTTACACGGAATCTCAGTGATCATCGCTTCATCCTGCAGCGCTCTCTCCTGAGGCCAATTACATTCCATCAAGCAGGAAGCCGGATGCCGGATAAAAGACATGCGGGTATATTAAGCTCCACTCAGAGAGGAGATCTGCTCTTTTTTTGCATCACTGGAAGCCCTATATAAAATAATTAGCCTGGTGTTGTTAGTGCATCGGCTGCATCGTATTCTAAGACTTTAATGCAGCAGGGTCCCGTACGGATGTGGTTGCCTTGGCTGTTGTGGTGCAATCAGGGTCAAACCACTCGGATCGGTCTGGACTTCCCTCCATTGCTAGTGCTTTCAGTGGGCGGGAGCATTGGACGTTGACGGATAGACTCCTGCAGCCAATCAGAGGCACAAGGGGATAAATCGACAGTCCTGATTGGCTCGTTACACTGTCCAGTACCACACACCATCCCTGATTGGGCGCTTTCCAATTTCTCAAAATCGTTTACAACAGCCTGAAACTTCTGAAAAATCTGAGCGGTTTTTAAACCAGGCGAGTTCAGACCAGGTCGTGTAGATGATTTGGAATTAAAGAAATCCACAAAACATCAGGTAGCAGGAACGTTTGGCGAAAGCAAACAGTCTTTTCACGTCTCCATAAGGACATAATTGTCTCTGCTCTAAATGGAAGGCCGACATCCACAGACTAAAACACGCCTGTTAAAACACGCCTGTCAAAACACGCCTGTTAAAACGCGCCTGTTAAAACGCCTACACACTGTTCCCTTCATTTGCACTTAAATTCTCTTAATAATAGCACTGAACCCTTCATTTCCACCTCCAAACCTTCCATTAACTTAATTAGCCAATATCTGTGTAATCTAAAAAAAACAACAACAACTTTCACCCCCTCTGATTAGTGTTGCTAAACAGCACCGACACATTTCCAGGTGATCCGTTCCTGTGTGTACAGCTTGTTCCGCAGCCTCGCTACATGCATAATCTATTCCGCCTCGCTCTGATCTTGTCCTAGTGTGTGTTTCTCATCAGCGGCGGCTCGCGGGCTGTTCGCCGCGCCACGAGCCTCAGAGGTAATTAGCGCTCCTTCTCAGACGCCTTCAGCATCTGCTCGTGCAGGAGAAGCCGACTCCGTCAACCTGCCCCCGCCAGGTGGGTTCTGGCACGGGCCAGATGCTCCACGCGCTGCCGCCCCGACCCGCCGCCACCTCCTTTAACCTCCGCGCTCTCTGCCATCCCTCAATGGCAAGCAATGGTTCCTCTGCAGAGTTCCCAGAGTTCCAGGGTTGGCCTTGATGAATTCCACTCCCACTACACATCAGATAAATCTCAAGTAGAGGAGTCAGAACGCACAAATCCACGAATTGGAAGGATTAAAGTGACTGTTCACACTTTATCGTGGGGAGGAGTTGCAGTCAGGACACATCTAGTTTCATAATTAATTATAATAAAAAGCTAATATCACTCCTTTAGTTCAAATTCATATTAAGACTTTAAAGGGGAATGTTTTATTTAGTCGCCTCTCTTATATTATAGCCTCTTTTATAAAACAGGTTTAGCTTTTTATTTTTTATTGAATAATATACTAAATAAAACATAACTCTGAACATTTTATTCCATTTCTGCCAAGTCAGTTCTTATAGATTCAATTAAATCGTACACACTGCACATTTCATTTAGATTAATGCTGCTAAAAACAACTAAAATAAAGACGCTTTTCTGCTCTCTCAAACTCAGACAACCATCCCATCAACAGAAAAGCCAAATATAATCCTGCCCATTTCTTGACCTCCTTTCCTCTCTGATAATGTGTGATCACTCTCTAATAGAGCCAAGCTCTCTTTTCCATTCTGTTTCATTCATACCCATGCACACACGCTGCGTTACCCTCTAATGCATGCGAGTGTTTGCGAGTATTGACTCACACTCACTTGCTCCAGCTTCACCTCAACCCTCAACCTTTACCCTCAGTACCGATTTATCTGCGACTTTGTTAGCGTAGCGTTCTCTGCACCACTCCTCACAAGTGACCGTTCCATATGTTAATGCATTGCTGCGTTTCCTTTGGAGCCTATAGCAGCTCTAGAAAAAGATGCTCAGTGGATGCTCAAAAAGCACCGGGATGCAGCCAACAAGCAGCCTGACCGGACTTGTTTTGGCTGGAGCGCTGGGTGGCAGCCAGCAAGTGTTAATTTAATGAGTGCAGATGCACATGTGCGGTCCCTCGGTGCCGCGGCGGCCACGGGGAAATAGACCTAATTAATCTTCGCTTTAAGTGTGATCTGGGCTGTCTGACGCCGCCGTTGATCAGCTGCCTTCAGATTATTTTTTGGCACTGCTGATTAATGTTAGCGACTGAACTGCTGGCGAAAGTTTAGGGTGTCACTTACCCTTTGGTTGGTTCTTGCTTGGTCTATAAACACATGTTTAACCTGGAAAGAGCTGCAATGAGATTACCCAACAGCCCCAGATAGCCAACATAGAGTGAAGAGGAGTGTGACTGAGCACAAGAACATAGTTTTTATACTCACATTTTGCTGATTGCCACATAACACACACCCTGGTCCTGCAGAGCTGCTGTGAGTGAACACCTGATTCTACTAATGAAGGGCTCTAATTGATTAGTAGAATCAGGTGTTACTGCCTGGTTGGGATAAAAACATGCAGCCACGGTGGCTCTGCAGGACCAGGGTGAAATGTGACAAGGAGGACTGAAGGATTACAAAAAGCATGGAGGCAGAAGATGCATCAGAGAAAAGTAAGAAAAGGCATTTGTGCAAAAAACGACAAAAACTGGATGTTTCATATTTCTGTTTTAAAAATGATAATTCATCATTAAGGTTGTTGCAGCTCCCGTCCAAACCCTTTTCACATCAGTGACCCCCAACCTGACCCACTATGACCCCCATTACCCAGGAACTAGGAGCCTACCTTTAGAACTGCTGAACTGAAGCAAGACACGCGATATGTTCACTGCTCTGATGTTTTACCCAAACGTAAATGTTCCCCATTAAACAATTAGCTTTACTAAAGAAACTAGACATATATATATATATATATATATATATATATATATATATATGATGATAATTCACAGGAGGCAGGTGACTCTCATTTCAACCCAGAGCTGCAAAGTTGAAGCCAGGAATCAGCTGGTGGAGTTATTAGCATTGATCAAACCCAAGAACACACACACACACACACACACACACAGACACATGACACGTTTCTATTCTATTCGATTTGTACGTGCGCATTGTTTTTTCCTTTTGTCTTTCTTTCAAGCCAATTCCTAACCAGGGCGTTCGGTCTGCTGCTTTTGGAGATTCCCAAATTTCGATTTTTCCCACAGGGGGAAAAAAAATGACTCAAAAGAAAAAAAAGGAGGGACAATCGGGTGAGGCAGTGCAATTTGGGTCATCGTCTGCGGATATTTTAAGACCGACAGCCTCAAGTCACTGGGAGCCGGCGCAGGCGTCAACGCGGCGTCCGGCTCGCGAATTAGCAAATCCAATCAGAGTTTCCCCGGATAGCCTCCTGCCCCGCGGCCTGCTGGGACGACACTCGTCAACGCTGTTAACCGTGGCTCAGGGCTGGTGATGGCGAAGGTTAAAAACGTTCAAATGTTCCTCGCACGACCTGGGGAGTCGATGCAACAGCCTGAGCTTTGTAAGGCGACACTATGCAGAGATGAAGATGCTTCATTGCCCACCATTGCATAATGGTTCTCCAAACTGGATTCACATCAGCACCCGCCCAGCATGCAGAGTTAGTGCCAACGTGTGTGTGGGGGGGGGGGGGCAGGATGCATGCATGATATTATAGAGCAAAAACATAAATAAACTCACCATGTTGACTTCTGACACCATGTCTATGCTCGCCACGTCTATGCTCATCCCAACTGCAACAGGGGCCCCTGCAAGAAGGAAACAAGCACATTGTGCAGGAGGCCCCCCCACACCTTCACAGCTGAGGGGGGGGGGGGGGGCATGGATGGCGCCAAAAACAAAGCTAGAAGCAGGATTCATTTGAAGGGGGGGGGGTAAACAAAGCGTGCATACCTCCAAAGTCTGGCCTCAGTCGGATGTCGTAGCCCTTCAGCAGCTTATCCACCGTCTCCTTCACGAAAGACATGTTGCCCGGTTCATTGACGCTGCAATGACATTCAGAAATACAAAGTAAAACCACCAATGAAGACATCACCTTGACGCGCGTCGCCCCGTAACCTTGACTCCGCTGCACTCACCTTTTGGCGCAACACACAATGGAACCGACAACCAGTGCGGAAAAGACGCGGAATTGGCGCACTCGGTGCAAAGGCAACATCACCTCTCGCTTTTTTTTCCTCCTCTTCTTTTTTTTTTTTGGTAACAACGACAACAACAGCAGCGAGGAGAGCCCCCCACCTCCTCCTCTTCCTCCTCCTCCTCCTCCTCCTCAATCAACAGTCCAGACGGTTCCGGACGCGAATATCAGAGTAAATCCATTGATCGCACGAGGAGGAAAAAGTCGGCAGAGAAAAGAAGGGGTGAGGAGGGAGGGGGTGGGGGGTGGAAAAAGTCCGCTTGGACGCGCTCAGATATGAGATGTGGGCTGTTATGAGCGACCCCCCCTCGTGTCTTGCTTTTCAGCCCGCATGATGGGTGAAGCGCATGTTGGTGAAGGAGGATGAGGAGGATGAGGAGGATGAGGAGGATGATGCTGCTGCTGCTGGTGGCGGTGAAGGCACTCAGCTCGTTCAAATGAGAGACGAAGCCCAGCACACACACACACACACACACACACACACACACACACACACACACACTGTAAAAAATCACCACCAGTCGCTGCAGCGTGGTGTGCCACGTGTTTTTATCTTTTTGTCTCTTTTCTTAGAGAATATGAGGCAGGACGTTGTTACATACATATAAATAAAGCTTATAAATAAATAGATATAGACATATGTGTGGATAGTTTAACTCTCATAAAAAGTTTTCTCATCTTGCTGCCAACTATTATTTGCCACCCCCCCCCCCCCCCCATAGACCCTGTACACCTGCCTTGACTCACATATGATTTAAGGGACAGGGCTGTGCAGGTTTAGTGTGTGTTCATGGGAATTTTTCTGCGTTCATCCACACCAGACTCTGTCATCCAGGTCTGGCTTTGTGCAGCGGATGGTGGATTTGAATGGGTGAGTGAAATAGTGCATGCATACATATGTGTGTGTGTGTGTGTGTGTTCTTGGAGGTGACTTTAAAGGTGCATTTCTAAAGTTCCCACAATTCCCATAGAGCAGTTCTTTGGTTTGGTGGATTATATCAACACTATTTATGGACTTGATAGATGTTGAATGCAATACTTGAAATCAAATGACAAATCAGATCATATAGCTGTTTTATTAATTTGTGTATTTTTACTTAACATTATCTATTATTCAATTAACTGTAATGACTGACTATGTATAATATGTTCAGTAAGCTGCAAAAAATAAATACGACATTTACATTTAGCATTAAAATAATGTAATAAAGGAAATAAAATCAATCATGACAGCTGTGCTCAGCACCACTATTTATATGAATAACTCCTACATAACAGCTTTTAGCACTGATGCACAGAGAAACACAACATTTCAGCTGGTAGATGGACACTTTTTGCAGCGCTCACACCATCTGCGCCAATCCGCTTCCCCTGCGCCTCCTGCAGAAATGGCGGGACCCGCACAATCTCCAAGAAGGGACAGGCTGCGTGTATCACACGCATCCATCCATCAATGCGATTTATACGCCTGTTTATCGCCTGTAATGATCTTTTTTTTTATCCTGATCTAAAATACGGGACTCCACCATCAACACTATCAATTATTTAGGTTGGAGAAACATGGGAATCGATGTTGGAGAATCGTTAATAAATACTGTTGTGGACATTCCTCACCTTGTGTCATAGATGGCGAACAACTTCTTGTTTCCGTCCACAGCATTCCTGAAAGAAAAAAAAGAGAGAAAGGGGATAGTGTCATTTATTATAAGGAGGAAATTAAAGTCGCATAATTAAAAATAAAAAAAAAAACTTGCTGCTGATCAATTGGAGGTTTCATTGATCTGTTTCTACTGTTTGGTAGCCTGAGGCAGGAGTGTAAAACAACGGGTGCCTGCAGGGCCAATAATGGAGGACTGTCAGTTCCTCATCACCTTCATCCTCTTCTTCATCACCACACACACACACACACACACACACTTTGTGCACTTTGCTTCTGTCTCACTTTGCAGGAGCTGTCCGCAGCGGGCGTGGTGCTGAAAACAGGGAACACACACACACACACACACACACACACACACACACACACACACACACACACACACACACACACACACACACACACACACCGTCTACCGAGCATGGAGCTCGGCTTCCCTCTTATGGCAAGTGTCAGCATGATAACGAGGCTTTATTGAAGAGGAGGCTTTTCTTTTTCTTTTTTTTTCAGAGTGTAGATACAACAACAGGGAGCCAGAGGCATCTTAATTGGAACAAAAAAAACAACAAAAATACAATAAAAAAAAGTGTGTGTAAAAGTAGACTGATGGACACGTGATCTTATTTGACGCTTAAATCCATGAGTAATGCGTTGGAGTTGATAAAGTGAGATAAAATAAATGAATAAATGGCAACAATCTATGTGAATAATAGGCTATATTATAATAAGTTAGTTGTATTAACACATGTCTTGTCTTTTGGAAACTCTTTTTGTGTTTTTTCCCCTAGTGTATTAGAATTGACATTAATTAATTAATTAATTAATTAATTAATGTGCGAGTCCCTTCACGTTAAAGTCCATTAATAACTTCACTTCCAGAAACAGAAAAAGGAAAAAAAAATAAAACCCACACCTGATTGTGTTAATATCCCCCCCCCCCCCCCCACACCCCCCTCCCCTGGTTGCGCCCCCTCTCCCGCAGCCCACCAATGGGGAGCGCCTATAATTAAAATGATTAACCTCCATTGCAGCGCTCCGTCCGCTCGCACCAATAATAATGAAATAAAGAAATGGAAGAATGTGCAGTGACTCCGTGTGATGCCGCGTCTGCCGCTGCCGCTGCCGCTGCCGCTGCCGCTGCTGCTGCCGCTTTAGCCGCTTCTGCCGCTGCCGCTGCCGCTTTAGCCGCGTCTGCCGCTGCCGCTGCCGCTGCTGCTGCCGCGTTAGCCGCGTCTGCCGCTGCCGCTGCTGCAACACCTCTGGAGGCGACGCAGGAGCCGCGGTGCAGCAGGCGGTGAAGGATAAGAAGAAGAAGAAGAAGAAGGAGAGGGGGAGGCGGCGTAGCCTCTAGGAGGAGAACAGCAGACGCTACTACCACAGAGCCTGATGGGAGCCGCTGATTGAGGAGAGAGGAGGAAAGAGAGAGAGAGAGAGAGAGAGAGAGAGAGAGAGAGAGAGGAGCTGATGGAGGAGAAGCTGAGGAGCAGCAGGAGTGGAGACGAGCGACAGAACCTGTGATCCCCGTTTTCTTTCTTTCTTTTTCTTTCTTTCTTTCCTTTCTCCCCCCTTCCTCCTGCACACAGACGGACGGAGACCCCCAGCCAGCAGCCAGCCCCTCGACGCTGCTGGGGGGGGAAGGGGGAAGCCAAAAAAAAAAAAAAAAGAAGAAGCTGGATGGTGATGGAGCTGCATTCAGGTACCCCCCCCCCCCCTTTTATTCCCTTCTTTTAACCAGACGCAACACAGCATTTGTTGATGATGGAGAGATTGGTGGTGGTGTTGGGGGGGGGGGGGGTAAAAAAGGTGATGATGGATGACAGATGAGGGGGGGAGGGGGGGTCTTTGTGATTTTTAATGCGTTGGATGCAAATTGAAACGCGGCGTTCTCACACAATGGGGGACTGCAGGTGAAACAAAAGTCTGGATGATATGTGTGCGGCTTGCATTCAAAGTGTGTGTGTGCACTGTGAGTTGTGAGTGTGTGTGTGTGTGTGTGTGTGTGTGTGTGTGTGTGGTGGGGGGTTGCAGATTGCAGCCTCACTGAGCACAGATCGTCCCGCTGCTTGATTTACTGATTCCTATGATCTGCCTCTGTACGCAGCAGCCTTGCTGAAGAGTTTCTTGTGCGTGAGTTGCCTCACTGGGATTCATGGGGTTAGCCTTTTTTTTGCACGATGCTGATTGTTCTGTGTTTGTTTCTCTCTGTGTGTGTGTGTGTGTGTGTGTGTTCCAGCTCCAAACAACAAAGTGAGCAGGATGTCAGCCATGGCTCGCCTAGTCCTGTCCCTCCTGCTCCTGTGTGGATGCCGAAATAGGTAAAACTGCCCCCCCCCCTCCAACTTAAAGACACAATGTCTTTTTCTTTTTTTTGTTGTTGTTGAGGATAAGCATTAAAGTTGCCATTTGAGAAATATACCCGGCCACAAGCGCAATAATCAGCGATCAATCCGCAATTTTGCAAATGGAATCCTGGGGGCCGTGCGTCTACTTTTGGCCGGGGACGCCTGCCAGCTCCGCTCCTCCTCTAATTGATCACGGTATCCCGGCTTGCACTCGTTGTTTTAAGTGGCCGTCCTGCACTCAAGGCGATGCTGTCAGTAAATCATCAGAATAGTCCACTCTCATCCGAGCCACATCGATATCTTCCCCCCCGATCGCACGCGGCGTGGTCATAACCCGGGCTGCACATCTGCCGCGGCACAGGAAGCCCAGGCCTCTTTTCCCTCTTTTCTCCTCTGAACCCTTTGCTCTCCTTCTCCCCAGTCTCTGCGAGTCCACCTCGGAGGCCCAGAAGGAGGCGGCCGCCAACGACAACAGCACCGTGTTCACCAGGATCCTGGACGGGCTGCTGGACGGCTACGACAACCGGCTGCGGCCCGGCCTCGGAGGTTTGGCCGCTTACTTCGACCGTAGATTGCAAACAGATTGCGGTAGAGTTTTACACGTTGACCCCTGTGACCCCTCCATCAAAGCCTTGCTCCGACGTGAAATTAGCGTCAAATACAAGAATCTTAAAAACCATCGGTTAGCTGCTACCTGCTGAGTGACCTACCTGAGAGGCTTTTTGTTTAAATGAAGGAAAATGCACAACAAAGAGAAGAGCTAGCAGAAGTGTTGTGTCGTAGATTTCCTGCGCTAACTCACTCTATACCCTTAAATATCAGGATTTTTATTGCCAAATTACAATTTTAACCCTACAGTAGAAGTGCATGGATGGCGTCCGGTGTTTCCTTTGAAGGGCCGTGAATAAGGGGGTGCCACGGATACTGAATCAATCACGCCGTCTTCGGCACAGCGCGGCGTTTTTATTCGCGCCCTTCGCCCTGGCAACAGGAGATAACCTTGACAGCCGAGCGAATCGCCGTTCCTAAGATGGCGATTCTTTTTTTTATTACTGTTCCAAGAGCCCATTGAAAGGGAAAAAAATACAAAAAAAATTAAAAAGCTTTTCATTTCCCACCCTCCCTCCGCCGCTAATGGCGCAGCACTCAGCGCGCTCGCTCCCCTGGTTTCCGACTGATTCTGTATTTTAGCCTCCTGACAATCGCTGCTCCTTTTCCACTTTGTGAGGGACTGAGGCTTTTTTTTTTCTTCTTTCTCCGGTTGTTGTTGTTCATACCAAAAGCCTGATGTGTCACGGCGAAAGCCTGCTCTCACGTCCTGGTAACGGTTGCTACCCTTGACAAGACGAGGCCTATTAATACATACCGGGCTGAAGCATTCAGGCCTCCATTCAGCTCGGCAGGCTGCTCTCTGCAGCGCGGCCAAATGCACCCGCGTGGCCGTGAGTTTGTCGGCTTCGCAGGAACACACACACACACACACACACACATGCTCACAATTAATGCGCTGTGAAAGAAAAGGGAACCGGAAACCCAACGTGGGGGGCCTGAATGTTTCATCAGCATCTTTAAAAGTGACAATCGCCAGTCTTCATGCAAAAAAAAAAAAAAAAAACAACTTCTCTCTGTTGATAATCATTCAGTAAATAGTTTTTATGCACAGCATTTGGAGACAGACATAACACAAATATAATGTGAATCTGCATTTTTAAATGTAATAACCCTAATTCTCCCATAAAGGTCCTTATATACTAATAATCTGGGGTCAAAGGTCAAACAAATGTGTAAAACTGATCAAGGAATGCTGTTTCTTTTATGCAAAAACGCACATGATTTATCCAGTTGGTAGTTTTTCCTCGTGTTTCAAATAGTAGAAGGTAAAAATGTGGATAGATTAATGTAACACTCAAACACACACACACACACACACACACACACACACACACACACAGACACACACACACACACACACACACACACACACTCTGTTAAAATGCAAATTCAGTGTTCGTGACATTTTCTCCCCACTTGTCCTTTAGGTTCGTTTGTGTTTAGCCTCTCTAATAGTTACTGTGGCTGCAGGAAATGATTAATGATAAATTACATTTACAGTAAAAGCTGCACATTGGTGTTACGTTTAATAGTTTATTTTTATTTATTTCTTTAATGCTGGTGGGTCCAACAGACGTCACCTTGGGAAACTGCAGCCAAACATCGATAAAATAAAGATCAATCAATAGTAAAATAGTAAAAAGCAGCAAACACACTATTAAGTAGTAAAAACACACAATATATATTTGCAGAAATGAGTTTTACTGCAGGTTTACAGGCACCCTCATGATGCTGTCATGGGGAAGAATGTCCTGAATGTTGATAGAAGGCTCCCATGTCATAAAAAGTGGGATTTGATTTGGCTTTTTTTATTATGAGGACGAGAGGCAGACACAAATCCTCCGAATGAAAACTGCAATATGACGGAGAGGGGGAAAAAAAAAATCTAATTTATTTACACTATGAATTTTTCAGCGCATATTCTCCCACCTTTGCTCTCTCTACAGAGAATGTCACGGAGATCAAGACGAATATTTTCGTCACAAGCTTCGGCCCGGTGTCCGACACGGAGATGGTGAGTTCACCTGCTGCGCACACACACACACACACACACACACATACACTGCAGAAACAGACAAAAGACCCACACTCCTGAAAAACTCCCCCAGACTGCAGGTATTTTTAGATCTAACACACATATTTACGTTTGGTGGGACTGGCGCTGCTGCTCCCGCTGTTCCCTGCAAGTGCAGCCATGTCCTAGTTTGGAAATTGGCTCTCGTTCGTCCGCTCGCAAATGAGACGAAAAAAAAGTTCGAGGACCCGATGCCGGGAGCCTCCGAGTGATTTGTCTCATCAGCTCATTCTCTGCTGAACTTAAAAAGGTTCCACCTGGATAAGAAAGGAGGCATTAAATCTCCCCCTTTTCCATTACATCCTTTATTGCACCCGGCCGGATCCCTGGCACACTTTCACGCCATGTTCAAACTTTCCACTTCCCTGTAATTGACTTGAAGAGGGTATTGACAGGAGCACGTGATTGATTATATGATTCACTACAGTGATGAAATAAGGAAAGGGATAGTGGTGCATGCACGGGTCTTTACGTCTGCAGAGTATCGTATTTAAATCCTGCTCATTTGCTGCTGTTGGTTAGCTTGAAGCACCAACACTGCATTGGCAATTGAGAAACCAACAGAAAACTTAATTTTGTCTAATCATTTGAGTCTAAATCAGAAAAGAGAAATGGCAAATCCACACTCAAACAAATGGATTTAGCATGGACACACGTGTTTCACCTTGACACCTTCGCTCTGTCTCTTCTCTCCCGCCCAGGAGTACACCATAGACGTGTTCTTCCGCCAGAGCTGGAAGGACGAGCGCCTGTGCTTCAAAGGGCCCATGGAGATGCTGCCGCTGAACAACCTGCTGGCCAGCAACATCTGGACCCCCGACACCTTCTTCCTGAACGGGAAGAAGTCCATCGCCCACAACATGACCACGCCCAACAAGCTGCTGAGGCTCAAAGACGACGGCACGCTGCTGTACACCATGAGGTTGGTCACAACGCGTTATGAATCTCGGATTTTGCTCCGCGCTTTCAAGCCGGCACCTCTTAAAAAGAGCTGAATCCCGACTCATTTGTTGCAGGGGAGAAAAAAATAAAAAGCCGGCAAGGTCAAGGCAGAACGGTGCAGCTTGATGCTCAGAGACCAATACAGGAGAAATTCTCAGTTTATGACTCAGACTGCAGGAGAACAGTGCCACCTGGTGGCCGCTCGCACTCACTCCACGCGCCCACAATGCAGCAGGACAAAGAAAAACAGCACGCATCTCATGCATGTCTTTCACGTCGTGCGATTCCTTCAATTTCCCTGTAACAAATCCACTGATTTTGGGAGATTATGTCGTTTTAAACGTCCTGGTTTCATGTAAAAACTGCAGAGAGGGAGATCATTCATTATGAAAGGCAGCCTCATTGTGAACTATAGTTTTTGGCAGTGATGTCGCAGCGAATGAAGGGAAAAAACAAAAAAAGAAAAAAAGAAATAGGCCAACTGTGAACTCCAGATGGTGATCGGCGTAAAGTAAACCACCAGGATTCACGCAAAACAAAAAAACAAACCCCAACGAGTCCCTGAGATGTCTGTATCCACGTCAGCGGGGAAGACGCTGCCTGACCTTTTGGACCGGAGAATTAGAATATTTCCATGCTCAGGGTTTATCCTCAGGAGTTAGCGTCGCCGCAGGACTTAAGGGTGACTGTATCACGGATGAGAGGCTCTGTCCGATACCAGCGGCGCCCACAGGGAGAGCAGCGCTGATGGAAGCAGATTATCCATATGCATACATACACAGAAGAGTGTGTATTTATAGTGACACACACACACACACACACACACACACACACACTGAGCAGCATGTCTTCACCACTAATCAGTAACAGTGACGCTGAACTTTGACCTGTAACAAGTAAGGTTTTGCATAAGTGTGAGTGTGTGCATGTTTGTAGATTTATGGAGATCTATGCATGTGTGTGTGTGTGTGTGTGTGTGTGTGTGTGTGTGTGTGACAGACAGCTTCCATGATCTATAAATGGCATCAGACTCCCTGCCACAGTAGGAATGAAGCAGCAGTGGGTTTGCTTTCAACGTCTGATTGTTGCGGTACTGTGTCATTACCAGCGGAGCTTAACGACAGACAGCGCTGATTTTATTTTACACACTCGTACACACACACACACACACACACACACACACACACACCATCTGGGTCCTTGCGGGTTACAGCTAACCCGGCGGCAGCGGTTTCCTCGTCCCTCTTCAATGTGCACTTGGAACTTCTTCTTGGTGTCTTCTTCTGATTGTTTAAAACACAATTACGTAACTAAGGTATCAAAGCGAAATGTGAACCTGTGTGTTGCATGTCTAGGTATTTTTATTAACTATAAACATTCTTTACAGCAAGAAACAAGTAAATTGCAGTTTGTCGGCTGTTTTTCGTTAATTTAGGATGTATTAACGGTAATAAAACAGTGTTTGAGCTCAATAAAAAGGAACAGAGCAACACAATATGAAGAGAAAGCAGCATTTGCATTATTCATTATGAGAAACTAAAAGATAGATCGTAGCCTGTGATGCTGACATGCTGTTCCATAACATCTGTAAAGTTTACAGTATGTAGTTAGCGTGCTGCATATCCCCTGGGGACGTGTTAAACACGCCGCGCACACACGCAAAAACACGTCTGACACAGATAGCCGCGTGACGCCTCGTCGGGAACCCCTTACTTCCGAGCAAGGAGCGGCTGGCAACTTTTCCACGCATTTGTCTCCATGGATAATTCATGGGAGCCACGCTACACACACACACACACACACGTTGCTACACGCTGGTCGGACGCCTTCTGATCCGAAGGCGCCACCACGCGGGTAATTAGCGTGATTTATAACGGCAGGTCATGATTTAAGGTCAAGGGTCACGGCTAGATTATTACAGCCCCAAATCCCATGAAATCCACCGTATGTGATGCAAATTGGGAGAGGTTCAAAATGTGCTTGTTAGCGCTGGGGGACAGATGGCGGCGTGGTGGCTCAGTGGTTAACGCAGCGTAACGCTCAGGGAAAAGCAAAACGCCGCTGATGTCCGCGGCGGTCCGAGGAGTTCTCGGAAACTTTGAAATAAGTGAGTCAGGTGTTCCATTCTATGCTGCCTAAAAAGTGTGATTTATACATTATGACCTTAAAAACATTTTTAAAAAAAAGTATTACTATACAACCATAATAATCTGTGGCTCTTTACAACTGTTTTACAAGTTTGAGCCCACAGCATGTTGTTAAAAGTAATAATCGTAGTTATAGCAGTGTTACATATTTATTTATATTTATATGTGATGTAGTGAGAGGATGACGGTAAAACTAGTAAAATTCTCCTCTTTTTTTCTTCCCATGCTGCCATTACTTACATGGTTTGAGCTTATTAATGATCATTGGGTGTAATTGTTATATTACAGTTATATTATAGTTATATTAAGTTATATTATAGTTGTAATATAGTTGTAATAGTCATATTATAGTTATATTACAGTTATAATATAGTTATAGTATAGTTGTAATATAGTTGTAATAGTTATATTATAGTTATATTTTGGTTATAATATAGTTATATTGTAGTTATATGATAGTTATATTACAGTTATAATATAGTTATAATTTAGTTATAATATAGTTATATTGTAGTTATATTATAGTTATATTATAGTTATATTATAGTCATATTATAGTTAGTTATATTATAGTTATAATATAGTTATATTGTAGTTATATTATAGTTATATCGTAGTTATAATATAGTTATAATAAAGTTATATTATAGTTATATTATAGTTATAATATAGTTATAATATAGTTATATTATAGTTATGATATAGTTATAATATAGTTATATTGTAGTTATATTGTAGTTATAATATAGTTATATTATAGTTATATTGTAGTTATAATGTTATAATACATCCTGTTTTTTACTACTACCTGTCAATGTTAGTCATTAGCCACTGGAAAACAGCATCTGGACCAAACCACTTTAAGGAATAGGGGGGGTGATAATTTTTCAACAATTTAGAAATTCATAGTTCTACATTTATCTGTGTTTCTTCTTTTATTATTTATCTGTGTTTGCAAAGATTTTTTTTTCAACCCCCGGGAATTCCCCCATGTTGTTATCACACGCACACACGCACACACACACACACACACACACACACACACACACACACGCACACACACACACACACACACACACACACACACACACACACACACACACACACACACACACACAAATCAAAGTGAACATCATATATCTCCATTCCCCTGCTAACGGAAGCGAGGCCACGTGAATAATTAGAACGTGGTGTAATAGCCAGCAGTCCTGTTCTCATTTATTCATCCTGAAGACACTCGCTTTCTCCTGCACAAAAAAAAAATCCTTCAGCTGTTTTCAGACAATAATGCAATTGGGTAATCCGGCGCTGATGTGGAAACCAAGCTGAGCCCCCCCACCACCCCCAAAAAAAAAAAAAGTCATCTCTGCAGGGACCAGAGGTGGCCTCTTAGCCCACTTTGTCATGCTCCACACGCCTCAGTGATGGGGGGGTGGAGACACCCGCACAGGAGGGTTTTCAGAGCGTAAAAAAATGTGACCCAGGAGGGTTTTTTCACCACGTCTTGGGGACACTGTTGAGATGCAATATAATTATCTCAGAAGGGGAGAAACTGAAAAAGAAATCTAAATTTAAGGTGATCCTACGCCTGAAAAACACACTTTTTTTACTGTGTTAAATGTGTGTTCTGTGCAGTGAATCCAGCAAACCTGCGTCATCATATCACTGTTTTATTGCATCAGAGACAGCGGGGATGTCCGCCGGGACCTCAATCTAGGGCAGCCCGCTTTAAAACAGCAAAAAGGAATAATTATGATGTTTGCACGCTTGATTTGCTTCATCTTGCGGCTCCAGAGGTAACATGCGTCGTAACCGTGGCAGCTGGGATCTTTCTGAAACGTGTGAATGTATAGTAAATGTGTGATGGGACTCATTGGGGCAGAAGGTAGATTCCACCTCAAGAGATATTAATGATCTGGGTATATGCATAAAAATGTGCACCAGAATTCATTAAGAAAAACAGAGAAAGTGAAGGACAGATCCCTCTGTGGCCACCAGGGGGCAGTACAGTCCACCAGAGGGAAAAAAAGCTGCACTTGCAAGTGTTGAATGCATGAAGCTGCAGCTTCTTTTTCTGCTGTTATGAGGGAACAACATCATCAGTGACACACTTTCTGTGTCATTTTACTTGCTGATGTTTGACATTTCTGGAAAATTGTTTAAAGGCTGCCACTCGTAAACACGTGCAAAGCCACAACCTTCCCACAAATAGCCAATATAACCCTGCGATTTTAGTGAACTGGCACTCACAGCTGCATGTGCAATGTGCATTTTCCCAATCCACACATTTCTTGCGGTTCCTTTAATATTAACTAATAACTGATAAGCATGCCGGATATTTACTGGGTATATTGTGTATTTCTTTTCCCTCAGACTGACCATATCTGCAGAATGCCCCATGCAGCTGGAGGATTTCCCCATGGACGCACACGCCTGCCCTCTCAAGTTCGGCAGCTGTGAGTAGAATCCATGTTATTATTATTTCGTTATTGCAGCACCAATCCATCGTGCATCTAATTCTGATGCACTGTGACGATATTCACTCCAATTTTTACATTTTTTCTTTTACCAAAATTAATTATCATATTGCTGAGTGTGCTTTCCTTGCTTTAAATTCATGATTTGTCAAGGTAAAAACACACTGAAAAGAGGCCACTGCAGCTACAAGTGAGGATTATGGCAGAATGTTTAAGCTATTGTAGCAGTGGCACGCGTGCAGAGTCTCGCTGTATCGTTTTTTGTTTTTTTTTTATTGTCGCCAACCGGCTCGGATGAACACGCTGTAACTCGTTTCAACATATTAATAGCTCAAAGCCAAATCGGATGCGGGCCGAAGGAGACAAATCCCGCACGCGGCCCAGCGCCGGCTGAAGTGGCGGCGGCTGGGCGGTGAGACAGGGACGCTGGCCAGAGGATTTCCCCCTATAGGACGGGTCATGCAGGCTGGTACCGCAGTACCGGCTGTAGCGGGTTTAACTCCTGGGTGACACTAACGCGTCGTAACACATGATTATTAAGGTGACACACCAAAAACTAGCTGTGGCTCTGGTGAGGTGGAACACTGTAGAAATACATTGAGTTGATTATTTTCCTTCAATAATGTGTGTCGTGCCAGTGAAGACATGTATAGTGGGTTGGGCGACCCCAGTGGGGGGTTGGGGGGGGGTCACACGTTGGCCTAAATGGATGAGGCTCTTATCCCCAGAGTCCACCCACACTCGCTGTATAAAAGAAGCACACATGACCGCAATCCAATTACGGCGTAAGGAGCTGTTGTGCCTTCCCATGGCCAACCCTGACCTAATCTCCCCAGGGCGATGCCCCCGCACGTGAGAAATGTGTGATGGGAAGAATGTCGCGGCGTGACGTTGGAAATCTTTTCCTTTAATCATTTTTTTGCCTGTGCCTCTGACCCGATCATCTCCCCGTTTAGCCTTTGTCCTCAGGGGCCTCGGCGCGAGTTAAGCCTGCGTATTACACTGCAGCGAAGGTGCAGGGCGCGATCACATGACTCCAGTCCAAAATGGCCGGGGTGATATGAGTTTTCTGGCTGCTTACTATTCTGTCATCTGATTGGACGCTGCACGGTCAGATGACAATAACAGTTCTACCTCCTCCTCTTTGAGAATTTAATGATTTTATTATTCATTATGTATGAATATATACGTGTTAAGGGAGGGATTCGATTAGAACATGATGCATGTTTTTTAAACAGTTCATCCATTTTAACACTAAAATGTTCTTAATTTATCATAAATATGTTTTGTGTCTGTTCATACTATTAAAATGTATCCTCACCAGCAGCTGATATAATTGATTTTTATTATGTAGTTACTGAAAAGATGCATTTATTAATGCTGTTATCGTAACTGTGATCAAATAATTAGCTACGAGGAATTTAAATATTATCAGGGCATAGAAAAAGGTAGATTTTTATTAAGATGGTGAATTCCAGCACCCAATCCTCTGTTCTGGGTGACAGAATCTTCATTTAGCTGCGTTTTCTCATATGACTGTAAATCAGCGGGAGTGGAGATAATTGAAGTACGAGGCAGTAAAGGCTGCTTGAGTTTACGGCTTCATATTTTCAGGATTAAAAGTTATCCGCCTAATTGCTGTCCTGTCTTTTCCTCTGATTTATTTGGATATCTTAACAACCTAAATTCATCTCAATATAGTTTTATATCTTCGCTCAAGCTTCACTCTAAAAAGATGTGATTGTTCTAATATTAATAGGGGTGGGATGATTTTCTTTATCATATAAGCATGAATTGACATATATTGGATATACTCAATTATTGTAGAAGCCAAAGGTAGAAATTGGCTGGAAACCACATCAGACGTGCGTCAGCGGGAACCCACGACGCACAAAGACAACAGAGCAGTTGCTAATGGGAACTTCTTCTTTCACGTCACGCCGCTGAATAAATAAAATCCGAATCTGGCGGTGAGGTGGATGGTAAGAAACACCCTTTATTTTTATTTTTTTTTTTACCCCCATTACGTTGCAGATGGGGGCGACACGGTGGTGCGGTGGGTAGCACTGTTGCCTCACAGCAAGAAGGTCGCAGGTTCAAGACCGCCTTGGGGCCTGGGTCTGGGACCTTTCTGTGTGGAGTTTGCATGTTCTCCCCGTGTCTGCGTGGGTTTTCACCGGGTACTCCGGTTTCCTCCCACAATACAAAAAACATGCTCAGGTTAATTGGTAAACTCTAAATTGCCCATAGGTGTGAGTGTGAGAGTGAATGGTGTGTGAATGGTGTGTGTGCCCCACGATTGGCTGGCGACCATCTGGGGTGTATCCCTGCCTCTCGCCTTAACGCGCTGGGATGGGCTCCAGCAGACCCCTGCGACCCCGAAAGGGAATAAGCGGGATAGACAATGGATGGATGGATGGACGTTGCAGATGATGCTCTGATGTGGGAACAATAGGATGGAGTGTGTGCAGTGAGTCATCCTCCAGCCATTCAGCTGGTTACTCACACACAAACATGGTGGTTCCATTAGAGGCAGGATGTCACTCGTAGTGATTCTCTTCTTTTTACAACTCACAACTTGACTTTTCGGCGTGATTAAATCCCCCAATAATTCCTGGTTCCATGTTAAGCCCCTGGCCAAACTCATTCTACACCCGTGTCCAGTTGCCAAGTGAACCACCGCGTTAGAAACACGTTCAAGTTCAATTAAGTTCAATGTGCATAAAAATAACTGATGAGGAAATGGTACACTTTAAACTCCTGTAATGACCGGACGAATCAAAGCTGCTTTACAGTATTTATTGGGACCGTTAGAGAACATGCAGACAATTTCTTTTTCCCATTTCTCCCTCACGTGTTTAACATATTCATCATTATTTTTTTTCCTTCCCAGTTCTTACATGAATCGTGATGATTACAAATAGCCTCTCAGTGTCTGCTGCTTCCTTGTTCTCATGCTTGACAGTTTGCTTTGCTTGTGCCCGTTCCAAACACATCGATGTGAGGCTGCTTTGTATTCTTCACATCAATTATCATCTTTTCTTCTCTGAGGAGAAGTCTCATCAATCGATATTTCAGCCGTCAAAAGGGGAGCAAATAATAGGCCGATATTCCGCAGCGACGCGCGGGAATAGCAGGAGTGGCCTCATACTTCGTGATGCAACGCGTTATGGTTAATCTGGCTCGGCCTGGTTCCTGCCGACAGAGAGGCTCACCTCTGACCCAGAAGTGTGTTCAAACAGAAATACACTCACATATCCACCCGGCTGCACACACACACACACACACATGCACACTGGGATACAAGCAAAATGTTTTTTTGGCCTTAAGCCTGCAGTCTAATCAAAAAGTGCTAGAAAGACTCCCTCAAATACACACAGGCACATGGTGGCTGCACATAATATTGATGATGATGATAATGATGAAACCTTTAACGTGCACACTCAAAACTCAGCACATTCGTGGGCTAATTTCGATAAATCCTTGCGTTCCTGTGTCTCAGACGCCTACCCCGTGTCAGAGGTGGTCTACACCTGGACTCAGGGAGCCGCCAAGTCTGTGGTGGTGGCGGAGGACGGGTCCAGACTCAACCAGTACCATCTGATCGGACAGACCGCCGGCACAGAGGACATACACACAAGCAGAGGTAGGTGCACTGCTGGGGTAAATCCTAAACTGCAAATCCGCAAAGACTTCATGCAAAGACACGGGAATATCAGCAGTGGTTGTAGCAGTATCAATAATTTAGGTTGTAGCGGGAGTGGTAGAACTAAATCCAAAAGGGTGGAAGTTGTTTGAAGAGAAGAGCAAAAGCATGAGTGATGCAAGGAAAGGCAACATGTGCCAGCGGAAGAATTAGTGCATCGGCTGATGGAGCTTTACAGGACAATAGAATCTTTTCTAGTGAATTCTAAAAAATTCAGAGTTAGTTGGTAATACAGAAACGAGTAACATGCTGCAGCTACGTGATAAATAATGAAACGACATCGACCATACACCTCCTCCTTGTTCACAGGTGTTACACACGATGCTAATTAGCTTAGCTAGCATGCATCCTGATGTGACCTGAGTTTAATCAGTGTCAGACGAGTTAATATGCAGCACCACACCAAAAAGCATGTAAACGCATTCATCAGAAACCTGAAATCGCACATTTGGATTCTTAAAAACAAAAAATTAGCATGAAATGAAATAATAAATGTGAAATATTGAATCCACCTAGAACATAAAACCGGTTTATTCATTTATTCAAACCTTTTTTAAGGGAGATAACATGATCTGATACCAAGTTTTTAGTGTGACACCACGCAACATTTTTTGACATTATCCCGTATATTAATCCACCGCTGGAAATAATCCCAGCGAAATGCACTATTTACTCTTGTATAAGTAACATTTGCTGAAACCCAGAGGGGCCATCTGTTTTAGGCAGCGGCTAAGCCTTTTTTTGTAAATATTAAACTATATCTTTATGATCTTATTCAGAGTCTGGTTTTTATCTTTCTACAATTTAACCAGATTGGACAGACAGGGTAGAAAAACAGGAAGTGGTGCATTTTTTTTCCCCCAGCACATAATGGGTTTACAAGGCAGAGATAAAGCCACTGTTAATTTAAAAAGCTGTGCACAAGTATTTTTTATTAATACTTTTTATCATAAAGCGAACTCACACTGTGCACGCTGTGCATTACACCAAATAATGTGACGTATGTGATTCTAGATTAGAAAAAACAATAAAAACACGGTGAGGAGAGGGACGGGGCGTGCGAGCGAATGTGGGAAAACGCTGTCAGGAGATCAGAGTCGATGAGTTGGAGGCGAGTGGAGGAGAGTAGCCTATCCCTCACACCACCAGCTGTCTGCAGGCCTGCACGGCCCTGTCAAACAACACTTATCCCTGCATGAGCCCGCGCGTGTGCACACACACACGCACACACACACACATGCACACAGAGCTAGAGAGAGACCTGAGACCGAGGGTTAATCCCCCCCCGCCCCACCATCCAACCAACCCATCAGCTTTTGCATAAGATGATGACATCACAGATCAGGGAGGGATTGGTTGGCTGTCGCTGAGTGTAGCGCCGGCTCTCTGTGTGTTTTTGTGCTCTTGTAGATTTATTTCCTCACCACGACGATAAATAAAAAAAAAGCGAGGACATTACCGTAGTCTGTGTAGTATAGGCGACCTGCTGAATTTAGCTTTTACTTTTTTTATTTGTTGAAATTGGGGCTGGTATCAGCGTGAAACGTTAAATAAAGACGACCTGACGGATTTTAGATATCAGGGAATAGGTGCCTTTTAAATAACAATGAAGTCCTCGGGGAGGATAGAGGGAAAAAGAAACGAGTGTGTGTGTGTGTGTGTGTGTGTGTGTGTGTGTGTGTGTGCATGTTGGGATTGGACAGCCTTGCTGGGACACGTGGGGGTGGGGGCACTGAAAGTCATCTGCTTAATACTCTTATGTAAAACGGAACTGTAATACACTTCCCTCCAGTTTCTAGTGGAATCATTATTAAAAGTGTGGATTTCCCCTCCTTTTTTTTTTTTTTTATTCGTGAACCACGGCTGACTCTGGTGGTCGGGGCTGGTTGCTTGCGCCACAGCGTTTTTTCATCGACCTGTTGACCAATGCAATCAAGATGTAATGTGTTGAGGTAGTTTTTGCAACCATAATCACATCGATCAGGCCTCATACCTCGTTGCATCATTCTACCAATTTTCTTTTTTTTAGCACGAGTCCTTGTCAGTTGTGCGATCATGCATGATCCCATCATTCACTCTGATTAGTTTGGATATTTAATCCGCTGCCAAGGTCACGTTTCTGTGTGATTACACGTCTGACGCTACCCGACGTCGCCATGAAACATCGAACCTCCGCGTCACCACGGAACGCCGGGACAACGTCTGGCAAATTATCGTCCATGCAGCTCAAAGCTTCCGCCTGGAAGTTGTCCAAACCGGCGGCGGAGACGAGTTCGGGCTCAGGGGTCACATTCAGTCCAGTAGGTTAATTTACTCTGCCTGCGTTTCACACAGCGAACGTCAGAGTGTTCAGACGTGTCGGCACGCTGCTCATCATCATCACTGTTGAATAACACCACCTCGGATAAAGGTATTGGTGGTTTAGCAACGGATTGCATGTTCTCGCAACGTGATTGCATCTAAATATTTTATCAGTTGAGTAATGTTTAAAAAGATGTGACAGGAAGGGGGTATTCTGTTGTTCCAACAAATCCACCTCAAATCATTTCAGCGTTTGCAGTAAAGCCACTAAATTTCTCGTGGAGAACAGGGACAAGCTGTCCCCTGGAGCTCGCTGCTATTTCCCTGCTTGATTACCAGAAGCCTGACAGTCGTCTGCTGCTTTATTGAACCCAGACAAAGTAATGAATCAGCGGTGAACCTGAGCTATAAAACAGCAGTCAATTAATCGTTGTTTGGCCTCATTCGTAGCAGGAGCAACACGCTGAACTGAAAGATCTTATTTCCGACGGCACTTTAGATAGTTTGAGGTGTTACAGGGGAATTTTGGACCATGGAACTTTGCATTGCAGAATATTTAGTATAAGTAGTCACCTCACCTGTTGTAGAGTATTATCTCCCCTAAAGTAACCCCATAACATCATAGGAGACGCCTGAACGCTGCAGAGGATTACTGCCGTTCTGCCCCTACTCACCAGTTGACCAACATGGCCGCGTTGTTCCCCGGCATGAAGGGAAGCTCCCCCCGGACGCCGCGGAACACCAATCCGTGGGAGAAAAGCAGTAAGATCCACCGGAGGAGCATGATCCTCCCCAGTCCTCCGCCCCCAGTCCTGTCAGGATCCATGCATCAAGGGCAAAGGTCAGCCCGGGCCGGCCCGCGGCGTCTGCAGCTGTGAGCCAGGTGGGCCGGAGTCATGGGGGCATCTGGGGGGGCTAACGCTGGCTTCCTGACGGCGGCATGGCGGCGGCGGCAGGTTCCTTATTCAGACGTTAGCGTGCAGCTTCTGCGGAAATAAAAGCGAACTCCGAACTGTCCCCCCGCCCCCCCCGGCTTGTCAGGCCGCCGTCAGCCGAGGCGCGGGGCGCCGTGCATCTTCTGAAACCGCTTCTTCTTCTTCTTCTTCTCGCCTCCACGAGCCAGGGAAGTCCCATCAAGAGTGTCCGGTCATTATTCCACAAAACAGCTCTCGCCAAACCGCTCACACACACACACACACACACACACACACACACACACTAAATCAGAAAAAAAAACAACCACTCCAAAGGAACGTGAAGCTGGTGAAGCTGGAAAATGTCCACACGGTTCAGCCCCCCTCCATCCCACCAGTGATTAGCAGCAGTGAGCGTCCCTCTGCGTGGCTTAGAGTGTGTGCGGAGGTGTGTGTGTGCCCGCGCGCGCGCGTGTGTGTGTGTGTGCAGGCTGTCAGCGTTAAGAGTCAGAAATCATGCTTCATGTGTGTGTGCTTTCGGAGTGTGTGTGTGTGTGTGTGTGTGCGTGTGTCGGTGCTGGGGATTGAGCGGAGTGGGCGGGGCCTGGAGCTCTGTGAGGAACCCGGGACAGGGAGGCCTAAGCCCCCCCCCCCCCCCCTCCCCCCGTCACTCCCTCTCCTCCTCGCACCGATGGCAGGATGCAGATTGTAACCAGGGATTAGGGAGGTTCAAAAATCCGATTTTGCCTGGAGAAAGCCTTGCGTATTACTCTGTGTGTGTGTGTGTGTGTGTGTGTGTGTGTGTGTGTGTGTGTGTGTGTCTGTGAGAGAGACAGAGAGGCTTGTGCACATGTGCCTCAGTGCAGGGAATATACTGGTTGGGTTTTTCATAGTTTAGCAGCGCCTGCCGTCGGTGCTGCTGCTGCTGAGAGGATTTTTTTTTTTTTTTTTTAAAGCCTCAAATGCAATCTTGGTTTGTTGAACTGAATATTGTGTCCTCCGCTCCCTTCCTCTGTGTCCCTCGCCACACACACACACACACTCTCTCTCCCGGATTTACCTCGAACTGTCGTCACATTAACTCACATTAATAATCTGGCGTCATGTCGTCGTCACAACGCTTGGATTATCGAAGGGTTCGGTTCATTTTGAATGTGAAACATCCGCAAAACGACCAATTTTACACCTTCAGCCAACTCTGATTATCGCATCACCTTGTTAAAGGGTTTTATCCAATGATTGTAAGGACAAACCACACTCATGATGAATCTGCATGCAGACAGCCTTTACCCCCCACTGTGATTTTACAGGATTCTCTTTGAGGCCTCTCTGTCGCTATGGAACTTTATATCTGTTTTTGTGTGTTTTTATGTGTTTGTTCCCCCTCAGGACAATACACTGTGATGATGGCTCACTTCTACCTGAAGAGGAAGATTGGATATTTCGTCATCCAGACATATATGCCCTGCTTCATGACTGTGATCCTGTCCCAGGTGTCCTTCTGGCTGAACAGAGAATCTGTTCCTGCCAGGACCGTCTTCGGTGAGCCGCCTATTTACTTATTTTTTATTATTATCATTATTAATAACATATTCCTGTGATCGTGCTGTCATGTTCATTCCCACCAGGGAGAATAATCGCAGCGGCTGCCAGTTAAGTTATTCGTTTTTCTCCAATGATGAAGCGTTTCTCCATTTTGTTCCCTATCGGTGAAACTTGAGCTTCAGTCATGAATCACTGCACATTCATAGAACACGAGGGAAACAAAGTTATAGCTCAGACGCACATTTTCAATGGTGAATGAAGTACTCAGGTACTTTATTAGAGTAAAAGTAGTAAAAAAAATGCTTGGTAACAAGTACTTAGACTGTTGAATTATTAAAGTATATCATACTATACTATGATACTTTTATATTCTATTACTATATTATATGCTGTTATATTATATAATTATATTACTAGCTCATACTAATATATTACTACATTACATATACATACATATATATATAATAATGTATATGTATATATATACATATACATTATTATATTACTATTATTCTACACCTGCACTGTGAAATCTGCTGCTGTGACAACTATCTATATTTATCAGTGCTTTTCATCACTAAATGCATTTTATTAAAGCGCTATCTCCCTGCAGACTCATGTATGGGGCTTTATGTCACATGTGTGATTCTGGCAGCGCTGGTGTTTCCTCACATTTCACACATCTGAGGCCTTTTGCAGGACGCTGCAGTATTTCCTTGTCCAGGATGTCTCAGGCTGTTGTTTCAGCTCGTGCCTTTCCCCGTCCACACCTCAGGGGTGACCACGGTGCTGACCATGACCACGCTCAGCATCAGCGCCAGGAACTCGCTGCCCAAGGTGGCCTACGCCACGGCCATGGACTGGTTCATCGCCGTGTGCTACGCCTTCGTCTTCTCGGCGCTCATCGAGTTCGCCACGGTGAACTACTTCACCAAGAGGAGCTGGGCCTGGGACGGGAAGAAGGCTCTGGAAGCACAGCACCCCAAGGTACGAGCGCGGAAATGTAACACGCTATGATTCGCCTGCACTTAGACGACCTATTGGGAAGTCTATGAAAGAAAAAAAACCTTCTAAAGTACAAGATGCACGAAATTAGGTAAGATATTATGCAATAAATGGGCTTGAGCATGAAAAGCCTCATTGTGTCGGTCGCCCGTGGGTTGAGGACGTTTCTTTTGTCTGTTTCTCTGATTCTGGTTTTTCAACCTTTCACTTATTTCTATTCATTCTGTTCTATTCAAGTAGAACGCTCTGAGTTGAGATGTGAAACTTAAATGTTTGGTAAACCGATGCTTTCTGCATGATAGCTGCACAGAAGAGGCGTCCATGTCGACAGTTACGTAAATGAAATTATTATCGCTTCTTTTTCAAGCCTCAGAACTCAATAGTTTGAGTGTTTTTATTGACGAATGCAGAAAATAGCTTCTCAATTGATAATTAAAGTATTCATACATTCAATAATGATATATCTCCATAATAATCCATAATAAAAATAATGTTCCCCAACTATAAGTTTCCCTTCAATATTGTTAATTCCCATTTCTTCCTCCATATTATATTATACTTCTTGAACTCCACTTGTATAAAATGAGTAGAGACAACTTTAGGTTTGTTGGTTTGACCTGACAGCCTCTCAGCACAGCACTTATCTCTTTATCTGTTTTGGTAATTATTCATATTTCCAGGAAAACTGACACAGGTCTGTTAGCAGCTGCACTCACACGTACGTGATGAATATTAATGGGGAAGCCCGTGGCCACCAGCTGGAGGCGTATACCTGCGCTGAATTCAATTACCCAGCAACCCCCACACCTCAGCACATTTCTTTGCCAGGAACGTTTCACCTGCGCGCGAGCGCTAATCGTCCCAGACAGGCCCAGGCTCGCTCATTACCGCAGACCCTGAACTGCGGGTGACAGCGGGGTAGATGGCGTCTGTGCATGAGAGGGGGGGGGGGAGGAAGGGGGGGCTTTAAAACTGATTCCCTGCTCTACGCTGCAGAAACGGGACCCCATGGTGCTGTCCAAGAAGCCCAACAACGTGTGCTCGGCGGGCGTCAACTACGCGCCCAACCTCAACAAGGACGTGTCCATCTCCACCATCTCCAACACGGCGTCCGTGCAGCTGCGCGCCGCCGCCGAGGCCAAGATGGCCGACCCCAAGAAGACGTACAACAGCGTCAGCAAGATCGACAAGATGTCCCGGATAGTGTTCCCCGTCCTGTTCGGGACCTTCAACCTGGTCTACTGGGCCACGTACCTCAACAGGGAACCGGTGGTCAAAGGAGTCGTCACCTCCACGTAATCTTTCTTTCCTTCTTTCTTTTTCTCCTGAGACATGAGTATGAGGGTGGAAGGCGAAAGGAGACACGGACAAAAAAGTAATAAAAAAAAGAAACATCCGTGCTTGAAGGACTAAAACTAAACGATTCAAGCACTTTGAATGGACGCGAGGCTGCAACAGAATCCCCCTTTTCCTGTTTCTCTTTTTCACGGCCTAAAAAAAAAAAACGAACTAAAAAAAACCTGCTTCTGACGTGGCCAGTTTTTTTTTCCTTTTTGCTTCTCTCTCATCTGTCCTGCTGCAGCTTGCATGACGCTGGACTCCTCTTTGTCTCCTCCGCCACGACGTGACAGACGTTTGTTTTTCTTAAATGGGACTAACGTTGGCATTTTGAGCGACTGAATGAAGGCTTCGCATTCTCATCACGGAGACAATTGGCTTAAAAATGCACTGAGCTTCTGCTAATGGAAAAAAACTGCAATATATCATGCGTTGCGTGAAGTTTAAAAAAAAAAAATCTATTTCCACAGAGTGTGGTGGAAACATCTCTTGTGCATTAATCATTTATTTTCTGTCTCTTCTTTTACACTTTGTCTCTTTGTGCATCTTTACTTGAAGATTCAAAGCCGACTGCTCTGGGCCTCGTTTACCACAAAGTAGAGGTGAAAGTTTACGTCTGTTTTCCTTTATCATCCCAATTAGAATATTAGGAAGAATAACTTCCTCGGCCCAATTACGCAGGGGATGGTGTGTTTGGGACAAATTTAGGAATTGGGTAAACAACTACTCAACTACTAGCTGAGAGGCCGGTTCCTGACCTTTGACCTCCCTTTGAGGTAATTTGCCTGCAAAGCTTTGAGTTGTCAGTAACAGAGAAACACTGTTCCTCTTTTGTGGAGCAGGTTATACCACCTGGGATGGAATGTACAAAATGCTTCTTTCGTCTCTCATCATGAGCATCTCAGCGTAATTCACGTCAGACATGTCCAATTTTAATGAGGGAAGGAAAAAGAAAAGCTGTAAAATAAGTGTAGTGTTGGTTTCTATGGAAGTGATGAAGCACACGTGTTACCGCAGCATGTTTTTAGTTTTTTTTTTTGGACCTTGGTGAGACACACTCAGGAAACAACGGGACCCTCCGCGTCCCCGACCTTTATTCAGCGCTGAGAACACGCGACGGCCTGACACATGTACATACAGAGCAGCTGCTACTGTAGCTGCTTAGTGAATCGAGGGACCTGCAGTGGAAATCTGGAAGATATCAGTTTATTACTCTTATTTCCAAAGCTGTTTTATTCCTTTTTAGTTTGTTTTTTTGTGTGTGCCATGATATCCTGTAGCGCTTTTTGTGCCGGCTTGGTTTGATGTGGAATCTGCATTTAATGTGCTCAGTGTAAAAGACACACACACACACACACACACACATACACACACACACACACACACACACCTTCCCTGCGTTACCAGTCTCCACTCTGTGCATCTAAAGTTCCAGAGCATTTTTTTTTTTCATTTTGGTCAGAGATGATATGTTTTGTTCCACAGACGTAATGTGAATGTTCATTTTTGTAATAACTTTTCACCACATAACAATCGATCAGATATCCTAACGTTTGTTTGTCCACGTGGAGGCTGAACACATGATTGATTATCATATTGTAAAACGTGAATAAAAAGTTAAGTTAAGTTTTGGGGACACAGGTCCCATCTTTCTTCTGATGATTAACCCACTCTGCTTTACCACAGCTCCACGTAAAGGCTCAGTACGACGCAGCTGCTGAAACTAATTGTAGAAATCTAGGCAGCGTCTCTGTCCTCCTATTAAAGCAAACTGTGGACAAATGGAGGTCAAATAGTCCTGAATGAAGGACTTCTTTGTCCTTTGTCCTTTTTCGGTGTCGCCCTGCAGCTTCAGATGCTGTTTAGTCAGTTTGTCCAAACAGAAATGACCTGGATGTGTTTAACCTCTATTTATCTCCAATTAAGTCCCTTCAAAACAATGAAAAGTCGATGGGGAGGAACGTCCCAGCCAGGCATGCTGGAGCAATAACCTCAGACAAGGAAAGAATGTTAATCTCCATTGTGCTTTAACGAAACAACACAAAAAAATCTGTCTTTAATCCCAATCTTCCCCTCCATCTATTTAACTTAACCTCGCCCCCCCCCCTCCCTCCCTCCTCCCTCCTCAGCCACTGTGACAGTCTCATCTGCCATACATCTGTCAGAGCAGGGATTTAGTTCTGCTTAAGTTGCTTTGGTCCATTCAGGAGCGCCGCGACAGCAGAGAGCTTCACTTCCACTTCCATTTTAACCCGACTGGCCGCTGCTTTTTACCGCGTCCTGTCTGGACAGAGATTTCTGCTCCGTCAGACACACTTCAGCCAATGCACATGCGGGAAAAGACGTGCACACCTGCATGGGACCCCCCCCCCATCACTCTGATTTAATTAAGGATTTAATTTACGTAGAGAAAAAAAAAAAAGCAACAACAAAGCCAGCCAAAAAAAAAAAGAAGAAAAGCTTTTGTGTTATTCATAACTTGTTTTATGTACTGTGTATGTTTTATGTATTATATTTAAAATGATCAGATAATAAAAAAAACATGAACAAAGGTGGTGTTGGGGATTTAATTGGTGCACAGCTGCTCTGCTGGTGGCTGTTACAGCTTCTCTGTGTTGTGCTGATGCAGCCATTGATTTAATATAGATATTTATCCGCTTCATGAAAGTGCAGATTGCGTCTTTTACGACAAGTGAAGCTCCTGAGATCTGTTTTCTATCCGCTTCCATGAACGCGGGAACAGGAAAAAAAACATCTTCTTCAATCACTGAGCCCCCTGAATATCATCTAGAGTGGAATTACCCGGCGATGATTATCTCCATCGCTCTGTTTGATGAATAAGGAAAAACCGTGTTGCTCCACATGAAAGATTTCAGATTTTATTGAGCAAACAGCAAGGACATTAGACGTCTTATCATTCATGGGGGATGCTGGGGGGGGGGGGGCTCGTTAATATGCTCATTTCTGAAGGGAGAAGTCATCAATTTCACAGGCCGATAAGGATAAATAAATAATGTGAGCGGCGTGGTAACGATGGCAGCATCCGTGTGTTTCCTCTGCAATCAGCGGCTCTGGTGTGTGTGGAGCTGCTGCTGGTCAAGAGGTTAATCCACTGGTGTAGTGACACATCAGGGTGGGTCTCATGCGTGGTGTGGCCACCAGGGGGCAGCACAGCCTCTTATCTGCTCAGTGCAAGGGGGGGGGGGGGAAGAAAGAAGGAAAAGGAACAGGTTTGCGGACAGAACACTTGAGTTGTGCGCCTGTTCAGAAAAGACTTGTATTGGAGTGTAGGAAAAGGGGGGGGGGGGGGACTCTGCTAAAAACCTGCATATGCATCATTCTTTAAGACAATAAACACATGCGCGTGCATGTGAACTGATATTTTTAGACTTTACGCTCACGTTTTAAACTTAAAGAAAAACACGCTTCTGCACGAGCGAACCGATAACTAACAAAAGAGAAAGATTTCAAGATGAAAATGTGCAGCCAGCAGTGATAATGAAACACATAAACATGTTTTCAATGACGTAGCTTTGACAAAAAGGTGGATGCTTTTGCGTTTTGCTTGAATGTGACGCATCTGTGGTCCAGGGGCTTGTGCGTAAAACTTGCGCGCGGCGCGTTCGTGCCGCAAAGATCATCATCATCATCCTCCTCATCATCATCATCATCATCATCATCATCATCCTCATCATAATCAGCAGCAGCATCTGCTGAAGATCCGGCACCATCCCGACCAGCAGCAGCAACCAGCAGCCACTCTGGTGCCCACACAGGCGTTTGGAGCCCCCCCCTCATCTGACTGATCTCACTGATTGATCGTCTCGGAGGACCCCCCCCCCCCCCCCCCCAATCCTCCGCCACCGCTCCACCCCAAAACAACAACTACAACAACAAGCAAACAGCCAAACTGCGGGAGCTCGGTCCGGCTCCGCTCGCGCCGCCGATGACACGCAGAAAAAAAAGTGTGCGCGTGTGGGCGGATGAGGAAGTTCGGAGCGCGGATTGATGGTCACACACCTACTGCTGCTGGCACTTCATCGCAGCGAGCGGCGGGAGAAGAGGGGAGAAGAAGAGGCAGAAGAAGAAGGAGGAGGAGGAGGAGGAGAAGAGGAAGGAGAGGGGAGCAGAGGAGCGGCGACGCGCAGACCAAACCACCGCTTTCTGTGAATCAGGGCTCCGCGGATGGGAAAATGACAATCAACTTGGTGGTCGTCCTCTGGGTGCTGGTGCTCCTCCGAGGTGCTCGGTGAGTCTCTTTGCCTTTTTAGCCAAATCAACAGCTGATGGATGTTTATTGGAAGCTGTAAAAGTTGATGTAGCTGTATATGATGTAGTGGGAATGAGGCTGCCTCACAATGCATGGAGGGTTTTTTTTTTTTTTTTACAAGGGGCTTTCCCCTCACATACACACAAACACGCACACACACACTACACACACGACAGCAACCATTTATCGTCTAACATCATTCCGGGGTGGGGGGGGTCTGACGATCAAGTATTTACAAGATGCTAATTTCAAACTCACAGCATTAACATATAATTAATCATCAAAGTTTTTTTTTCTCCTTCACAAGACAGCGGGGTTTTATTAGAGGGGAGCACATCAACATGATTAATGACCCCCCCCTCTTTCTCCTCCTCCTCCCCCCCCCCACTCCTAAAAAAACAAAAAGCCCTGATCAGCTGGAATATGGCGATGACGATGAGGACCACCACGACATGAGCGTGAACCAGATGCTGGTCCCCAGGTCTCACCAGGAGGACGCTACGCTCATCCTCAACAACCTGCTCAAGGAATATGACAGGACGCTTCGCCCTGACATCGGAGGTGAGAAGGAAGGAGGGATTTTTTACTGTCGTTGCATCAGAACTGGTTAAGGGGGCGTGAGAGCTGTCCATGGTGCTGGTTGGTAGAGGAGCTGTCCATGGTGCTGGTTGGTAGAGGAGCTGTCCATGGTGCTGGTTGGTAGAGGAGCTGTCCATGGTGCTGGTTGGTAGAGGAGCTGTCCATGGTACTGGTTGGTAGAGGAACTGTCCATGGTGCTGGTTGGTAGAGGAGCTGTCCATGGTGCTGGTTGGTAGAGAAGATGTCCATGGTACTGGTTGGTGGAGGAGCTGTCCGTGGTGCTGAAACCCGGTGAGGCTGCAACACTGGATGCTGACGCCTGTGGCGTTTAATGGGTGATATGTTGTCACCTGTGTGTGTGTGTGTGTGTGTGTGTGTGTGTGTGTGTGTGTGTGTGTGTGTGTGTGGTAGTGGAGGAGGGTGGGGAAATCAAAATGCAGGAGCTTCTCGAAAAGAGAAATATTCTCAGAGGCAAAAAGTCCGGTTGTGGATCGTGACTGCTTTGATCTGAGTGTCCTCATCGTGAGTGGATGGTCCCCCCCCCCCCATGTTGGAGTGGCTGAGTTTTATTGTGACGCCGCCTTTCGAGAGGGTCAAGGGTCATTTGGAGAAAAAAAATCTGTTGTTGACTGGCCTTGACGTCTGTGTCTCAGAGCAAACCTTTAAATTTTATGTGTTTCTCAACAAATCAACTAATCAGTGCAGACCTTTAAGTTACACTGTCAAGTTATATTCTTTTGTCAAATAGCATTTTATATATTATATTATTTTTATGTTATTAATTATAGGGAAGTTCTTTTGTACAGATTTTTTAATTTGCAATTTATAATTTCAATGTTTTATTTAGCAGCTGCTTTTAATTAGGAGAGAATTACATGATTATCCGAAGACAACCCGAACCCTAAACTCTGTGGTGTGTTGTATATTGAGTTGAGAAGGGGCTGAGTACACATCCTTGAGCTTCCACTGTGGAGAAGCTGTGCAGTTTAGATAGTTGGACCATCCAATGCAAAGATGAGAGGTAGAACCCGGACCAGCAGAGGTCAGAACCTCACACACAGAGCTCGGTGAATGTGGAGGATTCTGTGGATAACTGGGTCAAAGGCAGATGACAAATCAAGCAGCGATACACTGACTATTACTGGGAGAAATGGAGTGTATGAAATGGATTGAGATTAAATGGATGTACTTAAAAGCTCAGATGCTGTATTTCCCATAGATTAGGTGATTTAAGCAGGTAAAACAAACACTGAAATACATAATCATAATAAAATCATCAGAACAATACAACTGTATATCATCTGCATAGAAATGATATAAATGCCACTAAAATGGCTAAAGGGTCTTACTAAAAAGAAAATATATAAAAGACCCTAAACAGAAGCTTTTTTTAAAGTTCTGTGAGACAAATTTGTCAATATTTTCTGACTTTAAGTATAAGTTTAGCACACTGTATCACCTCATCTTAAATATTCACAAACGGACAGGACACGGCTCCACTGCTCAAGCTCCTAATGAATGTGTTTTCATACAGATATCGTACATCTGTAGGTTACAGTCGCCACAACCGCACCCCAGAGAACATTTCAGTTGGGAGTTTATTAGCGTGACACCACAGATGAAGTTCCAAAAGACTTTGTGGAAAGACTCTGGTGGGAGCACTTATCTACAGATCATTAAGAGTGTTTCTTCTGTGTGTGTGTGTGTGTGTGTGTGTGTTTTCTGGGGTTTATTTAAAGTGACCGAGCGCGCCAGCTTTCACAGCAACAACCTGGTGGGAATTGATTTTTACTTTTGGCCTCCCACAGCTGCCTCGCGGAGGGGGAATCTCCCACCAGCTCCGCTTCCATAATTAAGGATGAAATTTTGATGAGATCCAGTTGACAAACTACCACATCGTCCATGAAATGTTAATGCCTTCGCAGGATAATGTGAGGCAGCCGGAAACACACGCGCATATGTGGGGCGGGACACACACATAGAAACACACACACACACACACACATGCATGCATACGCACTGGAATATGACGCTGAGTCAAAGACAGATCTGGGACATTTAAGTCATTGTACAAAGAAGAAGAAGTAGAAGTAAGGGGGAAAAAGAGGGGGGAGAACTGCTGCAATGAATCTCTGTGACACACACACACACACACACACACACACACACACACACACACAACACAAGGCTTCCCATAGGCAGGCAGCCGCTGAAGTCAGGGATACACCTGGATTTTGTCTAAATCAAAGTCACTTCATTTTGTCGACTTCTGTACTAACCTGCTGCCAAGTTAGAAAAGTGCGTTTGTCTTAATTCTTAGGGGAAACAACCTTGCACACACACACACACACACACACACACACACACACACACACATGCATGCACACACACTGTGTCCTGTTGAAACACCAACCACCTTACATACATGTCACACTTTCTTTTGCTCTAACTTTAAAATTATAAAGTTAATGCTAGGAATACATACATGTACCTATTCAACTATGAAATCTGACACAAATTTGCCCAGGAGGACAAAATAATACATTTTTACATTAATACATATTTCTTTTTGAATTTCCACTTTTTTCAAGGATACCTGATCCTAAAGCTGCCTTAGTAACAACCATACATCCTTCACCTCTGCAGTGATCAACTGCCTATTTCTTCGTTCTTATTGAATCATGTGAGCGAGCCAAGGCCAGAAGAAGTAAAGGGCCAAACGGGCTCCTCCGGTGCTGCTGAAGCCCGCGTGGAGCGGACTAATCTTCATATAAAGCGGGCGACCGGTCGGCTAAGGCGGAATCACGGCGACCCACATTTCCCCCGAGCGGAACACCTTCACCAACAAGAAGCGGCTCGATCAGGACGAGACGCGTTCGTGTCCCTGTTGTGTCACTTTCCCTTTAGGGTTCGGAGCGTGAGCGCCCTGCGTGTGATCCGTGGGAGCCTCTCGTGAGAGTGTGTGTGTGTGTGTGTGTGTGTGTGTGTGTGTGTGTGTGAGTTTCCAGGAGCCGGGATAATTCACGAGTTGGATTAAGCTGAGGCACCGGCAGAGGTCGTGGAGAGGGGTCGTCTCAGGAGTGGGCTTTTATTATCAGCAGCAGCAAACTGAAGAAGTAAAAAGAGAATCACTGTATTAACAAAAAATGGAGTAGTGCACAACTGAAGGCTAAAACCAATAAAGGCGTGGTCACATATCCCCTTATTTAGAACTATAAAAGCCCACATTATGGACAATTTCAAACTTGCATTTCCTGCTTTGCAGCTTTGTTAAACTTTCAGCTCAGTTGGCCAATGGAATCGCTGCTGTTCGCTGCAGTGTGACTTTAATGAAATAACCGTACTTTAGCTTAAGGATTCCATTCCATAAGAGAAACTGGGCAGCAAACTACAGCTGAAAAGACTAGAAAGATGCATTATCCGGCACAATGTTGGACAGACGACTGATCCCGGGAGAAATCACTGCTTAGCAGCAGCGAGTGCGGAGACAAAGCGTCTGATTAAGCTATTACCACTTTAAGAAAGTGTCCTTATTTTAAATCCCCCCCCCCCGCTTCGTGGAAACAAAGTGAAAAAACTCCACCTTATCAGACACAAATCCTGGAAAAGTTAATCCCTCAAACAAGTCGTTCACAGTCGTGTGTGAACGTGACTGACCTGCAGCTCGCGTCCAGCAAGATGCACGTCTGGTGCTGACAATTACATTATTATGATTAGTTTAAGGTTCACGCTCCCTGCACGCGTCCGTCACATGAATCACACGTGCATGATTTAATATGTGTGTTTGTGTGTGTGTGTGTGTGTGCACGCAGAGACAGGACTTTGATACAGATAAAAGCCAGGTGTGAATCAGAAATAGAAACCAAAGCCGCTCATTCGTTTGCAGCTGCTTCCTGTCTCTCTCCATCTCTTTCTCACTCCTTTTATTCTCTTTTTTAACCCCCCCCCCCCCCCACTAACACCATGTGATTATCAGCTACCGTAACGCCTGTAACACGTCTGAGCCAATCAGCTCGCGGCGTCACATCCTCCTCCTCCTTTTTTTTTCTTTGGATGTCACATTTTTATGGAGCCGTTATTTACTAGGCGAGTTCAGGCTGAGTTTGTGTTCTTTTCCGTCTCCCAGAGTGCCGCCAAATAACAAGTGTTTGCCTTGCACTCGAAAAAAAAAAAGCAAAAAAAAAAAAAAGCTGTGATTTATGCTTTAACAGGAAATGAATAGAAGAGGATGAAGGGATGAAAGGGCCTTGATTCTACCCATCATGTAACCCTCATCTGTCTGTGATTCAAACAGGCTGAGATGCACAGCTTCTGCATCGCTTTCATTTGTTTGCAGAAAATATATATATAAAACTAAATAGATAATAATAAGATGTAAGTTGTGCTAAAGGACCTCCACGCTGTATAAAAACACACTTTCACCTCCAGCTACACAGAAAATAAACAGCGCTTTTTTCCTTCTTTGAGTTTATGATTAACTATTAAAATCCGTCATTTTATTCCCTGTGAATAATAATAGTAATGATGCTACAACCTGAGAGTAATAGCTTCCTACTGTAAGTTTGATATTATCTGATGTGTTTCTTTTTTGCTTTTTATTTCAAGCTCATATTTCCATATGGAATGTGCTGCATGAGTAAATGCGACTTGACAAGAAGAAACAAAATGACCTTAAATAAGAATAATGAGGGGCAAATTAAAGTACAGGGGGGCATTTGGGAAAGACAGGTGTGACAGAATTCACTGAAAAAAGACATTTTGTTTTTACATTGACTTGAATATTGGTCATTTTCTTTAATAAAATCCTATTTTTCAGGCAAAAAAACTGAGAAAAAGCAGAACAAAGCTCTTTTTTTAAAGACATCCTCCTTTAAACTTTAAGCTATCTGCTAAAGTCCAAAGTGAGCCTCATCGGTGTGTCACGTAGATATTTTCAGAACACACACTCACACACACACACACACACACACACACACACGCGCCTCTTTCTCCCAGAGTTTTAACTCGTCAAACACGATGGAAACTAAAAAAAGCTGTGTCTTCAGCTTCCCCCCGGTGACCAAATGTTTGCCAGGCGATGCGTGACGCGGCCCCCTGCTGAGCAGCCGTGGTAGCAGGACCCACCGATGGGTGTGTGTGTGTGTGTGTGTGTGTGTGTGTGTGTGTGTGTAGGAGCCGTCCTCTCTATTAAATCCACCCATCGACCGGGACAACATTCTATTAGGAAAACTGGAATGTGAAAACTCACCAGGATAAAGCGATACGCCGTTTAGGAACATCTCCCGCTGTGACATCACAACAGGAGTGATGTCACAGCTACCCTGTGTAGCTGTGACATCACTCCTGTTGTGTAGCTGCAGCTCTAATGAGGCGTTTTTACCAGGTATGTGTCTGTCACGTTGTGCATTTTGTAGTATTTTAACTCAGTCCGACCAACTAGAGGAAAAATGGAGCCAGAATTTCTGATATTCTTGGATCAGTCTTGGTGCTTGTTGCAGAATTATGTATTTTTGAATAGGACTCATTATCACCTGTTTGTGAAATGTGAATCTGTTCAGATTAAATGCAAAGAAAAGGAGACATTTGAACGTGTTGTGATTTGGCCCATACGAAATCAGAATTTCATTTTATTCTCATTTTGAACACTTTCAGAGCAATAACTCGATTTAAGACGACAAAGTGTGCATCCCAAAATAAACGGGATCGGCCATATCGGGCTCTGGGAATGTTTGTTTCCAGGAGCTCGATCAGACGTGTTTGCTCGCGCGGCGTTTTTGGACCGCCCGTGGGACGCCGTCTGTCCCTCCTTGATTAAAGCTCTGTTTTTTTGTTTTTTTTGTTTTTTACTTTTCACTTGTCTGTGACTCAGCGCGCGGCTCTGATCACGCTCACGCTTTTTATTACGGAAAACATCAGAGACATAAATATTTATTGGCGAGAAACCACTCATGCGGGGGGAGTTTTTTTTGTTGTTATCTGACTATTACATGCTTCATTTAGCCACTTCCAGCCGTGAAATTTCTCAAATCATCAAGTTTCATGATGCTTTTTTTTTTTTTCTTTTTCTTGTGAACAAACACTCTCACTGAAGGAACACGGTAAATCCAGAAAGAAAGTATATTTTAAACCTGATTTCATTAAATCAGATGTGCCTGGATTTGGTGGAGGCGGGGCTGCTCCTGATTGGATAATTGGCAGCTAATCAGCCATCTGGTGATGTATGAGGGGCTGTGCATGTGAAGCCTCTGTAACACTCATCAGGAAGCCTGGCCAAAGCTCTACATCCATGTTCATCTCTGCAAACCTCCTCTTGGATATTCTTTGCGACTTGCATGCAGCAGCTCCCCCCCCGCCGCCGCCGCCCTGTGCAAAGAAAAAAAAAAAAAGTAAGTTCTATTTTCACATGAAAGCCGCGAATCCTATTTTTTTTTTTTTTCCTCTTCAGACTCATATCCACAAGTAAGTCCTATCAGGCGACGCCGCTTTGATGCTCTTTGATCTCCGGATTGAAAAAAGTGTGTCTGCCTGGAAAAAGGTGGTAAACTATCACAAACAGAAGGGGGGGGGGTTATATGGAGTCGGCCCTCGCTAATAAATAGAAGCTCAGGAGAGCAGCATGCAGAAGAAGCCTCCGCCTTTATGACAGACTTTTACCCTTTAAACCCGCTCAGACTACGAGTTACAGTCGACGGGTTGGGTTCATATTTAAAGGCCATGATTCTCTTAATTAACTATAATGTTGATGATTTAAACACATTTAGCTTTTGACTAGAAGGATGTGAATATGCATGTAGATTTTTATTTTATTTTTTTGGCAGTGTTCTACCCTGTATGTGTATTTTTCTTTCTTCTTGTTCTTGGACATTTGAGCCTCCCAGTGCAGACGTGTGTTTTTTTCCTGCAGCTTTGAAGGACGCCACAGGCCACAGGCCACAGGGCACCCCTGCACACCTGCACACCTGCACACCCCTGGCCTCCGTTTTTTACCTCTTGTCTTGTCCTTCTTTATGAATTCCGGCGTTTCCCTCCAGGAGTAACACCAGTTTACTCCTGCAGTTCTGGCTCCGATCTCCGCGGCTCTGAGGCCTCGCTCGGCCCTGGCGGCGCCTCTCCCTCCCTTGATCGCCGCAGGGCTGACATTCGGCACGCCGCTTCCACCGCGCCAGCTGAGAGGACAGCTCTCAGATGAGCCTCCTCAATATTTCAAGTCCGGTGACATTTCCTGAGATGAGGAGGTGTGGAGAGTCCTGGCGAAACGCTTCCCCTCACATCTCGGGGAGGCCAGGTCACCACACACACACACACACACACACACACATACATTGCAAGCTTGTGGATGGATTAAGCTTCACATTTTCCTACATTTTAATACTGTTAATAATAAAAAAACCTCAACACTTGTCATAGCATACCCTCCTTTTTTTCAGCCAATCAAACGCCACGTGACGCCTGTCCTCAGCCAATGACGGCGCCCCGTTTTCCCCACGTGCATTCTCCCCATTATATTTCGGAGCATCTCACTGCGTAAATTAATAATCGAATTAATGAGGATTATTAATTCAAGCCTTTTCTTTGGAACTTCTGTTCCATCCAAACGTTGGAAAAAAAAACAAAAAACATGGCGCCACCTGCCATGTTCGCACGCGTATGCTGACAGAAATATTTGCAAATTAATGCAGCTTTTTTTTTCTTATTAATCACAGTGCGAGAAGGCAGACAGCAGCTTCTCTTTAAATGTTTAATTCAGGTTCGCGTGCAACGTCGCACCCCCCCCCCCCCGTGGAAAAAAAAACTCACCTTTTCATTTCTGCGGCGTCCGCCAGTTAATGAGAAACCACAAAGGAATGGCCCAAGCAATCATGTCGAGCTTTACAGCGACGGCTGATACCAAAGTGGAGTGCATTAGGTGGTAATAAGACCAGGCTGGGTGCGGATCATGGCTGACACATTTCCCATCCCCGTGAGCTCCAACCATTTAATCGATTTCTATCTGTGTCTCCCATGTCCGCTCCCAGCCAGAGCGAGCGAGGGAGGGGCCGCGAATGCAGGCGGGAACAGGTATTTGCTGCTGTTTTGAGCCAAATGAGTAATAGTGCATGTGTGTGTGTGTGTGTGTGTGTGTCATGGCTTCTCAGGTGGTTGCATTTCTGATTGCAGAATTTCTGTCCTAAAACAATAATCAGGAGCTGAAATGAACTCTGAAACATATTTATTCTTGAATTCAATGAGTGTTTTTCTTTAGCTAAACTTAAGATTCATAAAGCAGAACTTTATTTGTTCTACTTTTCCCACCAATAATGGCGGCTTCCATCGCTGATCCAATGACTCGTTCTGTCTCCACCTGCTGGCAGTGCCGTGTAATTACATGTAGAAATGCTGCCCCTTTTCTTTGTGTGAATGTGGCTGTGGAATGTTGGATAAACTGTGCATAGCATCACACAGCGACCCATCTGGTCTGATAACACGACTTGGGGGGTCTCGCAGAGCCGTGAGATTCCGCTATCTGATCCGCTATGCGAGTTAGCAGACGTTAGCAGACGCGAGTTAGCGTCTCTGGGAATCTGTCGGCCCCCGACGCAGGATCAATGAAAGTGAAACGGCGGGAGATTTACCGGCTGCCGATAGGCTGAATCAGCGTTGTGTGAACTCCTCTGGAAATCCGCTTTAAATCTCGGGAATTGATCGTGGAAAAATCGACAAAATCCGGAAAAGGGGAAAAGCCCCATTTCTCACCGTTAGGGATCATCAGTAAGAAAATATGATCGTCCAGGCCATAACTAAGTCTTCCCGTCATGTGGACGCACGCGATAAATCGATGCCACGCTTCCTGGTTGGAGCAGCTTCTTGTGTTTCATGCGTGTGTGTGTGTTTGCGTCCCCTCTAGCTCCCCCCCTCCGTAGCTTGCTGCGTGATTGCCTGGTGGCGATCTCGTATAAGCAGCGAGACCTTTGCTTTGGCCGCTTCTACCTTTCCTTCCCCACATCTATTATATTTGATTCGGGGAGCTGAATTCAATCTGGCGGAGTACAGTACGTCCTCCACCCACACAGGTACACATCCAGTCAATATCTGTCTGATGGAAAATTCTTTTCATTGCGACTCATAATTTTTTTTTCTTCTTCCCCTGCTTTCATTAAAGCGCAACATGAGGGTTTTTTTTCAGTAAATCCTCGGCGCGCCAGATGTCGTCTTTTATGTCGCTCCAGTGAAATGAATGGGCCGGCGTTCCCATTACGTGTTTGCTGGCTGCGTCGGATAAATCGCGCTCCTGGAGGGTCACTCCATCGCATCTGCAGTTTACGTAAGATTTGGAAGACGAGGGGGGGAAATGTGCTGAGCAAACAAACCTGCTTTAAATTCATACAAGTAGATATGATACACAGAACGCAGCATTGCACATATATCAAGCTTTTTGTGACTTTTCTGTTATTTACTGGATATAAAAATGATCCCACGGTAGCTGCTCTAAACTTTATTTGCAATGTTGAGTATTCAGATCCTTAGTAAGTTCAGTTTAATTTCTAATATGAAATAGGACATCATTCCATTATTAACACAGAGAGCGTGGTTGTTCCTCTTTATTGATCCTGTACGGATATTTAAGCTCACTTAGAAAAGCACTGTTTTTTTCAATGTTGTAAATGTGGTAAATGACGTTTACATTATGTTTGTTCATTTTCATTAGAAGCTAATAGATGATGAGAAAACACTGAGCACGGCTGAAAACTGCATTCTCAGATAAAAGCAAAGTTTCAAAGAGAAAATTACTAATTCTGTAAAAAAAATTGAAGTCGACGTCTTGATTATAGTTTCTCTTCGTTTTGCAACTCGCCTGATAAATTAGAGTGTGACCTTTCAAGAGAACGGGTGACCTTAAACTTTGGAATGGTAGATAAAGATATCAAAGCTCTGGATGTGAAAATCCGTACCTGTAAATGTGCTATAATCCAACTTTTCACCACTTTAATTTGATTTTATTCATTTATTTTCCATTTAGGACAATTTGCTTCTCACAGTGCAAGCATGCTTCTTTAAAACGGCTTCATTTCAATAATGTGATGGCGCGCACGTGTGTGTGTGTGTGTGTGTGTGTGTGTGTGTGTGTGTGTGTGTGTGTGTGTGTGTGTGTGCGCACCTCATTTATAAAAATGGCTGAACAGGAATCTTACAGCTTCAATCAGTAACTTAGAGCATCAGAACTTTAGAGGATCTCCATACGCTCGTTTCTATACGTGGTGTCTGCCGCACTTGGACAATAGGATTCCGCAGTGAACGTCACGTGTGTGTGTGTGTGTGTGTGTGTGTGTGTGTGTGTGTGTGTGCTGCAGCTCCCCAGTATCTGGGTGATTGCAGCTGATGTCCCTCTCAGCAGTGCAGATGTCTCTCTGCAGTTTGTCCTTGGGTTGAGCGTCGTTGGACAGGAAGAAAAAAAAAAAATGTGCAGATGTAGGTCAAACCACGAATCACTTTTAGCCTGGTCGCCGCCACACGCTGGACGCCGGACGCCGTTTGGGTTATTTAAACATTCCTGGGAGGCAGCGCTGCTCGGGAGGTGGAAACAAGATGAATCAGATCCGATTGAAGCCAAGTGTTAAAGCTGCTATGATTATATTTACTCAACTCAGCTTTAAGGTTAGCGCGTAAAAGAAAACCCAGACACCATCTGCTTTCTACTCCTGCCGCCATATTTAAATGCCCACTTTCCACTCGTGTGAGAAAACCTTTGTGAAATGCATTGCCTGACATCTTGCTCAAATGTTAAGCAAATAAAACCGTTATTTAGCAAATCCATGTGATAGATTTTATTGGAACTTTTGCTTCTGATCAATTAGCTCTAGTTTTTCAGTAATTAGCGACTTGATTGTGTGTCAGTAGAACTCTTCAAACCAATTCATGTACTATGGCAGTACAGCAGCGCTGATTACATATATTTAGTGTGTTAAGGCAAAGAAAATGTGCTGAACACAAGCTGTTTGGAATTGGCTCCTGCTGTGATGTCACAACAGGAGTAGCAGGCGTTTGCATTGCTGCTATTGTTGCCTGTGGCGAATGAATGCATGCGTTTTTTAGATAAATCCACTACAATAATGTAGTAGAATGCAGCATTCCACTGCAGAAAGTAAAATGTTAATAAAGAAATAATACCAGATGATCTGAAAATACTAAAAATGCCAAAGGGAAGGAGTTTGACCCCCCAGGGGGGAATAAAGTGGCCGCACGGCCTGCTTGTGATCACCACTAGGGGGGGCCAGCACGATGTCAGCTCAGATTTGCATTCCGATGAACAGTGGCCACAGGTCGCCAGGCGAAACTCGCTGACGACCGCGTCGTGAACGTCAAACATCGAACCTCCTCAACGTTAGCAGGCTAGCAAAGTCAACTCTGACGTCTCCCCCGCTGGGTTTGTGTGGTCTTAAGTAGATTTCCGCCCGCTGGAGAACAAACGGGCTCATCGCCAGCGGTTCTGATTGTGCAGCGATGGCCTGTAATGACAATAATGATAATTACACCCCCGATATTATCGACGCGGCTGACAACCTGATGAGGACGTGTCCGTCCCAGCCGCGCCTCTGTTGTCCGCTACAGCCGGTAATTACAGCCTTCACGTCGGTTGATATCATATCCAGTAAAAATAAAAAATCCCATGTTTGCAAAGTTGTCATGAGACATGCCGCCTCCTGCTTGCCGCACGTCTGATTCCCGTTGTTCTCCGAACTTTCCCAGCTGCTTGGAACGATTCAGGAGCACGCTGGCGATCTCTGCGGTGCAGCTCCAGGTTCCCCGTCCTGTGGCTACAGCGACTGACTGGCTGCATCGTGGACTGTGACGGGAGCACTAACAGCTTTTCTTTGCTTGGACACTGACTAACAGGGAGCAGGAGAGGTCATGCATGACCCGGTGTGCATGCAGTTGAGTGTACGGATCCACCTGCCGTATATGAGTTGTCTCTATATTAAAGAACCAGGCGTGTTTGCAGACTTTATTTGCTCCACTGCCACGAGCCAAAAGGTTTGCATGCAGCGAAGAGTGGAACTCATAAAAAAAGAACTTTGCAGTAAACCCCGTGATACGTGCACCTCACACATTATCTCTCTATAGTGTGAGTGGTTGTTATCTGCAGGTATTTGCTGCTGCGCTTATGCACTTCACAGTTGGTTGACTGTCTTGTGTGTTTTTTGTGTCTGCATATTTTTGATTCCTTTCTATGTCCAGCAAATGTGAGGTACCTGTCATTATAGTACATATTTGCTGCTCCATTTATAATAGTGTCTGAATAATTATAACTAATGAGCCAATATAGAAATTAATGTTATGTTGTTGTTATGATTTAATGTCAAATAATTATTGAAATATGAAAATCGTTGATATTTAGACTATGATAACTACTTTTATGGATCTGAAATTTGTCAAGGATTGCAATCTATGGTTTTTGCATTGCTGTGATTATTATGCAGTTGAAGGAACAAGAAAGTCATGGACAATAAGGAAAAATGGAGGCTTTGCTGTATTGTATTGTACTGCTGGAGCCTTGAATGCAGCGACACTTTCCAACAAATCCTCAAGTGTGACGGCGAGAAGTGTGAGGAATGTAGAAGTGCACTTTCAGAGCCAAATTCATCATGAATCATTAATGCATAGGATTTAACCAACTTTAGAAAATATCTGGTGGTTGGATAAATATATTGTGGGGTGTGTCGAATATATTTAGGCGAAAAACTCAGCCCAGGTTAAAACAAGCTGTGTGCTTTGCCGCTTGAATCAACGGCGCCGTGTTGCATTCACAACCTAACTCGAGATGAAACGTCCGACAGCCCAAACTGACGGGGGAATAAAAAAAAACACACAAAGTCCTCAAAGTGGAGATAATTAAAGCGGAATGATTGACACATTATTCGCGTTTCTGTGTTTAACTGAGATTACTGAGGGTTTCATGTGCGCCTTAAAACGTGTCCGGAGGGGGAAATGGAGAAGAAGCGTTTAGAAATGGACGATTTTTTAATCTCTAGAAAACTCTACATGTACAACAGCACAATGCAAAATATGTGGAGGAGTCAGATTCTGGTTTTAAATCAACCCTGACGTGTGTGTTGCGTTTGCAGACCCCCCCCCCCATTGTAGCTGGAATCACCTGCAGGCGAACGGCCTCCACGGTCTGACTTCCTGCAGCTGACCCGTGACGAAACACAACCTGATTGACGTGATGGAATAGTTTCTGCAGCGTGTTTACCCGGAGAAGTGCGACTGAGGAATGGAGGCGTTGATGCAAGGGAGTTGAATGGTCAGCTGTGATGTATGCGTGTGCATGTACAGTACGAGTGTGTGTGTGTGTGTGTGTTTGCAGAGGCTGACAATGCATAATGCATCCGTCACGCCGGGCCAGGCCGACCATGCATGAAAGGCCTTTTCTTCCTAATCGAGGCCCACGGGGTAATTCGCTAATACAGATGGGGCCTGTCATGGCTTTTTTTCTGCAGAGAGAAGACGAGGAGGAGGAGGAGGAGGATGAGCAACGTGAGGAGGAGGAAGGAGCTCATCGGGCCTCTGTGGACCCTGGTTTCTCCATGAGAGATATATAGGTGGATAATTCCCTCTACAACAATTAGAAGTTTCCTTTTCAACTTTATTTTTCTCTTTGAGACATGAAACAATAGAGAAACCCATGTCCCCGAATATTCACTTTTTGCAGCGTCGTCATGCCAACAGGAAGCAGCATCACACACGGATGTGCTGATTGTTAATTGGGCATATGTCAGCTCGGCTCAGCTTTAAATCCAGCCTTGTTCTTTAGATGTATTTTCATTCCAAAAGCGAGAGCAAAAAACTGATAGAATTGTTTGAAGGGCGAGAAATCATGGACTGAATCGGAAAAGAAAAGGTGATTAATGGAACCTCGGTGGATGGCATTGACTCCTGTGTGTGTGTGTGTGTGTGTGTGTGTTTGCCAGGTGAAACACATTGAGTCAGACTCTCATCATCTCTACCTTCATCACACAGCGCGGGGTAAAGTAAGGACGCTTCCCTCCTGGTTGTCCCAGTTTTTGTCCTGTGGCGCGTCGCTCGTTTTCTCCTGCACTGTAGATGAGTCTCGCAGCAGGGGTGGGAGTTTTTTTTTTTTTTTTTTGTAAGGGTCCCCCCCAGCTGAGTTTGCACCTTATAGTCCCAGTACATGCACATCTGTGGGTGTAGAGTAGCATAACCCAGTGTTGCACACACATAGGAAAACTAATATATGCAACATGAAGGCACAGTTTGTTATATATATATTTATATATATTTAAATGCAACAGGCTGATGTGGAAAAAACTGAAAAAAGTAAGAAAACTTGTCTTAATGTCATTAATATGCATATATATAGCCTTCTATTGCATAGCATGCACATTTTGTTCATATAGGACTCGTTCTAATTATGGCCCAGAATGCATTAGGATATTCAGGCGCGCTGCATCAAATGTGCCCTGAAGGTTTAGATTTTTTTTAGTTTTTTTTCTGCAGTCCCTGTAAAATGGAGTGAAAGCAGGATTTCCTGGTGATGTAATGCGAGTATTTTTTTGCCCTTCAAAATAAAAGACTCGATTTTCGTAACTGAACAGTAGAACGTGGATTGTATATCAGTGCTTTTTAGTCATATTGAGCCAAAGTAATGCACAGGGGTGTATACTGTGTGTGTGTGTATATATATATATATATGTATTCCACAATCCAGTTGTAATGAGCCCAGCGCAGCTACTGAAGAGCAGAACCTGCAAAGTGACTGACGTCATTGTCTTCTGACATTTAGGTTCAATCGTCTATTTCTTTCTACGTTCGAAACGTGCAACTATTGCATGAAACTGCTGGAAGCGCTCCAGCGCTCGGGCATCCTGAGCAGACAATGAACGCTGTGTTATGCGTTTCCCTGATAATTTGGTACCTTATGATTACCCATTGTCCCGAAATCCCTTCCATGCCAGATCCGAAAGGACGGCGCCGAAACGTGTAAAGACGGTGCCAGAGGAAGGTTGGAGATGTTCGCCGCTGGCGCGCAGGAAGCCAGCGGGGAATCCTGCGGTGGTTTCTGAATGATTTAAAGCCTAATTAAACAGAAATACGTCAGGCACGAGGGGAACACGGGGCTGCAGAGTGGCACTGGACCAGAGAACCAGACAAGTTCATTCATTGAGAGAAAACAAATCATGAACCTATTGTGTGAAAATAAGGGGAAAATATGCACCCTCTGATTGACAAGGCAATAAAATCTATTAAAAATCTTAGACTTTTACTCCACTTATAGATCTGAATGCTTGGATCAAAGAGGCAATTTACAGCAAGAGAAATGGAGGAAGCAGGAATAACGGCGCTTATGAAGATGCGAGTCCTCAATGTCAATTAACGGTAAAAGCAGCGGTTAAATATAATATAATGTGGGTCACAGATTCATTCAACGCCTCGTTATTAGATTACGTGCAGAGCGCCATCTGTTTATTGCTCTTAGTTCGTAGCGCTGCTGTTTGCAGATAAATACGAGCGATCACAGCCACTCAGGAGTTCATTTTTATGAATTAACCCATAATGCCACGAGGATGTGTTGGAGAATTCTTTTTTTTCCTGATCAACCTGCTTCGTATTCCTTCTCCATCCTGGAGCAGTTCAGGCTGATCAGGGTCAGAGGTTAAAGTTGCACGTTACAACCTTTTTTTTCCCCCCAGTCTTTAGAAATTCACAATGCTGCAAGGGGGGGGGGTCTGTAAAATACCTTGTGTACATCACACAACAGCTTTGAGGTGACTTATCGTTAAAATAACACACTTCTAACCTTTGTCACAAAAAAATGACAGTAATTGTCTCCCCTTTTCAATTTGGACACGAAACAGCAGCAGCCTTGTCTCCTCCGTAAACTGTGTGCACTCAAAAGCTCATTTTGGGGGGTAACATCCTATTATAACATCCCTAATAGTTTTGTTGAGGGACACAAATGTAAATGTAATGGTGGCAGGTCGGGTTAGTTCAGCATGTTTGGTTTAAGTGTGGGTGACCCAATTTACTGGGCTACGTGCAACTATATTTAAATCATTTTTTGAGTGTGTGAGGAGAGGAAAAGGTGTGTCTGTGTGTGTGTGTGTGTGTGTGTGTGTGTGTGTGTGTGTGTGTGTGTGGTTTTAGACCATGAGAAGGATGAATGGTGACAGATGTGATAGATGACATATCAAGCTTGTTTCATTGCAATGAATGAAATCATGAAACCTCGTTTGCATTTTACTTTTCCATTTTGATTCTTATTTTTTTTAAATATAGATACCACTGTATAAATGCTCCTCTTCTCTGCTCCTGGTGCCAAAAGCATCGTGAGCCACAGATTGGCCACGTCCTTAATGAATAGATGAAGCTGTTAAACGTCATAAACTTCCAGGTGTATCAACACAATGACAGGACGTACGACTGTTTTAGTTTTATACATGTTTTGTGATGTATGTTGTTTTAAGAAAACGTCATTGACCAATACAGAGAAAATCTGTTCACCTACAGACAACAGGGGTAACAGTGAGTTGTTGTTTTTTTTGCAGCCGGAGATGATGCATGAAAAACCAACGATGTGAATTTTTAATGAAATGTTTGTTCACCACCATCAGTCATTCTCTACCCACAACAGGCACCTTCACTTCAGCTGCAATACCAACTTATGTCACTATATACATATATATACATATATATACATATATACGTTCCTGTGATGCTCTATTATTTGCTCCCTATAACCAACCCAAATGTTGTTGCTAAGCGAAAACAACAAAAAAAAGAATTAGCTATATTTCTCCATTCTGACTGGAAATGCCATTAATTGCCATGGTAACGCGCCGGCTGCTCCAGGAGGGATGGCGAGGCCTCTCTGATCTCTAAAAAAGCGTGAACCCTCCTCCTCATCCTCCTCCTCCTCCTCCTCCTCTGGATGGAAACAGATTAATTTTATTCATCAAGGTGACACGGTGAATGATGGCCGACCATTGTTTTAAACTTAATTTGATTTTTTTCTTTTCACGTGCGTGAGCGAAAACGCTGACAGATGACAAATAAAAGTGAATGATCGCGTGTATGAATCCCACACACACACACACACACACACACACACACACTCACCCTTTCCTCCTTCTGGCTCTTTGCAGTGAAGCCGACGGTCGTCGACGTGGGAATATACGTCAACAGCATCGGGCCCGTGTCATCCATCGATATGGTGAGTTACGAGCTTTCAGCTTGTGTCTTCCACCCACACACACACACACACACACACACACACACACAGAAACCAGAAGGGTCGTGGTGATTCTGTACGGAGCTCTCTGCTGTTAGGGAGCACTTTGTGTCTCTCAGGGATTTTACTATAATAAATAACTAGATCTTTTGCACTGCCGTGGAAATTCCAAGAAAAAAGTTTCTCCTAAAAGGCAAGAAGGCCAAAAAAAGAAGAAAAAAAAACGGCAGCTGCATATAGATTGATGCATATTTCATTACCGAGGGCCCTGATCAGGCGCCATCAAACATCCCAAAATGCTGAAAACTTCATGAGCAATAATGAGAAAATAGCGACTTCCCAGACAACTGAAAGCATGAGCAGCCTGTTGTTTGGCCTTGGATGAATGGTGAATTCCAGCGCACTAAATGCATCCAGCCTTTCATCATGTATAATGCAGAGGTGCTGCTCCGCCGCCGATACCTTCTAAATATTATTTTTTAGTTTTTTTTTTTCCCGGAGAATCTTCGCTCAGACTCTCTGAGGCGGAACAGGAGGATGTCGTAATGAAAAGCGTTTTTACCCGGGGACCTCTGCACAGACGTCGCGTCCGTGGCTGTTGCCAGGCAACGATAAAAGCAATTCAGCCTCTTTTTTACTGTCTGCACATATAGCCCTGCAACTTATATTATATAAGATTAGATCTGCCTCCTCACAATTGGGTTACAAAGAAACTCAATGAGGTGTGTGTGTGTACACAGGCGTGCATGTCTTTACTGATGTCATCATTGCTGCTTGGTGCAGGTTAAAGGGTTAGTTCTCAATTTTTCAACTAAGTTAAATTAAATTGATTTAGTGCGCGTTGCATGTCATCCATGATCCCTTTGTTCCTGCATTTGGAGAAAAAAACTACAGGCAAGTGTCTGAACTCGGCGGAAGTTTTTTGAAATAGTGCGATGCGGCGTAAATGAATGCAGATGCACACAGGGCCGTGTCCTAAATTGCCGAATTGAGCATGCGAGTCATTTTGCAAGAGGCCATTTAGGTAGTCGGGCGACTCGGTTCATTAAGTTGTTTTTTTGTACTCTGGACTCCGCTGTGGAGCCTGTAGCCACATCCATTTACATGACGCACACACTCGCACGTTCACGGTGTGAAGGTATGCAACCGATCGCATGACTGTGCAAATAAGCAGGATAGGAGATGCATGTTTGGCCGCGTGCTGGTTAATTCCGCTGGAACCCCTGCAGGGTGATTCAGCTATTACACTGAGGGCTTATTCCGCCAGGATGACCCTCACAGCTGGATCCCGCTTCCCTCCCCGCTTCCCCCGTAAAGGACATCAATCACTTGTCACCGCGGATAAAAAAAAAAACAATAAAACGCTTTTCATTACAAATTGAGGCCCCGGTCGGGAAGAGCTACAGCGGCTCTCCGCCGAGGCAATTTGAAGAGAAACGAGCGAAGCCGAACCAGACGCTCGTGGCTAAATGTTCAAGACAAGTCTGAGGGAACGGATCAGATTGCCTTTTACCGGCCAATTATAACTGAGTGCTCAACAAAGCTTCTGTAATGTCTGAGCAAATGGGTCACTGGGCTCCTTTTATGCGTTGTACCTGGCAGCGCAGCAGCGTGTGGACCGAGGCTCAGGAACAATGATTTCATTTTAAAAAGCACCATCTTACGTATGTTATTGCTTTCATTGGCACCGTCGGCGTAATGAACCCATTTGGGTTGATGTGCATTGTGGGTTTTTACCAGCAACATCTGACATGCTGGAACCCGTCCAGCCCGATTAGGACTCCATCACAGCAACCCAGGCGAGATGTGAGAAGTAGCTTCACAACTAAAGCCGGATGGAATATTTCATTTGAAATATTTGATATCAAAACATATTGCATTGTCATTTTTTTTTACCAGAACATGGACCAGATTGCATGCTCCTGTTTCTTATACACTTGTATATCAACTTGAGCAGCTTGGCTTTGGTTGGTCGTGAGTCACCGAATATGTAAAAAAAAACAAAAAAAAACAAAAAAAAAAACAGGCTGTCTGCCTCGAGAATAAAGGTGCTCATCAATACTCCGATAGAACGCTACTCGTGTGTGTGTGTGTGTGTGTGTGTGTGTGTTGTGCTCAGAGGCGTCTCGGGGTCTCTTTGCAGAGCCTCTGAAACCTTGACGCTTTCAAAACCATATAAAAAGAAAAAGATCAAAACGCGGATCAGCACATAGAGATAAACAGAAAGTTTCACGCTCAGATGTAAATGGAGTTCATTGCCGTATGTGACAGTGGTTAGAATATTCCATGCTGCATTTGAGGCCTGGTCAGACTGGAATCAGAGCAGAGACGCGACTCCTTTATCTCCTTCTCCCTCTGTCTGTCCGCGTCGAGTCGGCAGGAAACCAGCTCATTTCCCCTCTCTCGCTCCGTTCACAGCACACTGCACACGCCAGGACCTGCTCTCCTCCTCTTCCTCCAGTCCTGTGTCCCCAAAACCTCCTGTCATTGCTTCTTGAACTGTGTGTGTGTGTGTGTGTGTGTGTGTGTGTGTGTGTGTGTGTGTGTGTGTGTGTGTGTGTGTGTGTGTGTATCCCTGCGTGTGTTTTGTTACCTCCACATGAATAACCGGGTCAAATCCCCGGGGTGTGTTAGCTGCATGATCTACAGTGTATTGATCTCACACACACACACACACACACACACACACACACTCAGGCGACGTGGTCAGTGCTCCTCATTTGCCTTTTGAGCAAAACCACATTCTCTTCCCTGGTTTGCTGTGGCGGTAACGGCGCTGGCCGAGATGATGCGGAGCCAAATGAGGCTGATAGTCATTTAGGGCGTGCTGTGATGGATGGTCGACTGATCAAACTGCATTAGTGTGTGTGTGTGTGTGTGTGTGTGTGTGTCAGATAACACCGCCGCTAAATTAACTGACAGAGATGGACGCACGGCGACATCGACACGGCGAGTGGGCGGCGTCCTGAAATCTGCCTGATCGAAAAAAAAGCAGGAGTCACTTTTTGTGATATCGCCTGAAAATCTTTTTTTTTTTGTCAAATGTAGACTCAGCTCGAGCAATTTGTAGAATCTTCTCATGTCTTGAAAGCCAATTTGAGGTTTTATAATCCACACACACTTTTCCCCCTCTGCCATTAGATGACTCCCATTCAAAAAGAAAGAAAGAGCATCGACTGTCTCTGTGATTCTGCACCAGACAAACCTGGTGCCGTTCAGCCGGTCGTTGGCGCGTAGGATATCTGTCCGTCTGCGTCTGATTGGACGAAGCGGCCTCCACCGGCTCATGTATGGCTGCTGACCCGCTAATTACCGACTGACCTAATTGATGCTTCTCTCTGCAAACATAGATGCTAACAACACATCTATCAGTACCACGTTTTTTTCCGTTTTCCTCATCGGTCCAGACTCGGCTGAGTGTCCCATGGACTGATCCGTCGGCGCAGACAGTGATCTACATTAGCCCGCACCAAGTGTGTTTACATGAATAATCCTGGGGGAGATGGAATAAGTCCCTGTCTGACAGACGCGATATTTCAAAGCAGCTGCGTGTGTGTGTGTGTGTGTGTGTGCTCTGTCAGTGTGTATATATGCATTTGTGCATTTGTGCATGTGTGAGCAGATTTTCCTTTGTGCTTTTTTTATTTTTTTTATTTTATTGTCTGGCCCAGAAAAACCCACAGAAGTACAAGTTGTGTGTGAGTGATTCCAAGCCCTCTTTTCTGCTTCTCTTCCCTCTGCTTTGATCACTTCTGCTTTTTTCTCTCTCGTTTTGTTTTTTTGTTCCGCTTTCATTCTCCTCGGCTCCGCTGACGACGGCGAAAAAAAACTCATTCATCGGATCCGCGCTCGTCCCGACATCAAGGTCGGCCCTCGCCGAGAGGAGCCGTCCACGACGAGCGCGTTCATCATCCCGTAATTAAAACAAAAACGGAGGGCGGCCGTGAGCGCCTGGAGAGACGGAGATTATTGTTGTGATTGGCGCGCCATCAATCGAGCGCGGCCTTCAGTCGCGTTGGCGCGGAGGATCCTGCATCTACGTTTCCAAAAGTCGCCACTGGATTTGCAGACGTGAATCTCTGGTTATTTAATTCCCCAACTCATCCTGCGTGACCAGGAAGCGTCCACACACACAGGGACACTCGCTGAATAATGGAGTCCAATAGAGACGCAAGGGCTTCCTGACCCGCTGCTCTGGACAAATGGCTTTTGTGACAAGGCCACTTACTTACAAGGTGCACAAACAAACACACACACACACACGTGTGAGACCCTCCCACCGTCGCTCCTTTCATTTCTATTCTCATTATATACATTTTTTTTTTGCACAAAGGCAGAATGAAACCAAAGCGACCTTTCACCCCAGTGAAACTAATGAATTGACATATGAGCAACTGCAATCCAATCCTAGCACAGATACATGTACGATTAGTGGTGTTTGATTGATCCATTAAATCCATTTAACATTTATGGATAGATATATTTGCCTCCTGTCAAGTGTAAAAGGCTAATAATATAAAAATTGGTCAATAATGTAATAAAACTGATAAGGTAATAACTTTTTTCCAGTAATATAATACCTTATCACGTTATTACATCTGCAACAAAACATTTTCTTTAACAGGTCAATAATGTAATAACCAGATTAAAGCTCTGAAACACACATCCGTTTTTTTTCTCTAATCTTCGATTTTTGGTGAAATATTTGTTGTTGGTGAACATTTTTATTCAAATAAAAGTATGTGAGAAATTTACAAGGAAATGAACATGTCAGATGTGATCCGACCACATGCTGCTAACAAACAAAAAGCTTAGACACCACTAGTTTAACATGTGACAAATCTGCGTCTCAAAAGTAAAAGTGAACTAAAGCCGTCATATGAATGAATTATAGTGGAAGTATCGTACCATGAACATGAAGTGGAAATACTCAAGTAACTCAACCTCAAAACTGTGGCTCTGTGATATTTCAGAATCTGATTCACTCGCTTTTTTACGCCGTGTGTGTGTGTGTGTGTGTGTGTGTTTCATTTATATCATTCATTTAAAAGCGGCCGAGTGGAGGAGGCAGCGGCTGCCGCCTCGGCTCCGTTTGACGGGGTCTAACGGGCTGGAAGGAGGCGACAGCTGCAGCGGAGCTGGAGCGCAGCGTTTCAGATGATTCCTGAGGAGTCTTTGTCCGCCTGTGGAGCGCGGAACGATCCGCCGCTTCCAGATGTCCAAACGCCGCTTTCGCAGCCTCAGACAGCGGCGCGATAACGGCTTTGTGAGTTTATTTCCCCCAAAAAAAGCGTCATTGGCTGTGGCTTAATGACATTCTCCGAGGTGGAGGACACTCTGCGAGTCTTTTCTTGTGTAACTCTCCTATGTGACCTTTTGAAAGGGGTGACACGTGTTGAGGCCAAAACTCCACCAGTGCTTTAAGTAGGCGTCGAAGCGCTGTCATTTTTCCTCTTATAGCTTCAAGTATGTTTAAATGAAAATATACTGAACTACTTTCAGATGGTAAATTGGTTTTTTGCTGCTCATAGATTTGTTCAGTGCGAAATGTCAGTACGTTGTGGGGGATAAAAAAAAATCTATTCCAGGCACCCAGAGCCCAAACTAGAATATATAGTTTTTTCCAACAATATTCCAACACATAGATGTTGACAGTTTTAACATTGAAACTTTGTCAGATTCATCTTTGTACACAGCTTTATAACAGAGAGGTATATTTTATAGTATCACATTGTGTTAATGCTCATAGCTGTGGTGCGGCCTTCCTCCATGCTCCTGGCTGTTGCTGTGTTTTATTGCGTATTTGTCGGTATAACAGCTAAACCTACATGGTTTAGCCAGGTTTTTTTTACAGGATCTAACGAGATCTGGCAGACACTTGAACATTTTTTTTTACTTCGATAGCTTCACCGCCAAGATGAACGTGTTAACACCGACGTTTGTTGAACATAAAACTCAGAACTCGTGACCGTTTCCACACTGCAGTGATGATATCATCAACACTGTCCAATCAATGAGTCACCCCCCCCCCACCGGTCCGTATGACCTCGTGTCTACAGCCGCACCGAACAACAACAGATGCAGAAGAAAACGAGTCATCGAAGGTAACGCTGGCGTTCCTAGCAGGAGATGGGGTTGTAGTGTCGATGGACTCGTGAGCTATAAACCCTCCAGGGCTGCAATGAGGACGTAAAACAGGTGGCGCTGGGCGTTTGGAGATAGACATCAGTAATCAGAGACATCATGTGAGATTCTAAAGACTGACGGGAGATTTTGCGATTCTGCTTTGCGAAATCGACGTTTTAATTCCTGCGTCCTCGTCCCTCCTCCAGCATGTGCTCCCCTGTCATCATTGCTCCCCATCACTTTCCATCACCTTTCCTCTCTAATCTAATCCCCCTGCTTTTACAGTCCCGTCTTTGGCTTGTTTCCCCCTTAAAAATCAATGCTGGAATTTTGCATTTGAAGTGAGACTCTTTTTATTGGTACATAAATTCATTATGAGCTATTTGGGCTTGATGGATTATTCCAGAAGCCTCTTGTTCAAAGAGGCTGGAAACTGTTTGATGGGATCAGAATAGATTTAGGACAGTTTGTTTGAAACAGAAACACTTTGTCTGTGTGTGCACGTGTACAGACATTAAATATATATGTGATATATCTATAGCCAAAAAAATGTAATATAAATCAAATCAATGCCTTCAAACTTGCAGAATAATCTACTGAAAGTACTTTCACCTGAACCTTGAGTTGATAAAAATGGACGATAATCATAAACACACTGTGTTTTGCATGTATTATCAGTTAACTGCGTACTCATTAATAACTACTAAATACTCTATTTTGCAGCTAGTTGATTGTAGTAGTTTCTTAAAGTTTTTATAATTTACCAATGACTGCTTGTATTGTTATTCATGCATATTTGGTTAATAAGCGTCTTATAACGGCTTAATTACATAGTAACTAACACTTAGTGCAAATAGTGCAACTACTTCCATTGCTCCACTAGTTTTGCCAATGCAAACACAGTTAAATCACTGTCTTATTGTAAGCTGAGCACACACAGGTGTTAATTGTACCTGAGGCCAGATGCCCAGCGAAGCACAGCCGGCGTTTTTTAATTTTTTTAGTTTTTGTGTCTCTCTCCATTCATTTCGTGTTTCTTCCTCCCTCTCAAACGGGGCTACGAGTAAACAGTATGCAAATGATTTCCTGTTGTTGCTTTCAAAGGTTCGGTTCGTGTGAATGAGCAGACAAACGCACACACACACACACACACACACACACCGATCCTTTAGATTGCCACTCATATCTGCAGGTGCTGCGCAGGTTTGTTTATCACACATGTGACAGGAAGTTCATCGCCCCCCGTCACGCACTTGTGCAGCTTCCTGCTTGGACCAAGGGGCGCAATGCATTCTGGGGGCTGAGAATGAAACTGAATATTCAAACATCCCTGGCAAGCCTCTTTTATTATTTAGAGGCTGCGTTTGACTATTTGAAATTAACATAGTCGATAGTTGGAAAAAAAAAAAAAAAAAGGAAGATTGTGGATATCTCAAGTGCACTTTTTTTGCCTACAGGAAAGACTGAATGACACATACATGTTTGTGTTTCCTTTTTTCTTCTTGAGGGATGGAAACGTGGAGTCCAGCAACCAATTTCAAGGTCTGAGAGATATAAATATTTCATCGGTTTCGCCTCTAGAAGCAGTGATGCTAAGTTTGAGGTTTCCCTGCACCGCAACGCGTGACATTCTGATGTGGGAGGCGCTGTTTTGGAGATCACCATCGGCACTGAAGCAGAGTGGAGGCCATCTTTGTCTGGACTGAGAGAGGAAAGTGTATCACCAGTGGTGAAATACTAAGTAGGCTGTTCCAGATGTCCTATTTCCATCAAAAAGCACTGAAAGAACAGGATAAACTGACTGGAGTTAAATGGAAACAACAACTCCCATGATCCCACGCTACTTTATGACATCATCAACAAAGTATATTTAACCATGCATATCAATGGAGAAATAAAATAAATGAAATCAAACTGCTGAAAGGCTTTTAATGTGAAACATCTTTGCAGCAATTGTTGCACATGGAAGCTTAAATTTTTTGGGAAAATTGCAACCTTTTTTTTTTTTTTTTTTGGTGCACGTATTGTGGAAAATCTGCTCTGAGCGACATCTGCATTGGAAAAGTGACGAGGCCGGATGAAGCCGCGGCGCCGTTCGAGTCGATTTAATTAATTTCGGCCCGACGTCGACCTCCTTAATAATGGATTTCAATTTATCAGATTCCGTCTGGTATTTCAGCCCGCGTCTCCCTGGAAAACCTGCAGATACGGTGAAGGTCAGCGATCGGGACGCGGCGGCGTGCCCAAACCGCGTCTTAACCACAGGGTCGTGACACCGTCAGAAAACTCTGATATGAAACGTTTATTTGCTGCACTAAAAGACTATTTGAAGTTCTGAAGCTCTACCGTGTGCACGAAACTATTTTTATCTGCAGCTCTTTTTATTTTTTCATCATATATAATCATATGGAAATCGTTGTCCGCACCTTGGATGGATTCACAAAATCTGCAGGAGAAATGATTAATGTTTAATCGTCGTGAGGGACACGAGAGAAATGGTTTATCACATTGTGAATATTTTAAGGCCCAAAATAAAATATGTATACCCCCCCAAAACACTGAAGTCGCTGCTTTCAGCCGCTGACTTAACACCAGATTTCCCGGCATAAAAAAAAAAAAAAAGTACGCGATACGAGTCATGCATTATTATCGCACCTGCAGGTTTTTTCATTCATTGTTTTTTTTCCTCCCTCAACACCTTCGGTTTTCCGACTTTGAGAACGGGTCCCTGGGAGAATTATGCAAGCCTCCGTAGTTAATTTCAGCCAGATATGTCCCAACACACCGCTCCGTTCTTTTGCATAATGCCCATGAATAATGGACCTGCCTCAGTGCCTTGTCGTGTAGGTGTAGTCACAAATACAAAAAACGCGTAACGTGTTCGGGGTTTGGTGAATCCCGGGGCGTGTCTCGCTGTGATCATCCGGCAGCAAAGGTCACGGTAACGGCGCTGACTCCTGTGACATTCCCTGACACGTGCTGCGGTGGTTTGGCGGGACAGGAAGGTCAGGCCTCATCGGGAAAAGGTCAGGAAAGTCGAGGAGTGAGTCACAGGGGGCGTCTTATCCGGCTGCACTTCCGATAAAGCCGCGAGAAAATTGAAGTCTGTGATTTATTAAGTGTCGGGTCACCTTAGTAACTTTTGATGAAGATGACAGAAAGTCTGTACGAGACTACGTCCTCTGGAGTAAATCCTCCTGTAATTGGACTTTTCCCTTGAATCCAGGTCACATTTTTTTTTTGTTTCCAGTCTAAGGGGCAAATTCAAAAACAGTTTCAATGCAAATGAGCCTCTTTGCCCAAAAAATGCATTAATTAATAAATACACAAAAACGAGCCTGTGGAGAAACACATTGAAAGGATCTGCAGAGTTTCCCATTGAATGATATCAGCAGCAGGAATTTGGAGGAGGGGGTTTGACCAGGCGGGTGGTCGGCTTATCTCCGACTTTCAGCTTCTGAGGAATAATAAAAAGGAAAAAAGGGGGAATGTCCTGCCGAGCGATCTGCGACACACACGGAAAACCCACGCCGGCCCGAGGCGTCCTGACTCTGCTTCAACGTCCGCGCTTTGACATCTGAGCCGATTATCGATGGGACTTCAGCGCCTGAGAAAGTAAGGGGAGCAAAAAAGCACATGTAACACGCCTACGTTTCCCATCAGCATTTTATGGTTAATATGGCTCCTCCTGCTGGTGCGCTGACCTTACACAGGACGCACGTCCCTGAGCAGCGGGCGTTTTTGAAAATGTCCGCCGTATTAAATCCTTTAATCTTCCTGTTTAATCTCAGCTTTTCCAGATCGATCATACAAACGTTTCCTGTTTTACTTCTAGGTGTGTATTACTCGCAGGCACCTCCTCTGGGGACACGAAACAATAAAAACTGAAAATAATCCAGACGAGTGCTGCATGCTAATGAATTTCCGTGACGTCGGTGCACTCTCTCCGCGTTAAATGGCGTCGAATTAGTGTCACACTTCAAAATAAATGACTGTTTAGCCAAAGCAGGTTTGTGGGAACCATGCGGCTCTCGACGACAGCGGCAACTCGATTCATTAGTTTGTACGAAACAAGCGGCGAGCGGTGTCAAACATGGATGTTGTATGTATTTTATAGCAGCAGTCTAGTCTAAAGGGGGGGGGGGGTCTGCTTTATTTTGATGAGATAAGATAAGATAAGATATGACTTTATTGATCCCACAACGGGGAAATTTGCTTGTTATTGCAGCCAAAGACAAGAAAATAAAAGCTAAAGAAAATAAAATCTATAAAAAATAAAAATACACAACACTGTACAAAATTCGGAGAATTAGTCGATCCGCATACACAGTATGCATTATGCACATAGAATGGAGCAAAAATACTAAAATAGCAAGAAAAAAGTATGCATAAGCAAAGCATATACAGTGGCTTGCGAAACTATTTGGCTTCCTTCTTGCCACTCTTCCATAAAGGCCAGGTTTGTGCAGTAAACGACTGATTGTTGTCCTATGGACAGATTCTCCCACCTCAGCTGTAGACCTCTGCAGTTCATCCAGAGTGATCATGGGCCTCTTGGCTGCATCTCTGATCAGTCTTCTCCTTGTATGAGCTGAATGTTTAGGGGGACGGCCAGATCTTGGTAGATTTACAGTGGTCTGATACTCCTTCCATTTCAATATTATTGCTTGCACAGTGCTCCTTGGGATGTTTAAAGCTTGGGAAATCTTTTTGCATCCAAATCCAGCTTTAAACTCCTCCACAACAGTATCTCGGACCTGCCTGGTGTCTTCCTTGTTCTTCATGATGCTCTCTGCACTTTAAACAGACCTCTGAGACTATCACAGTGCAGGTGCATTTATACAGAGACTTGATTACACACAGGTGGATTCCATTTATCATCGTTAGTCATTTAGGTCAACATTGAATCATTCAGAGATCCTCACTGAACTTCTGGACAGAGTTTATTGCACTGAAAGTAAAGGGGCTGAATGATTTTGCACGCCCAATTTTTCGTTTTTTATTTGTTAAAAAAGTTTAAAATATCCAATAAAGTGTGTTCCACTTCATGATTGTGTCCCACTTGTTGTTGATTCTTCACAAGAAATTACAGTTTTATATCTTTATGTTTGAAGCCTGACATGTGGCAAAAGGTCACAAAGTTCAAGGGGGCCACATAGTTTCTCAAGCCACTGTATACATACATACATGCATGTACATACCTACATACATACACATACACACATATTTGCATATATATACACACATACACACATGTACACATACATAGCTAATGCATACTTAAGGTCAGGATGTGTGTGTAGAGTAAAGTGACGAGTGGAGGAAATTGCATTAATTTCAATTAATACGATTTGAGATGGTTCCAGTCATGTTTGATTTGACGTTGGTGCAGAAACGTTGGTCCGAGTAGACGAAGCAGCGCTCTGCACACACTTTCTACTCACTTTCTGTCATTTCTGTCTTGACTTGTTTTTTATTTACACATCACGTGCACAAAGAGAACAGAGGTCCTTACTTTCATATTACCTGCTTTAAGCAAATTCAGATTCGATATGCTAAAACGTCTCACAATTAGAAAAGGGGGTCACTGCTGAGGTGAAGGAGGAGGAGGAGGGGGGGATAAAAAGTGCTGAAGTAAACAGTTTGTGAGATGGCATAATTTAATTTCCATATCAAAAGCATAATGCGTATGCGAGTGCTTTGCCGCTTTAGTATTTTTTTTTTTCCCCTTTGATGTGGACACACACACACACACACACACACACACACACGTTATCGGCTATCTGTGCCCCCCCCCCATAACACTTCTCCCAACACCACATTGACTGCACCTTTCCCTCCACAGGAGTATCAGATCGACATAATCTTCGCTCAGACGTGGGTGGACACGCGTCTGCGTTACAACAGCAGCAGCATGCGGATCCTGACCCTCAACAGGTTCGTGGGTTCCACCAGAAAACACCAATAATGACTGTTCCACTACTGTGTTCCAGCGTTTTCTGACAACAATAATCTCTCTCTGTCTCCCACACACACACACACACACACACACAGCAATATGGTCGGCCTGATCTGGCTGCCAGACACCATCTTCAGGAATTCCAAGAACGCCGACTCCCACTGGATAACGATGCCCAATCAGCTGCTCCGGATCTGGAACAACGGGAAAATCCTCTACACGCTGAGGTGAAAACACACACACACACACACACACACACAGACACACACACACTGCGCCATACGATAAAAGAGACAAAAAGTGACGCAATACGGTACAACCGCAGCTCTGATTCGTCGCGACCTACATGTGAGGGTTTCACTTTCGAGCTTGTTACGTCAGAAGTTACTGAAAAAATGCATTCAGTCGTTTACAGCCACTTCTGATAGCATAGTCTGATGCTCTGTACACGTGAAATCCTCCAAACTGCACTGAAACGACAGGTCTACAACTATTTTTAAATCTATCTTAATGCAATAATCACTCATCATGATATAGAAAATGAGCTGATTAATGCGCTTTCAGTCAATCAAGTGATCAATACCTACTATCAGTACCTGAAAAAAGCACACGTTTAGCTTCAGGGGACTTTAGATGCTCGGGGCCTGTGCACACGTAAAACCACTTGAGCCTTTATCCATGCAGCTGCATGAATTTCAGGAAAAGACTCAACTTACATGAATCTGGGGTTTTTTTCAAGTGACACTGTCCTTGTTAGTACATGAATCCAGGTGCGTACAGGTGTGGGTCGAGGTCTTTCCCGTCTGTTCGGACACGGTGAAGGTCACAGCGAGGAAGACTCGGCTCCCCCGGCTGCGTAGACGAGCTCTTACCCTCTGGCAGAGGATGCAGAGCACTCAGGTTCTAAAAGCTCATTTGTGCTTTCTGCTATTAATATCTGAGAGGACACAGAGGATGGACGTGCCGTCTGATGCCTTGTTTTTTTAGCGTAGAATGCGGAATTGCAGAATGACATTTAGGGGAAAAAAAAATCTCTACAGGAAGCATAAGTATATCAGATCATGTTGTGTCATGTAACATTACATCATATGATGTCTTCTGTTAATACCCATAATGCAATATTAACTTTTTCCGAGTGGCGTCTTCGGTTTTTCGTGAACTCCCAAGGTTTCTGCAACACCAATTTCACGTGTGTGCTCGGGATTTAAAGCTAAAGCTCCGTCCTATAACCATCAATGCTTTTATACCTTACGTACGTAATGATGGATTAACTGGTTATATGTGTCATGTGAAAAGGGGTTAATTAGGGTGACGACACCCGTGGGTTTGTGTTAATGTTGTTTTTAACTCAGAAAATGCCCCAAAAAACACATTTTTTCATCTTCAATGTCAATGTGGTGCAGATTTCATGTTGTAATTACATTAAACTGCACAGACAGCGCCGCTCGCTCCTCCTGCACAGGAGGCCTGAGAAATGCCAGGCTTTGTTGCTAAGGCCGTTGCTAAGGGCGCTCCGCTTTGTTGTATTGCTGTACAAAAGGTCATAGGTCAGATGTGGAAAAACGAAAATGTGAGCGCCACCGCTGGCTGATGGGTTTGAAAATTACGCTTTCATCTGATGCATTTGCTGCAAATATAAAATTCCTTGGCACCAGACGACGTGATCGAGGCTTTCTTTTACACACATTATTGCATAGGAAACTTATATGAACTGCAGAAAAGTACTTCTTCCCTCCAACAGCTGCTGTGTTGACTTGCCCGCTGATCAGAGCTAAGTGCTCCTGTTTTGGGCGCCTGCACGGCCTCGGGCGTCTGACCTATAAGTTGGTGGGGAACACACAAAAAAAAAAAAAAGATCATAACCGACGCAGATGATTAAACAGTCCTGTCATTTTGAAGGATTTCACACGTCAACCGAGCAACCGAGTGTGATGCTGCACCATCTGGTCCCGAGCCAGCGCTCCGTGCACTCCAGCGCAAACGTGCATTATGAGTTAAAACGAGGACCGAGACGCGTGTTCAGACGCGTGTGTGTCTTTTTGTTTGAAAGTGTTCCTCTCCTCTTCTCCTCTTCCTCTGCAGGATGACCATCAACGCAGAATGCCAGCTGCAGCTCCATAATTTCCCAATGGATGAACACTCCTGTCCTCTCGTCTTCTCCAGCTGTGAATATTGGCAAAAGCATGAACACACACACACACACACACACACTCAGATAAACTAATGCATAGTTGTGCCTGTAACATCTGCTCTGCAGCATATGAAGGTGTGGCTCAAAACAAAAAGAGAATAGCACAAAAAAAGGGAGAGTATTGGCAGGCTCAGGTGAAAATAAAAAGAGTAAAGTGACATTTAAAGTTCCAGAAAATCCACAGCAGGGAAGCCATTAAATGATATCTTTGATAGAACAGAGGGGGCGTTAGCATGTGGGCGCTAGCATGCGTCTGGAATATATTGAAGTTTCCAGGTTTTACGGTGAATTGAATAGAAGTTTAGACATTAAGGAGTTAAAGATTATTAAAATCATGTTTGGCAAGATGAGAAAGTCAAAAACGTTTTTTTTTTTTTTTAATTCACTGATTCGCTAATGATTTCGTCAGATCTTTTAAACGAGTAGAAGCTTAAATCTGACATCACAAAGTCATCACTATTTTTTAAATAACCCCTTCACTTTATTAGCTGCTTATGTGCATCATATGGGACCTTACATATGGGATGGAAGCGTGATAGTCCATTTGGTTGGATCATACGCCACACGTATGACGCGCTGTTTGTCCCTGGCCATTATTAATCCTCCTCTCAGCGTTTAATACGATAAATCAATTGAGTATTCTCGCGCATACACTGTCCATTCACAGCGTGATGAGACCGGTCGTTAGAGCGACGCAGGAGGTGAAAGAGCTATTGACTACAAACGGGCTCCATTATGTCTCCGCTCTAAGTGAAAGGATTTGCAGTAATGACCCTTTTTGTCCAGTCTCAGTCCATAACCGTGTGCAGGGACGTGGCAATGGATGAGCAGCGGATGCCGTCAAAAGCGTTGGAGTTTACAGTTTAAGCCTCATCACAGCTCGTGCTTTTATCATTATATAGAAGCGTGTTTGTTTTAGATTTGGCTGCACAAGCAGAAATTATTATGTTAATCATGTGACACACTGCAAAATCTGAGCTGTTGAGATTCCATTTTTTTTGCAGTGCATGGATTAAAAAAAAAAGATTTAGGAAATAATAGATGTAAAGTATTAAAACTGCAATTTCAAATCCATTTTTCAATGCATTGACCTTCCCAGAACAATGAAACAAATCAGGTTTTATTGTTCCGCGAAGGTCAGTTGAATACAGACATTTGGAAAACATACTTCTGTTATTAGGTATTTTATGGGACAAAAGTATTTGCGCAGCGTCCGTTTCCATCCGTCTCATTTTATAAGAGGACAACGGAAGATGAGACTCTTTCAGCTGGCGGGGAAAGCGCATAAACCGCTGCTTTTATCCCAACACTTTACACCAGGTAACGCACGGCGCTTTATTAGCGCCGCTATCAACCTCCTCAAGAAAACTCGCCACTCGAGGCGCGAGGCTGTTAATGTGTTATGATATCGTAGGAGCCCTAATGTACAAGGCTTTTCAAATGTTCTCTCTTCATCACGAAGCAAATTAGAAGTCACCCCATTACGGCTGCAATCAATTTCACTCATTGAGCTTGAACATTATAAACATGATGAATGTGTGGACGGGCCCTGCTAATCATTCTTATTAAGTCAGAATGTTTTATAATAGAATATTCTATTAGAACAGCAGATGTAGGCTTGCTTGACAGACCATTGGACTCTTTTGTGAGGTGCTGAAACCGACTGCAGGATCCAGAAATAGGCTTTTTCTCTTCAGTGTGGTGACCATATGAAAGGAAAGGCATTGGCAGAACGCTACAGAAAAACCCTGGATGAAGGACAAAAAAAATAAAAAATGATGCCTTTGTTTCTATGACAACAATATCTTGTCACTTTCCAACAAAATGGCTTTTCTGTCTTCGCCTGTCTGACACATCATGAAGATCCGAGGCAGACGCTGACGGTAAAACAGTTATTTACGGAAAAAACATTGGTTTTTATGCGAGAGTACTTTATTTAAGATGCGTGGCATCAATTGACACCATGCACGGACCATGGAATGGAAGCATAGAGTCAGGGGACACAGCGTTTTAACACATTCAGGGAAAAAAAGATGGAAAATGTGTCACACGCAGCTTCGCACGCCACAGGCGTGGCTGCAATCACGCCCTAAAGGAGCGACGCGCTAACGAATTCCATCGGGCTGCAGAAGGCTTTACTGCACGTTGCACGCAGCAGTTGCATACCTTTAGGTAACGCCTTGCAGAAATGACTGAGATGCAAAGTTTCTCGTCACTCAGCTGAAATAATTCCTTCAAAACGGTGACGCTCTGACGCCGCTAGCTCAGGAACGGTGGCTCATCTCTTCACAACCTCCTTGATTTCATTCGCCAAAAGAAAAAGAAAAAAAAAAAACGATTAGCGATCAAGTCGAGTGTGAAGAACAGGAGAAATTATCCCCAACGATTACAGCTTCTATACTTTACGGCCCAAAGCAGCTGACGCAAGGTATGGATGCTGAAGAGATTTGCAGCTCTGCAATACACTAAGTCAGAGAAAAGGAGGTTTTCTTTGCCCTCACTTCCTGATCTTGTATCTGCACGCTGATTTACAGAAGATCTATACTTATACACCTACACACGCACACTGCAGGTACATTTTTTCCCCCCACACAAGACAATAAAACGAGCTTCAGAGAACATGGAAAACTGATTGTGTTCTCTTTAAACTCTGTGTGTATTATAGCAGCTTTAACCTGCAGCATGAATTATATACTGATTAAAACAGGATGCTTGTCATGCTAAATGCTGCTAAATTTGACCTTTAATCTCATCTAAATGAGTGTCATACATAGCAGGTAATTTTTAAAATTTCAACCTTAAATCCTGTTTTATTACTAAAGCCAGTTCTAGACATTCCTGGTCTTCTCCAGTTGAGGACATAGACTGAGAATATTAAAAATGAAGGCCACGGAAGATTGTAATTTACACCGCTGAGAACATGCAGCTTCGGGGGTTTTTTATAGCATGAAATATGACAAACATCTTGTAGCTATGAAGATACACTGGTGTTATCACTGGTAATAGTGTTTGCAGTGAAGATAATTGTGCAAACAGCAAGGGAAATATGATTGCAATAATATTTATTGTAAATAAAAAAAAACTCTCTTGCAATGTGATTGCTCTTCTTGGTTATAGATGGCTCTCCTCTAAATGAGATTATTTGCATAATTAGCGTGGTATCCACAACAGGATAAAAGGCAAGCGAGACAACTTGTTTGTTATTGCCGTCAGTCTCATTTCTGCAGCTCGTCAAATGAAATCAGATGCTAGAAATGCCCTGTGCACTGAACTTTAGAGGTGCACTTTTCTGTGTTTTATTCCCAGTTCCGATGCCCATGCTGCAATATATATATATATATATATATATACATTTGCGATTTGAGGTTCAAAAGTTCAACTGAACGTCGCTTTTGCTCCGTCGTAAATATTAATGAGCATCTCTTCCTGCAGGTGGGATTGTCCACAGGGCGAGGGAGCGTCTGCGTGTTTCTGTGCATTTCTCAGTGTTTGCAGCATGGAAGCATTTCTATAGAACCCCTAGCCCTTATCTGGATCTCCATAAAAGTGGCTATTTGAATCATATGGAGCTTTAAAGGTCAAAAGGGTCTTTTTTTATTCTTTTCCTTCAAGATGACAACTGACTCAGGAATTTTAAAAGTTGAAAATTGATGGGAATATATGTGATTTTTAAAGTGATAGTTTAACAAAATGGAAGAATTCACCCATTGTCATGATTGTGCTTTAGCTTCTTCTGCACGGCTAATGGTATTTTTTGGTTTCCCTCATCAAACTCAGCAAGTTGCGACCAGAACCTTCACCAGGAATCAATAAACTAAACTACATGACAGCTGCACATGGTGAATATAAGTTGTCCTTTATTCTTTTGGACTGTATTAAGGGGACGCAGCAGGAGCATCAGCATTTAGGTGGAAGGAGAATGTCTCCTCCTCCATCGCGCGCTCTGTTGCCAGGCCTCCGTCATTGTTCTGTCAGGCCGCCGTCCTCCTGAGGGCCGGGTGTTGTTTGGCTCGGTCACACCGATCACACCAATCTCCTCTTTATCGACACCCCGCGCGTGGCCTCACACACCTGCCTCGAGAAAAAAAAAAAAAAAAGACTCTAACCCCGGAAACAGGCGCCACCGTGGAGTGGACAGGTGTTTCTAATTAAACCTGTACAATCCTGCATTGAACCGGGGAGCACTCATAAACCACACACCTGCACACACACACACGCATCACCCTGTGATGTGTTGAGTGGGTATTTGTTCACCTTGGCTGCACCCACAGTAAATTCTGAGCAAACAAGTTAACGGTAATTGCACCGAATCGCCCGATGAAAACCCGCCGTATAAATTCGTATAAATCATGCATTATAAGGTATAAATCATGCATACATCGAGAAAAAAAAACTGCAACTCTGCATTAATCTCACCATCAACTTTTTCCTTCCTGTGCTGGTTCCTGCACCTATAACCGTGTGTCCGTGTGCTCCACAGACGGATACCCGAGAGACGAAATACTGTACAAGTGGAGGCGGAACTCGGTGGAGACGTCGGACCAGAAGTCCTGGAGGCTTTACCAGTTCGACTTCATGGGGCTCCGCAACACCACGGACGTGCTCACGACGACGGCGGGTGAGCGAGTGAACAGCTGCAGAAACAGCTCGGCAGTCGTGTCGCGGCGGCTCCAAAAACCCCCCCGCTGAGGAGGTCAAAGGTCGGCTCTGGCTGCAGACTAGTTCAGCCCCGCTCAGCCGCGCTCAAGCACAGCTCAACTGGGTTTAAAGCGAAGCCCGAGCTCTCACAGGTTAACACGAACACCATGAATGCAGTCACAAGGCTCATAAGTGTACCCCTCCGGTGTGTAGGCAAATAGGTTTTCGCGACTGACATTAATCACCCAGATTAAAGATTAAAAAGGAGGTTTAATTATTCACACCTTTTCCTTTTCTCCTCCCATGCTTCCAGTGGGGCTATTAGGACCCGTCTCTGATGATTTTGTTTAAGTTTGTTGTTTGGCGGCGGTGGCAGCTGCAGAAATACGGTTTCCCCAACAGGTGCCAGTAATTACACCCACCGCTAACTCTGGGTGGGCAAGGCCTTAATACATCTTTAATGCCCGCACGTGACCGATTATAACGCTTAATAGGCAAGGAATTATGAATGAAGGGGCTGGAGACAGAGTGTTTATTAATCGCATATATTCTTTCCTAGTTTGTGCCATACGGTCTTTTGTCTTTGCAGAGAATCTGCATAATGTGACCTGATTCAGCTCAACCTCCGTTCATGAATATTCGAGGAACAGGAGTGCTCGGCATGATTAGGAGGAGATAACAAGGAGTGGCGTCAAATTATGAAGGAGCTCGGTCGTGCAGCTCCGTTTTGTTGTCCCAAAAAACGCAGTATTCATAACTTCTGCAGGAAATCTCTCTCTCTGTTTGAGTGTGTGATCCATCGGGAGATCAGGCATCCTGTTTATCTAATGAGAAACCGCCGTATTTCTGAAAAAAAAAAGGTGACTGATGAGCGCTCTCATCCGCAGACACATTGATGGCTTTATAAATTACACGTTTTCCTGGACTCCCGCTGCAGCGTCGAAACGCAGCCAAACTAATTTTCTGCTGAGACGCTCGAAAAGCGACGGCAAACCTACACATCTACCTCACGCTGTTCAGGAACATGAGCCGTTTTCCCACTTATTACCTCGTTTCTTTCCCTTTTTCTCCTGTTTCACTCGCTGGAGCTCCATCTCCACACGCATGATGATTAGATCCTCGGCTAAAAATACCGATCATTAATTTACATCATGACAAACTTCCAAAGTGCTGCGTTTCTCTTCCCCTCCGCCTATATCCCCCCCCCCCCCCCCCCTCACTTCCCGCTTTACCCTCCATCCCTCACAAACATACGAGGCCCGTTTTAATGAGGACGGAGTGGCCGGATTCCCAGGCCACGGCGCCACCGGGGACCCCCCTCAGATCCACCAGTTACCACTTCAGCTGCGTCCCCTCGCACATTCCCCAAAAGCTTCCATTGTCTGGCTATTTTTTTTTTTTCTTTCCCCCGTGGCTACGCTGCAGAAACGCTGACGTTCCCAGTTTTCTTTCTTTACGTGTCCACTTTTTTCTTTAAGGAATCTGCAGCGAATATCGCTGAAGCCGTTTGTATCCTGGTCTGCAACATCGATATCACGTCTCTCATACATACCTCCGCTTCCTAAGCCGCTGCAGACCACGGATCGCAGCTGGAAAATCATCAAATAATGATGAAACTCTTCCAGCGCGGGGAGCGAGGCGTGAGCAGGCACGCCGACCAGTCCCCTGGTGGAGGACACAGCAGGTGTCGACCTTTGCATGTGTCCACATGTTGCAGATGCGCACATGGGGTACGAAAATTGTGCAAAGGATGTGTTTACCTGCATGCTATAAGCTGCACTGACTGGATGATTGAGCTAACCAGCTGATGCGTGTGAGTGTATATTACAGAGGGAAGTGTGTCTAAATGAGCAGATGCAAAGCGTTGCATGGACATTTCAGCGTTTTAGCAGCAGAGGCCGGGCCCTGCTGTTCCAGCGATCCATGGCTGTATTTGGATAGATTATTTGAGTTTAAACATGCTGTGAGTGAATGCAAAGTCAGATAATACACGTATACAGTATATACGTAGTTACTATTACTGCCATTACTTCCTCCTACCCTGGTCTATTCAGTGGGCAAGGAAGCAGGCTCACAGCAACATTTCAGCTCATTAAGGAAGTTTCTCAGGGAGCTTCCAGACAGAAAGCGTGACAGAGCCGGTGACAAGTGTGGAGCAGGCGCCCTCGAACTGTTGGTGTTGGCTGTTCCTGTCCTAACAGGACGTTACAGAGGGGGTTGCTGCTGCTACCTGTGCACTGCAGCGTGCATGCATCAGTCCGGGGGATATACGTTTCCTCCTTCTCCTGCGCGGGCATGAATAAGTTAAAAAGCGATATCCTGCAGCATTTTGCAATAATAACTTATACTTATCTTCCGTGCATTAAACTGTCAAATTACCACGTCTGTCAACCAGACGGGATGGGCTCGCTTAGTCTGCAGTTAGCGAGAGGGAGAAAATGGAGAATAAGTCAGCAACAATGAATTCATGTTTTATTTACCCCAGTTGGCGTATAAAATAGCGCGCGCTGTCATCTTTTATTTAACCTGCATTATCTTCTATTTCTAACACTCTTCGGGAAGAACACAGTCCATCTCGCAGATGAAAGGGTACATAATTTCTAAGTACTGGGGAGAGTTTTATTTAGATGAAATGGCATAAATACACCGATTCCATGTCATATCCACTGTGTTGTGATGTGCTTTGTAGTCCACTTTGCTGCAGAGAAAATTAACGGGATAATTTATAACAGTCACTACATCACTAAAACACCAAGACAAAGGCTTTTTTATTACAAGGTCTGATTGCATCTAACACCCCCACAGTTGCAAAAAAAACCCTTTTTTGTGTCGGACCCTTAGGATTTTTCTGAATTAATGACAGAAGAGGAGTTGGCTAAATAAATAATGATAAAAAGTGTTTAAAAGCACCATAACCTTGTCTTTGGTTTTATTAGGCCTTTGCTCTCGCAGTCACATTATTCTCCTGAATGAGTCCGTTCTTAATATATATTTACAATGGAGGGAAATTAAAGGTCCAGTTTCATGTACTTTTCTCAGGTTTTATTTGAAGTTTTGACGCCCAGAACATGATAAATTTGTATTTTAAAGTGCTAAAACCTCAAATTGCCTTTGCTAAATAGCCATTAGCCTCATTAGCCTCACTTCCTATTCGCCAGTCGTGGTTGAACAGGTGGGAACCAGGCGGAGGGAGCTGCTGCATATGTTAGACATCACAAAGTCAAGGAAGCGCGAACTGTGCAGCAGCAACATGTCTAAATCCAGACTGTGTGTGTTTCTCAGTTTCTTTCTGAGTGATGCACGGCACATTTAACACATAACACCTCGACCTTAAAAATAAACATGGCTATTTGCATGACATGGGTCCTTTAATGCATTTATAGACAGACAGCAACTACATTTTTTTAGTAAAACTCACTCATTGATATTTAGTAGAATTTATTATTGATTAAAAAAAAGGTCTTTATCAGTCTGCTTAGAAATTGCATTAAAAAGATGATGCATCAAAGCGTTCCAAGTGTGTGTGTGTGTGTGTGTGTGTGTGTGTTCTGATCAGATCTGTCAAAATGTAAATGACTCATACTTCTATGTGTTTTTCACCTCATGATGTGATATTGACAAAGACAATCTGCCTCTCTGGCAGACTAAAACTGGAGCATCCTATTTGATTTTCTAATATTAATGAAGCAATATATTGATTTATTCAGCCAGCGTAAAGTGTAAATATTGATTCAGTAGCTCTACATAACAGTATTATGTAAATGCAGCTGTCGTCTTTACTGTCCACTTCCTGTCATGGGTTAGAGAACGAGTGAATAACTGGGCCTGTAGCTATAAACCGCTAAAAACAGCTAATACACATCTTAAACAGGCCTCACCAAACCAGCTGCTGATATCTAATAAACTAATTAGTTTAGTAGGATGACAGGATGGATTAGGAGCGCCCTGCCTCGCCCGTTGCCGTGGTTACGCTGTTGTCTCCAATTCATTTGACCAAAGGACGTGCAGGGTCGTGAACTGTTCACGCTGCCGGCCTGCTGCTGGGCTGCGTGCTGCCGTTCGACTCCCGCGTGAGGAAAAAACCAGCGAAGATTTAACTCGGCGTCTAAAATCACTCCTAAATATTTAAAGCTCCCTACTGTCGCTGCAGCTCGGTCCTCGGTTGTAAAACGTTGGTTGCCGGTCAGCATTGGACGTCCCTGCGACCTGTTGGTGCAAATCGCTAAATAGTTGATGTGAATAATAGATTTTCTTCAGCAGCTTTTCCTGATGCTGAATGACTCCAAGTAAGAGGGGTTTTAAGCTCTTGACGCCATCGATTAAACAGTTTAATTAGTGATTGTTCTGTAATAAATGTTTGAATGTGTCATATAGTGGTTGTTGGGATGAGATAATAAAGAATAAGGAGAGAATCACTGCAGCATATCGAGGGTTTGTTTAATATTCGTAAAAATATCTGTCTCTTTCTCACATAAGGATTATATTACATCAGGGTGCTGTTATGTCATACGCGCGCGCGCGCGCGTGTGTGTGTGTGTGTGTGTGTCCGTTATGTGGTTCATGCCAAGCTCCGCTGCAAATGTGCAGCAGCAACAAATCAAGCAATTAAAGCGGCGACGAATCATTTCATAAATTAATCAGTTTAGAGTCGTACGATGGAAACACACGCCGCCATTTGTGAATCTGACGTAGCCTGACGCAGCCAGATGGTCCGTTGCATGGAACCATCTGGAAAGTCGTCCTTAAAAAACAGTTTGCACTTAAAATAATAAAAATAAATAAAATACTTGGCAGGTGCCTTATGAGGTTATAATAGAAATGACCAATCAGAGGATACGGCTGACCGTGTAGAACTGAACACACGTGAGAAAATGTCCACTTGAAAAATAAAATCCCAGTGTGAACCCGAGCAGAGCAGACACTTTCTTTCTACCTGCACCACACCTGCTCAGGTAAAGACGTGAGTCTGTCTGCATGTGTCGGCCCAGACAAAAAAAACAGCTAAAATAACCCGTTTAAAATGCTCCAGCGTCTCTTTGACTAATTCACTCTGACAGCACCATTTAACACCTGTAGAGTGTTCATTTGTTAATCTTCCATTATCGGGGAAGGCAGAGCGCTCCCGTCGTAATTGAAGGCGACGCGAGTCGAGAGCCGCGGCGCATCTCGACTTTAAGCCTCACGCCGCGTCAATCGGAATAACTCACGTGCCTGCAGAATGGGGCCAAGGAACTCGGTAAACAATAGGTGATATGTGCCGTATGGAATCTCCCGTTAGACAGCATGTGTGAGATGATTCCCATAGTGGCACAAACAAGAAAAGAACTGGAGCTCGCACTGTTTATTATTAAATAAAGGTCATATTTAATTTCGTTTCAGTGGCTGAGTGCAGGTCGATTCCAAATCCGGAAGGGCAGCCACAGCCAGCGAGAATAAAGCAGATCCCGGCGTCAGGATACTGTTTCTGGACTTTCTTCCTGTGCATTTACCCCGTTTCTCTCCTCTGTGCAAATGGAGGCAACGTTTAAAACAGGAAAAACACCTGCTCTGTGTACTTTGGGAGTGAAGCGTGCGCCGCGCGACAAACTTTAGATCGCTACATTTGCATTATGTGAGTCAGATATAAGCACAGTTCAGTGTTCGCGCTTGTCAGAGTTGTCATTCCCGCAGTTCACACATCAGCCGCAGCTCATTTGATCTCGGAAGCGAGTCAAGAAAAATATAAACGCATCCACACACAAACACACACATTCATACATGTGAAATACCTTTTTTTTTTTTTTTTTTTTCCGTGCACTGCGAGGCGCCGCTGCAAAGCGAGGCCGTAAACATCTCACGGCGTGTTGTTGCGCGGCGCCGCCGGGAGGAGAAATGAAATCTGTGACAGCCAGAAAAACTGCTGCAAACTTTAATGTGGAGATGAAATAGGGGAAAAAAGAAAAAACACCCCTTTCAGATCTCATCCCTAGACGTATCGTGCATTTATTTAACAATGTATGCCCCAGAAATCCCCCCGAAACTAAAGAAAATCAGTGTATTCCTGTATCAAAATCCAATCATGTTTCCTTCCTGTAATGATACAATTCAATTCAAGCAGCTTTATTTGTCCCTGGAGGGAAATTCCTGAGGCGGGCGTAGTAAACCGGCATGTAAAGACAACACATAGGAGATAAACTCACTGCATTGCAGAGAAAAGTGCAACACACAGCAGTGAAAATAACACAAAGTGAAGGATTCCTCGGCCTCCCACCGTTTAGGAGTCCAGTCAAATGCACTAGATTTGATTTAAATCCCTCTTATTAGTGAACACGGCTCAAATATTCAGATTCAGTGGAAATAAAAAAAAAATCACCAGGCTGCAGAAGTCACTGTTTCCAGTGCAAAGCATCTACAGAAAATCGCTTGTCCCCTCCGCCCGTAAAACATCCTAATCAGGGAGGACAGCTGCTTTCTGAAGCCGCCTGCTACCTCAGCACCAGCACTTTGTTATTTAACCCTGACTCAGTCCCAGGCACAGAGTGCGTGGGCCTGCTTTTAATAGAGCTCCTGTTGTGCGTCCTACCTGGGTCTGTTTTAATGTCGAAAGGAGACTGGCTGTGTTTTTCTTTTTATTCGATTTGTGTGACGCATTGGCCGCAAGTGGAAAGATTTAGATTTCACGTGAGGTCGGCCGCCTCCTGAATGAACCGCAGACGTGACGTCCGTCTGTTTCTTGTAGTCGGGCGTGGGAGGAGAGCCGAGCTCCGAGTGTACGCGTCCACCACAGAGCGAGTGGGCGCGCCCTCCGCTGACGCTGTGGTGAACGGCCGTCGCTATGGCGGAAAGTCACTGCAAAAAAATAAAGAGAGAATCAGACATAAATTTCTCACTTGAAAGCATCATCGATCTCTTTAAACATAAATTAAAAGAAAGTTCGAGGCAAATTTCCGGCACAACAGTGCAAAGGAAACACAGACTCAGTCCAAGCAGCTATGTGTGTGTGTGTGTGTGTGTTTCCTGCAGCACCTTGCTGACATTCCAGTGCTAAACTTACAAAGTCTGTAGCTGTTTGGTTGAGTGCAGTAACTGCACATAACTGATCCTTTTCTTTCTTTACATCACGAGAAAGTCATTTTTATATTAGTTTTGAATCTATTTTCTGTGTTCTCGTTAAAAAGCAAAAAACAAAATGGCGTGCTCACTGACGTTCAGGCCCGTTCAGGGTTTCCAGTTCGGTTCGCGTCGATTATTCCTGTCTCCTGAAGTTTGTCTGAGTCTGAGGTTAAAAGCAGGCTGCAGAAAGGCAGTCGTTGATAACTCCGAGATGTTTTGTTTAGTCGTCACATCTCAATCTACCCGAGGCGGCGGGTGATTAAGCGTAATCCTCTCCGTGGCCTTTCGCCAGGTGAGAGGTGAGAGCCTAGAGCGTTCGGGCACCCCGCGCGGCGCCGCCTTTTGTGCCGAACTGTCTCCAGGCTCAGGCTGAACATACAAAGGCAGAAACCTGCAAAGCCGCTCAGCGGGCTCACCACATATTGATTTAAAAAAAAAAAAAAAGGAAGAGAAAATGCAGGAGGACCTGTGCAGTTCTCTGCTGCTTCAGACTTCATCCAGCCATGCCTGCATCTGCAACCGTGTAAGGTTGAGCACAAAAAGGCATCTTTAAAAGAGTGGCAGCAGATTATCACACGTCATTCTCCAGCGCAGTCCTATAATAATAATAAAAAAAAAATAAAATACAGAGCCGAAATGAGCACATGAGCGTTCCTCAAGGTTACAGAACAATGGCACTTGTTCTCCTAGCGTACCTGAACATCTCCTTGCTTTTTTCTGTGTGGTGTCGCCCCCGGGGTCATTCCTCAGGCCCTGCATAGCGCTTCCCCGAGGTGGTAAAATCTGGTCTAAAATCCACTGACTCATCACTCCAGTGCATATTTGAGTAAGCGGAACCTGTTGCTGAGAATCCCTCAGTAAAATTTGGCTCTGAACTGTGGACTGTTTTGATGACCAAGTTAAAAGCGCCGAATGATGCAGCCTCCAGCTACTTATTTCAATTACTCATGAGCCGGCGTGCAGCCGCACAGCCTGGAGGCTAAGGGCTGCTCCCTCGCTACTGCTTTTATGAGGACTTTCCACGAGGGGTTCCACTTTGGCATGGCTACCCAGCAGAGCCAAGTTAGCACTGGCTAGTGCTGTGTTCCTTTTGTTGATACTTTGTTGATTTACAACAAGTAGTAAGAGAAAAACCAAGCTGGAGTGAATTATTTACTCGGTAAAAGCTGCAGAGCAAATGCATGTACATTTCTGGACGTTTCAGTTATATATCCAATCACAAATATGTGGAAGTATGTGTTACTCTTCGTACATTAAGTTTGTGTGATTTCAACGATGTGGAGCAACACGTTTGCTACTTGCTCTTATCTTCGTGTATAGCATCCTCCGTATTGGCCGTAATGGGGAACAACCTGCAGATGCAGAGGAGACGTCATCTGGGACTCTGCTCGCACCTGAGTTTGCATTCTGACCGTCCTGTTTCCCCCCCCCCTCCCTCCAACAACAGGTGACTACGTGTTGATGACGGTGTACTTCGACCTCAGCAGACGCATGGGCTACTTCACCATCCAGACCTACATCCCCTGCATCCTGACCGTGGTCCTCTCCTGGGTCTCCTTCTGGATTAAGAGCGACGCCACGCCTGCCAGGACCGCCCTAGGTATGATACAACGCGGCTTGTGCAACCTAATCCTCCTTGGGAGCAGTGATTTGTCGCAATACTTGTTCCTAATATTGCTTTTCTGTTACACCCACTGTACTGGCAGCTGCTGTAGCTCCTTTCTCGCCTGTAAAAAGATCAGCAGCAGGGAATAAAGTTGATGTCCAACATTTTATCATCCTTGTGCTTATAATAGAATACAGTATAAAACCCCTGATATTGCATATTCTGTGTGTTATCAGCCATTCACAAATAAATATGCATGTTTCCCTGCAACTTTACTGGTGCTTTGAGCCATCCTGCTTGTTTGTCTTTCACCCTGGATTGCAGCACTAACCTCATTTTTTTCTTTGCATGAGTTGACTCATTATTTTTTAAATGTTTTCCCCCTCCACCGCATGCCTACCAGTAGTTCATTTGCTTTCCCGAAGGATGACGATCTTTGTGCACGTTGTTTGGTTTCCTGCTTGGTTGACGTGCAAATTGGAGGTGAGTGTTTGACAAATAAATAGTTATATATGTATGTTCAGCCACCAAAGACAGAAGTTGCACAGTATGCACTTACCATGTGGTCATTTATTACAAACCCATGCATGCAATATTGTTGAAAAGTCCAAATTTCACATCTCAGGCTTAGGTAAATGTCAAAACATAGACATCCAAGATACCATTTTCAAATTGGGGTTTAATATCATCATTAAAAAATGTCAGTGAAGAGTTGGAACCAGATGAAACAGAACTGTCACCGGCAGAATGTGATTTTTTTTATTTTCCGTCTGACTTTGACACCACTCAGGGGAAAGAGAAGATGAAAACTTTATGTTAAAAGGTTAAACTGTTGAGTTTTTTGTGTAATTGGATTTGGGAGATGAGTTGCTGCCAGTCTTGCCCTCTCGCTTTGGAAGAATTATTTGTCGATGGCCACATTCCACCAACAGCCTTCAATTTCTGTTCTACTGGAAATAGATCTGGATCCGCTTATTTGTGGGTAAATCGCTGCCTAATGTGGATTGTAAATGGCTGCAGGTGACGATTGCTTTTTAATATCGTCCACTAGATGATAGATGCTGAATCAGCATTTATTAGAGGAATAGAGAAAATTCTTATCATGGGTAACTTTGCTTTATGTAACCAGTGTACATCAATAGTATTAACTGAAGAGGCTAAAAGGAGGGGGATATAAGTTATTATATGTGGAGGATTCATGGTTATATAAAATTGATCCCCACGGTACTTTACCTAACATGATGATACCACGAGATCTAATGAGTTTTTAATGTTTCAAAGAGCTTTTTCCTGTCAACTCCACAACCGTTCACCTTTAATCCCTCTTCCTTTGGAAGGTAACTGGCCCGATACCAATGTCCACATTCACACATTTATAGCCAGCTTACGCTCAGTGCATGAGGGTTTACAGCGTCCTACCGTCGAATCGCCGAGTGCATGAGGGCTCTCTAGTGGACGTTTTGAGCCCTTTATGAAGCCTGTATTTCTGCAGACCTTGCCTGAGGGAATTACCCACAGTTCAAAGCGTTCAACGCGGTTAACGGGGCCCAGACGTGTAAAAGATATAAGTATAAATACACAGCGGACTCAGCGGTGATTCACAGCCATGAACGTGTGTCGCCGTGACATGATGAGGATTCACGAATGTGTTCACATCAGATCTGATCCAACAGCAACACTACGCGGTGTGAAAGACTGAAATAGGAAGTCACAAACACAATCATCACGGCGTACTTTGGTGTCAGCGTGGCCTCGTAATGTGCCGTTCCTGTTTATGCCGTTTCCAGCAGGCTCACACACTCAGGTACTTACCAGCTGACATCTGGTTTATTAACATGCTCAACATATTATCCAATTAAAATGAACACTTTGCCCACTTTCTTATATCTGTTCCAATCTTTATTAACGAAGCTCAATGCGATTAATGGAATAAGACTTTTTACTAAGTCCTGGACCACCCACCAATTGAACTATTGGGCAGGTAAGCTGAGAGCTTTGGCTATGACGGGACACCTGCCTGTGTCCAGATGGAGGCCGCTGCCTGCCAGCACCCGTCCCAGCTCGGTTTTATCCGGCGATGCCCATTACGCCGCGTTACACTGAGTCCATCAGCCTCCGAGCAAAAAGGGGGCTCAGCTGCAGGAACACTTTGGCTCACCGTGTGCCCCGATTGTGGCTAATCATCGGTTTCCCACGCTGCTTTGCAGTGACTACGTGGTCTGGAATGGGAAGAGCGTTGTTTGTTTTCCTCACTCAACCCTGAACTTTACTTTAATTCCACTTGGTCCCTGTCGGCCCGTATCACCGGGGATCATCTGGAATGTCTCCGTGGTCATAAAGAAGTTATATTGGAGCTCAGTCCATCCATATTTATCATCCAAAGAGCCAATGGGAAAAATCCTGCTGATAGTAACAAAGTCTTATCGAATTCAAATTGAGCACATCCTCGTGCTTTAAAATAAAGTGGATCGTAATAAGAGATTGTGTTTTCAGCTCAGCTCAAGGTTTTATGCAACATATCCAAGCCTCCCATCTCACACCTGCTGGAGCTGTTATTTAACCGCTCACCAGTTTCTGTCTCCTTAAAACCAACTAAATGCATTGAAGGCTTGCAGCGTGTGTGTGTGTGTGTGTGGGGGTGTGTGTGTGGGTGGTGTGATACATGACCCGGGGCAGTGAAGGGCTTGTGATCTCCCTCAGACAGCAGGTTTTCTCAGAGAAGCACGCCGTGCCAGCCGCGATAAACATCCGCGCTCAGCTCGACACCAGAAAGGCATTTAGCCATTCTTCTCGAGCATCGCCACCATTTTTCAGGTCAGCCTGAGCCGTAAAGCCTCAATAGGTGAGATAAGGGGAAGGGAAAAAAAAAAAAAAAAAGAGCAAAGTGAGGCAAAGCGAAGGCTTCTGACACATGGCGGCAGCGAGAAATGTCACAAGAGCGGAGGTGGAGGATCAAGTTCAGGGAAAAGGTAGGCGACGCCGCTGACCCCCCCTGGCCCGGCAAGCCCGGCCCCTCAAGGCAATGAACCTTGACAAAGTGATAACATGTTTCAGGCGGTGCATCCAAAGGGCTGTCACTTTCCCACTGCACCTTCAGTTTCAGGGCACTGAAGTAAGAGAGGTTGATTCCCATTAGACTCCAATCTCTGCAGCTCAAGATGGGGAGGCTTCCTGATGGGGAATAAACCCACCCATGAGGCACAGCCTGGGGAAATAGAGAGTAATACACACCTTAAAGGTAGAGCCCACAATTCTGATTTCAATTTAGTGTCAAATTCAGCTAATATCCCCTCACTGCCCTGAGGATCTGAAAAATAGCCTGATGCTCCCGTAGATATCTTTTGAACGAAAGTTCTGTAACGGATGTAGGTTCACGGTAAAAATCAGTATTCTGTTAAGGTCAGGGGACAGTCAGGATTATGGTTGAAAGAAACGAAATGTCAGAGTCTGATGTGTTGTTGATGCAGAATCACGCCTCAATATTTCCTATATCCACTGTGAGGGCTTTGTCGCTTAGGCATTAACACGTAACCACAGGATCATTGGAAACGGTTGTTTTATTGTTTGCTTATTAGAAAATCATCAGAAGAAGGTTATTTCTATATATATATATATGGGTGTGGTGGAAAAAAACAGATTCATAAACCCACGGTTTCCTCCACACAAACAGCTTAGGTGTGAGAGCTGACAGCGCTCCCCATGGGAACTCCTCCATGAGTTACAGATAGGTGCTGAGACACCAGTCAGTCAAACCGGGTATTGAAAAAGATTTTTGGGGGGGGGAATCTAAATCGGTGCTGTCTCCCACCTGCTGTATTATTTTTTAATTTCCCACCAGGAGCAGGGAGATGATTGGGTTCAACGGTGGTCGAGTTAGCCTAACACGAGGAAGATGCTCATATCCTGTATTTGCAGAATCAATGCATAAGGGTTCCCAGTTGTTTATCATGCTCTAGTCCCTGCAGTTTTTCCCATTTTTGCATGAGTATACCACACATTTGTGAAATCATGGTGGGACTGCAACTGAATTTCAGTTATTCTTTTATATAACCCCTCGACATTATCTAAAGTGTGAATGAAATGAAGTAATATTGCACATTGCAAATCTAAGAAATTGAATATAAATGTGATCCTGACGCCACAAATTGACTTTAGAGCCAGACGTTCTAAGTCTGTTGTATGCATTATTATTAAAATGAAAACCGGCTATCAGAAAATGCACGGCTGATTAAATGAATTACAGAGAGGAGTCCTTCTGAGGACTTCAGTCCCAAGTGTCTCCTTGGTCAGAGGGGGCTCGCGTTAGGCCGTTTGACTGATTACATGCACGGATGCTGTGGTTTTAAGTCAAGACCTCTCCAGCGCGCATGAAACACCTTTAATGAGATTAGATTGGAGTTGCTGCGTGTCGTATTTTAACCTCAATCACCGGCAAATAATTTGAAAACATCAGCATAATTGCCGTAAACAAACGCTGCTCTCGCCGAGGAGGCTGTCAGCGCCGATGTACGCCGCGTTTTACTTTGTGTCGATGAGGCGGAAAAATCTGCTTCACAGCTCCAAACAAGCACGTCCTCACTTCTGCTAATAACACACGCTTTTATTTCGACTTCAAATATTCCGACGGCGCAATATTCCAACTTCACATTAACCCACTTTGTCAGAACACACACGTATTCCCTGTTGTTTGGGGTCGCTGTGAGGAGCTCTTTCAAAGCAAACGTACAGTTTGTAAAGTTTTCTTTAGCGGTCATAGAAATAGGACAGTTAAGTCGGCTAACAACGACCATACATTCATGGAACAATTCCTTCCTCCTGAGTTTCCCTTTAAAATATGAAGCACATATATTTGCATTTGATGACTAAAACTTTGGCATCTCTGCTTTAAAGTGACTTTACATGACTCAATGCTTGTAGTTTGATTAAATATATACTCAACTGATGGCGTTGCATTGTATTCCGTACGCTTTGTTGCTGAGGTTGTTTGTGAATTCCTGTTCCTGCAATGACCTGTAGTCCCTGACCTTTACACTAGACTCCAGTCTGATAGAGTCCTATTGTTTTATACCTTTTGGCAAGACGTAGTCAACACGAGCCCCTGAGGCTGTGCACTCGTCATTGTGCTTAATCCTTATCAATTAGCATGTATAATGAGGTGCAAATCACCGAGCTTGGCACTGCGGTGTTTTTTCCAGGCATCCCTGTTGCTCAAAATGCTGATTGTCACATGTAGAGGTTTGAGTTTGTTTCTCTCTCCCCCTCTTTGTTTATTTCATCCTTTTATAATAAATGAACAAATGATAATGGCGGGTTGATTCAGGTTTTTATTAATCCTTTTGGAAAATGTAGATTCCTCTGACAGGAACAGTTTTGTTTCTTACTTTGTTGTTGTGGTCGCCCAAGGCTCCCCTGATACCTGCTGAGGGGCAGCTTGGGGAAACCAACCAATCAGAGCGAAGTGGGTTTTATTGGCGGGGGGTCTTAAAGAGACAGGAGCTAAAATGGACAGAGGCTGAGCTGAGGGGCCAGTGTAAGACATTTAAATCATGCAAATATATTCCAGAAAAGCCCCAGAATATAAATATAGATATGGAAAACGTGCATGATGCATTCCGCCTTAATCCCGCCTCTGAAGCCCTGATTGGTTGCCTGCTTCTCCAACCGGGGGGGGGGCAGCCCTCAACCAGGCCCAAAACCATATCTACATATGAATCACCGCACAGAAACTCAGGCACAATCATAAACACAACACCAGATGCTTCGTCAGTTTTGCAGTATTTGGACATGTGGAACATTTTAATAGCGCCAGCCGCAGCCGCTCAGCTAGAAAAACCACTGGTCTTGGAGCAGATTAAGTCTGTAGTCATAATGAAATCTATGCAGTCTTGGGGCCTGGCCACTGATCCCTAACTGGTACTCCACGACTATTTATAGACGCTCCATGCACACAGACTATGGTCTGTTCCACCTGATTTAATCCTGGACACAAACAAAGGTCTGATATTTGTTACCGTATTGTGACGGCACCCGTCGCCGCCGCTTCATCCCACGTCTTGTATGAGCCTGTTTTGCATGTGTTCCTGCATGCAAGACAGAAAGCATCTTTCATGTTGCTGTCGTGTTGCGCTCCGAGGATGTGTGCATCGCGGTGCAAGCGTACGCGATGTGAGACTTTTTTGTGCTGCACGGTTGCTATGACGATTCCCACATACACAAATTAAACTGTGCAAAGACAACTCAGGAACTTGATTGAGAATCTGCAAAAAAAAAAACACAACTGCTGTTCATTGCTATTTTAATTTTAAAAGAGATCATGCTGCTTACAGTACATCTGGATGTGAACAGACTGGGAGACTTAAGGTATTGGAAGCAGGGTTTTTTCCGTTTACCTAGTTTGCTGCTCAAATTTAATGAGCCAGGAAAAAGACAAAGTCTAGACGAGCACTACCAGAGGAGGTAGCTTGAAATAGACGAGAGCAACTCGTCTCTATGGAAACCGCGGGCGAAAACAGTGGCGCACGCTGCCATGAAAGACGTGTAGGAGATGAGGATGAAAGAGACAAGAGGGGGGAAGAAGAGGGGGTGTAAGGGTGAGGCGCAGCATGAAGAGGAAGAGGAGAGGCAGGGAGGGAAAAGGAGGCGACGTGCGGCGCTCGCCAGGAAGACGTGTTTGTGTCGGAGGTAGATATCGATGCCCCCAGTCGGCATTAATGTCACCGGGTTCATCTCTCTCGGAGAGGATTGATTTTATTTCACCGGGGGAACACGCTCTTCTCCTTTAAGACACCATGGGCAGCCGTTTCTCAACGACGACACTGATGACATTATTAATTAGTTAATCCCGGTTAAAGTAATTAGGATCGATCGACCGCGGTGAGAGCTAATTGATTGATCATAATTTCGCTATTTTAACGGGAAAAAAGGTTGTGAGTTACCTGTGTGCACCGGCGATCAGGTGCCTAATTCCCCAAGTCACCTGACTATGACACATCTTCAATTCATGGCGGGTTCATAGAGGTCAAGTACTGCAGCCGTACTCCCATCATGCATCACTGTCATTAACAGTGGAGTGGAATGATGAGAGCCTTACCTCTCCAGAGGCTGACAAAAGGACAAAATTGATATCATTTGTCATTCAGGAGGATTGTGTCTTCACTACATTTGTAAAGAGACCAGATTTGGTGAGAAATAAAGGGGAGGAGGGAGCTATGAATGCGTAGTAAATGAAATCATCAATTAATTACATCCACACTGCTGTAGTGACAGACTGTAAGCTGAAATAAATGAAAGTCAAATTGAAAATAAAGTGTCATATGTTTTTAGTAAAGTCCTGTTTTACATGAAAACAACAAATAGTTGCCCGTTTATCCTTTATATTGCAACATAACAGCATTTTATTTAGGAAAATGTAACCCGAACAAATGCATGTCTCCTTGCATTGTAAATCCATCCATCCATCCATCCATTGTCTATCCCGCTTATTCCCTTTCGGGGTCGCAGGGGTCTGCTGGAGCCTATCCCAGCGCGTTAAGGCGAGAGGCAGGGATACACCCCAGATGGTCGCCAGCCAATCGTGGGGCGCATTGTAAATCAAAATGTCAAAATGTAAGTTGTGTTGGCGCTCATCCGCTGCTTGTGTGCAGAAGACACCAGGAATGTGAGTGAAAATGCACTTGTTGGATTAGTTTCCATGGTAATATGATCTGTATCCAAGACCCAAAATAATGGGAACATATTAAATAGTATGAAATACACTCGATAGTTAGAGAGTGAGGATTTTTCATGCACCATTTACCTTTAACTAAAACAATCGATTAATCATTTATCGTTTGTTAATACTCAAACTCAAATCAAAATCTGCTCACTACAAGATAGAGTTGATGCAAGAACGGGGACATCTACCCAGAATACCCCCATATGAATTATTTAGGGTGATTAATAAACTCTTGTTATATAATCGGCCATCACCGCGGCGCTGATCCAACGTGTTGCATTCCTTACGCGCAGGTATCACCACGGTGCTGACCATGACCACCCTGAGCACGGTGGCCAGGAACTCGCTGCCCCGGGTGTCCTACGTGACGGCCATGGACCTGTTCGTCACCGTCTGCTTCCTGTTCGTCTTCGCCGCCATGATCGAGTACGCCATGCTCAACTACTACTCCTACAGTATACGCAGACCCCCCGCCAAGACGCAGAGGATGGTAAGCCTTTTTTTTTTTGCTCGTGGCGAGGTCCACCAAAGCCAAACCCTGACCAGATGCTGCATTACACAGACGCTATGAATATTAGCGTGTGTGATGCTAATATTCACACCAATGATGCTGCTGGTTCATTGGTGCGTTGTCTTGTTGAAAACACATATTTCAAGGGCATTTCTACTTCAGCATAAAGCAACGTTTGCCTGTATAAAACCCTTAAAGAGGTAACTGCTGCTATGATTCCATTATGTCTTTCAAAATAAGACTTATAATCTTGTTTGCTTTGTTACAGAATGACCTTTAAATGTGTAGCTAGGTGTCTGACATGTGTCTTTATGACGAGGTGCGCTGTTATAATAATTTCTTCTCTCCACTGGCATCGCTCTCATTCTCCTCTCTCCAGATCCCCTCCCTCATTATTTCCTCCCCAGTGAAGGAGAGTTCTGCTGAATGTGTCTCAGGGCCAACAGAGATTGTCAGCTCGGGCTTAACAATTACGTTCAGTCCCCGTGTCTGTATTTCTGGCTCTCTGCTGTAGTTTCCCGCACGGTGTGTCTGTGGGGGAAAAAAATGCCCCCCCACCAACCATCACAACTCCGTGTGGCCTCTTTGTGCCACCCACTCAGTCAATTCTCTCTCGCTCTGACTCTCTCCCTCGCTCGCCTCCCACACTCCCTTCAGAGCGGGAGTAGGAGCCTACCAAACCGTCTGAAGATTTTAACCCAATTAGGCCGTCCTGTGCGATGCTATTACCTCATGGATGAACGCTGGGTCAGAAAAAAATACCAGAACAGAATAACAGAAGTGACGTCATAGGAGATCACAGATGTATATCTGTAATATCTGTAATACGGCATTTTAATATCAATGAGAATAGAAACATGAAATAAAAGGAATTTTTAACCCTGACACTGATGAATGTTCCTAAAACTGTATTTTGGAGTTTTTGACTTCCTCATCTTGCCAAACATCATTAGTCAGTGACCCTTGTCCATTAAAACCAGATTTCTGGAGTAATGTATTATTTCTGATGTATCACCATCATGAACAGCATCTCTCCTACTACATGGTCTGTTGCTTGGTTTTTGCTTGCTAAAGTTGAGCTGATCTCGCTCTCCCTCTGTCGCCCAACGCAGGCCTACTCGTCCTTCAACATGGGCCGCACCCCCCGGCCCATGATGCCCATGGGCACCTCCCTCCTGTGGCACGACTACGACGACAACTGCATGTACGAGTGCCTGGACGGGAAGGACTGCAAGAGCTTCTTCTGCTGCTACGAGGAGTGCAAAGAGGGCGGCTGGAAGAAAGGCCGCATCCACGTCAACATCCACGAGCTGGATTCCTACTCCCGGGTTTTCTTCCCCACCTCCTTCCTGCTCTTCAACATCGTCTACTGGGTCAGCTACCTCTACCTCTAGTCGCCCCCAGGGGGGGAAGGTGGGGGGGGCGCCGTGGAGCCGTGTGCATCGAGACAGTCACAGTTTCCCCCCTAACCACGCCGACCCCCAATCCGCCCCCAGCCACTTTGCACCATGGCTCGTGATTCCAGGAGGAGAGAAAAAAAACAAACAAACAGCAAAAGCACGTGAGGTGGATCTGATCTGTGAAAAAAACAAAAACATGACTAAAGAAATACACGTGTGCTGTGGTTGCACAATGTGAAGGGCCACGACACCCCAAAAGGAATAAAAACACTCACCGGATCAGCTCCAACCGGATCGGCTCCTGTTTTTAGCCTCGCCCTTGGGAGTTACGTCACTGGATCTCGGTCCACGCCGACGGGATGGCGAAGCACCCATAGTGCCTTCTTCAGAAAAGGGTGCGGCACGGAAAGACTCCAGAGTCCCCTCCATCGTCCTTATTACCTCATGCGTGGCGCCGCCGCATGCTGAGCTGTTTATTCTTTGACGAAACGAACCCGGAACACACAGCTTCCCACCACTGGAGATGTTTAAAACTAACACGCATTCATTCCATAGCACATTAGTTTCACCCTAGAATTAGATATACCTTCTAATCATAGTAACCTTTTCCTATTATTAATATTCTTCTTCTTCTTAGAATTAGTTGTAAGTCAACGAGCTCCTACATCAGTCGTTACCTGTTAAATATGAGTTTGTGTCTGGGCCAGTGGTTGTCTGCTAGAATATTGTTTCAGTCCGTGAGCTGTTGTTCATGATGCTTTATGACCAGTCAGTGCAGTTACCAGTAGACGCCAAAAAGATTTGTTCACGCTCATACACACCAACACGTATAAATGCCAGTGCTCAACATGTTACTCTCATCCCCGAGCATAATATGCGCATGAATATACAGACTGCGTATTACATTTTTCCCATTTATTTCTGAGAGTGCCGGTGGTTGGACGTCTGTTTAGCTCGAGAAAAGCTGTGACTATTCAGATCAGGCGTCGTCTACAATAATGTGAATTAGACTGTTCAGTTGCTACAGTATGACCTTATTTGTGTCTCCATCAGACCAGTTCTATCGATGTTTGGGCATGAAAATGGTTCAGAATATGCTGGATATTGGCACAGAACTTGAAGGGCCGATGTTGAGCCACTCATACGGTCTTAGGTAGACGTTGAGTACATGAGATTGGATTCTCGATGAAAGCTTCAGTTTTGCGTTCTTTTTCGTTTCCTCATAAAAAATGAAAGGGATTTCTGACGTCCGGCCATACGCGGGACCTAAAGGCACATCCACTCGTGTCCAGCCGCCAGTGATCACAGGCGTTGTAAAATAGGTTCTATATATTGTGTTGCTCCACACACACACACACACACATGCACACACACTCATATAGTACACAGAGCGGTGTTGAAAAATGGATGGACCCTTGATGGAGTCCTTCCTCGAACATGTAAAATTGATGCCTGTATGGAGGCACGCGGATGCGAGTTCACACAAAAACCCGTTTGTTTCCAGTTCTTTGGTGTTTTTTGCAGTTGTTTGGCTTTGTAGAACAATCAACCCCCTTTTTACCCTGCTCCCCAACACACACACACACACACACACAAACTTTTTCCCTGGTATTTGTATGTTGAGAGAAAAGCTTTTATGTAAGATGTACCTAATTAATGTTTCTATTTTCATACAGTTATATATGGAATGTATGTTAGGCCAGTAGCGAGGCCGGAGTCAATCTGGTTCCACTTCAGTCAGTTCAAGCGGGCTAAACGAGTTTATATTTAGGGCTCCTGCATATTCATAAGGCCTCAAGTCACATCCGTGTCCTGTCCAGAGGTTTGTAATTACAAATCAGATCGCCTCGAGTAATGCTAGAGAAACAGCAGGGGGGCTGTAGGCCTGTGGGCCATCACTGCTTTATCACATTAGCTGCCATCAGACGTTAACATCTGTATATTTATCTGAACTGACTGAATTGAACAGAGCTTGGCCCACACCGCAGTAAAAATCTCCTCACCACTGATATTTCTACTACACTTTATAAGTGTCTTAGTCCGTTGAGATACTTCAATAAGAAAAAAAAAAAAAAAAAACAGAAATCACTATTTTCTACGTCTCAATGAAAATCACCTGTGTGTTTCAACTGACTGGGACCAGTGTTTCTAAAGCCTCTTTGGAATCCGTGTGCTGACCCAGGACCGGCATGGCCCCGATGAAAATGTCTGAGCTCGTCGGTGCACGAGCTGCACGCCGAGGTGTCAAAAAATAAAAAATGCATTGCTCCTATTTTACCCCCCTGCAAACCGATTTAGAGTTTTTTGATTGTCAGGGAGGGCTCCGTGAGAAGCAGAAAAAAAAGCCATTCTGATCTTGGATCAGCACACCTTGAGGGAAATATTTTATGAAAACAAGGATCGAGAGTGAAAATAGATATCTTTTTTCTAGTGCGTGGTACATTGCTTATATTAATAAATAATGTTTTGGTCATTATTAGTGCTACTGAGAAGCCTTTTTTGTGTGTGTGTGTATGTGTGTGTGTGTGAGAATGAAACTGATTCCTGTCTCGTTTAGGGGAGGCAACACCATTACTTCATCCTTATATTCAGTATCCTTACTCCTTCTCTTTGAGACTCCAGTGCCAGCTTTGGCTGCAGTGATTCAGCACCATTTCTAACAGGATTTGATCCTGAGAATTTCCCCCCCTGAGGCAAGTCTGTGATTCGTGATTTTGAGCCATGGAAAATAACGTTGATGTGATTTGATGTGACAAAATCCACAGGCCTTCCTCTTGCTACCTGAGTAACTTAAAAACGCTGTAAAAAAAAAGGTCATTTAACAAGAAAAGAACGTTCTGGTGTCAAAATCGGTGCGTTCAAGTGTTTAAATGATCCGAGTCAATTAACAGAGCCTCAGGTGGTACCATTTCAGCAGCCTCAAAATCATTGCAGGTTCAGAATGTGCAAATAAAGTATTGCGCCACCATGCAACCGCTGCTTTCATTATCCCCCCAAAAAAAGAAAACACCTGTAATCCAATGTTCCGATGAGCAAGTTGACAAATCAAGCCGTCTCCATACAGTGAATTGAGTTATGATCGTCCGCAGGCAGCCTAATAACGGCGATACGGCTAATGCCCGATGACGGATGCACCAGCACGACGTCGCTTCACCCCCGGTTTGCTGACCCACTTTGAGGCGGGGACGGAGTTACGAGCAAGAGACAGACAATTAAGTGGAGTCAGAGGGTGGATGTTACGGCGCCGACCGAATCGAAAGAATCCGCGGCCACCTACGCCCGGCGAGAGCAGCAAGGAACGCTAACACGCCGCATCCAGAGAGAAAAATCACTTATGCTGTAGAAAATTGAGCTGTCAGTGTGTGTGTGTGTGTGTGTGTGTGTGTGTGTGTGTGTGTGTGATTTAACTCATGGACTCACTGATGCCTGTAAAGTGACAGCTTTGTTTGCAGGAAGAATGGACGCCCCCCTGAGAAACCCTTTAGTGGGGAATCAATGAATTTATGTGTGTGTGTTTCTATTAGCGTGTGTGTGTGTGTGCATGAATACATTCATGTGGTCAGTATGTGGTCATGCATGACTCATCCATGCTTCAGTGAGAAGGGACTTCTTGCAAGTGTGTGGGTGCAGGCATGTAGGCTCACGTGGGGGGGGGGGGGTGTACAGGTGTGTGTGCATCTCTGCATATATGTGTGTGTGTTGTTCAAGGTGTATCCCTGCTCTACATTTCCTCACTTTTACCGCTATTGTGTAATATTTGTGTACTGTAGTCCACAGTTGCAGCATGATGAATGATCCTGAGATCTGAGCAGGTTTGACGAATACTCCAGGGTGTGTGTGTGTGTGTGGGGGGGGGCATTTTCAGGCATATTTCTGTGCATGTTTGAGCTGGGGTGTAACAGTCACAGTGATAATGAAGGGCTTTCCGTCCTCAGGCACTGTAATATCCTGGGATATACATTGTTGAGAATTGCTTATTGCAAACGGGCACGTGGAATTCAGAGGCTGCTTCTTGAGTAGAAATTGACAATTTTCCAACATTACGCGATTGAATCTGAATTTATATGACTGGGTACGTCCACTCCACCTTTTCATCTGCGCCTCGTCCAATGCATACATTTGACAAATCTTAAATCCCGTATTCTGATGATGAGTAGCTCACAGTTATCGCATTCACAAAAAGTTCACAAAAAGTGCACAAATCTAGCAGAGCTGAGGGCGTGCATGCATGGGTTCCATTAGCAGTAAGGATCCTTTCAATTACATGAAATAACTCTCTTCTCTTAGCTTCTTTAATGCTGTTCCTCCTTTGTAACAGTGGCCGGCAGCAGTGCAGCTGACAGCTCACAAACAAAAACTTCAGTATCTCCGAAAGATTATACTTTATCTTCTGTTCTTCAAGATCAAGGCTGTTCCGTCCTTTGTGAGGATTATTTCAAGGTTGTTTTTATGAAAAATGCCCCACATTTCATTTTTTGGGGGGTTCTGGACGTGTTCAGACAATCTTCAGCATAATAAACCATTCAGGGGCGACAGGGGGAATTTGCTGTGTCATTTAACGTCTGACTGGCTTATGGAAAGGTTCAGCTAAACCAAGGTCTGACATTGTAAGATCTGCTTCACATGGACAATTCAGAAAGATTACTTGTTTGGAAAATGGTGCTTTTTAGACCCATGTCATTTGCTCGAGTTGCACATTTGATTATCAGAGGTAGCTGGTGGAAAATCATCCAGGTAGGGCGATGCCGCATCCAATTAATTTCAGCAAACATCCCAGAATGATTTAATGCCTCCATGACCAATGTAAGCAAATGAGACAACAACGTTAGGTATTGTAAATGTGCAAAGAAAACCTGCGTGTTTGTCTTACAGCTTACTTATATTATATAGTATATAATGCATCATGAGCACATTCATAGGACCCAACAGACAAGGGCGTTTCAATAAATAAACCACGTTTTCCTACATGTGTGAGCACAGTCGACCCTCAGATTCAGGAGGAGCCATGTGGTTCATTGTTGCTTCGAGGAACTGTGGACCAGCTCTAGACCCTCTGGGATTATGGGGCCATTCGGGTCTACGCCTGGAGTCAGAGGGGCTGCCCTTCATCACGGATTCTAACCTCCATGGATGAACTTCTAGGGCGTTCTGTTTGGTGGCCTCAGGATTGGTTTCATCGGACTGTGTTTGCAGTCAAGTGTGAAGTGGTTTGCGAATCTGAGGCCGTGGTTCTCAGCCAGAGAAAGGTGGACTCCAGCCTACAGCCTCCAGGCCGTGGGGATGAGATCCTGCTGCAAGCGGAGAAGTCGAAGTATCTCGGGGTCCTTCACGAGCGAGGTGTTGTGGAGATCCTATGCTTCTGGCGGAGAAATGAAATGGAGACGCGATGCATGCTGACAAGGTTTATTCCTTGCAAAGAAGGACGATCAACACACCCAGTCATACCAAGTCTTTTGATGGTATTGTCCCTTGATCAGCTTCTACCTTTATCTATAGTCACGGCTGTGGCGTGGGCAGCGACTGATAGAACAAGGTCACGAGTAACAAGCAGCCGAAATGAGTTTCCCTCGCAGGGGGGCTGGGCTCTCCCGTGGGGTTAGTGTGAGAAGCTCGGTCATCCGAGTCGAACCGCTGCTCCTCCACATCTAGAGGAGGATGCCTCGGCCAAGGAGAGGGAAGTCTGGGCTTTTCTACTGGGCCTGCTATGGAGGCTGGATGCATGGCGTGAGGGTGATTTACACACTGAATCTTCCTCCTATGTGTGGCTGCCCTGTCATAAGCCTGGGATCAATGCATCCCAAAGTCAGCCGTGACAATCCGGTGCCATCCTGTGTCTGTCTGAGTTGTGTGTTTGGCAGCGGGTTGGAAACAAATTCTAAGGGAAACACTGACAAATACATCACGATTTATCTCTTGCAGCCAGACCGTGTTGTTCTCTAGTGTCTCCACAAGGGGAGACGATAAAGGCGTTGTCCAAAAAATACAAATAGAAGTTGTCAACTTATCTTAACTAAGCCTCGTCTGGGAATTCTCTTTCCTTTTAAAACGAATATAATTGTGATCTATGATGATCGTTCACATTAAGGCTTCTACCGATTGTCAGAAGTGAGTAGCTGGTCTTGATAGAATTCAACAGCTGCAGCTGGTTCTAAAGCACGTCCACGTTTGGCAGGATCTCGCTGAGCAAAAAAAAAAAAAAGGTGTCAGACCAACAGGTGTGGAGGTTAGTCCCAGGAGGAAGACGGAGACGCCTGAAGCAATCAGTCTATGAAATGAATCCTATCCATCTGTTACACAGTCAGCCACAAAACTTTTCTCTCATTGTCAGCATTTATGCTCCCTTTCTCCTTTTTTTGCTGTGATTCATTAGCTTTAGGTGAAAAAACAATTTCAATACCTATAGCTGCTATAACTCACCTCTGTCAGATAATCAGTGCATGTGGCATTCACTCAAAGATTTCTTTTTGTTTTATAAATGATTAATTTCATAATTACTCCACATAGCTTTGGAGCCCCTTCTTTCCTGTACATCAGGATCCTAATTCAGTATAATCCTCACAGTCTGAGATAGGGAATTATAATTATTATTGTAATTATAATTAATTATAATCATGTTCGTGGCAGTTCAAAGGAGCCCTGTGTGTTTTCCATATGCGCTGCCAGTAGAAGATGTGCATTTTTCCTGTTGTACACGTCCAGAGGCCTCATATGAATATGGCCTGTTTTTGGCCTGCTGTTATTTCCTGTAATTTGCTGCCACTTTTTATCTTCCTAATGTTAAATAATTTCTTCAATGTGTCTCTCCTATACTATTTGCAGTGCAATCGATTCAAACAGAACCCTCATATCTGACTTGTATTAATCTCCAGCTTGCAGATCTTACGTTTAATTTAAGATGACTTAACGTGCATCTGATGGATCAGCCGCACGCGGAGAAAACACGACGCCGTGGCGGCGACTGACATATGGCGTGTAGTAATCCTTCATGCCTCATAACCAAAGTTTCTAGGATTGATTGATTGTATAATTACTGATATCATTGCTCTGTCAGGCGTCCTGTCTGCGTAGGTAACCACCGCTGGAGATGCAGAGATGGTGGATCAGCTATTTATATTTTACTGTAAACCTCCAGGTTGAAAGCCCAGAAAATAGGAAGGAATGAAAACTTTAATATCTTGATAACTTAAAAAAAGAGAGGAAAGAGACGTCTGAAAGCACCTGTTAGTGAATCAGAAATAATTCCTGCTTTCAAAGCTGTCTCAACGCGAAAAAGCTGTTTCCATTTATATACATGTTTTTTTTCATCATTTAATGGCATGATTTGCCCCAATAATGATCCAGTCTCTAATCCTCTCAGGTGAAAGGAACATGCAGCGAAATCACATAATGACCACTGTGCATTTCATTTGCACAAATTGCACAAATTAAAGAAAAATAATGATAAAAAAAAAAATACAAGTGACGTGTGCAGGGGCTATTGCGATGCACGACAAGCTGCTGAGAGATCGTCGGTGTCCTGCCAAACTGAACTGAAGGGTTCAGCTGCCTCATTCTGGGGAAAAAGCGAGGCCACACTCTTCACACGAGTGATCAAATGCCGCAAACGGCAGTTCAATGTGTCTGCAGAGCCCCATATGGAGCAGGACATGTGGTGGGTGATGATGGAAATGAATTCTTCTGCAGTGAATCGCTCTCCGAAGGGCAGTTAGGGAGGTAAAGTAGACGTACGTTTGCTTGCTTTATCTGTTTCTTTGCAAGCGTCAAGCACACCCAATATAGCAATCTGTGGAGATGGTCCTATTATGTTGTAATATTACTGAAATAGCTCTGAAATAAGACTCCCAGTCCCAGGTATGATCAAACATGTGAGGTTACAGCGGGCCTGGGAATATCATGTTCAGGTGTATCTCCCTGTGATGTGTCCCTTTTGTCCATTTTGAAGAGCAGGAGATTCAAAGGTGGAGGTTGTGCACACGCAAGCAATAGAAATCTGCGTAGGAGTGCACTGAAGAAAGAAGAAGAAAAAAGAAAAAAGAGCCCCGGCACTCTGTCAATCACTAGCAAAATAATAGGTTTAATAAACCTCAGTATTTCATTAGGTGTTTTCACAGGGAGGAGGAGAGCACATTTTAGATGCAGATACATGTGGCTCCTCTCAACACACACGTCATTAAGTAAAAACACAATAAGAAGACAATAGATCAAATTCTGGCAAGGAATAAAATGCATAGCGTGTATATATGTGTATATATATATGCACACTTGTCATCTTTTTGATTAAAAGACAGACAGTTCATGGAGAGAGTGAGACAACCGGAAACAAAGGTGATTTAAGGAAGTGTGAAATAATCCAAATTACCTGAAAAGGTCACGTGGCTGCAGCTTGACGGCAGCACACAGCTGAAGAGAATATGTAAAAAATAAAAAACAAGAAAAAAAAGCCTTGTGTGTCCCACAGAGAGGATCTGGCATCTATGTTGGCGCGTCTGAATAGCTCATTATTGCATATTGTGTGTTAAGAGGGGAGCGTGTTCCAGCCAAAGTTTTGTTTGCTCGGGTGCCAGATTTTCCGAAGTGGATACGACAATTGGATTATCCGTGTACTCCTTGGATTTAAGCGTTTTTATCAGCGTATTGAAGCGTTTGAGGGAGGAAGAACACGAGTGCGACTCGAGTGTGTGAGTTTTGGGGATGAAAAGGCTCAGCGTGCGATAATACGCGCGATGGCTGCCCAGTAGAGAGGCTGAAATACAGGCCCAAAACCTCCCTACAATCTGTTCATATATGCATATATAAGACTATACAGTTGTATATATTTGTTGGTTTAAAAAATTGATAAATCCCTAACAGGTTTCCTGCAAGTCCAACAAGAAGTTGTGCATCAGGAATTCTTTATATTTATTCAGACGATCTAATAATGCATTAATTCCCTGTCACATATCCACAAGCATGATTGAGGCCATGGATGTGGGTGGATTTGAGGAGAAGATTTTATCTGAATATAATAAAACTGGCTTTTTTTTTAAATTTTTATCAGGATTAAGATTTCAACTTGAAAACGGCTAACCCTTTAATTAAGTGTTCCCATGAGGCCGTTAAATCCTCACAGAAACATTTAGTTATTCACCGTGGGGGGGTGGACACAGGACGATCTAATAAACCTAATAAACCTAAAAAGTGGGACTACCTGCAGACGTCGTCTCCTCCTCAAACAGACCAGATTAAAGATAAACACGCTGCTAAAAATCTATGCTTCTCCGAGGCAGCTCAATCTATTCAACATCGCTCCAGCTCTGTATAAACTGAAGCCCCAGTCTCTCCTGACAGCTTATTTTCCATTAAATATCAATAAGAAAAGGGACTTGGGTGTATCTGTGACCCCAGCACAGTCAGAGGCTCATTTAAAACGCAAAATCCAACAAATAGAGGATGTGCACAGAGAAACGGATCATGCACGTTACAGCTTTTGAAATAATGGTCACGTTAAGATGGTGTTTCAGCCTTTTAGCAAATTAGCTAATATAATGGTTAAAAGTATGTATACATATATATATATATGATAAGGAACTGGAAAGCCACATTTCTTTAGTCTTGATAAATGGGTAAAAGACTTGATGGACTTACTGTCAGAGTGACGGCCTCGGCCTTCCGTGTTGAGTCCCTGTCATAGAAGGGAAGAAGATGACTCAACTGTTATCGACCCGGTGTCGACTTTTCTCCTCCCTTTCATTAGTCCCCTTCACTTCCACAGGCTTTGCTTTCTGAGGAATTTCGGCTGGATTTGCAGAGCCATAAAAAGTGGGGGGTCACGGGGTCATTATCAATTTCCACTCGCTCTTAATAAAGATTCAGAAAGGGTCCATTTGTTTGTTTTTGGGACAGCGTGTGAAATGAAGAATAGACAAAGGTTACTTATTAGATCCAAATGTACAATTCTTTAGATTTATTTATATTCAAACTAATTAAGAGGTGGAAACTGCATCACATCTGTCCTGCAGCTGTTGGGGAGGATGCCCTTCATCTCTGAAATCTCCCCATTCATCATTTCTCTATAAACGTTTGCTTCATTCATCACGATGCTGCAGGAGGCGCTGTGACAGATCACCTCATAAAGTTGGGTCACAACAGGAAGTGGATGACGGTGATGAAGCAGACGCCCGTTGGGAGCCCCCCCGACCGAACTCACCAAATAGGGACGGAGAGGCATTACCGATGGGCGGTCAAGCGACTCGAGGTAAGGGAATAGCATTTTAAAAAATCCTTCTGTTTTTTGGATCTAAACGGAGAAAGAATTAATATGTGTGTGTGGAGCTTTCTGCATTTCTGTGGAGTTTATATTTATCTATATACTACAGCAACACAGTAGGTGTCACTTTAGGAGGTTCCTCATGTACAGGCCCAGAGTTCAGACGTGCAAAACCATAAATTCCTGTCTCAGATTCGCGTCGCTCCATGAGGCTTTGACAGGAAAAGTCCCACTGACTAAAAGCTCTTTTCCCACATGGAACAGCCCCCCCCCCTTCCCTTGGTGGCTTGTTGATGCCTGCCATGCGTAATGGATACTTCACAGCCATTTACCAACAATATGCGACCAGACATCCTGTCAAATAGCTTTTAAACTGGATTGTTCAGACAATGATGCAAAAAAAACAGCATGGAGAATATGGCGAGTTATAAATTGCTTTTATTTCCATCATCCAGTGGCGGAGTAGCCCCAGAAAAAGACATCGAGGCTACATAGATGAATTAGTTTGTTAATGTGTGATTCCAAGGAGTTCGTTACCTCTGCAGATTGGAAAGTGGTAGAAGGCATGTGCTGCATGCACAAACTTAAAATATAAAGTTCCGTGTCTCCGGCAACTCAGGGAACAGTCGGGTTTTCATCTGAGGGTCCTTTCATTAATGGAAACTCTGGGGAAATCTGCGTGTTGGCGAGGTTCCTCTGATTTTTTTCGGATGTATGCAGAAACGCTGGAGAGAGGGAGAGATGGAGGGTTCCGTCTCACTAAGCCGCTACTGATGACTTCATTAAAGAAACATCCTGTTTCTGTCTGGATGCCTGCAGCAACACAAAGCAGCTCAGGGGAATCTGACCAGTACGGTCCAACGCGTTTCCATGTGGGGAATCTGCCGATCAAAACTCAAAACCTGACTGGATCACGGTTAATATTTAGGCATCATTTTTTGGGAGAATGAATCTTTAATCCATGGCATTTCCATTCCTGAACTTTCAAGATTTTTATTTCTGATCTACTCAATGAAAGCTACTTTGAGGAATTACAACAGAAGTGTAAGATTCACACTTCTTAAAATATCTTTAGAGAAGGAAAAGAAATTCCACAGCCGACATAGCATAACTGAATAAAAAAAAGATAATGAAAAATCTAAATATATATCCTTTATTCACTATTAATTTAGCCTGGAAGAACTGGGGCAATCATAAAGGCAGGCGTGTGCAAAATTCTAGTAGTTTCCGCGTCGCGTATACGATCCATCATCTCAACAAGGTCAATGCATAGATTGATGTTCTTATGTCCTCTTGGTGTGATTAGGTCCACTCGCTGTCACAGGAGACAAACAGGCCTTTTTAATCAGCCTTGGAGTGTTGCATGCTATCTTTTTTTTATATTTAGTGCTTGTGGAGAACAGCCGAGTCTGACTTCTGACATTCCCTCGCTGTAGGTGACCGCTCAGTTACGGCAAGGAGTGAGTGAGTGTGTGAGAAGGCAGGCTGCATTGCTGCTACAAGCCTGAAGATAACCATGCATTAGTAGCTGGACACTATCATGTGGCTGCACGTTGCACCGCACGATGCATTGCTGTGTTTTGCAGAGGAAAATAAAAATCTGTTTAGCAAGCCATCCATCGATAAACTGACGCCTTTCTGAAAGGAAGTCGGGATCATTAATCAATGTCCTCAAAAACAGCGAAGCAATAGCCTAAAGGTCCCCCGCGGAGTTTTTGAACCGGCGGCGGCTCGATGTGCGTTAAGTGGCTTGATGCTGCGATGCCAGAACATTAAAACATCATTTTAAGCAGCGGTTCAGTTAGATTAACCGTGTTACACAAACTTTTCCCAATGAAAGCACACAGCTGTGTAGACACAGTAGGTCTGCAGGTATGCAGCTGATTCATTAATCCCATTCATGCTTTCACTTTAGAGAATCCACAGTCCGCTGCAATGCTGTGTCGTGCCATACTAGGACTAGATGGCGTCCCATTCATGCACATAACATCAATGGCATTTCTGGACGTGCTGAATGAAAGGCTGGACCCACCCAGAGGAGAGGGGGGGGGGGGGGGGGGGGGGGGCTCAGCACGGCTGTGCATTCACCAATTAGAACAATCCTTCCTTCCACACATATCCCTGCATTTCCTTCCTCAACCGAAACCCGACAGAGGAATTCTTCTCCGCTTGGAGATGGGAGACGTGTGATCAGCGGCCATACGACCAGATGTCCCTCTGGTTGCCTGGCGATAGGCGCCGAGGAACCGCCAGCGATGGGTACGCCAAGGGGGAGGAGAACCTGCGAATTTTAGTTTCATTTACAGCATTAAAAAGTACAGCACATACGATCACTGTGTGGATTGCAAATATTACCCCGAAAACGTTGACACGGCGGCAGAAAACATCTTTTTAATTAGCCGAGTTTGATTCAGCCCACGGGACACCGAATTTCTAGTCTGTGATTAATTCTAACAATTGAAATGACTTATGGGCAGCAGCGACACGCGGTGACGCCAAGGCTGCAATTAAGCAGCAAACATTAGCAAAATCAACTTGACAGGAGTGAAAAACATCTTCTGCTGGTCAAACCCCCGTCACGGGACGTGCCAGTGAACGCACCGCTGGACGTTTTCCTGTATTTGTCTTGTGCAACATGACGTGCAGCGGTTTGGCCCTAAAACGGCTGCAATATTGATTGAGTGTTCTTTTAAAAGCCGTCGTTCCAGACTTGATTGCATAATTATCCCGACGCCACAGAACCCGTATAGCAGTCCTGAGTGTGAACAGTGCAATCATGTGAAGTGGAGAACCTTTAGACACACACTGGCTCCTTCAGAAGAGGTTTTTATTTATTATTATTATTTTTTTTATTTTTTTTTGTGAGTGTCTCCTTTTCCTTTTGAGCTCGCTCAAGTCAAATAAAATATTCAGGCTTCATCCCTGCGAGCTGAAGACGCTCCGGATGGAGTTTTTCTGAATGCACGCTGCCTTTCTCTCTCTCTCTGTCGCTCTATGTATGCATCACTCACACACACACACACACACACACACACACACACACCCTCCACTACCACAAACATACACTGTTTGCCTCAGTGCTCTGCGTGCTACAGATAATCTTTATGAGGCAGAGACCCCATTGAGAGAATTTATAACCCAATCAGACGGGTATTCAGCCTTTTTCCTCTCCTCTGTTTCTGCCGTTTCTTCTGTATGAATGTTAAAAGTACTAAATCAGCACATCAACGCGAGACCCACATTAGCCTAGCGTGTGTGCATGTGTGTGAGTGTGCGTGTCTATGTGGAAGCAGGTGGTGATTCTGAAAAGATTATTTTTTTCTTAATTAAAAAGTCATTATTGCCTGTACCAAAACTAACTCGTCACTTGGTTAACCACACAAATGAATGGGAGATGTGTGTGTGTGTGTGTGTGTGCTGCACGTGTACTGTGCACATATGCACTTGCGCGCGTCTTTCAGTCAATAACCACACTCGTCAAGTCAAGACGTGTTACTCCAGATGGCACACTTTGAGGTGAAATATTGTGAGTTGCATGCCATTTCTGAAGGAAACTGCTCGCTATTCATTTTGATTTTGTCAGTGCAAGCAGGTGTGTGTGTGTGTGCGTGTGTGATCAGTGATGTTCGCGTGGCACCTTCAGTGAAATCTCACCAGGAATGACAAGTCATTTCCCTAACCTGTTGCAGATCTACTGGTGGAAATAAACATCTCAGATCGTGTTTGTCTGTTCATGAAAATTAGCGACGTCTCACTTTCTCTCATCCAGAGAAGTAGGTGCACGTGATATATATAATATATATAAACAATATGAATGATGCAAAGAAAGATAAAACGAGCAAAGACGGATGATTGATTCAGGAAATGGTGCAAGCACCAAAAAAAAAAGATGGATATTGAAAGTGTGTTCAAAAATTCAACAGGTTATTACAGTGCAGATCTATGTGACAGCGGCGTGCACCTGAAATGTATTACTTAACAAGGCGTTCCTGAGAAACCGCTGTAGCAGTACATTAATGGAGGAAAAAATGGAAACAGTTTCCAATAAAGCATCATCTGGTATAACCCTAAAAACAGCTTTACAATAAGAGGAAGTACAGGAGCTGTGTGTGACGCCCCTGGCCAGCCAGGCAACCGCCAGAATGCATCCCAGCGTCCTGAAAGTGTCACGGGAGGTTTTCCCCTTCGGAGCCCGATCTGTCCGACTTTGTTTTTTTTTTTTTTGGAGGAAGTAGGAAGACAGAGAAGGAGGGGTGGGGGGTGGGGGGCGCCGTTATCGAAATGAGCGCACGGTGATCAAACCCGACCCCCCGGACGATGACATCCCGTCGCACGGGATGCGTGATTCAGTCGTGAAAGATGCACAATACGGGCGGAGGTTTGGTTTGTGACTTTAGTCGGGGACATATTTGTGTGTGTGTGTGTGTGTGTGTGTGTGTGTGTGTGTTTGTGTCTCTTTGGCTCTTTTTCCTGCAAATGCACACAAACACATAAAAAAAAAAAACTAATTCTAAAAAATGTATATTTAAAAATAACATACAGCACCGTCACGCAGTAAAACTCAAAAACTATTAGATTAAAAAACACACACATACCACAACAAAACAGCAAAAACATGCAACATTTGCAACATATGATAATAAAATAGAGCAACTCCTAGAAAAAGAGAGAGGTGTTTTATAACGCTTCCTGTGCACACATGTTCCTTACAGAGAGGTGATTGTTCAGGTTTGGTGTTGGTTATGGTATTTAAGTATTCGTAGCAACCGTCGTGCATCACACCGTCGCTACGCTACCCGACGCCCATGCCTGGCGAGCTGTGAGTCACACACACACACACACACACACACACGCCTGCTTAAGCATGAGTGTGTGTGTGTGTCACTCTTGATTGAAGAGTTCTTCAGCTCTGTTTAGAAATTACAATTCACAGATAGCGTGTGTGTGTGTGTGTGTGTGTGTGTGTGTGTGTGTGTGTGAGCCATGCATCAGGGTTGACCCCCTTCATCAGCGGGGGATAATGGCCCCATTATTACACGTTAATACGGCTGTGGCAGGCTGGGAAATTACAGGGACAAAAAACGTTAATGCATTCGTGTAGCACCTTCTCCTCGTCTACATGCCCCCCCAGGCTGAATTATAACCCCCCCCCCATGGGTTAAAGCAGGCTCACCAGGGTATTATTTATACCTGAGGGACAGAAGTTAGAAAAGCAGCAGGAGACGAGTGTTCCACACAAATGTTAACTGTTGTTTCCCATTTTTAAGTTATATTTTAAACTAAAACTATGAACTTTTCTAAACTTTTTCTTCAGTTTTCAGGTGAACCTGAACTATCTATAGGTCTATGATCACATATTATAATGATGGCATCCATTCAATGCGCTGATAACATCAAGTATCAAGATGGAAAAAATACTTTTAGAATCATTGCTATAGATAGATGGATAGAAAAAAAATCTAGATTTACGTAGATGGGGCCTTGGAAGCAAAGGTCACTCGCTCTCACTCGACACACACACACACACACACACTCAAACTCAGAAATCAGTGATTTCCTGTGGGGGAATGTGCATGCAGGACAGGACATTGTGTATCTGAGGGGTCAGGAGGTGTGTGTGTGTGTGTGTGTGTGTGTGTGTGTTCTCATTTTCTGCAAATCAAATGGCACAGTGTTATTTATGAAAACGTGTGATTTCAAACCAATCGACAGCGCAGCGTCTGGAAACGTGGGCGTAAGCGAGGTGGTTACGGCTGATCTGAGCTCGAGCTGTAATTAAAGTTGAATGAGACGGAATATCGAGGGGAGGACGTACAGGGAAGCAGAGATTGGTTGAACTGTATTTAAACAGCAATCTATGATCAAGTGCGAATGCTGAATGTAAAAAAAAAATAATAATAATAATAAATTGTGAGAATTAAAAATTAAGAGTGAGTAACAACGGGGTGTGCCCGCTTGGTATTCAAAAACCATTTTAATGATTTCTCGCTGGAGATGTTGCTTGTTTGCATGTTAAATATTTCATTGCATTCCCGACGCCCCACAACAAGACGGGGGATGAAACGGGCGGAACACGCGCGGCGGGAAAAGGTCACGGCGTTCCCCGGCGGGACGCGGCCGAGCTGTTTCCATCCCATCAGCGGCGTTTAACTGCTGGTGGCTGTCATGGTTTCATATTAGCAGAGCGCCGGATCCTCTCACGTGACTTATAGCCATGTTAGGAACACATTCTGAAAAGTGAGCGTGATGTTCTTTTTAATGGAATCGTTTCACATTCTCGTATAATTTTTAAGAGGCGGCCCTCTGACAAATTAAATTCAACCTTTAAAACACATCCTCACTGAATTATTACACTCATGGAGTCTTGGTACAGCACTAAATACTCTACCCACATGTTTAACTTTTTAAGTGATTGCTAAACAGTTCAGCTTTTAACATTATTCCCCAACTTTATGTCAGTGCTTGAAAAGTGCCAAAAACAAAAAATGAAGATTTCTTTTTAAGAGCAGCCCTCCATCATGTGGGGCTCCTGCCGTGTGGGCCTCGCTGGAGGCAAACATAAAGAACAACGCGCCTCCTTGTCGGATCCATAATTCATAGGATCTATAGTCGCGCTTCAGCCGCCTGCTTGTGTCCATGATGAAACCGGTCTGGAGCACTTCATGGAGCCAGATGTGTATGTTTAGGGTCTGAAAAGGCAAAGGCGCTCCTGAATTATTAATTCAAGTACCGAAGGTAAAGATGAGGTTTTACATGTGTGCCCGAAGGCTTCTTTCTATTAATAGAGGAGCAACCTGAACATAGAGATTTCCTGATTAAAGGTTCCATGTGTGTCCATTAAACTGGACTAAATTTAGCTTTTGCATCTGCTCCTCCAGCAGAGGTGCGTAAAGATTGAGCCCTTCTGAAGGCCGATCACCCTCCCAGGTCCCTGGTTTAATCGCTCTCGCTCGCAGTAGTCTTATTTCTTCACGGTGAAGTGGTGCAAAACCCTGAAATTTCTATGTTGCAAAACATAATAATCCACAATATCCATAATTCAATGTCAAGTTCAGTTTCAATGTTCAGTTTTAGAGAGTGCAAGAGAGAGCGGAGCAACACTGACGACCAGCCGAGAGAAATAAAAGGAATGCTTCACATCTGGCTGAAAAACTTGTCTCTGTCGTGCGGCGTGATGAATCCCTGGCAAAGCGTCCACATTTCTCAGCGCCAGTGTTTCTCCTCCTGTCAGCTCACATCGCGTCTGTTAACCACAGAGTCTTCCCCTTCAACTTCACTTGCTTTGGCATTTTTCTGTTTTAACCTTCTTCTGTTACAGCGAGCTAAATCAAGCATGAACACACTGTGTATGATCAGTATAAAAAAATACTTGGATTTCAGATAATTAAAGATATATATTTTGAACCTTCATAAGAATATTTATGTATTCAGCCAATCACAGCACTACTGCAGGACACACACTCACCTATAGGCAATTTAATGTCTCCTATTAACCTCTGCGTATTTTATGCAAATTCTGCACCAACCCAAGGGTTTGAACCTGTGACCTTCCTGCTGGGAGGCAGCAGCTCTACCCACTGTGTCACTGTGTCGCTCCTTAGCCGCCATATTGCCAAAAAGTACATGGCCACTCGTCAAAGTGATCAGAACCAGGTGTTGTGATCACTTGGCCCGGCCACAGGTGTACGAAATAAAGTTTCTGCAGAAAGAATGGGCCGATCTCAGGAGCTGGGTGATTTTTTTTTTTCAGTGTTGAACTGTCAAAGTCCAATTTTCAGGCTTTGTTATAAGAAAACGGACGAGTACTGAGAACTGATCGATCACCGATGAGGTGTGTGGAGGATTTTGCAAGAGCCAGAAAAAACACGTCAAGCTCTCCATGAGGTAAGAAGATATTTCTTATTTGCTGTATGTGGGCTTACTGTTGCAGTAGAAACCATTTTATGCTGTTAGTTAATTAAACATCTATTTGTTGTAGTGTATTTCTAGTTTGTAGAATTCATAAAGACGACTGCATGGATGTGTGTGTGTGTGTGTGTGTGTGTGTGTGTGTGTATACACTGAGGAAAACGTATTTGCTGCCTTGGTGACAGCTAAATGGTAATTCAGATAATCCAGCCAGTAATACACCTCTCCGTGCTGAATGCAGGAGTCTGTGAGCAGGTCTCTTGCTTTCTGCTCAGATTGAGTTCACAGATGTGTCGTCCTGCAGGACTCGGTTGGGGGGGGGGGGGTTAAACGCCGAGGTGGAATGAGCAGATTTGATTCCGTCGTCGCGGCGCTCGCAGTATCGATGCATGAACACAGCTTTGATTGACAGCCCTTTCTGACTAAAGCCTGTTGTTTCTGCTGTGTGTGTTCGGATAATCTGAATAATGAAACTTACCCCCCCCCCTTATGATTGATGGAAGCAGCATGACGTTTCAGTAGTTAATTACAGTCACGAGTCATTTGCATTAAAATCGAGCATCTTTCGTTGTATTTAACGTTAAATGAGACGATTCCGAACCGATCATTTTTAAAGTTGGATGTCATGAAGCGATGGTGTGAACGGAGGAGAGAGTCGGGTTAAACGTTTCCAGAAGTAGGAGATACAGTGGAGTGTGTGTGTGTGTGTGTGTGTGTGTGTGTGTGTGTGCAGAGGGAGTCTGTTGCGGGTTAAATGAGAGGCTAAATGGGGTGATGGGGGTGGAAGCCAGGAGGGAGGAGAAGGGAAAACGAGGCGGGATGGAGCGGCAGGAGACGCGAGGGGACGTGGGGAGAAGGAGAAAAGTCTCAGCGGGAGACGAGGGAGGGAGAGAAGGAGCGAGGGAGGACAGAAAGAGAGAGAGAGAGATGAGGACTCCAGTTAACAGGCGGCCTGCTGATGTGGGTACGTTGGGGGAACACAGCAACTCCCCTGCTCGGAGGAATTATTCCAGGAAAAAAAAAACCTCAAAGGTAGCTGTAGCCGCTTTAAAAAATGTGCCAGCACTCTCTTTTCCAGAATAGATTCTTTGCGTTTTTTTTGCCAAGCCATAAAACCTTTTTACTGCCGTCGTTTTCTTGTCGTTCCGAGGGTAGAACGGGTCATTAAAAAGGATAAAACACGCCGTCCCCTCTGAGCCGTTCATCACATCAGCCACTTCCTGCGAGTCGCCGCCCGTGGATCCGTGTGCACGCTCCTCCCCGACTTCTTGTACTCGACTCTTGTACTTGACTTGTAAGCTCTCTGAGGTGCGTCGCATTTCCATTTTACCGAGTTTCAGGGGATTTTAAAATGTGTGAGGAGAAAAAAAAAAAAAAACGACCTCCGTTAGACTGAATATGGCGAAATAGGACCGTCTATTATATGTCTGTGGGTTTTCATGCTCACTGTGAATTTGCACCAAAAAGTAGCTTTAATGGAAATTGAAAAAAATGTGGAAGTTGATGGAAACATTTTTTAGAGAAAACCAAAAGGGAAAAGTCACCCCAGACTGCTGAATCAGAGCTTTTAATTACTTTTTTTTTTTTTAATTCAGTTCATTGCCAGTGGGAATTGCAATAGGTAGACTTCCTGCATGTGTTTTTCTTTTTTTTCTAAAGTATATATCACAGGCAAAATAAAAGAGCCGGATGAGTAAATTAAAAACCCGACAACATAATTTTTGAGTTACTGGTAGGCAGCAGAAACAAGCTGTGAACACAATGATTATTTGCACATCCTGCATATGCAAGAAACAAGACTTTCAGTGTTAACGTGGAATCCAATTAACATCCATCCTGTACCCACTCTCCTCTCTCTCCTTTTAGGTCAGTTTCTGCTTCACTGGCGAGATGTTAAAGGTAGAATGTTTTAGAGAATAACAATTTCCTCCTTTGTTTTCCACGGACGAGCCCCCTGCTGCGTTAAGCTGACTCCTCTACCGACGGCTGCACGAGGCATGTTGGAGAAATGTGAGCAGCGGTGCTTTATGGGAGGTTTTCCAGGCAGGCGTTTGTGTCCGATCGCGCTCACGATCCGAGAGCGCTTACGAACCCAGAAACGCCAGCGGCTGCAGTCAAAGGCGTGGAGTGGCGGAGTGACGCTGTCGAGCCAAAACCTGCAGGTACAACGGGTATAATCAGCAAATTTATGGATTTGGAAATAACACCTTGAAGAAAAAGTCTTTAAATTTGACAGCCGGGTCCTAAAAGGTGTGCAGCGTGTGACGTCTCCGTCTCAGCTTTCATTTGTCCACCACTATTAGTTTGATTAAATAACGTCGCCTTAATAAAAAAGGTCTGTCAGGGCCAGAAGGTGGTCGCTGTGCGTGCGCGCTGAGATAATTTACCTCAGGAACGGAGTGGTGGTGAAATCTGCTCGTTACTGGATATTTTCCTCTGCTTTTAATCATAGACCAAGGCAGTGTCCCTATAAATAAAGAGTGTAGTACGCAGCAACGTCATCATACTCTGATGTATTAGAATATTACTGTCAACTTTCCTTCCCATTTTACATTTTTTCATTGATATTGCCTCTCTACCATCACTCACTCTCTTCTGCATGGTACGAGTTCCAGTATGAATTGATTGATGTAAAATGCAAAAAAAAAAAATGTGGACTACAGATGAGGTTTGGGTGAATACATATTTCATATAGATGTAGCATGCATTTAAATCAATAAATAATGAATTTAATACCTGAAAATATTCACTAAAAACTGTGAGATCTCAGTTTTATTTGTTGTTCTGTGAAGTGGACCTTGAAATAGATGTTAGGTTTTAGTCCTGAATTTAACTTGAACCTGCAGGAAACCTAATAATAATGCACCACAGCTGCTATAATAAATACAAAAGCCCATACTTTAATTGAATAACTCAGCATGTGAAGTTCAGTAAATATAGGGATTAAAGTCAGAAAAACCAGATGCAGATTTAATGCTTTTAATCATGCACTGTCCCTGCAAAAATACACAATCAAATCAATGTGCAACAAAGCACGCTGTGAAGAAAAGGATGATGAGGATGGAACAATGGCTGCTGTGGGAGCCAGCCATTAGCCAGACCCGAAATGTCAGATTTCTAACCTTTGCATTTGTTTTACACCCATAAATATCATTTCTAGTCACATGGCTCTTATTCTCCCTGAGACACTCATGATAATGAAATCCTGGGACCTTTACGTTTTTTTTATCATTTTTAAACATGCTCCCATTTAACATTATAATCCAATAATTTCTATGCAGATGACACGCAGATGTACATCTCTCTCTGTCTTTGGATATTTTTAGTCTCACAGTAGCCAGAGAGAAACGTTGACAGCGTATGTGTCTCCACCTGCATAGAATGAGCAATGCACGACGTGATGGGACAAACATATATCCAGTTACCGATGGGTTTCCAGCAACTTTTCTGACTCCAGTGCATTGGAAGAGGCGTCGTGAGTCATCCACCAACCACGGGCTGCTAAGAAAAGTCAAACTTCAGATTTTCTTTTCAGATTCAAACCTGTAGGATTTGCAGGAATGTGAACTGTCACGTTTCCTTCTTGTAAACTGTGCTATAAGAATCATTAGTCTTTTTATCTCAAGGCTGATTGCTTGTTCGAAAGATCAGGAGGGTGGTGAGGGTGTTTTTTGGAATTTAAGGATAAATAACTTTGGACACAAGTAACAAATTCTTTGTTTTTGCACAGTCGATGGAGCAACACAGTTAAAGGTGGCAGCAGCAGTAAAGAGCAGAACAGTGGACAGGAGCATTTATCATGCAGCGCTGCGATCGGCTTCGCTTCTAATTGTCATTGATACAAAAAAAAAAGGAGGATAATTAGTGGCAAAAGCCAACACATTCTCATCCCAGAGCATCAAATGGCGTTGTTAAGTCACAGCCCATTAGTGTCTGATACTGGCTCACAAGGCGCTCTTTAACGTCAATACACCGGCGTCCCAATAAAAACCCATCCGTCTCCTTATCGGACGCTTTTGGCATCTGTACAGTCTCCACGGTATGAGATTAAAGCGGCTTTTTAACTTCTGTCGCAGTGTTGGACTCATTTTTTCAACCAGTTCTCCAGAATAGTTTTTATGGGTAACTTTGACAGCCTTAATCTGAATATATCAACACCTGAGTTTATTAAACACACTGCCCAGCCTTGAGGTTTATATATATATATATATATAATGAATAACAAACTCCACCAGAGAGAGAGAGAGTTCCAAAGTAACCTAGAGTTCAACTTTTCTCTATGTGGACTTAAAAATCCAACAAAAGATTTTCCCAATTTCCCCGAACTACTCCCTCAGAAGAATGAAGTTTAATGGAATGTGACAAACTATACCACAAGGGTTAGGGAAATTATATCTGCAAAATCATTAATAAATAAATGGCTTAATTACGAAAACGGAAGTGACAACGATATGAGAATTAAATAATTCGTTTCAGGAATCCAATTAAAGAATAGAGATTTTAACCAGAGCTTTTGTACATCCCACGGCTAATTTGCATTGTTTTACCTTGTTTTCCATTTCCATTTATACGGCCGTTGTCTTTGAAACTAATTTTAATTGAGTTTATTTATGCCATAATATTTAATTTATCCTGGTCATATTTAAGTCACGTCTCAACAACTCTGCCTGTTGCATTCCAGGAATTCTAATTTAAGTGTAGACATGTGTTTCAGCTGCATGTACTTGACCTGCTCTTTTAGTAGGATTGGTGGGGGGGGGGTGTTAGCAGTAGTAATGTTAATAGCAGAGTTTCCCCCCCCAGAAAACCCCCCCGCATCCGTCCGTGTGCAGCGCGTTCTCGTCGATCGAGGCTGACAGTGGGGGAACTGCCTCCGGTGCCGCTCAGAAATCCTCACACTTTGGCTGCAGATGCTTTTCAGCTGTAACTGGAAGTAGATTACAACACATATAGAATAAAAGAAGGAGAAATTCCCATGATGTTGTAAATGTTTGCACAGGCTGAGCGATGCCGTTCATTACGGTTAACAGGCGAGTGGCCTTTAAGCCGACCATAAACAGCGATATGTCCCTTTTATTGCAGATAAATATGTACGTTTAAGTTGTACTGTGAGTGTGGAAAAAGTCAACTCTGGAGAGCAGATGGATTGGTGTTTGCCAAGTCTGACACTGGCATGTGCCGCGGAGCATATTAGTTTTTTAATTAGCAGGGAAATCCACCCTGAGACTTTTGAATAAGTCATCCAAAAAAACACACACACACGCACACACACACGCATGCAGCACCTGCCCAGTGATTTGTTGCATGTATTCATGTCTTTTGTTTCCTCCGTTTTCACCTGTCGTGTTTCTCTCTTTTCATTTTTCCGATTCATTTTGCGTCTTTCTTTTTGTTTCCATTGTCATACCAGCTGGAAGGCCGGTTTAATTCAATCATGCATGAATGAATTAAATTTTTTATTTATTTTTTTTCCGGGGAGCAGAGACGCTGCAGCAGCACAAAAAAAGTAGGGCTCGCAAGGCTTTTTTTTTCAGCATTTTTTTACTACTTTTTTCTCAAAAAAAAAGAATTAGACGAGTGCCAAACTGCGTGATGCCGCTCCCTCATGTAAACTGATTTAAATAAATCATGTCTCCTCTGAAAGGCTCAGTGCTATTAAGAAGAGAGAAGCCCTCTTTTTCTCTTTCTGTCTGTGTGTCTGGATCCATCAGCTGTGTCCGTCTGTCTCTGGATGCCGCCTCTGCATTATCAATGCATTAGTATTAGCAGCTGCTTTATTTTTAGTTATTTTTACCCTTTAAATAACCTGGAGCCACAGATAATGCAGCTCCTGCTTTAAAAAATAACACTTTAACATCTGGATCTGAATCTTTTTACTCATTTGGGTGAAAACACGTGGATATTTGTGAGGATAAACGTATCCGTGGCTACAGTAGGGCGGCTGCATTCAGGGTGGTTGCCTTGGTTTCAATTCACTTTCATTACACTAATGGACTTTCTGCAACAAACAAAAGAAAAAAAAACGCAGGACAATGGCGCTCCAGACTGTAATGTGACTATTCCGTGATGCTGATTCTACTTCCTGAAACGGCGTTAGTGTTTTTTTTTACCTTTCCGCCGCTAAGTGTAGTGCACCGCCGCTCTGTAATGGAATGAGCAGCAGAGAGGCCCGGGTATTGCTGGGGGCATGAATAAAACACGGGGATGGAACATATAGCCGTAACACGTCCCGTGTTGTTGGCCTGTTGGACTGTGTCGGAACATGAGCAGAAAAAAGGCTTCCCTTTATTTATCCGGTTCTGAGGGAGTCAGCCCTCGCTGTATTTTTTGGTTTTAATAGGGTAACGCGCGCTTTGAGAGCGGTGATCGGCGGCGAGCGGGTGGAGGAGAGCGGCTTTTAATTGCCTGTTTTCAGAAGGGGTGAGCGACAGCTTTTTTTTTTTTTTTTTTTTTTTGCCGGAGACCGTCTGTCTTCCTCGAGTGCAACACGCCTTAATTGCTCGCGTCTTCTCGTTGGCGGGAGGAAACATGCAAATGGGACACGTTTCTGTCGTGTGCTGCGTTTCGGTGCATGGGAAAAGTCAATACCAATTAATTTAGTTTGTATCAGTGCAGGACTGACCCAGAATATATAGAAGTCCTTCTGCACCACTTTGGATTTTTAGAGGTGTAAGGTCACATATTGGTTCAGACTGTAGCTGCTTTTAATGCTGTGAGAAGACGTGGCCCAAAACACGCACAGCTAAGAGGAAATGTAGCTTAGGGTGACAGTTCTCCTTGGAATCCTCTTCCTTTTTCCCCGTTTTAATCATTCTTAACGTACAAATATTAATAGGAGCAGCTTTGACTTTCATTCGATACAGAACATATGTTCATAAAAGCTTTCCCAGCCAAAAAAAAAAAACTGCCGGCCTTTTCCGTCCTTTCCTCCTCACAGGTAGTGATGCATTTTACATTTGTAGTTTGTTTGGAATGAATAAAACATGGGATAAAAATGAACAGCAGCCCCCCCCCCCCTCGCATACGAGCAAACAGCACATCCAGGATGTGGGATTTGTTGGTTTGGAAACTTGAAATGACAGGTTATTGCAGAATAACATTTGTGCAGAATTCCTCGCCCGTGCACACGGGCCCGAAGGCCGAACCGCTCAGTGCATAGCGAGTAAATAAAAGAGACTATTGAGCTGCTGATGATGTGCTTGCCCGTTTTTATGCTGGGATTGCATCACGGAAACATCAGCTGTTGCGTTTCGGGCTCGCCACCGGCTGCTGATCTACAGCCAGGGAACGACAGCGGGGGGGGGAAGAAGACGGATCGCTGTCATCACTAAAGGACGGTCGCGTGCAGACGCCCCCTGTTGGGCCAAAACCATAAATAACGAGAAGGGAAAAATGTCAAAAATTAGTCAAACCGCTGACATCAGGAATATAAATACTTCTGTATGGATGCAATGTGGCCTGTTTATAAAATAAATCCCTCTGTTGCTCTGCTTAGGTGTTAGAATGATCATGTACCTGCTTCTCATAATGTAAAAGGGCAGTAATACAAATTATTCATCGAAATTCTGCAGACGCATACGTTAGAATCTGTTCGTGGTACCATGCCCAACATTTGCTGAAAATATGACCGAAATCTCACCAAAAGTTTCCGAGGCGTCTTGCTAACAGACAGGCACACGCCGCGGGAAACGTGACGTCCTGGCGGAGGATTGACTGGTTGTTAATGAGTCCTCCAAACAGTCGTGTATTCTTGGAAATACAAGACGGCAAACGTTTGTCACGCCGGGAACACCTGCGTGGAAATAAATAAAATGTTGACGGAGGACATGAGCTGGTCCGCTCACACACACTCCACAGGGCGCTGTTGTCTCTTCTCCTCCGAAATAGCATGAGGCCCGTGTCACGCCGGGCTCATTACAGAGCCGCGGCCCGTCTCATCGGTGTCACGGCCCAGCAGAGCGGCTCCCCGAGCAGCGCCGTCCTCTCCGAGTCAAACTTCATGTTTACCCCGGCGAGCGGCTTCGTTAGCCGTCCCCTGCCCTTCTGCGTTTCAGCCTGCGCCTCGCTATCTTGTCTCCTCATCTCCCGTCAGCCCCTGACACCAACCCTGACCCCTTTTTTCGCCGATTCTACAGCGTCTCTCGGCGTGCGGCCGCCACCGAACGTCATATTCTATAAAGCCGCCAGTGAAAGTATCGTGTCACGGGCTTGTTTGTTTCTTCATGCCAACGGAGCATGAGATTCCAAACGCATCATATAAAGGCTGAGTGTCAGTCGCCAACAATTATATCAGCATCTGGATATTATTTACCATAAGATACGGATATGTACTGTACGTATGCAGATCTATCTGTTATCTATTAGTTTTTAACTTAGATTATAAAGAAATATAGTATAATATTGGTTGTTAAAGATATTAATTCTGTCTATATTCTGATATATTATCTGATGATCTAAGACTTATATATATTTTCTTGGAGATGGGAATCTTAGCTTTTCTTTCCTATGTTAGAATAATACGCAGTGAAAGTAAAATAGCCACAAAGCGGCTGTGTGAGTATTTTCACCCAGGTGCAGATAGACGCTCCGACATTGAAACTCGTTGCACCAAAACTCCTCGGGGTCCCTTTAACTTAAAGTGTGTTACAGTGGAAATAATCATATGTCATGTATCTAAACGCTTGTTAAATTACCCGTGCGCCTTTTTTTTTTTTTTTTTTGGAAGGAAGTGAACGTTCGGGCTCAGAGCGGCGGCCCTGGGAGCTGACAGCGTCGCCCCTTCCGTTGGAGGCGAGGTCTCCCGGCGTACGCCACGTGTGTGATTCCATTTATTTTTACGCCACACAAATTGAGAACGACGACTTCGCGGCAATTAATTTGGCGGCCCGGGATATGAAACACGCCGCGTTCTAAACGACTCCGAGGTCTCGCCGGGGTCTCTGAGGTGCAAAGGCAATTTACAGCGCTCAGACTCGCGGCCGGGGGGGGGCGAGCTAAAAAAAGGGGGTAATAACGAGGGTAAACAGGTCTACGTCGGCGAGGCCTGTTGTTTTTTTCTAAATCTGGGCACAAGTGTGAACTACGAGAGTCACAATGACTCATTCTCACATTAGCAAGCGGCTCATGCTGCGGACACAGCATGAGACACGAGTTGAGAGTAATTACAACATGTTGCCATCCTCAGTGTCTGTGGATGTGTTTCAAGCATGCTTTTAACAAGTAGAGGAGCTTAAGCTACACTCAAGCATTTCATCAATATGTGTAGGTAAACTATTATATGTAAAATATAGATGGGTTTGTCAATAATAGAATTTTCCAATTTGAATGTGTATTCATTCATTCACTCTGACTAGCGAATTTCCCTGAGGTGGAACTGGTTTTGAAACTTTGGTAAGTTCACGCCCAGGATTACATAATTTCCTGCTACCAGACGCCTTTGCTTAAAATAGAAAGGACAAGGACAGAGAGAAATTGGCAACATCCCATAAAAAGTGCAATCCAGGAACGGCTCTATTAATAATAGTAATATCCTGCTTGGCTGTACCAAAATTTTATATCAAAAACATTTATTTGGGATTTATATCATTTATATTTGGCAATTAGTAGAGCAGACTAACTGTCTAAGGTTCCAACCTTGTCCCAGGTCACTCCACCATGCTGCTACACACGTGTAATACGTGTGCAGGCATGCATGCAATTAATTATACGTATATATATATTTTTTAAATGCACATATAACTTATCTAAGTGTTCTTCAACAACACAGACGGGTTAAATGCATTTTCAGATGTATCTTCTTTCTTCTGCACTGTGAGAAATATGGAAACAGGGCATTGAATGAGTGCAGTCAGCAGCCATCAAATCATTTTAACTGCATATTCTATAGAGAACACAGCAGCTATGACTTTTATCAGGTGGGAGGGGACGGCGTGTAGGTGTGCGAGCGTGGCGGGGGAATCAATATTTCATCTCATCGGGTATTTATCTGACGAGCCGTGCGGTGCGTATCACTGATGGATGGTTAGAGGCCGGTTGGGAGACGGCGCGGCGCGCTAACAGGTCAAGGTCTGTCACACGTGAAACACACACACACACACATATGCAGAGGATGAAAGTAATAAGGGGAGATAAGGAGCCGGAAAAAATTCACAAACTGGAATTTTTTCCATCGTTACGAGGACATTTGAGCCTCTGACACACGCATTCACACGCATGCTGTAACAGCGGAAGGGGGTAGCCCTCAGAAATCCCGGGTCTCCTCTGTCTATCCCAAGCAGCTGTGGCACTCGTCCCTGGTGCCTTTGGGTGTGCGTGCACGTCCGTGCACGTGTGCTACTGTGTCGGCAGCAGCATAGCTGACAGTGATTCTGGCTGACAGATTATTACGAGCTGTGTGCACTTGTGTGTGTGTGCGTATATACACACACAAACACATATATAGGCTAAAGCCACCCACTGAGTTCCCTTACGCTCCAGATATGAAGGATTGCATCAGACTACCTGAGGAGGTAAAAATCACTTTTAAGTGATTTCTTGGCAGATTTATTGGTATCTTTGAGTAATAAAAAAAAAATCAACTAACCGGTGGAAATGAAGCCGACTACAGAAATGATGATAAACATGTGTATGTGTAAAAGGATGTGGGCAAGCAGTACATACTGACGTGTTAAAAAGTGTGAAAAGTGCAGGGGGAATAGACAGTGTCTGTGCTTGTGTCGTGTGAATCTGTGTTGCATGTTTGCAGTATAACATGAATATATACTGTAGAAACACGTGGCTGTAATAGAATATTAAAATGCACAGCAACAACACTATGCATGTGAGAAAATACACATAGTGGATCCACATTTGTATACACATCTGTATGGCACAGTAAGATTTAAATTAATAACCCGAATCACTAAACATGTCATCCAAGTGTTGGCTGAGCAAAGAGACCATTAGTTAAGCCGTCTGCCGACGCTGTGGGGGCCCCGAGGTCGGCCAGCCACTGAAAGCCTGCTGAGCACACACCCCCCATCCATCCATCCATCCATCCGAGCAGCAAATCTCTATAAGCGGTCGGGAAATAGGCCGTGACTCGGGGAACCTGAGGGTCTGAAAAGTTTGTTTGTGACGGGTTCTGAGGGGCCCCGGAGTGACAGGGCAACGCCGAGCAGGTGGGCAGAATGGATAACGCTCTCCGCAGCGTTAAACCACTCTGACGGGCCTTTGAGCGAAGTAAAACGCTGAGTGAACTGCTCTGTAAGCCGGGAAGAACAACAGGTATGATATAATATCTCATCGGCTTGGGAAAGCAAGAAGAGTAGAAACGACTTCTGAAGAGGTTTATGAACCAGGACAGGTTATCTACACTGATACAGGTAGATACTTAAACATGAAAACTCCATTCATTCATGACATTCTGCAGGCAGGATGCAGCTCCCAGTGCGTGAATGTGTGAAAATCCCTCCTCCTCGAGGCTTTGTGTGAACTGCGATGTGTTGATAAGGGTTAAACACGAGCTCCAAGTTGATTGTGTCTTTCACTTCTCTCATTTCACTCCTCGCACCTCTTTGTCACGTTTAGGTCTTTGCTATTAAGGCTCGCTGATAAAAATAACCTGTGACGCTCACAGCGTACGACAGGAAAGGGTTGAGAAAACATAAATTAGTATAAAATTGTGGGATTTTAGAGCAATCTAGTACATTATGTTTAGCTGAATCCTTATTTTTCTACGTCTGCACTGGCAACAAATGACAGGTACAAGCCTGGAAGCCGCAGAGACACAGTACACGAGGGCAGCAGCGGCGAAGCCTTTCGTAGAAAACCCATGTCATAATCTGTATCTGAGATTAAAAACTGTGCTAGGGGCCTTAATCCTTCCTCGAAGCGCGCACACACACACACACACACACACACTGATGAAGCCCGGCAGCATAAATCCCACTTAGCCAGCTCCGGAGCTCGCTTTAATTGAAAGCATTCCGCATATTTAAGAGGTGGCTGTCGCACTGTGTGTTTGCATGCGTCGGAAAGTTTATCTGGGATCAGTGAAAACACTGGAAGCACGCCGGCAACGTTCGCAGATCCTTAACTTGACTTAAAGTTGAGATATTGACAGCAAAAGTGTCAAAAGTAACAGTAAAAATTCTTATAGTATATTATATACTCCAATCTGAGATACTTTGTGGAGATTATTAGTAATAGTGGTGCATTGCAATGCAAATTTGACAAAGAGAAGAAAAGTAGAATCAACTGGAAATCCTCAAGTGCTGCAGCACTCAAACTATAATATTTAACATTTAACATCATCCACAGCGTCGCTCTGTCTTCCCTGCCTTCTATTTCACTCCTTTTTGACCTTTTCGTGACCTTTCCAGCTACCCCCCCCCACCCCGCCGGTAGCATGTGCGCCAACAGTGAAATGTTCCATTAAGTGTGCGGCTTCACAAGATTGAGACGCCCATCATCACCTGACTCCACAGATTAGACGATAGTGAAATTGAGTGCCAGGGTAGAGGAAAGTGGGGGGGGGGGAAAAAAATCCAGTTGTAGGGTGGTTGGGCTTGTTTGTAGCTGGGCGACGTGCGCCTGAGGCGGCGGAGATGGAGCCGGTGAGTAAAACTGCTGTATCTTTAAATAAATCAGAAAAGCGCTGAGAGCAGAATGGGATTTAATACTCGGTGGATAAGGAACAGAATGGATGTACAACCTGAAACATCGGGATACGGCGCCCGGCCTCCACTCACAAATTCTAATTGCAGAGATAGGGGCTGTCACACCGGATGCCGGTTAGCAGCGTGCGACAGCCTCAGAGGAGGTGTGACAACTCTGACGGCCGAATACTTCACAGTTAGAACAGCAAAAACGGCAGCGAGTGAACTGTGGTGATTGAAATGGTGTCCTGCAAAAAAAGACAGTAGCGCGTGCAAACGCAACTTTATTTTGATCTAACCTGTCCTGCCCTTGTTTTATTGGCAATGAATGCATCCCATTAAACAAATTGTACTTGTACCAAAGGAGCCTTTGGGGCGATTCCATAAATCGCAGTGGCAAATCTCCGAGGAGTCGGCCCATATCATGCGAGGCTCTCCAGGCCACGAGTGTCGAACTTAACCCTCTATTAATGAAATATGGGCCCAGTCCAAACACCCAGCCCTCAGGACAAGAATCCAAGAACTGCAAAGAGTGTTTTTGGAGGCCGAGCATGCAGTAGTAGCACGTAGCAGAGAACTGAGCGTAGGAAAGCTGGAAAATAAAAAAAAAAAGGCAGAGAAGTACGACACCTTGACAGATGTAGTGCTACTTCACACATGTGCATTCTGCCAGCCCCAGCAGCCACATTTCTCTTTGCAGTTCTATAAAAAAATCCATGAACTCTAGGTTTCTTAACAACAACAAGAGTCTCTCTGTCTTCTGGTTGTATTCATGAGCGTCTCTGCTGCATTGATCATCAGGCTCTGATGTTTTATTTCTCGCCCTCCATTGCCGTTGTTAATTCTCTGATGACGTTTTTCAGCTTTATGATCTCTTGCAGATTATGAGATCCTGAGGTAGGAACCTGATGCGTTAAAGCTGTAAAAAGGTTAATTTGGTGTCCTTCTTTTTACGTCCTCGGGACATTTTTTGCATAAATATGCAAATGAGGAAATATGATCTGAAATGAAGCTACAGAAAACAAACAATTTAGGAGCTGGATGTGATCAATTCATTCGTTTTAGGAGGCACAATTGTTCAAAGGGTCTTTGTTATGCGTTTCCTCATTAACTTTAGTTATATTCTTGGTGTGCTGTGTAGACGCATTCACCCCTCACATCACAGTATTCATTTTCTGTGCTGTGTGTGTGTGTGTGTGTGTGTGTGTGTGTGTGTGTGTGTGTGTGTGTGTGTGTGTGTGTGTGTGTGTGTGTGTGTGTGCGTGTGCTTGAATGAATGTCTATGATACTCAACAAATCAGCTTGTATTGGAAACCACTATAAAATCACAGTTTTAGTTTTTTTCCTCTGAATAGGCCAGTGTCTCTGCAAAGTCTGGATGTCGATTCTTGGCTAAAACAAGCAAGTTATGTCGTTATCATTGACTCCGATCGCAAGGTCTAATTCGATCAGGTCACCCACAGCATCTGTGGTGAGGAGCATCCAACCGATTAGGCTCCTTGACAAAAATAAAAAAAGCACATTTGTGACTTTATAAATTCAGAAAACCTCTGGCTCGTATAAAACAAGCCGACGAATGCAAGCAGTAAGGAAATAACGCAATTCTCTATTTACTCTCCAACTCCACCGTGTTTGATGGGGGTTAAAGTTAAGGGCGAAGTGAGCAACGTGTTTAATCTCCGTTAATAAAAAACACATCAGTCCTCGCTCTGATGTAATTGTATGCTAATTAAAACGCACTTCAACATGAGCGCTGCGTTCTGTTCCTGCCAAGCCGGTTCCGCTCGATGCTAAAGTTGAGCCGCTCCGCCCGTGTCTGCGTATGAATCCGGGTCACCGGGTTACTGGGGAACTTCCTCTGGAACCACGCTGTGATTTTTATTATTTTTTGCAAGACGGGCGACTGAACAATTACACGGGAAAGTAATTATCGACAATTTGTGCTCGCTGAAAGTCAACTTGAACTTTAGTGGGGGGTTCTGACAATGTTGCTTTACATGTCATGTAGTTTATTATAAAAAAGCACGTGCAAGGAATAAAGAATAAGGGGTCAAGATGATCACAGTCTGCTCTTCTACAGAGAAAGAGGTAGAGGTAGAGGTTTGTTTTTCTCATCATTTTAAGCTTCAGTGAAGCGATGACGGTCGTCGCTGTGAGGGATTCTCACGTTGGTGCATTAAGGCTGTCTGTCATACGGGCTGGAAGGATCTATTAGCATTCTAATATATTAATACAAACAGACCGGTGTGTAATTTTCATTAATACACGATGTGCGCGTGTGCCGGAGCGTGAGGAACGTGTCGCGTTAGCGGCGGAGGCCGTTCACGCGTGTTTGCAGCAAATTGACTAAAAGACGTCCGTTAGTGAGGCGCGAGTGACGGGAAACAAACATCTGAACCCGATCGCCCGCCGAAAACGCGCCACGGGGGGTTCGATTTAAGACGACGACTGCTTTGGTGATCATTAGCGTGCTTGCAAATGCGGCCCGTGGTCAATTTTCATCCGGGCCGCAGCCTCCATCATAAAATCAATAACGCCTGGCCCGCGTGTAGCATTACGTAATACATTGCGCAGCAGCGGCAGCGTCTAGAGGCTCGAACAGGAACAGCAAATTAGTATGTGAGGCCGGCGATAAAGTCAATTAACTATATCCGCTCCAGAGCGCTCTGCCAACGTCAGTTACAACTTTTACCGACAGCTGAATAAGGACAGGTTTCCAGAGATTCGAGCATTTGGTAAGAAGATGCTAAGCTTGTTTGGCTCGATGTATTTGTGCTACACCGCTAGTGCGCACATCACCACCGCGCGTCCTGTCCCCGGGTCGCCAAGCGAGAGAGAGAGAGGTGTGCCAATCAACATTTATAGTTACTATATTTTAAATGAGCCCTGCACTTGTTGATATGACAATTTCTCTGTTATTGTGTTTAAAAATACTGTAGATATTAAACTGCCATGGTGAGATATTTTTTTTATGTTTCAAATGTCTTCTGCACCCAAGAGTACAATTACTTCTCTTCAACTGTTTCTTAAGATAGCTGAAGTTAAAATAAAACACTGAAATGTGTTTAAATTAATTACTGTTATATGTAAAGAACGTCCGCCCTACATTTTTAACACACCAGATCTGGCCCCCTTTGCAAAAAGTTTAGACACCCCTGGTGTAAAAGGTAAAAAAATAAAGGAGATGAGAGGTCAGCAAGGAGGTCATCATCAGTGTATGTCCATTTCCTCAAGTTAGAAAAAGGAAAAAAATAACCTTATTTATTGTAATACTTTTGGTAAGTGTAGCTGCTGATACTGATGCAGTAGGCTATATAGGTCGTTTTAATTAAGTACAACAAATACTGCACTGGGGCACATGTTCCTTCACCACAAAGAGTTCTGGGTGTGGTAGTTTGGTTGGAAAAGACTAATAAGGCTAATAACAGCTTCGTTGTGACATGTCGCCTCCACACAAGGAAGCTCAGGAAAACCGCTGTTATTGCTATTTACACAGCTGCTGAACACAACAGCGTGGCCATAATCTTCATGGCAGGGGAACCCAGTGCAGGATTATTGAGTGATTTATGGTTATATGAAGATTTAGGAAAGATCAATAATAAAAAGAGAAAATGTATAAACATATGAAGGAGATTCATCTGCTCGTGTCAAGAGGCTTAATCAGTCTTGTCAACATGCAGCTGCAAGCGGCAACATCTGGCCTCCAAGAAAAACGCACATTCTGTTGTTTCTCTTCCAGCCAAAAAAGAAAGAGAGGAAAAGGAAAAAGAAAGAGACATGCAAGATCAGCTTAGCACACAGCGGTTTTCTTAAGGCGGAGTGAAACACGGAGCAACATCCGTGCTCTTTTGGAAACATTCACCCGCAACGGCGAGTGAGACGAGTGAATGCTACAAGAGAATAAAGTGAGGAGCCCCCGCTGGGTTCACTGAAAGGATTCCTCATCTGATGTGGCATCGGCGGCGCGTGTTAAGCATCAACATTTAGGTAGGCTGTGATTACATAACCTAAACCTCGCTGTTTCACTGACACCACCGCTGCCATTGTTGTTGGGCCTCCTCTAATTGGGGAAATGGATCACAGGGCAAGCAGAGTCGTTTTAAGCTGCAAGCCGACAATAAAGCGTAAAACTATTAACGGCCATCTACTTCTGCTTTTAATGACTTGTCTGCGCCGAGCTAAACGTCAGAGATCCTGATCTCAGAGGAATTAACGCACAAAAAGTGAAATCAAATAAGAATGAAGGCAGTTTTTACTTAGGCTACAATGGGCTCAGTAATTGGAAAGATGGCTTCCAGCTTGTGTTCTAGTCGAGCTAATTAACAGCAAACACGCAGCGAGTAACCAACATTCTGATTTTTGTGTTTTGTTGTTCTGTGTTTCGCTTATTCTTTGCTCTTCACGGGAGCAACGCGAGGCCTTAAGTGACAGCGACTCTCTGGGGGTTTTAATCGTGAACACGCGCGAGCGCGGAAAGTGTTCGGAATCAGCGTCAGTTACTGAGGGGTTGGTTTTAATTGAAGAACCGCACCGACGTTAAGGCCGCTAATTATTAAGGCACTAAAAGCAGTCTTTTCAAACAAAGTAGTAATTTTCCAATCCTCCCTTGTCGTTTGGAAAAAGGATTAACCCTGCCGGTGGTGCAGCGTGTTTTTTGTGCCAGGAGTGCCGGTGCAGCTCTGTCTAATGACCCAAATTAAAAAGAACTACGAGGTATATTACAGGAACACAATGGTAGCGAAAAAACCCACTTTAATTAATTTGTTCGCTTTCGGTGATCGATACTCTTATTTATATCCTCTTATGCAGGAATATGTTTGCATAACATGCTGCAGAAAAGTGGTGCGTGTGTGTGTTTGCGTGTGTGTGTGTGTGTGTGTGTGTGTGTGTGTGTTCAACATGATGAATTACCCCGAGGTCGCCCTTCCAGTGGACAACACATGATAAAAATACCGCTCACCATGTGTTCCCGGCGCCGCGCCGCATGCAGCTGGTGCCGTTTTTTTTTTTTTTTTTTCTTATTTCATCGTTCGCCCTTGCCCCCCCCCCTCAAAAAAAAAAAAAAAAACAACTTCCATCTCTTTCTACGTCACATGACACCATCCGCGCCGCCTGTTCGCACATAATTTACACGACGTGCTCAGGATGCTCACACTTCTTCCCGCACTTTAATTGACATCATCTTTCCACTCGTACCTTCGGAATGTTCATGCTATGAACATTTGGATCCCAATTTAGAAATAAAATCTATCTCAAAGAAATTCATCATTCAGGTATTTTATGTTAAAAGTCTGTTTTAGTGTAAACCTGCTAATAAAACAACTTTTTGTTCTCCCCATCAGAAGTTAATTTACTGCAGAAATATCCTGAGCATCCATGTGTCTGTGGCCTATTTAACTCTAGAAGTGCTTGGCTCCTCACACTCCCAGCGCGCCCGCTGCCAATCAAAGTGACAAGTATATTTAATTCGGATACTCGGATAGTGCTTTTTTTTTCCTAGAAATGCATTTCTACCGCATTTGACATAAATCATATTTCCGGTCTGTCACGCCGATGGAAAGCAACAACAGGAAAAGAGTGATGTCAAATCTCTCGAGCTAAATCTCACCTGTGCGGCACAAGTAGTTCCGGGGCCTGTAGTGCCACTTGGTGGACGAATTTGCAAGCAACTCCTCCAAAAATGTCTTTGGCACTGCTTTTTTTTTATTATAATCCCCGACAATAGCTTAAATTATACAGCAATCAATGTGTGTAAACACAGCGCGAGCTCTTTTCTTGTCATTTCGCCAGAGACAAAGCAAAGTGCTCTAGCTTTTAAAGATGTCTGAATTCTCGCAAATCGAGGGAATCTCATCCCTTTCCTCTGGCTCGGCTCAGTTGCGATACTCCGATGAAGCCGGGACAACCTTTTAACGTACTAGCGGGCGGGGGGGCCGTTCCTGAATGAGAGATTGGAGATTTGTTAATGTGCCAAATCCATTTTGGATAAAGACGCACAGCGGCTGCTTTTAAGCTCAGCCCGATCACCCACGGCTCCCATTCATCCAGGCGCCTCGGGACCTGTGGTCACTCTCTTTTGCAATTATTAGTCCCTCTGGAATATTTGTGCTGTAGCTCTTTACATATTTGACAGTCTTAATTAACAGTCTAGATTAATCATTTCATTCAGATGGAGACTGATAGCATCTCAAGCGCTGCACCACCGGTCAGTGATGACTCACTACAGGGCAACTGGGCTTTAGTGTTGCGAGACACTGCAAAATACAACATATTGGGTAAATAAATGCATCTCTAGAGCACATTTCAATAGAAATAAAATGATCACAGTGTTGTACAAAAGAAAATTTAAAAAACAATGGACAGTGTGAGGATAAAAGTGTCTTTATCCTAGATTTGTGTCGCCAAAAAAAAAAAATCAATCAAAACCCAGATTTTCTTTCTCTGCCCGTGAAACAGTTTACAAATGTGCGATGACTCATCCTGCACTCAGGGGTGGTCGAATCAGCCATGATGAGGAATATGAGGATTCATGGTTTAAATCCCTCTTGTCGCTCTTCAAACTTCAAATGATTTGCTTCAGCGGGAATCTTTAAAAGCCGGGACGCAGGATCTAACATCTGAAGCAGCACCTGCAAAGGCTGGGTCACCTTTTTAACACCCCCCCCCAGGACTGTCAGACCTGTGGAATCAATTTTATTGTTAGATCTGAGAGATTTGTGGCGCTGAGTGCTGGCAGATAAGGTCTGTGATGTATGAGGGGGCATGAGCATTCACGCCTTTGAACAGAAAGTAGCCGCACAGTCTTGATTCTGACTGTGAAATAGACAGGGAGCCAATGACGGATGGTGTTGATAACACTGGGGGGGGGACGCCCACTTTTCTGTACCAGTAAACACCCTCACAGCTGCATTTTGGACCCTCGTGGTATTAACACATAAGTGTAATTTCTCTCATCTTCAGGTAGAATATGATTCGCTCACTTTACATTTTTTAATTCAATGCTGCCACGCTGTGTATCTCACTAAAAAGAGGCTCAAAATTTACATAAAAACTCCACTTAAAGCAGAGACAACAACTATGACATTAAGAAAAAAAGGCTTTTTGCAGCGCAGCAAGCGTGTGAATGACGGAGGCTGAAGGAAATGACTAAATTGTCATTTCCGAAATCACTCTGCACTCTGGGACTAAATTACAATCCCCAGACGTCATGGTTATAATATTTTTGACATTCATGCCTTTCTTTCTTTCTTTTTTAATATGATCCAAACTACTTGCATGTGTCTGTACTTAAATGGTGTAGTTGTTATCTCTGCACCGTGCTACAACCCACCCCATAGTGGCTCACTGGAGCGTGCCCTCCATTGGTCGACTGTAGACTTTCTTGCAGGAAGTGCAGCAATACTCAGTCTCCCAGTCACCAGACGTAGAGTGAGTAGAGAAAGCCTGAACCAGCTGTCAGTGAAACGAAACGGTCTTTGCTTTTTGGTGTTGTATTGATTGCTGCAGGAACACGTGCTGAACAGCCTCAGGGCTCCCACATTGACATAACCCGGTGTCATGTTTCCCTATCGCACACAGACCGACTTAATCCACGGTGCCCCAGCCTCGGCCCGCGCGGCTTAACCCGGCGTCTTCAGCAGGGTTTGCCGCGGTAGCGATTTTCTTTCAACCCGGAGGTTGAGTAGAGAAAGAAACGGCTCCCTCCACTCGCCACTCTTTAATTAGACCCTCTTTAGTTTGACTCCTCATCTCTCCCTCAGGTTACATCTTGTACTGCAACCTCTTTATCTCCAGATCCCCACTTGTTCACATATGACCAAAAGTTGATATAAGTGTTAACTACATTTTTTTTTATAACTTAGAGAATAATTACTGCAGTAAATAGGTTTTGAATGATGAGACTAGTATTAAGGCCGGTTTGAAAGGTCCTGCAAATGCTGTGCACCAAAAAAATTTAGCATTAGTATTTGGTATGAAAATGGTATAATTCTTTATCAATGCATGAATCTGTTTACTGCTTTTGTCAACAGAATTTTTCTAACATAAGGATTTTCTACTCTACCCTGTTTAGACGTTGCACATGTAGTGACTACGTTTTGCCTTCACAAGGCCTATTAGGTTAAAATTAATTGATCATTAGTGTGTTTATTTATTCTGCACTCTAATGCAAAATGTGATTTAGTATCTAATCAGAACCTCGTCGAGACTTTTTGATGGAATATAATGAACGCCCAAGAAATAAAGCGAGCACCTTTGTTCCGCGGATGTTTTGAGTAGGTGTAAAAGCGCCTGATTAATTTCACCTGCTTTGCTGATTAGCTGCCATTATAAGTTGGCTTGAGTGGGCGACCTACAGGCTCCAGCATCGCGCCGCCTCGCCTCTTCCTCCCACTGAAAGCGCTCAGTCTTGACATGAGCGGCGCGGTGCCATCAAGCTATTTAGTCCAAAGCCTTGCACTGATTTTTCGCTCTGCAAGCAGTTCAGGGCAGCTTGCCACCGCCTCTATCATCAATGACAGGGACGGAGAGCGGTCCCAACATTTGCATGACCCTCTGAAGTCTGATATTTAGGAATAGTCAGAAAGGATGTCACAGCTGTTATTCAGTGTGGCTGCATTTAGTGACTGGAGCCACGATATAAAATCCCCTCCTCAACATGGTTATTCTGCACTACATGTAGAGACATTATCTCAGACAGAGGGACCTAAGTCTAGTGCTGATAGAGCCTATGCTGCTTTGTTTGCCAAATAAATAAAACAAATGGTGGAACCATCAATGAATCCCTTTTTACAGCCAGAATCTAATATACATCTAACCTCAGAATGTAACAAAATTCAGCTGTTTTAAGCTGAACAGTGGATTTTGAGAATACCAAATAGTAGCGACTGAGTCATGTTTGAGGTTGCGGTTGCACGCCAGTGATGAGTCTGCAGGGAGAGCTGCTTTTTTGCAGAGATTAGCCCGGACGTCGGAGACGATAGACGCTACTCTGACTAAACAATGGCCACCGGATGCACAGAAATAATGGAGGTCACACCCAGAGGCTAATCGGCTGTCAGAAGACGGGCTCCAAGATTGATGGTGGATAAACAGCTGACTGGCAAATCAAGAGTCTCTAACTTCCATATAGTGATGTATCTCTGACTGAGCAGAGTATTTAAGCATGTTACAGGAGGGATTTATTTTATATTGAGTTTCAGGGTGATGAAAAGAATAGTAGCATCTATATTCATGGTGCTGCTGTTTCCTGGATGAGGACATCTGAGAGGATGAACTCTCCCATCTTCCTATGTTAAAGTCAAGTGAAGAGTAAAAGGACTCATGGAATATGGAGTGTTTTTGGCTGGAAATCGTAGATGCTGACTGCTGGGCCAATGAATTATACAAACTGACTGTGTTATTGTACCCTCTGCCACATCAAACACACATTTGTGATACTATTATTACACTGTCTATTACTTATTAAAAGTGAATCATCGCAGTCACTTTGATCAAATATGTAGTGATGGTATTTTCTTTCCAAGCATAGCTCTCAACATGTACAAAATATGCTGCACAAACCTTTATTATATAATGAAACTTCTCCATAGAATTTAGTTTTCTCAGCTGCAGTGAAAGCGAGACGACTGTCCTTTAAAAAAAAAAAAAAAGAAAAGAAAGAAAAAAATCACCCTCTACTGTCATCTCAATGTATTCTGACAGTAATGCATTATGGCTGTAGGGTTTATGTGTATTCAAACCCCATGTCTGAGCAATGTGACCCTTGTTGCGTATGCATGAGCCTGCTAGTGTGTGTAAAAGTGGCTTTAATGTACTGTACTTCTCTGAAGCACACTGCCATTAAGCTCAAACACACATACACACACACATATATATATATATATACACTGACGGAGATATAAATATGGAATGGTATCTAATTGTAAAACCCATGGAGCTGGAGCGCCCTCTAGAGGAGGGAGCAGACACACACTGGGCTGGACTCCATCCCAGTGAGTTCACAAGCTGTTCGCTCTTGAAATTTTTATTTCTGACCCCGAAAGCCACTTTGTTTTTACAACCACATACCACTAAATGTTGAATCGTGTTTCAGAAGATTATATATTTATAGACACAGAAGCACGGTCCTGAAAACCCTTACAAATCATTTTGAAAGATGAATACCAATCTGTGAGAACTTTTTGGCAGCAATGAGAAAGTCTTGTCTCATATGCATGTGAGAATCATTAAAATCATATCAACATTTGTCTGTCACCAAATTGCACGTATGACACTGTTGCTTAATAATCCAGTTTAATAGCTGTTGCTGTAGCAGAACTGCTCGTCTAATTTATTGCAGCTGTCAGTAATGTGATGTAGCCTGTCATAGTATACTGTAGCTGTGCTTCTATAGAGATCTGTGTGGGTGGAAGGGTAACAAATTTCCAGGCTTTGTAGGAGCATAGGAGGGGAGCTTACTGGTAATTTTGAGTGGGTGGGATGGAGGCTTATAGGTGGGTGAGAAAGTAACCAGTTCTTTATTATACAGATGCAACAAAGCAGTCCCCTACGGGTACAATGCTTATTTTTAGACCCGTGATTGTGTTCGCTTGTGTTTCGATAAGTGCGCACGGAGCCCGTTTGCAGGTTCGCGGCGTGTGTGAAGTGTTTTTTGCTTATCCGCAGTCCTCCGCCGGCGACTGAGAAGTTCTGTGGGTAACCCTGAGCTGCTTCAGCCTGCTCATCACGCGTCTTCCCATCCGGTTGAAGTCGTATGTCGCCTCCATGTGATGCTCCCTCTGGGGCCTGTGACAGAGCAGTTTAATGTTATCAATGGGAAGAAGTGAGCAATACAAGTAGTTAAGGACTGATGTGGTAGTGAATACTAAACCTGCGGTTCTGATTTCTGATAGATGTTATATTATGAGTCTGTGTTGTAATTATACTGACAACAACACAGAGTTGATCGGTTTTGAGAGTGAGAAATCTTGGATATATCTGTTTCCACGCCGTGACAGCAGTGAAAGTGATGCGGCGTGATCTGGCGTGTTCCAGCTCCCGGGAACATTTCCTGGAAGAACTCCAGGTACGCGACGTGCACATTCGTTAACTCCGTGTTTAGTTTATCCCGAACACTTCCCCCTCTCTAAACTCAAAAGTAAAACATGTTTATTGTCTATTCTAAGAACCCGCCATTCGTAACACCTGTCTGGCTGGAGTTCACCCTTTTTATTGCATGGGAATTGCTTTCTTGTGTAAATAAGCAACCGTCGACCCTAAAAAACTCTAAATCTTCTCTCCTGCATCTACACTTGATGGCGAATCTCTTAGTAAACTTTGTTTCAGTGGCATAGCCGTGCAATTCATCATGCAAGTAGAATTACCTGGCCGTCGCTCCCGCGGCGAGGTTGCTATTGGAGACCAGCGCTTCCCCAGACAGGAACTCTGCCCTGAGCATTTCTGGTGTCAGTCGGACTCCTGAGTTTTCACACCTACGCGTGGGCAAACATGCACGATGTAGGGGGAAAAAAAAAAAAAGCTTTCAAACAAGAAGGCCGGCGTCACTCGTGTAAGTGCTTACAGTTTGTCCATTAGTGCTGCCGGGTCATCGGGAGGGCCGGGGAGAAGAGGAGGTGCTGAGAGTGGAAGGATATCAGAGTTGTAATCCACCGACCTGTGGGGAAACAAACACACGCGGCCGTTTTTTCTCCCTGAAGAAACAGCCCACATATAAGACTTCCACTCTATCTGCAAGAACTGCTTAAATCTCAGTTTGAATAGGAATGCTGGAAGTGTTTGTAGAGGGAAAGCTGATACTGCTTCAAACACTGATAAGCTGAAGGTCTTCCGTGAAACGTTAATGGTGAGGTCATGGGAACGGAAAATATCCACAGAGGAACAGTCACAGCCCAAGTGGAGTGACTCAGACAAGAGCAACTATCAACTAATGGTTGATTTAATCGGGTTGGACCATTTAAAGAGTTATATACACAACATTTACACTGGAAAACTGGTTTCAGACTTAAAACTGTGTGAAGATACTCATACACAGACACTCTTTTTTCTGTTACGTTGTTGATAATAATGTTTTAGATTCCTAGTAACAACACGCATCTTTTTACAACTTTGCAGTATTTGAATTTATGAATCGCCGGTGAAATCAATTCCTGGAAAATAAATATTTGTGAATGCCATTAAAAAAAGGAATGTTATCATGCAGCAATCGATAGGAGAATTCTACAATGGTTTTCAACTAGTCATATAAAATTTTTATTTTTTAATTGTACCTCTGAAATGCAGCATTTTGCATACTAGAGATTTGTTCCATCGATTAGATTATCATTATGATTAGTAGTGTCATTATTAGACTAAAGCCAAAGATATATCTTTTAAAGTTTGTTGGCTTAAACACAAACAGCGTTTTAATGTTTCAGATGCACTGCATAAGGAAAACACCTGCTGTCAAGTTGCTGTCAAGTTACGTGGCCGTCCGACATTAATCACGTTGTTTGTGTTCGTACAATAACTGGAGACACTGAATGTAACCAGCGTGGCAGTGATGGAAAAAAAAAGAATGATTGAGCTAGGAGGCTGATGGGAGATCAGTTTCATTAAAAAAAAAAAAAGAGTATATCTGCAGATCAGAAGCTGACAGGCAAAAGAAGAACAGTTTTTCTCACTCAGCGTCTGATTATATAATAGAATAAGATTCAAACCTGTGCAGTCCTAATCAGTTTCCTGCAAATGTGACTGCATTCTAAGGCAACCCTTGGGGAGTGCTAAGTAGTTAGTGTTAACACAAGTTGGCTGAATTACTCAGCACTTAGTCAACTAAAGACTTAAAATGGTTTCAGATCTCTGCAGGAACGCCGCTTAATTTTCTCTGCGACTTCAACAAACTTAAATAGGCTTCCAGACAAATTACCCCATACATGAGATCATGTTGTGGAATAGGGTCAGAAAGCGTTTTGCACACTTGAGCGGTTTTGCTTGTGACAGGGTGCACAGAGAAGCGTGCAGTGAGCCTTGAATAGAACAGGACAGCTCCATCCTGTGTTCACTAATACACTACATCAAAATATCATCATTTATTCACTGTCCATTTAGGCTAAAGACTGAATAAATCATCATTTCCCAGTGTGAGTTTTCCATCTATATGGCCTAGATTCTGCACACAATATCGTACTTGAGGAATACAATATGGCTGCAGAAAAGATTGATTTCATGATGTAAAACATTAAGTCGTAAAATCTGATTTCTATTCAAAGAACAAGGACTTTAAATTGATCTCTGATGCTGCGTTTTGCAACCGATGAATGTGAAAATGCGACATAAGAAAGCTGCTTATGTCATGAAAACTAAAAGATACAACTGCCACAAGTGCACAGCGCGAGCGTCATCATTCACCTCCATGAATAAAGGAGTTCTGCTGGATGTTACAAGCACACAACTTGACATCTGGAAGCTGTGTGGACAGCCGGACGTCATGTTCTTGTAATGCCGTGTGCGAGATGATGAATGGGAAACTGAGCGATGTAATACTGATGCTGCGTTTCATCAGCTCCACAGAGCGCTCAGGGAGGATGAATGTCTGCTGCGCATAATGAGGAGGGATCGAGCCAGGTAGACTGAAGTTCAGAAATGGATTGATGGCGCGCGTTTGGAGGAAATAAAGAGGACATGACGACTTTATGCTATTACCGCTCGCCGTTTGATGAATTGTGTTTAGAATGTTTCTGCAACCGGAGGGTCATACTGCCAGTTCAGATTCAGACAGTCTACATGCTCCACATCTCTATTTATTTGTTTGTGATTCTGAGAAAGCAGGGAAGAACAAAGCTCATCGTGTCCGTAAAGTTCTGACCTACCTGCGCACAGCGAGTCCTCTGGTGGGACCAGACTGGTTGGACAGACATTTGGAGGTGATAGAATTGAAATTCTTCCATGTCATGACTCCTTTTATCATACCCTGCGTCGCATAAAAACCCAACAATGAAAAAACGGTTTGTTCTGCTCGTCGTTTAATCAAAGATGATCCGAGATGAAAACTCTCCTAAACAACTCACGTTGCGGTCCAGATAGTTCTGGGAGTTTTGGGTCTGTGTCTTCACACCATCCACGTCAGTCTCTGGGTTTCTGAACCTGCACACAGAGAAGCAGCAGTAAATAAGCATTTCTTCACTAATCCTGACAGACGTGAGAGTCTATTCAGATATGTGACTTTATGTGAACTGTACCAGCTGTAAATGCCACAGAAACTGGTTTGATGCACCACACGAACGGACGATGGGGACTATAAAATGCGTCTTCCTACCTGGGCAGAGGGCTGAGGTGGAACTCCAAATCCGTCTCTAGGTATTTAGGAGTCGGCTTGTAAGCCTGGAGGCCTGGGGCTGGGTTCTAAAGTACAACGTGATGAGAGAATTATGGAAACAACATACTGCTATCCGTCATCATGTGGGAGGAGGAGAAAAAAACAAAAAACCACTGTCAGTTTTGCAGACGTTAACTGGAAACAAATGAGAAGCCATACGAAGATTCTGAGTGGGTTTGCTGGAACGGGCCAGAGTAGAGCTTCAGGGGCCCTGAAGGTGAGAGTGGCTCTGGTCTCCTCCTCAGTCTCCTGCTGCTGCTCCTCTCCTGCTCCAGGAGACCGGGCTACCGGCTCAGTCTGAACAAGCAAATGAAATGACAAATGAGCAGATATGTCTAACATAGGAATGAATGAGTGTTTTTGGGTAAATGTGGATGTGCTGTACAGTTACCGGAGCCGCAGTGCGGAGTGGTTTGGCTAAAGACGTGGGGATGTAAGAATTAAACGCCTTCCAGGTCGACACAGGCTGATAGCCCATAAGCTTATAGTGCTGAGGAACCTACCAACAGATAATATGGTTAGAAAGGCAACGCCACATCACAGCAGATACGAGACTGGTAGAAAACAGCAAATACATAAAGGTACGTCAGTTGATTAAGCGGATGCTTCCGGTGCGGCAGTAAATACCTACTTGAAGCTTGAAAAAAGGGATATGCGCCGTGACGGTCACATCAATAGGATCCACAGGCACATTCACCAAATCACTGGGAGCCTAGAAATACCAAGGAGACAAAGGGCATTATGGTCCGTCTGAGGCGCTGAGGCATTTTCTCTGTAGGGCATCAGGGCCTCAGTGGCGTCTCATCCGCCGCACGTCAGACTCCATTCATTACGGTTTGGGTTTTTAATTCAATAGGCTTGAATAGGTGAATTTGCAAAGACTATACGGCAAAGAAACTTAAGAAAAGGAAGAGGCCGACATGAAAACTACAGAATGATTAGCATGTACCCACCAGCTGGTCAGCTTCATCCAAAAAAACGGGAAAAGAAAATGGAAAGACCCTCTCAGAGGAGATCTTAGGATCGCGTGTGTTCTCTTCTCCAACTGTGAAAAAACATTTAAAAAACATTTCACTTTATAATGTATGGCTCAAGGCACACACACACACACACACACACACACACATACACACACGCTCCACAAATAGCCCCGCTCCCGAGGTCATGCATGTACCGTGCGTTTTTAAAGCACCTCGTCGTAACTGTCGGGGATTTCACTCAAATTTCACCTCTAGGAATAAATTCAATTAGGCATGCTCTACTGACACGGCGTGATGAGATTATTTCAGAATCTGGAGACCGTCGGATAAAACCCCGACCTTTCAGCGCTGCGGGCGGGTTCATCACACGGTCAGGCGCTTTCCTCAATGCGGCCAGTCTCCGGTTCACGCGACATCGGATCACAACCTGTGAGAGAGGAGCAGAGAGTGACAACTTAAACATCATTTACAGACACTTTATGTGACTCTAAATGTGTTAAACTAAATAAAATTAGCCGAGGTTAGGAAACCACTGCTCAAATCCAGTCAACCGAGTGTTCGGCAAAAGAAAAATAGACGCGCTCTCTCCCCCTGGCTTTTAGAGGCCACGTGAAATTATTCTGCTTTTACTGGAAAGCGCTCTACCCAGGAAAGCTGAATGCTGTAATGAATATTATTTTATGTTATTAGTTGACACATGGCTGAACTAAAGGGAAGGAAGGCCACAGGGACTCTGGCCCTCTCCTGAGGGAACAGGAGGTGTGTGTGTGTGTGTGTGTGTGTGTGTGTGTGTGTGTGTGTGTGTGCGCATACATCATACATACGCATATCTGCACGTGTCACCCCTGTGACTTCACTCCACTTTGTACATGGGCGTACCTTGCGTGCTGCCTGCTGGAACAGTCTGAAGGCTCTTTGACTCAGCTCCAAATTAAAACTGGAGTAAAACTGGAAGGACGGGGTTCCCTCTGGGGCCTTGAGATGGTTAAAAAGACATTTATTGCAGACTTTCAGACGCTCATTTGGCATCATTATATTAGTGCATAATGAAAAGAACCCTAAATCACATTGATTGCAGAACAGTAAAATTGAATATAATTGCGGGGTAATTCATTTGCTTCAGATTCAAATGTTTTATTGACTCGAGTTTTCCACCATGCAACAGTAAAAGTGGTGTTATCATTTCATCATTTTAAATTCTAAAGCAATCGCTGCGTTAATTCCTCTGTTTCTTCCTACCTTTGTATCGTGTCTGTGATTCTCAGTCAAAAGTCCATTCGCTGCAAGATGCTTATTTTATTATTAAAAACTGTAGATTTCGGCAAATGGTAATCCAAGATGTGTGAATTTATGAGGGACTATTTTAAGCTGCGGATTAATACACATTTATTGCAGTGAGTATTTCCAGTGAAGCAGCAGGATGGCGTATCGCTCTCAAAATAAACTAGAGCCCATGTTAATGGTGATGAAGGAACGCGTCTCCCAGGGCAACAATGTGAGTCACTGATGTGTTTTTAATCCATTTTGGACATTGGGGCTCTATGGCAGAGAGGAATAATATGCTGTATGTTAGGCTTTATGGTAAAACAGAATATTATCAGCCTTGTGCTTTATCTTTATAAGTCTATGATGCAATCAGTGCTGTCTGATGCTTCACACGTGATGAGCTGATGAAACACACAAGTAAACGTGTCACACACGATGCCAGAGTTAATTGAATGACGAAAGGGGGGCTCAGACTAGTGCAACAATGTTGTGTATTGATGAGTGTGTGTGTTTTTTATGATTATTATTATCGGCAGAGCAAACTGCAGAAGTGGAAGCTCTGGATCCATCTCGTGGAGGAGGATTACCTGTCCCGCTTCACAAAGCACCCGTCTGGAGGAAAGTTTGGGGCGTTCACTGACAAACTCTTCCTCCTGCTTCATGTCTCCCCTTTTCACCTACAACAACACAAGTCTTTTTAACTGAGGTAAAGCCATGAGACACTTGATAGCTTGACAGCAGCTATCACGCGTTGCTATTTTTTAATAAGCACAAGTAGCTCACTATCAAAGCATTTCACAGTACGGTGTGTCACTTTGTCAAGACGTCTGCTTAAAGCAGCTGCTACTCAAAGGGAAACTGGTATATAGCAGAAAGGTGAATGTATATGCTGCTTTTTGTATTTTTCCTAAGCATTTCAAAGTTCTGGCCATGACGGATAGTGGAAGGCGGATGAGGGGGAAAAATATTCCGACATATTTATCCCATTTTAAAGGACGCTTTGAAATTCTTTGGCTGAAGTTGCATATGAAGAAATGGACTTGCAATTCTAATAAATAGATAATGATTTCAAATAAAAAAGGGAACATGTATCATGGTTACCCAACACACTGTGGGTGATGAAAAGGCTGCGTTGCAGAGCTGTGAAGCATTTCACTCTGATGCGAACAGAGGAGGGTTTATCTATTTGGTTATTTAAGTTCTGCCTCAAAATCCAAACCTGCGCTATAGGAGAGGATAATAGCTCTTCCTATCATAAACACAGCAGAGTTCCCCATAAAATATCAGCGTTCGGGGAAAGACGTGAGGCTGTAAAGTGTGCGGACGCCTTATAAACGGTGCAGGTGGAGGGAGGGAGGGCGGAGGAAGTACGTCTGTGAAGCGTCAACCGCCCATATAACCGCTCAGAGGAAACACAAACGTACGTGGGCTCATATTTCAAAACTGATTTTACCTTGGCCCAGTCTGCGTGTTGCCTAAATAAAATTAGTCACAGAGGCAGCATGTGGTACACCCGTGGAAAGAACATCTCAAAGGTTTATTAAGTGTTGCACGCAGACTGTCAAGAAGCAGTTTTGTGAATGAATACAATAGATGTTTAAACTAAGGGAAGAATCTTACCATGTATTCATGTAGTGCAATCTCTCTTTCATCCAGTATCTGCCTCCTGGCCTGCTCTGACAGGGGCTCTTTACCCAGATACACTTGCCTGTTGATGAGTGGGGAAAAAACACTTGTTAGGGATATAACAGGAAGTACTGGCAGTTAACGTTAAAGGAGTTTCACCTACCATCTGAGGTGGTTGGCTTGCTCTTCCTTCACGTTTTGTTGAACCTTTTTTATGAAGAGAGCCTCCTTCATCTGCCTCTTTTGCAGACCTACCATGGTGCCGTGCGATATGACTATAGTGAGGAGAGAGACCAGTGGGATTTAAAAGCATCACGTCGCTGAATGCTACATTCTCGACGGCGTGACCAAAGAGATAAATGGATGGGGTCGCACCCACCTTCCCTCAGGTCTTTAGAGCTGAGCTTATTGCTGTCTTTGATCAGCATCTTCGCCACGCCTGCAGGCGTGCAAACGTCCACCGCAGGCTTCGGCCCTGGCTTAATCCCAGTCTGATCTCTCACTGTCTGCAGGGCAGGAAATCACAGCAAGAAATGGAGGAAAAAGGGACAGAAAACATGTCACACCGAGAGTGAATTTCCTTTTTACTTAAAGCTCCTGCATTTTACCCCTTTACTATTTTTTATTTAAAGTTGGGATATCCCTAACAAGGCATATATTTGTGGTTTTAAGCACCGGAAATCTCAATATAGTTTTACTTCTGCTCTCTCAAGCTTTTCCCTGGAGCTCCAGAAAGAACAACTTATTTGTGTCTGTCTCATTAACATTAATGAGTCTCTCCTCTGATGGCAGATTTTTCTTTTGGCTGTGAATGATGTGGAGGGCTGTTACAGCCACATGTACTCCATGACATCCATCAAGTTATGAATATCTTATTTTGTTTTTTTTAGGATCTCTCTCTGCTGTACTTGGAGTGCGATGGTAGCTGGTATGTTTGTTTAAGAAGGTCAGAGGTCATGAGAGAGCCTGGGAAGTTGTTTATTGATTTTAAACAGTTGTGCCAGACGGGGGTAGAAGGAGAGAGTATGATGAGATTTTAATTTGCTTGTTCAACCTCCCTTATGATCAAAAAGTAAAAAAAAAAAAATCTCATTTTGACTGTTGAAGGAAAATGAGTCTGTCTTCTCCCCCCGTCTGTGGGGTGAAAAGTGAAAATAATTTCATTAGGGTAAGAGACTAATAAGCACATCTTACATTCCACTTAAATAAAGACCTTTATATTTTTCATGAAGAAGAATTTCTCATAACTGTTCCCAGCATAATAATGAATTCATTAACCTTTTCAGGGAGCACGAGCCAACCAGTGCTGCATTTCAAATTCAGATAGTGATGTGGAGTAAATGAGGGGAAAAGAAAATCCCAGGCGTTAATACGCGCGCTACCTTTGATTTGTCTGCCTCCTTGGTCGACTTGTGTTTAGTTTTACTGCGATGAGGCGACGTGTTGACAGGAGAAGATCCGTTGTACTCGGCAGACGCCACGTCCCTCCGACCCGGCTTCCTCTCCAGCTGACTGTCATCCAGGGGAAGAAAATAAATAAATAAGAAGATTCTCATATTGGAGTAAGGCTCACAGACATTTTAATTATGACCGAGCCGTGCACATTAGTAGAGGCCTGGATAGATTCATCAATATATAACACTAATTTGACTGCAATTAATTTGTGTTTGCAGAAACAATACCAGAAAAAAATATATAATTAAAAAATAAATAAATGAAGCTAGATGGATAAATATGAAACAGTTAGGGGAGGAGGTGCCGGCTCAGTTTTATTAATGAGGTCCGAGTTCACTTCTGGAGTCGGTCCAGGATCAGTTTCACAGCAGAGTAAGAATGGCTGTTAATTGGGTGTTTATATAATGGTGGCAGCTGGAGGCTGGAAGGGCGCGAGGCTGAGCAGCCAGGTCAGAAGCCGCATAATTCATTTTCATCATGTTTCCTTTTTTTTCTGGCTGACACATATTCTCAGAATGAAATGAGTGCGGCCAAAAACACCCATCGATGGACAATCTGAGGTGTTGCTATGGCCACAAAACGAGCACGGAGTTGACTCGACACCTCTCTGACACAGTGTCAACAAAATCTGAACAGTATCAGTGTCAACAAGATTAATTCAGCGATTTATAACCGGGCTATTGTACTGAATTGTAGCACAGAATTCCTAAATTAACATTTTATAAATAGCCTGTATCTATGTCAGATAAGCTGAGCAGGGGACCCTCTGCAACAGCCGGGCGTTGTGAACAAAAAAAAAAAACAGCCAATATTCTTAATCTTCCACTCGCACATATCTCATCTTTTATTTGGTTCCAGTGCGGGGGAACAACAAACAGAGGGAGAATGTTTTATATGCTAAACATTCATGGGGAAGCATATCCATCTTGATATCGCCGCACCAGCTACCCAGCTATTTTCATGAATTATTAACTTTGGGCCGAGATAACGCCAAAGACAGTGCCTGGGATGGAGCTGCTGCTGCGTGATGGATAGCACCCGCTTTCACATGGGAACCAAATTAAACATTAGGTTTTTAATACGGACTGGAAAACAACTGGGAGCACACAACGCCCTTTTTAAAATACTCTATTCTGAATCCTGTGTTGTTGTTTTTTTACCCACAAGGTTTGCTCCTGTCACCTGCGAGCAAAAAGAAGGAAAAGAATATTTCTGAACATTTTATCACCTCGGTCATGATTTTTTTACAGACAAGATTGTTTTTGTTAGAGCTGCAACAATTAGTAGACGAATCAATCAGTTTCCCACTATTACGTTAATTACCAGCTAATTTGATAATCAATTAATGGGTTTGAGTCACATTTAAGAAGAAAATGTGCAAATTATCTGTCCCCAGGTTCTCAGATCTTATCTTTTCTGCTTACATTAGTCTTCTATGGGGCTGCAACCTAAAATGTCGTCTTCCTTTTTTTGTATAAACCACCAGTTTACAACCCACAGACCCAGGAAATAATCCAAATTAAGAAGCTGGAACCAGAGAAGAGGTTGCATCTTGAGCTTTGGGAAACACAGATTTGATGAACCAAACTAATCAATTATTCGTTTCAATCATCAATAGAATAAATAACTATCAAGACAGACATTAGTTGCAGCCATAGTTTTTTAAATATTCATGTTGTGTATTTTTGTGATGTCCTGTAATGTCAAACAGTTGCTTAATTCAATTAAAGCTTCTACCAGAACGTTAATAAAATAAAACCCAAAGTTGGATTGTCACATATTAACATCAGCTGTTAATATCTGCAACAGACAAGTCCCCTGCTCCTCGTACCTGAGGGCGAGGTGCGGGGCGGACCTCCCGGTGACGGTGCACAGGTAGGGTTTGGTGTTGAACTGGGAGACCACCAGCTGGACGGTGAACTGGGACGTCTCGTACTGGACGGGACGGAAGGTCACGATGATCTTCAGCTCACCGTTGGCTGGTATGATGCCTGGGAGGGGATATTTTCACAATTCCACCACAGCTCCTATATTAAGTCTATAATGATACCATAACAATATAACACTCAGCTCCTCGGGGGCTGTTTCAGGTCCCTTTGAAACCCATTAAAGCTCCAGTGTGGAGATCCTGTTTCCATCTGCTGGCGGAGAGAGAGAACGCTGCCGCAACAGTAGAACGGCGAATAAACTGTTTTCCAGCGTCACACGGCCCGTGGGAAATGAGTCATTTCTCCAGCAGAATAGGATACATTTGGTCTGATAACACTTGGAGTCGAGAATATATTTATCCATGTGGGATGGCAGTCTTTGATGACATACACCCCCCATGGAGAATGTGCTGTATGCATTCATCTATCCAGGGTGTCCGCAGCAACGCAAAAAGTGACTTTATTATGAGAAGTGCAGGCAGAATTATCTGGAGGTGAATGCATGGTTTTAAATTAAGTTCTACAATGTATTGTAATAGTTTTGCTGTGTGAGGTACGAGGTTAAAGTGGCCCTGGTTTACTGTACATATAAAGGAAGAAAGGATGACACATAAAGAGAATTTCCAACATGAGGAACGCAATTATGTCTCTTCTTTTCATCCTTTTTTTTCCATCTAAGTTCAAACCGCAGCTCTAATTCAAGTGGCGGTTCCGCCAGGTGTTCTGATGCTCCCCAGACCATGAATGCTGTTTAACGTCTGCGTGGAAAACGAGAGGCGCTCTTCAAGTGCCGCCATGACTCATCCAATACACAACACATACCAGTCCCGGGTTCTGAGAAAGAACAGCTCACCGGCTCCCCAGATGAAAACAATTGAAATAAAAGTAACTTTAATTCTGCATCTAAGCCTGAGGGCAATTTGTGAATTTGTGATTTTGAATTGGAGCCTTTTGTATATTTGCCTAACTTTGTGCAAGATGATATCTATGAATACCAAAAAATCATACACAATGCATTGATTTTTAGATAATTGATTTGAGGTTCCCACCTGCGAGAGGCTGGATTGAGAAGGCGTCATTGGGCTGAATAATGTAAACCTGAAACTCAAAATCGATGGGGCAGCTGCACGTCAGAGGAATGGCGTGGCTCACACTGGAGACAGAGGGGAAACCAAGAAATGGGTTGTGTTGTCTTTTTGTAATGATTTGTTACAAACAGGCAGGAAGGAGATCAACACAAAAGTGCACATCAGATCCTGACACACACCCACACCCACACACACACACACACACACACACCTTTGTCCGAGCGGTACAGCCGGCAGGTCGATGTGAGAAGGGATGTGCAGGTCATCGATAACAGGGTACGCGTGAACCGGAATTAACAGGTTGTCCTCTCCCTTAGCGAAAGGGTGCAGGAGGGTTGAATGCACAGCACGGAGCGGAAATATGAGAGAGGAGATAAGAGAGTAGACATGGAGATGGTATTAGACGTTATTACAAATGCTGCTGCTTTTTTTTGTTTGGTTGTTTTCACAATCTGAAAAAAAGGAACTGAAGGTGTCAAATGTATAAGTAACTTAAGATAGCGCTAGGTATAATACATGAGTAAATGTACTTTTTTTACATTCCATGCACCAACCTTGCAGTGAACCCGAATGCAGTCGTAATAATAGCGCCACTCGTCAGGAGAGAAGTGGACCTCCAGCGTGTAGGCGAGGCCCGGGATGAGTCGGTGCTTGAGAGGGAATCAGATGGAACACGACTGCATCATCGGAAACGACGTCTTACACCACGGATGAGCCTGAATGGTATTCAGGTCACGCTTTGTAATGGAGAGAGGGAAGTACCTTTTTGGTGTAAGTTGTTTGGAAGTGCTTGGTTTGGGTAGGGATGATGTGAATATTCATCACCTCGGATGAGATGTTGATTAGTTTCTGAGGGGCAGGAAGAAGTAGAAGCCATTTCCTATCCAATTAGGTTCACTTGAGAAAAAAAAATTTCTCTTTTCTGGGTATTCACAACCATTTTCATCAAACAGATAGAGGATAAAGTCACTGTCTGTTTAGTTCAATTCAATTTGACTTGTATCACTATGTTAATATAACAAATTCAATGGGAAATAACCTAATTCATGATTAAAGAAACTTCAGCAGTGTTTTCCTCACCAAGCTCTTGAGGTATTCCTTCCTCAGCTCAAACCCACTGAAGTGAAGCACTGACGGCTCTGCTTGGATCAGGCTGTTGCTTTTCACTCTGACGTAGCTTTCTGTAACAACAATTGTGTTATGGGGAATGCGGATTTAGTGAATGGGGAAGTTTGCATCACAGAAGACGGTTTGAATGCTCGTTCACTTCAGCAAACAGATTCATGCATGTAGAAAATCCGTTTGAGTGATTGTGAGGTTCAGAAGACAACGCGAATCCTATAACTGCCCTTCTGCTGTTATCTCACAGAGTAGATTGTGTATCACATAAATAGAAAATAACAAATAACGTGTGTGCGCCCGCGGGTTTATGCTATACGTCAAACAGGCAATAGGGAGATTTCTGCCTGAGGGAGGTCAGGTTCAGCTGCTGTGTACATCAGCAGCATCCCTATAGCATCTAGGACCTTGGCTGTGATAACAAAAAAAGGTCATTTCACTGTTAATACTGTTGGAAAAGTTAAAGTGATGGTGCCTAGATGAAGGATTATACCTCAAAGATTATGTCTGTGTTTCTACAATAACATCAATGGCAATTATAATCTAATTAGAAGTCGTGAATCAGTTTGCTACCGCATTAACAGACTCCTCATTTTCAGACCATATATGCCTTGAGTACAAATAACTGCTGTTTGTCCCTTAACAAACCAAATCGATATGATTTTATTGTTGTTTCCCTTAGGTTTTTTTTTAGTCTCTTTTATAAATAATGAAAGTTGCCATAAACATTTCCTCATGCAGAGAAGATAGTCTGCTTACTGATAACCGCATCACAGCATTTCTGAGCAGAACTCATAAATGTTACGACAAGTTTAGTATTTTGGTTATTTATATGAAAAACACTTTTATGTTCTTATCTTATCTTAGCAATAGTGTGAAAACTCTTGGTAACACTTTACTTCAGTGGGGGTTTATATCATAATCATGACATGACACCTGTCAGGAACATCAATAAAGGCTTATGACAGTTGTTAAGTGTCATTCTGTAATTTATTTCACTTTTGTTGATCAGTCAACATTGTTTTATATGTCAAAAAACTATTGATGTATTGTCATATAACACACTTAACCGTCAAAGTATTTGTTAATGATCATGACAGTGTTATGGATCCCCATTTAAATTAAGTTACCCTTTTTTCCATACTTATCCAGACCTGGAAATTGCTCAAATTGAATTCTTTTTATACTTTGTCAAAAGTACCATTACTACTCAACAATCAGTATTCATGCACCATATCAGAGGGTTTCAAAGGTCACGGTTAATAAGTACTTGATTCCACCAGATGATTGGGGATGTTGGCTCTGCTCCTGCTCGCCTCCACCAGCTGGTTCAGAGGCAGCGGAGTCCCTCTCCGGAGGGGCTCGGGGAGTATCTGCGGGGCAGATGGGGCCACCTCCATCCTGGCACAGGGTCAGATCTCACACCTCATGAGACAGACGACAGAAGGCTGGAGGACAGTCAAGGGGACGGCAGACTGTTGGGAATACGATGTTGGTAAATTTAGGATTTTTTAAATTTGAGAACCAAAGCATTATAGACAAACAACAGTTTTCATGTAACCATTAATCAAGTCGTCATATTTCTCTTAATTTACCTCTGCAGCAGTTGTGCTGCCCTGATCCAACTAATAAATCTGAGTATTTGTATTTGATGCTACTTTATTCTGTCTACTCCACTGCATTTTTTAGACAGTTTTAGTTACTTTACAATAAAATGCTCTAATATGTTTGTTAGTGCTAACAAAAATAGTACAATATAACAATATATAATACAGTGAGTGCTAATAATTTCTAACTTTACTGATAATACTTGTACTTTATTAATTATTCCTACTTTTACTTAAGCAAATGATCAGAGTACTTTATCCATCACTAGTTTGAATTGAAACAACTTTAGAAGACATAACTAGAAATATACTAAAATTATTAACAACTTCTAACTTTTAGTACGTTTGAGTAAATATCGACATTTTAGATAATAAGGGTAACGTCACGTTACGTTATAACAGCAGCAACTAGCTTAGAAGTTAACTTATAAAGCATCGTATCAGGAGTTTGTTCAGTTTCTCGTGAAATAAGTTTTCAACAAACGCGCTCCGGAACTTACTTATGTTTTACAGACACGTCTGTATTTGGTTGTTTAGTTAAAACAGTCATAATCCTTTTATTTTCGCATTTCGTTCTTTAGACGCGTCTCGTCGCCGGAAAGGAGTCCTCCATCAAACACTACCGTTGCCATAGCGACACTTGTGCTCGAGAAGAGGCGGGACAAATACTCAGCGGGGCGAATACGATTGGTTGATGGCGAGTTCCATTAAAAGTGTAAAACAAGACCGGAAGTTAGCTGTTTTGTTTTCAAAATAAAAAAGCATAGACCAGAAACAACATGATGTTTGAGTCACGGCATGGTATTTTTTGCTTTGTTTTTATTTTTTAACATATACTATAATAAAAATGAAAGAAAACACTATCATTTCTTAGATACTAAATATATATGTTATCACACTGACGCAATATTAATCTTATTTTGTAGTAACAACAGGAAGTTGCACCGTTATTGCAGCTAGCTTCATGTAGGGGCTCAGCAGAGTGACCTGTTGAATATCATGCATAATTATCGTCTCCTGAATGGGCCTATGTTTGATTTTCAGACGTCGTATATCTGCTGCATGGCAGCATACTTGCTTCTCATCAGATATGCAGCATGAGGTGTGGATGTATTGATTGAGCTGCATGGAAAAAAGGAACTTGTCTGGCACAATGAAAGAACTTGGACTTATAGGAGTGCTATTGACAGCCAAGGTGAGAATAAGACATGTTGAATTTGAATCTATGATCACTATATAGGGAAAAAAAAGTTTGATTACTTATATTTTTACAGGCACAACTGTCATCAGGTTGCTATCCTCATGTCCATCTTGTCAAAGAGGAAGAGAAGTGCATGAGAGATCTTCTACATTTTAAGTCACACCATGCAACAGGTAAGTCAGAACAATTTCAAATGGTTAATTTAAAGCAAAATGTCACCTGATATGATAATAATAATAATCAGTTGGTCAAGATTGCTGCTTTGTTAAAAATTTCAATTGAAAATCCACTTGGTGATAACTGAAATGCACTAATAGGCCTTTTATTGTAACCTACTAAAATTGATCGCAATGTTTTAGTGACGCCTAGTGGTGACGTTTTGGTACTACATTTGTAATTTAAAAAGTAACAGATTTACATTGCAGTCAGACTAATCCAGATTATAGTGTTTTTTAATCGTGACATTTAAAACATTAATCCAAATATTTTGTTTTATATTTTATATTATATAATGATGTTATAATGTATATTTTTTGGGGGTGGAACTCCTTAAACTCAAAATAAAATGTGTATTTTGTTTTGTTTCATCCATCAAGAAAACAATACGAGCATACACTGTAAAGGAATGTGGGACCACCTGAATTGTTGGCCACCTGCTTCCCTTGGGGAAACTGTATCTCAACCATGTCCAGATGTTTTCAATGCAGAAGGTGAGATACTCACACACACACACACACACGCACTGAAATTCCTTTATCTATACTACATTTCACTGGTTAATTATTTGCCAGGAAACCAATTTGTTTTCATGAAGAATTAAGACCGCTTCTCCCTCTCATGGTCTCTCAACAAACGCCCAGGGATAAATGACAGAAAGTGTTTGGCACACCGCAGAGACATGCCTGTTTTGCCATTTTGCAGGTAAAGTGTATCGCAACTGCACCGCCAGTGGCTGGACGGACCCACTCGTGCCTCACGAAGACGCCTGTGGCTACACGTTCAACGAAACACTCCACTTTCTCGAGGAGGTTTGTGGTGTCTAATACACACATTAAGTCTGTTAGATGCCCAAATGGACTTTAAAACATTTTCCCCTGGTTGTATTCTTACTGTTTATACTTATACATACTTTATAAACCACAAATTAGATAGAGAACTTTGTAGGGTGTGTTATGTTTAGAATTAAGAGTCAGGCTTGCTGCTTTCTGCTGCTTTCAGTCTTAAGTACAAATACAATATATGTTTGATAAGTCATATCTGTGCCTGAAGTTCTCTTCCTGTCGTTCAGCCGTTAGATTCTCATTTGTATTTCTCCTACGTGAAGACCATGTACACGGCCGGGTACACGCTCTCTCTCATCTCTCTCACCATCGCCATCACCATATTCTGCCTCTTTAGGTAGGAGACTTAGTTTTATTATCCTTGCCTCCCTCTTTATCCATGATGTAATGTGTGTGTGTGTTTTTAAGTGATCCTGCCCTTAAAGCTGGGAAATTACGCAATAAACCTCAAACCTTGTGTTTCTTCAGGAAGCTGCACTGTACCAGGAACTACATTCACATCCAGCTCTTCATCTCCTTCATCCTGAAAGCCATCTTCATCTTCATCAGAGACTCTCTGCTGAATGAGGAGCTGTACCACTGTGACTACTACCCGGTATCATGAGGAAAAAGCGAAGTGTAAGGACTGCAAAAGTGTGTGTGTTTTTGTGTGACCAGCTTCTCCTGTCTCTCCGTGTGCAACAGGTGGCGTGCAAGGTGGTGCTGATGTTCTCCAACTACTCCGTCCTGGCCAACTACAGCTGGCTGCTGGTGGAGGGACACTTCCTCTTCACGCTGGTGAGCCGCTCCTTCTTCTCCCTGAAGAAACACCTCGCCTGGTACATCGTCCTCAGCTGGGGTGGGCGCACATTTGCAGCATCACGCATTCACAGCTGAACGTATAAAATCCTCATTGCTTTTAGATGTAACATGTTTTTATTCACAGGTCTACCATTGATTGTTATTGTCTCCTGGGGTTGTGCCAAATTTTTTTATGAAGATGAAGGGTAAGAAGGGTTCAAATCAGTTTTCTGCATGCATACATTAATGATATTATCATATAATAATCTGATTTCTTATTTCATTGCCAAAGGTGTTGGGAAACCAGGACTCATGAATGGATTTGGTGGATTCTTCGAGTTCCAGTTTTGCTCACTATATTTGTAAATGCTTCCTTTTTTTTCTAACATTTCACCCTTTTTAATAAGAATGTTACCATGTGATGTGCATTTTATGAAGCAGTGCTCACGAGTTTTAATCCTTTCAGATGAATCTCATCTTTTTCTTGGGCCTTCTGAGGATACTGGTGAGCAAACTCAGGATGCCAGACGCACAGAGGAATGAATTCAGCCAGTATAAGTGAGTAATGCACTTTCTGACACTGTGGTGTTGATATAATGGCATAATGTTGATGATTCAATTTTGAAATATTGTTCAGTGCACTGCAAAAGAATATATATATTTCAAGGGAAATCATCTTGTATTTAATACAATTAGTTGAGTTGGAAGATTATTTTTGTTCTTTATATTTTCCCAAAATATGATAAAAAAAGGTCATAATTAGGACATACAGATTCCAAAATATGAGATAAAAAATGGAAATTAAGATAAAAGTAAAAAATAATATTTTTATTTGAGAATTTTAACACTGTTTTACCACTGTTTGTTTAATTTCAATCATTTCAATATAGAACAGGGACATCATATTTACTTTAGATTAAATCTCCCTGTTTGTGGCCTGTGAAATAAAATGAGTTTAAACACTTTATCACCAGGCGGCTGATCAAATCCACATTTTTCCTGGTGGCTCTGTTCGGCCTGCAGTACAGTCTGTTTGTCTTCGTGCCGGTTGACGTCAGCAGCCTTGTTTTTAAGATCTGGATCTTCGCCGAGCTGGCCCTGTCATCCACGCAGGTAAACGAGGCTGAGCCTCGAACCGCGGCCCAAATGTAAAACGCAGCCTCTGACCTTTGCTCCTCCGTCTCTTTGTCCTCCCTCTTAGGGCTTCGTGGTGGCCGTCCTCTACTCCTTCATGAACGGCGAGGTGCAGCACGAGATCCAGAGGAGGTGGAGAAGGTGGAGGCTGAGCCGCCACCTGCCCCGTCGGCCACGGCAGCATCACAGCTCCATGAGCCAGAGCAGCTCTCCTCACACGCATGTATCCCTGCTGCCCTGCTCTCCGGGTAGCCCCGCACCACCCGTGGACACTGTGGACGTGATCGGCGCCTTTTCTTTCTCCCCTTGTTGATGTGTATTAGATCCTGGCTCTTGTTAATCAGTCTCACTGCTTTAAAGTGGGGCTAAAAAGATAAGGTCATTTACTTCTGTTTGTACACCTCATAAATAGGAATTTATTTTAATAAATATTAAGGTATTAGAGAAATATTAGAGATGTGCAACCAATCCTCATTTTGAATATTCATGCCGCTGATAATATTTTTTTGTCATGTGCACATGCAGGGAATGAATGTTTCTTCCATTTATGTATGAAAGAATGTAAAAAATGAAGAGTTTCATGTAAGGATGGTGTGAAAATGCACTGACTTGAGGCATCAAAGAAGTATGTGTAGTTAAGGAATATTGTGCAAAGACGATGCTGTTGTGCAGAAACGTAAAAAGTGAATAAAAAGTTTAAAATATATATATTTATAATTTTATCAATAAAGTATTTTTAAAGCCATGAATCTGCAAAGTTTCTAAATTCACGCTGTGTGCATTTCTCTGTTTTTTCTGATTGTTATATGAAGGAAAATGTAGGTGAAATGAATCCAGAGCTTGTAGTCCCTGTAAATGACCACCAGACGGCGCCATTTCACTAGAAACAACAACTGGTTTGATTTCAAATGTAAAAATACGTGATACGTATTTTATGTACATATACTATTTAGGAATACAAGTAACATAAAATAACCATGTAAATAATATTCATCATTTATATATACATATTATTTATAAATAAATAACATAACTAAGTCTCTTTTTTCCAAATTTTATTGAACTTTTACATAACCGCGTCACCATGTGACACACGTTTCTACAACAGTGAGTTGCGTCATCACTCCGCGCCTGTCCCATGCTTTGGCAGCAGATGTTGAGCTGAGGGTGGTTGTAGACCCGTTATTCCCGGTTTGTCCCGGTATTCGGAGCAGATGTCGGTGTTTCACGACGAGGTGGAGATCGAAGACTTCGAATATGACGAAGACACGGAGACGTTTTACTTCCCGTGTCCCTGCGGAGACCGATTCGCCATCACTAAGGTAAGGGAGGCTAACGGCTAGCTGTCGGGCTTTTCGGTTGTTCGCTCGTCACTTCCGTTCCCCTTCACAATAAGAGTCACGTGTTTACATGTTGAGGCCACGAGCTGCTGCCTTTAAAGTGAATAAGCCTCATTAGTTGTTGAAAATAAAAATGTTTTTAGAGTGTTAACTTTAGCATTGGGGATTCCTTTTGGCTTTGGTTAGATGTTTTATTTTTTAATTTATTTCTAATTAATTGTTGTTACGGGTTTTACTGCGCAAATGATGAGAACATGTTTCACAAAATGGGATGAATAATTTATTTATTTATCAAGGAGGACCTAGAGAATGGAGAGGAGGTGGCGACATGTCCGAGCTGCTCACTTATTGTTAAAGTCATCTACGACCAGGTTTGTGTATGGAGCTACGCCTGGTTGTGTTGTGTGTGTGTGTGTGTGTGTGTGTGTGTGTGTGTGTGTGTGTGTGTGTGTGTGTGTGTGTGTGTGTGTGTGTGTGTGTTTTTAACAATATTTCACAGTTTAAAAAGCAGAACTCTCTGACTGTGAATGCAGACTTCTGATGTTTGTTCTTTTATGTTTCAGGAGTTGTTCATGTCTGGAGAAATCGTCGAGGCACCAACATCATCAGAGAGCAAACTGGAGCTGGTTCAGTCCTGACCCCCTTCCTCTGCAAAACAACATACTGCCCCTTCAAACACATTATGTTCTATATTTTTGCTGTAAATTTATAATATTGTAACAAATTTCCATATTAAAATGTAATTCCATCAGGATTGCCCTTTATGGGTGGTACTACGGTTGCATTTTTTTCTTCCTGAGTAACATAAGCATGTTATAACCATTATTATCAACTTTACCTATAACGAATGCAGGAAATACACTAAGTGTTTTCATAATCATAGCAGTATCTAAAAGCAGAGCTACAGTCATTGACATTTTTAAACTGGAGATTTTAATAAAATTATTTTTAATGTAATTTCAAATCTGTAATATGTTTACATTTTTTAAGCTTATGTCCCAAAATTACTTTTTATTGTATTTATTTTAGGAAAACATAAATCAATTGTATTTACTGATATTAATTTGAAATAAATATTTAAATGTGTAAGAAAGTTGAATGTGCTTCAGACATGTATTTTATGTCACTTGTTTTCTTAAATAGTTTTATATATATTAGATATTAGGTATATTTTAATTCTAAAAATCGGAAAAAAAAATGCTGTTCTGGTGAAATGACGCCGTCTCGTGGAGTAAAGAGGAACTACAACCATGATTTGATCTTTATTACAGGTATACTCATCTAATCAGAACGCAGTGTTGAAAATAAATGTTGAAACAAATAATCATTTGAATTTTTTTTGCTTTGATCAGCAACTACAGCTGAATTTTACATACAAAGTATATAAATATTATGTTCGATAGATAAACACCACTGCATAGGTGAGAGAAGTTACACTCCGTGGTGTTTATGAATTAATAATGAGAATCAGCCATGTTACCAATGTACCTTCTAACATTCAGGTCGCTGCACATGTGCTGCATGAATCTGGACCTAGTGGGTCCATGTGGGTTTGATCTGCATCCCCGCAGGTCCACCTCCACGTCCCTGCCGCCATATCGCCATCTCGTGGACATTCAGTGGAATTACATTCATTGCTGCAGACTATATTGTGTTCATTATATGAATCTATATAAGGTTATGTTTTTTTTTACCTTGTCTCGTACACTTGTTGTCAATCATTATCAATCGTTATATGATTATAATATCGCACACTCACAAACATTTCACCAATGAATGGTCATACTATAGCATTATGGCTCAAAAAAAGTCTTACTATAGTATTTCCTTCAAAAAAGGCCATACTATAGTATGTTGCTTAAAAAAGGTCATACTATAGTATATTGCTTAAAAAAGGTCATCCTATACTACGTTGCTCTGACCCTGAATAACAAAAAAGAATCAGCTGCTGTTTCTAGTCAAATGTCGCCACCTCGTGGACATCACGTGGAAGTACAAGTCGAGCTGGCAACTGATTTTCAAAGTGTTTGGAGATGTTTTAAAATTATGTTTTTATAATTGTATTAATCTATAATATGCTTACTTAAAAGATAAGAAAATATTTCATCGAATTTCAGATCGAATTTGCTGATATATAACTTAACTGTATTTTACATTTAAAAATTCCCTGCCTGTTTCTGGTCAAATGTCGCCATCTTGTGGACATTTGGTGGAATTACATCCATGGCTGCAGACTTTAAATTGTATACATTAGATGTATGTATATAGGGTTAGGTTTTTTTTAAATTGTCTTGTATACTTGTTGTCAATCGTTATCGATCGTCATTAATAAAGACATCCAATCATTACTTTAAAAATGACTTAGGACCATCACTCTAAAACTCAACTAAAATAAATGCAGGCTTATCACTATATCTATTATTTGTAGCTGGTAGGCACATTTTCTTTGTAGTGTAGAGGAAAAGTCACCAACGTAATATTTTGAAGGTCACCAGTTCGAATCCACTTCTTGATTCTCTTATCCATTATTTCCAGTCATCTTTCTACTAAAAAAGTCTAAAAGCACCCCAAATTACTTTAAAGATGATGTGATTTGGTACCATTGCTTTATTAGAAACATAAACATAAAACCCAACAATGCATTTTGTCACATGTTCTTTAAGAGAAGTTGCCCGTGTGGCAGCGTTTTCTTTGTAGGTTGGAGGAAACGTCATTGATCTCATCTTTTGAAGGTCACCGGTTCGATTCCCGCTTTTATTTCTCTTCTCCCTCATTTCTAGTATTCGCTCTTCTAAAAAAAAAATCCAAAAATTAATTTACTGATGTTACTGTACAATTTTTTTTTGATTGAAAGCTGTATTTACGTTCAAATAACAGAAAACTCAAATAAACTATGTCTTTTTTCATTATAAGTTCTGTAAGACAAGAAAGAGTCTTGACACCAACTGTATTTCTGTTCTAGTCAAGTGGGACTGTTCTATGACTTGTCTTCAGAAGATCACCAGTTCAAAGCCCTCTTGCAACTTTTCTCTTTGACTACATGAGTCTTACTTGTTCACTCATGGGAACGAAGAAGACCAGCCTTGCTGTTAGAATTTGTAGTGTAGTGGTAATATTCCAGGTTGGGATAGTGTAGGTGTCTGGTTCAAATCCCTCTTGCAACCTTTATCTTTGACTATATGAGTCTTACTTGTTCACTCATGGGAACGAAGAAGACCAGCCTTGCTGTTAGAATTTGTAGTGTAGTGGTAATATTCCAGGTTTGGATGGTGTAGGTTTCTGGTTCAAATCCCCCTTGCAACCTTTATCTTTGACAATATGAGTCTTATTGTGCATTCATGAGAACGAGGAAGACTCAACTCCTCATGAGAGATTGTAGTGTAGTGGTAATGTCCCAGTCCTTGTGTGCTTTAGGTCGTTGTCGTTTGAAGATCTCGAGTTCAAAACCTTCTGACAACTATTCTTTTTGTCAAGACAAGTGCTTTTCCCTGTACATTCATGAGAATGCAGAAGACAAAGAGAGGTGTGAAAGATGGTGGTCTGGTGGTAAGACCCATGCCTCCCGTGCATGAGGTCACTGGTTCAGAACTGTCCCTGCACAGGGGCAACAACCAAAGCAATGACTAAGAGCCTGAGTGTCCAAGCGAACACGGGCAATGAATAAGAAACAAATGAGATTCCTAAATATGAGAGAGTGAAGACAAGGCCAGTCATTGAAAAAGCAAATGAGATTCCCATCACCGGAAAGCTCAGTCTGAGGCAGACAGACTAAAAGGGGTGACCAAAGGTGGCAGATCTGAAAATTCCAGCCCTCCACAACAAAGCCACTGAGAGAGACATGGGCAACACTGCAAGAGAGTTCGGCAACCCTGAGAAAGACATGGGCAAGTCTGAGGACAAACAGGTGCGAGATCAGAGAGACTTGCAGCAAGGTGGACTAAAGAATGGGTGCAGGAAAGAGAAAAATTTTTTTTTTTTTGCCTTTTTTGGCATTTTTCTGCAAAAAAGCTGCAGCAGAGGTGGTATTTGAACTCACATCCTCTGCTCTCCCAACCCTGGAGACTACCACTGCACCACCTGCTCTTACTTCCTAACATAATTGGAAGTTGTATTTGCAGAAGCCACACGATCGCCAACTGTAAAAAAAAAAAAAAAATTAAAGTATTAATAAAAATAATAAAAATACTTAACAAGAAGTTTGAATGTTACAACAGTGAATTGCTTTTATACTTGTTTTGGTCTTTTTTGTTCCAAAAGTAATACAATTTAAAAAGGAAATCTTTTATTTATTTTTTTTTACATAAAAAGCAATGTCAGTAGATTATCTGTACATTACCCCTTTTAGTGAAATTTGTCTTCATTCACTAAGTACACTGAAGTGAACATTGTTAACAGTTAAGATCAGTGTTAGAAATCAGAGCAACAGGGTTTAAGAATCAGAGGCACTCGCCAGTAAACACGGATGAACTGGGGATAAGGGTTAACTAGGTCCAAGTGGCTGTACATATCTGTATATTGTTTATTGTTTTTAATTTATTTTTTTCTTTTTTTTTTTAATTTTTAATTTTTTTTTTAAATTTGCTGCTGTAGCACTGTGAATTTCCCCACTGTGGGACAATAAAGGAGCTATCTAATCTAATCTACATCATAGGCACTGAAACACAAGGAGGAATGAATGTAGTCAGGGGGAACACTGGTGCTGCAGAAGTGATGTACAAAGTCTATTTCAAAATTAGCAGATAATTAAATAATTAAATCGACAGATAGTTTGAACCTTACAAGTTTCACAGTTTTGCATCTATAGTTGAAGCTGCTAAGTTAACACCCTTAAAAGAAAATGTTCATCCACCAGGAGTGCTCTCACAATCGTATTCATTCACACACACATCACACCATCCGATGCACTCACGTGGGATGAAGGTGAAAGTGAGCGTGCCCATCCATTGCTGTCCGTGTTGAAACCTCTGTCTGGTGCACAGCTGAATCCCGAGAAAAGGAAGAGGACGCAATTTAGGAGTAAACAGAGGGGAAGGCCGGTTATACACGTGTTGAAAAAGCACAGACACGCACCTGTCCACCTGTAGGTAAACATGTCCGCAGGCAGTAGTAGTAAAGCGGTGGAACACTGATTATAGGGGTGCACAAAAACAGAACCCAACCAAAAATGCACTTAACCTCTCATTTAAACCTTTATATTTTCTGAATGTCACTATATTTATAATATGTTCATACATTTGAGTTCTAATTAAACCAAAAATAATGCATTACTGACGAAAGACATTTAGATTTTCGGAACCACCCCCCCTCCTAAATGGTTTGGTCCACGCTGAGCAGGTTCTGTTTCCTGGGTAACGTCGCCTCCCTTTCAACGCAAAATGAGTCGGCCGTCACTAGACTTTGCTGGTGTGAAACGCGTCTTCACATTAAAGAAAATGAGCTGTTTTTGGGTATAAAACTGCATAAAGTATAAATCTCTTAAAGCGGTTACCTCAAACGTGACGTCGCAGAGTTTTCCCGCGGCTAAAAAACCGAAAATCGACGAGCGACGAGAGAAGAGTCCACGTGAAGAAAAAGGATCGCTCAGACTTTTAGCTAAAGTCCAGTTGCACTGACGGTAAATAAGATTAGTTTATCGTCACAATCCTTGTTTTTTTCTGTTTATAAACGCCGTTAAACTACTAGTTTAGAAAGCAGCTGTGTGTGTAATGTAACAACAATTTGACATCACAGTAGAAACAATGGAAACATTTGTGCCCGGGATGTGCACGGTAACTTTAACGAACTTTACATTAGGGAGGGAGGAAAAACTCTGAGTGTGGAAGTTGTTGACGTTCAGTGAAGGCCAACCAGTGATAAGCGACCCAGATGTCTGCCCTTGAGATTCCGAGACGGGGATGATAGCATGGCAGCATAATTTTAAACTGAAAAAGAAGGTAATTTCTCCTCCAAGTCCATAGTGTATAGTGTGTCTCGTCTCGTTTTGTGTGGACCCGTTTTTTTTTCATCACTGCCTTAACTGTCTTGGTCCACAGGTTCAGGCATTAATGTTGAATTATTTTGAGGGGACAACACATTTACACAGTTTATAAGCTCTACACAGACTACTTTACATTATGTCAAAAGTGTCATATCATTTATGCAGTCTTATGAAAAGATATAATAAAATATTTACAAAAATGTGAGCTGAGTATTTACTTTATGAGACACTGTATTTGTACTGACCACTACTGACCAACAAACGTTGTTCATTTTGACTTGAATCCTAATAAAATTTTCAATAAAATTTATAAATTTTGTGAAGATCAAAAGTTGACGTGGGTCTTCCATCCTTATGTCTAGAGGAGGATTTGAACCACTGAACAGCGGCACTATTACCACTGGAGGGTCAGAAACAAACACACCTCGTACAAGCTCTCAAAACCAAAACAGCAGGTGCTTATATTCTCTGTGCATTCAACATACATTTTACAGTCATTGAAGAGAATGATTCGACCGGCATTTACGCGTTGCAGTGGAGTTTCTTAGAGCTTTTATTCAACATTTGGGTTTCTAGCTTTAAAAGAATTTTTTTGAGCTAAATACTCAGCTATATTTTGGGTGGGCCCTGACTAACAATGATAGGCAAAAGTATATTAAACAAGTGCACTAATCAGAAAGAAAATGTAAATGTAAGTTAAAAAGTAGAAAACATCTGTTCGAAGTGGTTCAAATTATTTTTTAGTGGTTAGTTAACAGTGAAGTATTCTGTACTGATATTTTAATATTACACAGTGTACCATATGTGCATAGTTTCGATAGTAAGTAGATGCACAATTGAGCAACTCAGATGTCAAATCTTCAAATCAAAGCAGAAACATGTATTAAAGTTACACAAGGCTGTACGACTATCATGTGAGTCACATATTCAATGTTCACACCCTTTTCTGTCCTATCATAGTAGAGGAAAATCTGTTTTCTTTATATCACTTTGTAGCAGAGACAGAGGTGGTGAGTTATTAAATATTAAGGAAATTAAATATAAGTGATGTATTTTACTGTTGATCTGTGAAAAAGTTTAGATGATTGTTTTTTAACCATGAAACACATATTTGCTATTAAGGCCTGTAGGCCTCATTATTTTTTAAGTAAAACAAAACAATAGCTATTCAATAAAGTTAATTCAAACGTCCGATCAAATCATCTTTCATAAATGTGAGAGTTGATGCAATTTAAATTAGGTGTCATAGCAACAGGGCGGTGACGTCACCGCATCGATATAATATCTGGGGTTGCGACCTTTAAACTTTCCCCTTCTGCATCTGGATTTCGACGCGAGTTGACCTCTTGCTGCGAAGAAAAAACCGAGCTAGCTTAACAAGCTATCACCACTGTTATCTCCTACCTGGACTATTTTCACCCGGATTTGAGACCCACTACCTGGACCACCTTCTTCTGGATTAACGTACCTACCACCTGCGTTACCTGCATTCCAGAACCTTCTACAACTACAACACATCTATTTGTAAGTTAATTTTTTTTTAAGTTGTTTTACATTCTATCAGTCTATAGCCTATAGCCTACACTAGGATATTTTTTGGTATTATTACAGTCTAACGTTAATATGTGTTTCATTATTTTCTATAAAGGAAGACTTTGTGCCCGTTGAACACTCTGACGGTGAGATGGCGTCGCGTGGACCTCCGGACCAGCCCGACGTCTGGTACCAACCAAGTAAGACACCTCTTTATGTTCATTTACATGTTTAAATTAAATTTTTATTCATGTAAACTGTTGAATGTAGATAATGAAGGTAATTCACCTGTTAGAAAAACTGTACAAAACTAATATCTTCTACAATTGTGCACACGGTGTAATGTTGTTTCTAATGTTAAATTAAGGATAATTGTTAGGCTACTTATTTTTTGCACAAATTGAAATACTTTGGTTATATTTTTTCTGTAATTACTGTGATTTATTGTGATTTCTCGGTAAAGGTTTATTATTAAGATGCAGTGATGTTAAAACAATGGTATATTCACATGAAATTATCAAAACTTGTCGTCGAACTTTTTTGGGGAAGAAAAATTGTATGTAAACAATGACGCCATTTTTGAAATATGATATTTTTTTGTCGCCATGGAGACGAGCGTTTAGAAGCTGACGGTGACGTCAGCGCGTTAGTACGTGCGGGGTTGTGTTTCCCAGCTGTGCTTTGCTGTGTTAGAAACTGAATTATATTAATTGTAATTATTGTGTAATGATGAGAAAATGTTTAAATACTATTAACATACTGTACTTGAAAAACTATTTAAAGAAATGTAATTTACCTTGGCTGTTTTTTTTTTCATTATTTTTCTGTAACATATCTTTATTAATGTACTCTTTCATATTATTATTATTATTATTATTTGTTATGTGTTATTCATATGTTGTTATTCATATATTGTTATTTGTGTTTCCTTACTTCTGTATAAATGATGGTAAATTTTGTTCAATTGTAAAACTGATGAATGCGTAGGCCATTGAAATTGGATCAATAAATCTGTATTTAAAAAAGTGTTTGCATTCAGTGGTACCCAATTGATTTTTTTATCATTTTTTGTAAAAGTACTCCAGCAGAATGTTTTATATTATTATAGTAGGATTATATTATGTTGCTCTTATTACCAGCACACATGAGAACATTTCAGTGTTGTAATTCATTAATGTGAAACCCATTTTATATGATTCAAACTGTACTTTTCAGATATTTTTTAGAGGTTTTTATATCATTGCTGTGATCTTGAGTGAAGGCAATAAAAGGGACTAATTGTTGTTACAGCTCCAATCATACAGTGACTCTGTATGATCCTCCACTCTAAAGCTGCACTTAAATAGGATTTCAAATGTAGAAAAAACCTGAATACCTGTAAAATCACATTAATATCTCAGTAATACACAAATCTCTGAACTAAAATACAGTGAGAAGCTTTGTGTTAACAGGTCAGAATCATGCAAACCTTCATTTATCTGTGTACATTCAGTCAGGCCACAACAAAGACAACCTTCAATATTAAATGTTATATTATATGATACATCAAATAATAACTGTAATCTGACTATTTATATAATTCTTTCCACAGCTGGCGTGACGGGACCGCTCCCGCGCATCGTTTTCTTTGTTCGCCCACCTCCCGGTGGCTTTGTTCCTTCCCATGCTCCTACTTTCTTTGCTCCTCAACCTCCTTGCTTTTGCCCTGGCTGTGCTCCTCCTTTTGCTCCTCTGCCTCCTGACTTTGTTCCTCACTTTGCTCCTCCGCCTGCTCCTCTGCCTTCCTCTCCACCTGCTCCTCCACCTGCTCCTCTGCCTTCTCCTCCTCTTGCTCCTGCACCTGCTCCTGCACCTGCTCCTGCGCCTGCTCCTGCACCTGCTCCTCTGCCTTCTAACTTTGTTCTTCACTATGCTCCTCTGCCTGCTACTCTGCCTCCTGACTTTGTTCCTTTCTTTGCTCCTCCACCTGCTCCTCTGACTTCTCCTGCTCCTCCTCTTGCTCCTGCACCTGCTCCTCTGCCTCCTGACTTTGTTCCTTTCTTTGCTCCTGCACCTGCTCCTCTGCCTTCTGACTTTGTTCCTCACTTTGCTCCTCCGTCTGCTCCTCTGCCTGCTACTCTGCCTCCTGACTTTGTTCCTCACTATGCTCCTCTGCCTACTCCTCCTCCTGCTCCTCCTACTGTTTCTATGCTTGATCTTCTTCTTGCTCCTTCTCCTCCTCCTTCCCCTCTGCTTCCTCCTTCCCCTGCTCCTCTGCCTACTCCTCCGAGAGGAGGGGGAGTAAGCAGAGGAGCAGGAGGGAGGAGGAAGCAGAGGAGGCCTGCTCCTCTGCCTACTCCTCCTCTTGCTCTGTCCCCTGCTCCTCTGCCTACTCCTCCTCTTGCTCCTCCCCCTGCTCCTCTGCCTGCTCCTCCTACTGTTTCTATGCTTGATCTTCTTCTTGCTCCTTCTCCTCCCCCTTCCCCTCTGCTTCCTCCTCCTCCTGCTCCTCTGCCTACTCCTCCTCCTGCTCCTTCTACTGTTTCTATGCTTGATCTTCTTCTTGCTCCTTCTCCTCCTCCTGCTCCTCTGCCTACTCCTCCTCCTGCTCCTCTGCCTTCTCCTCCTCCTGCTCCTCCTTCTGTTTCTCTGCTTGATCTTCTTCTTGCTCCTTCTCCTCCTGCTTCTCCGCTTCCTCCTCCTGCTTCTCCTCCTCCCACTTCTCCTCCTCCTACTTCTCCTCCTCTTGCTCCTTCTCCTCCTGCTTCTCCCCCTCCTGCTTCTCCTCCTCCCGCTTCTCCTCCTCTTGCTTCTCCTCGTCCTGTGCCTCTGCTTGATCTCCTTCTTGCTCCTTCCCCTCCGTTTGCTCCTCTGCCTAGTCTTACTCCTTCCCCTCCGCTTTCTCCGTCTCCTCCCCCTCCTCTTGCTCCTTCTCCTCCTGCTTCTCCTCCTCCTGCTTCTCCTCCTCCTGCTTCTCCTCCTTCTGCTTCTCCTCCTGCTTCTCCTCCTCTTGCTTCTCCTCCTCCTATGTCTCTGCTTGATCTCCTGCTTGCTTCTTCACCTCCGCTTTCTCCTCTGCCTTGTCTTACTACTTCCCCTCCGCTTTCTCCTCTTTCTACTCCATCTTCTTCCCCTTTCCTCCCTCCTCCGCTTTCTCCGTCTCCTCCCCCTCCTCTTGCTTCTCCCTTTGCTTCTCCTCTTTCCCCTCTGCTTCCTTACCTGGATCCGGCCCCTCCTTCTCCTCCTCGCACCTTTCCTTCTCCCACTCCTGGGCCTCCTACTTCTTCCACCCATCTTAACCCTCTCTCTGAGTCTTGTCATTCCAGGCTCCAGAGGAGGAGGAGGAGGCCGGAGGACGGCGAGGACGAGGAGGCCGCCCCCAAGCGGCCAAGGTGGGTGTGACCTAAGGTAGGAGTAACGCTCTGCAGGGCTTTTCTTGGTGTCTGGCTGGGGAATCAAATTAGTGGTTAGACTCTGCGTCTGGCGATTCTAACTAAGAGGAGGGTCACCTTAGCGTCTGGCAGGGTAGAATCCTCCTGATTGGCCATCCTCAGCTGACGTGCCCTGCAGGCGTTCAGACTTGTAAATAGTTCAGAGTTTGGTTTTATATTATGTGTTGTGCATGTGTTTTATTGTGTTGTTTCTTGGTCTTTATAAATATTTTTTTTTTAAATAGTTTCAATTTACAATCTAATCGTACTGTTAGGTAAAGGAGGATAAAAAACCAAATCACAACTTTTATAACTCACTCCTCAGCCTCCTGATTCTTGTATAATTTTCACTTTGCCCCAATGCAGTGCTGTTCTTCACCGTTTGTCCGAGTCTTTTCTTTTTCAGGTGCCAGCGGAGGAGGAGGAGGAGAGCCAGGGCGGAGAAGCGAGCAAGGTAGGTCAGATTCAGGAGGCGAGGACTAACGCTCTGCAGGGCTTTTCTTTGTGTCTGGCTGGGGAAACTAAGAGGAGGGTCACCTTAGCTCTGGCGGGGTAGAATCCTCCTGATTGGCCATCCTCAGCTGACGTGCCCTGTAAGAGCAGTTTGAGTTATAGTTGTGATTATTATCGGTTTCCTACTTTATGTATTATATCTTTTTTATTGCATTGTATTGTAGAAATCATTATAAGTGTATTAAATGTTGAAAATGTTTTTTTTTTTATTAAAAATAAAAACTATAAAAAAAAAATAATTGCACTGTTACCCTCACCCTAAAGGAGGATGTCAGGAAACAATGAAGAGGCATGCCGCTGAGTTTCCTTCCCTCCATAATTTCTGTATCTTACCCCTCAGTCACGGATTCTTGTGTAAATTTCACTTTACCCCCATGCAGTGTCATTCTTAACCTTTTGTCCGAGTCTTTTCTTTCCAGACAGAGGAGGACCAGGGAGGACAGCGACGACGAGGAGGAAGCAGCTATCCCCGGCTGACATGTCCTGTAGATGCAGATTGGAGTTGTGGTTATTCACACTTCATGTGTTATAATTGGGTTTTAATTTACAATCAGCAGCTACTGTAAAAGATTAAAGTAGAGGAGGATGTCAGGAAACAATGAAGAGGCACTCCGCTGAGTTTCCTTCCCTCCATAAAAAAAAATTAATGAATTAATAATCACATTTTTCTCATCCTTTATAGTACTATTCAAATACTTTTCAAATTTGCTCTATTTCATAAGTAGTCCTTCAGCCATAATTTACCCCCGTTAAAGAATTAAGAAATAGACATAGAAATAAAAAAAATAGGAATAAAATATCAATTAGATCATTTTCATTGCATGTTTCTATACTCATGAAGCCAATATCCAGTCATGCTAAGTCATTAGTATTTAAAAAAAAACTTTCCTTGGCCTGTAAAGTATAGATTACAGTAGAGGAGGATGTCAGGAAACAATGAAGAGGCACGCCGCTGAGTTTCCTTCCCTCCATAAAAAAAAAAATTGATTTAATCACATTTTCTCATCCTTTATGGTACTATTCAAATACTATTCAAATTTGCTCTATTCCATAAGTAGTCCTTCAGCCATAATTAGACATAGAAATTAAAAAATAGGAATAAAATATCAATTAGATCATTTTCATTGCATGTTTCCATCTTCATGAAGCCAATATCCAGTCATGCTAAGCCATTAGTATTAAAAAAAAAAAAAAAACAGTAGAGGAGGATGTCAGGAAACAATGAAGAGGCATGCCGCTGAGTTTCCTTCCCTCCAATAATAAAAAAACAATCTATAAATTATACCAAATAACCTATATTTTTAAAAAGTTCGAACTCCTTTAATTTAAGCTATATTTAGGGCGATGTTTATTTTCTTCCACCTGTAAACACTCATGACCAATTGATGCATCTGCTTTGCTCCCAGTGTTTTTTCTCATTTACAAACGATGCTGCTTTGGAGACAATGTGGTCTGGATCCTAATTCTGTCCCGGCGGTACCTGGAAGCTGCCATGGATCCCTGTCACCTCATCCTCCACATCACATCCACAGCTTCTCACAAAGATGAGTACACCCCTCACACACGACACCTGGTTTAATGTAAAATAGTCTGCGTACAGCTTGAATTATAGTGTAAACCTGCACCAACAGTGCATCTGCCAGCACTGCAGGGGTTAAACATCAGTTCTTTCATTCAGTCATTCGTTGTCTCTCTCTGCTTGTGTCACAGATATTTGAAAGAACAGATTCTGACAAGAGCAAAGCATCCCCTGAAGTACTGCGTGGCACGAAAAAGGCTTCACATCTTACGCTGTGGAAACTTGCATGCAAGTATCTGTGCAGCCCAGCATCATCTGTTACCTGTGAAATGAGGTTTCTGGTCAGCCAGACGCCGACATTTTTTCAATAAAAAATTGTATTTGGGAACAAATAAGTGTTCACAGCTGGTCACTGATGGCGCATGAGATAATTTCAAAACATCTACAAACATTTTGAAAATGAGTTTTCAGCTCTACTTGTAGTTCCCCGAGATGTCCACAAGGTGGCGACATTGGACTAGAAACAGCAGCTGATTCTTTTTTTGTTATTTAAAATGAAAAGAGAAATACATAAAATAAAAAAATACACAAATACCTGTTTTGCTAAAACAGAAACAAGACACAAATTGCACATTTTTAAAAATTCTATCTGAAACTACAGCTGAATTTTACATACAAAATATATAAATAATATGTTTGATGGATAAAGTCTACGCACAGGTGAGAGCAGTTACACTCCGTGGTGATTACAGACTAATAATGAGAATCAGCCATTTTCCAATTTACCTTCTTACATTCTGGTCGCTGCACATGTGCTGCATGAATTTGGACCTGGTGGGTCCATGTGGGTTTGATCTGCAGGTCCCCCTCCACGCCGCCACTGCCTTGTTCTTATTGACTTTATCTGCTCTGAGTTAACTTGAAGACGACGTATATGATGATAATGTCCAGGTTATTGTTAGTGTAATTTTTCTGAAACTGATATATCATAAACATCAAATTAAAGCTTTTTATTTTTTATTTATCTCTTTAAAATTTAACTCAAACACGTGACAGATACATTGGAAGGGAAACATCCAAAGTGAAATGCCATGAGAAACACTATATGAGGTGTGAGGCAGAAGCCTTGGTACTAAATTACATGATAATAGAAGGAGAGTCTCCACTCTACAGAGAACACAGAGACACCGAGGAACCAGACCAGAACCCAAACCCAGCACACAGAGGTTCCGTGAATGTGGTGCTAAAGGTGTGGAGGTGAACGGGTATCTCAGAAGAGAGACTGTAGAACGACACAGAGCCAGCAGGACAGTCCACATACACGCCTACTCTGTTAGAGGCGGAGGACGAGGAGGGGGAGGAGGAGGGGGAGGAAACAGGGGAGAAGTCAGGGCGAGAGAAGCAGATAGATGTTTTAACGTTATTGTGCCAGATGTTGATCCCGCCGTCGGAGCAGTAGAGACTCCAGGACTGATCATTCCGCCCGAACGCAGAGTCGGTATTGCTCCCTCTCCTGCCAATCCCCCTGTAACTCAGTGATATCTCAACCTCTCCCCGCCACTCAACCTCCCAGTAACAGCGACCGGTCAGGTCGTTTCTGCACAGCAGCTGAGGCCAGTAATCAAATCTGTGTGGATGATCAGGGTACGACTGGTCCCCCCCCACATGCGTCACCGTCCTGCCGTCGTCTGACAGTTTGAGTTGTCTGTACGCCGTGTTTGGATCCAGGGTGAGTTCACAGAAATCTGATAGAGACACAGCGCTGGTTATTTATCCATCATTCTCAGGTAAGATGTGTACAAGAGATGCCACAGTTTGACGTTTTACTTTTTGTCATGAATCAAATGAACAAACACACACACACTTACACTTCCCCAGACCTGGGGTCAACCATTGGGCTCCAGTGGGCTGCAGCCTGAAGAAAGGAGGGAGGGGGTGGCAGAGTGTTTTAGCGTCACTTTCAATGTGGAACTTCAGTTCAGTTGAAATCTGTGGTCAGCTCTAATACAGAAACATTTCATACCTGAGATTCTCCAACCTCCAGAGTGGATCCTCCAGTCCGGACAGCAGCTTCCCTGTGGAGGCCCTCAGGTGATTGTAGCTCAGGTCCAGCTCTCTCAGATGGGACGGGTTGCAGCTCAGAGCTGCCGCCAGAGAAGCACAACCTTCGTCTGTGATCAGACAGCCCGACAGCCTGCAGACACACAAAAATCTTGCCAAATGAAGGAGCTTTCTGCCACAAAAATGCAAAAAATGTTTGACAAATCAAAGAGCAATACAGGCTTACAAACGAATATAATTTAGTTTGTCAATGACCTGAGAATCTCCAGTGAACAGTGTGGACTCTTCAATCCGGAAGACAGAAGTTTCACTCCTGAATCCAGCAGATTGTTGTTACTCAGGTCCAGTTCACTCAGACAAGAAAACTCGGAACTGATAACGGAGGACAGAATACCACAGCTTCTCTCCGGGAGGTTACACATATTCAACCTGGCGTGGAAACGGAAAAGAAGACACAAATAAGAAGTTGTCTATTTTTTCTGTCATGATAAAAAAGAAGGCAGAATATTTAAACAATGATGAATAAATGTAAATGTCAGTGCACTTACAGAGCTTTGTTGGTGACTTTGACCACTGGCAGCAGCCTCAGAAGAGCCTCCTCTGAGGAGTAGTATTTCTTCAGGTCAAACGTGTCCAGATCTTTTTCTGATGACAGTAATATGAAGACCAGAGCTGACCACTGAGCAGGGGACAGACAATATCTAGAGAGACCTGATGTCAGGAACCACTGGATTTGGTCCACCAGAGAATGATTGTTCAGTTCATTCAGACAGTGGAACAGATTGATGCTTTGCTCTGCTGACAGATTCTGATTGATCTTCATCTTGATGTAGTCAACTGTTTCGCGATTGGTCTGTGAGCTACTTCCTGTCTGTGTCAGCAGACCTCGCAGGAGACTCTGATTGGTCTGCAGTGACAGACCCAGGACGAAGCGGAGGTACAGGTCAAGGTGTCCATTTGGACTCTTTAAGGCCTCCTCCACAGCCCTCTGGTATGCCCTCTGTGTTGATTTTCTTCTCACCTCAAACTCTGAGGATGCCATTAGTTCTTCTGCCAATGTCAGATTGAAATGAAGAGCAGCCAGAAACTCCTGAACGCTCAGATGGATGAAGCAGAACACCTTGTCCTGGTACAGTCCTCTCTCCTCTTTAAAGATCTGTGTGAACACTCCTGAGCAGACTGAGGCTGCTCTGATGTCGATGTCACAGTCTATCAGGTCTGATTCGTAGAAGATCAGGTTTCCTTTCTTCAGCTGCTCAAAAGCCAGTTTTCCCAGAGACTTAATCATCATCCTGCTCTCTGGACTCCAGTGTGAATATGTCTCAGCTCCTCCATCATATTTGTTGCTCTTCAGTTTGGCCTGAACCACCAGGAAGTGGATGTACATCTCAGTCAGGGTCTTGGGCAGCTCTTCTTCCTTTTCTCTGCGTTTCAACATCTCCTCCAGGACCGTAGCAGTGATCCAGCAGAAGACTGGGATGTGGCACATGATGTGGAGGCTTCGTGAGGTCTTGATGTGGGAGATGATGGTTCTGGCCTGCTCCTCATCCCTGAACCTCTTCCTGAAGTAGGCCTCCTTCTGTGGGTCAGTGAACCCCCTGACCTCTGTCACCAGGTCGACACTCTCAGGAGGGATCTGATTGGCTGCTGCGGGTCGTGTAGTTATCCAGAGGCGAGCGGAGGGAAGCAGGTTCCCCCTGATGAGGTTTGTCAGCAGCACGTCCACTGAGGTGGACTCTGTAGCATCGGTCAGGATCTGGTTGTTGGTGAAGTCCAGAGGAAGCCGACACTCGTCCAGACCATCAAAGATGAACACGACCTGGAAGTCTTCAAACCTGCAGATTCCTGCTTCTTTGGTTTCGGTAAAGAAGTGATGGACAAGTTGCACCAAGCTGTACTTTTCCTCTTTCAGCAAGTTCAGCTCCCGGAAAGTGAACGGAAACGTGAAGTGTATGTCCTGGTTGGCTTCGCCTGCGGCCCAGTCCAGGGTGAACTTCTGCGTTAAGACGGTTTTCCCGATGCCGGCCACGCCCGTCGTCATCACTGTCCTGATCGGTTCATCTTTTCCCGGTGGGGCTTTCAAGATGTCTTCTCGTTTGACTGCTGTTTCCAGTCTGTTGGGTTTCCTGGACGCCGCTTCGATCTGTTTGACCTCATGTTCATCGTTGACCTTTGCGGTCCCTCCCACTGTCACACTGAGCTCTGTGAACATCTGATTCAGAAGGGTTGAGTGTCCTGCTTTTGCAATCCCCTCAAACACACACTTGAACTTCTTCTGCAGGTTAGACTTGAGTTCACATTGGCAAATTGAAGCAAAGGTTTCTGATTTAAAAAAAAAAAAAGCAAATAAGATGCATAAGCATAGAGCAATTGTTGTACTCACTCAAAGATGCACATATTTCTCCTTCATTTCTTGAGATATCTTAAGTAGGTAAATCTTCTTACTGTTCTGCAGATGCTCAGCCAGCTCCTCCTGCTTTATTCTCCTCAGGAAGTGCAGCGCGATCTTCAGAAAAGCCTCTCTGCCGCTCCTCGTCCACTCCTCGTCATCCCCACTCCGACTTTCACCCCAGTATCCTGGGTAATCCGAAGTCAGAACCGTCTGGATCCTCCTCAGCTCGTTCTTAACAAAAGCGACAACGTTCTCCTCCAGCAGCTGGAACAGAGACACAACCACACTAAAATCATGAAGCAAGCGTAGACCGATTTGGAAGTCGTGGTTCTACACGTACAGACCATAAATATGGAGTCCAGGTGTGTTTGGTGCTGCTGAGCAGACTCTGAACTCTGCTGGTCTGGGCTGTAGAGGAATCATGAAGAATGAGCTCAGACCCAAAAAGTATGCTGCTCAGAGAAAGTTACCCAACTCTGTAAAAACCTAGAATCTTAAATTCCAGTCCAATGAAACCAAATAATTCAATATTGATTCCCACATCAGTTCTAAGTCCTCACCTTTGATCATCAGGGTGATGCTTTTTCCTTGAAGTAAAAGGCTGTTCCTCAGTTCGGTCACTCAGTTTTTCCATTTTCCTCCTGAACAAAACAGGACAGATTAGCAACATGCTAATATGTTGGATAAATCAGATTTCATTAAATATCATGAAAACATAACTAATGTCCATCCATTCCTGTTTTTCAGAGGAAAACTTACTTTTTATCGGATGATTGTCGCTGTTTGAAAGTAATGAGAAAATCCTTGGACTCGTCGCTCTTGAAGGACACACAGCTGGGTTCAGGTCCAGGTTCCGGTTCCGGTTCAGGCCCAGCAGAGTCTGAAGCTGCTGATCTGGAAAAAAATATCAGTAATTGTCTGACTCAAATTAATCAGCTGAGTAGTATTTTTCCCTTTTTTAAGATTTAAGCCCTTATTTTTTATTCTAGGAGAAACCTACGTTTCATCAGACGAACGTCGATGTTTAAAAGTAATGAGAAAATCCTTGGACTCGTCGCTCTTGAAGGACACGCAGCTGGGTTCAGGTCCAGGTTCAGGTTCAGGTTCTGGTGAATTTCGCCTCTGATGGACGCTAGCGGGAAACGTAGGGTCTATTAAAGCTCCGTGCAGATGCTGGAGTGTGCGTCATGACAGAGGAGGACGACCTCACACAGTCCATCACTGCTCACCTCTGACCTTTGTCCCGGTCTTCATGATGCCCCCCACGTGGAGAGCTTCCAGCTCTGCATCCACGCTGACTCATGCTGCTGAATCACATCAGTCACACACACACACACACACACACATCTAAAGAAGAAACACAAAAACACCTCTCCTGTCCAACTCTAAATGCCAGCTGTTTTATTCTGACACAATGCAGAGATTGATGTGAATTCATATAACTTTACAACCTCTAAATAACATTCTAATGTGTTTAAGGTGCAGTAATGACTCATAACATTAACAAATTAGTCTGAGTGTGCCAGACAAACTCAAAGAATCTATAATAATAATAATAGTAATCATGTGTGTGGATTTATCACATGACTCACTTCCTATTTTCTTGCTAGAAAGCTTTATTATTATCCACTATATTCAGCACTCATAACCAACATTTAAAAGTGTCAAGTTCTCCTTTAGTTACTTAAGAGACTGTTGAATTATTTGATAAAAACTTACAGTGAACTGCTGAAGACAAAGACTTTCTACTCGGTGCCTGTTTTCGTCCAATGAGCCACTTCCTGGAGCTGTAGAGGAGGCGGGGATGAAAAACTACCGCAGGGGTTAAAGTAACTCCACCCAAGCTAAAACCAGTTCACCGTCAACGACAAACTCCCTGAAACTGTGTCCTTTGGTGGAGAATCTTTAATGGATTGTTCATTTTCTGAGTAGAAAACCACAGTCACCATCAATACACACTATATTTATAAATAATGTAGACTTGAGTCAACCGTCCCCATTTTCAACCACAAAAAAATATATGTCACACACACACACACCTTTTTCACAATAAATGTAAAGTAATTAAACATTGAAGAAACTACATTGTACTGAAAACACATTTACAACAACAATAAAATGGCTTTTTACAGCATTTACATGATACAACAAACACGTGATTATTGATACTAAAAAAAAAAAAATAATACCTCTATTCCCACTGTTCCAAAACAACACACACTTTATAGGATTTTTGAAGAATCTAATGTGTACCAGTTTAAATCCACTCACCACCCTTGTTTTTAAGCATTACATGGTAATGAACATTTCGACATGTTTCACTGAAACAAACAGAATCTGCCCTTTGCAGGCAAATGATATAAAGCCACACTGGACTGTCTGACTGACAGTGTTCTCGAGCCCATTTAAGCATGAGCGTATTTCCCTTTCAGGATCTGCCGCACCTGCAAGAAACAGAAACAAAGTCTGTTCGTTTGTTTTGGCTCACTGATCCCAACCTCGGGTGAAAGTGTTTGTCTGTCCTCTACCTTATCGCCGACGGGCCCTTCGGGGGCCAGCTGGGACGGGAGTTCGTTCTCCAGGTTCCTGGCGCCGGGGTCGGCTCCGTTCCTCATCAGCAGCCTGGCGGCCTCCGCCTGGGCCCGCTGGTTTTGCAGGGAGCTGACCACGTGCAGGGCCGTGTTCCCGCTGAACGTCTGGAAGGGATTCGGTTTTATTGCAAATGTGCAATAATGTACAAAAACTGGTTTACACCCCATTGGATTTATACGTTTCTGTCTTGTTTGCAGGTCTACTGGCAAAATTGACCAACCTAATCATATATGGTCCGACATTCTTAACCAGATGTGTGTCTCACCTTCATATTCACAAAGGTCAACGACGAAGGCTGCTCGAGGAAAATCTTCAACAGCTCCACGTTGGCCTCTTCTGCTGCCATGTGCAAACACGTTCGCCCGCTTTTCAGATCCTTCAGGAATGAGAAAAAAAACAAACGGCACGTATGTCAATTTAGGAAAAGGTTCCTTCAGAGTAAAATGTCGAGTGACTCACCTTCGTCCCGTACGAGGCGCCCATGTGCAGCAGGGTCCTGATGCACTGGACGTGCGTCTGTCTCTCCTGCCCCAGCTTCCTCGCCATGTATGAACACATGTTACCCAGACTCCCCTGCTCCTTCACCACGGCGTTGTGAGACAGGACGGCTGCATGAAGCGGAGTTAACCCTCCAGAGAGAGAACAGCAGCGTTTAAGGAGCCGAGCTTTGTTTTATCTTTCGTTTTATAAGATAAAGACTCTTACCATCATAATTAAGTATTTCCACATCGATCCGTTGCCCACTTCCTGACAGGCTCCTACAGATGCTCTATGAAGACAATGTGAGGAAAAGAAATTCATTTACAAAAAAAAAACTTTTTTTTTTTACTTAAATTAACAAATGTCACTGTTTAACTTGCTCCTAATTCACTGTGCTCAGTAATAAACAGTAAAAGTGAGTTTGTGGAGTTTGTTCCCACATAACAAGCTTTGTTTCACGCAGTTAAAAATTAACAAGTCAGATGATCTGGATCGTTTTTTATTTCCTCATTAACCTGCTGCCAAAGTTGTCTATTGACTCAGTGTTGAGTCTGGATAAGAATAATCGCTGAACTTAAACGCCCAGTTTTCACATCAGACGCAAATCGGCGATCAGCCAATGAGAGTGAGCCTTTTTGACCAAATGTCACAGAAGATATGTAAAAAAAAAAAAAAAAATCAACTGATTTTTTAAAAGAAACAGCTTAATATCAGGGTTTTTTACCCAAACACACAACTAAACTTATTAGATATCCATAAGGTGACGCCTTTTATTAGGTGCTGAGTGTGATTCAATCATTGCTCGGTTAAACGTGACCCGTGTTAAAGGCGTTAAACTCAAACCTGGAGGCTGAGGTAGTAGCCTTTCTCTGCACACACGTGCAGAGGGGAGCGGCCCCACGAGTCCCTGGTGTTGACCTGTGACCCCTGCGCCAACAGGTCCTGCACAATCAGGTGCTGATTGGTGGCGATGGCGAGCTGAAGCGGCGTCTGTGCACGAAAAAATGCACTTTATTATATTACAGTACTTTGTTATTATGTCAAGTGGTTGCACAAAGTTAAAAATATATATCTAGTTTTAGATGAATTAAGTTGATTGCAATTATACTTTTCAGATTGTACTTTTAATTTTCAGTTTTTGCAAAATAATTATCTTTTAGTAGAATTTACTTAAATTCTCCAAGAGATTTCTACTTAAATACATTAGGATGCATTTGCAAAATATAGATTCAGTCAATGTACTATTTTAACTTCGACATGAAATCTTTTACATAAACCACATGAAAACATGTAACATTCACTAGGAGTTGTGAGTTTTTACCTGTCCATTGTGCTCTTTTATGTCCAGCGAGCCGCTACTTGCCATTTTTGCAGCAAGCACAAAAGCCAGAGCCCGTTTTCCCTGTGCCACCGCGATGTGAAGGAATCTGAAAATGAATGCAAGCATTGAGTGAAGAGTGTAAATTATATCCAAATCACTCCTTTTATTTTTTTTATGACTACCCACGTGTCCCCGTCCTCGTCTTGCATGGTGATCATCTCCGGGGCGACTCCTTCCAACCTCTGCGCCTCCTGTTGGATTTGCCATTCGAACAAAGTCATTTTGACCCCGAGGGCCGCAGCCGTTTGTCCCTGCAGGGCCGCGTCGCGCCGCACGTGTTGCAGGGCCACGTGGCTGCGCTGGGGCCCGGCGGCGGGGGGGAACTGAGCAACAGCGTTGGGGGGCATCACTAGAAACAGAGGCGGGGGACTCGGCAGACGAGGACTCGTGTCGGAAGCGAAAGCGTCGAAGAAGATTTTTGGAGATTTACAGTGAGGCTCAGAGAGGACGTCCTGCGCCCGTTCCTGTAAGAAGAGAATCATTTTCTGGCTGTTACTGGGGCGATTCAAAAACTTGAACGATTTCTTTTCTATAATGAACACACAGACAGTTGCTGCTGCATTTGGACATTTTTCTTTGCTGACTTCTTCCTCGTACATGAAGGAACTGAAACCTCATAACTGATTGCAAGCGTACACAGGTTGAATCCAGTATCTGCTGACATGTGCGAAAGCCGCGGTTAAACTTCAACGTGTCTGATCGTGTTCGGGCGCTCGTTTGAGATTCCTGTCGGATCTGACTGACCTGGCGACGCAACATGAGCAGCTCCTTCACCGTGTTTCTGTGCACGGCCTGGAAGCATCCTGGTTGCTTGGGGTCATGGTTGAAAAAGCCTGAGAATGAAAAAAAAACTGTTCTGTTAATCATAATTTATTAGTAATAAATTATAAAATATGTATTTGTATAGCAGCTTTTCAATAGACATAAAATAAACAATAAAAGCATGGTATGAAAACCATGTAAAGAAGGAAAAAATATATCACGTAGGAAGAATAATACGTGACATTATCCCAAGAGACTTCCTGGATGAGCAAAGATTAAAATCATGTGGTGCTCACGAGTAAATAAATATCTGCCGCAGCTTTGCTTTTATAAATCTTAACTTAAGAAGCTGTTGCATAAAAATTGTAGTTAGTCTAATTCTCCTAGGACATGTACATTTAAAATGGAATACAATGTTTTAAAGGTTCACACAAATATATATGTATATATATTAAAAAAAGGAAAAAAAGAATGTCTAATAACCACCAAACTTAAAAGGACATTTTTTTACTCATTAGTTAAGTAGTTAAATGCATTTTTGCATGGAGTGATCGTTAATAGAAATGGTTAATAGGACGAATTACAGAGAATACTCTGATCCAGAAAACTGTGAACCTATCCTTTAAGAAATGAGAAAATAAATCGTATTGTCAAGCGTTGGTTGGATCACAGTATGACAAACTAAAATCTCAGAAACCTTAGGTGGATTCCCTCATTTCCTTAGGCCTCATCATTGAACAAGAACGAGTCACAATATAAATGACTATAAATGTAAATATAGATGTCTAAAATGAGTAAATCAGGTATTTACCATCAGTGCTGGAGTTGATCCCTGTAGACAGAAGTCTTCCTCTGCTCTCACTGTGAGTTTGACCCAGCATGTTCTCAATGAGTCATTTATCCGCTATCAACCCCACCTGGAGCTCCTCTGAAAAGCCCTGACAGTGTAACGTGGCTGTCAACAGTGTTTATCTTTGTGACACACACACACACACACACACACACACACACACACACACACATGCAGGACATGCCTCACCTGACTACACCTTTTTTTTTTTTTTTCAGTTTGTCACCGCAAGATAAGAAATGAGGAACAAGCGACACGCAGAACGCCCCACACCTGACACTCACTTCCTGGTCGACAGGTTGCTCTGATTAGTGGTGGCACACTGGGAAAAAAAAGTGTGCTGTGAAACACAACACAGCGACGTGACTGGGAAGCATTACTGCAGATTGCTGTGTATTCTACAATAAAACACAGTTAATACTGTAAATGCAACTGAAATCAAAGTATTTGTTTGTACAGTTTGTCATTTAATACTGTGAATACAACTGAATTTTTTTTTTAATGTTAGTTTGTCCCTGAACTGTAAATGCATCTGAATTTATTTAATTGTTCTACTTTAATATGACATTTTAAGGAAAAAAATCATTCATTTAAGGCTCTATCTATAAAACACTTTGTGCATTTACTTCTATGGAAGCAGTCTGAAGTGCTTTCTTTAAAACAGAAAAACAAGCTGTTGATATGCAAATAAGATAAAGGTGCAGCGTGCAAATGCAAAGCCATTAAAAAAACATTACCACAAACAGAAATAGGTACAATATAATAATAATTTTACCTCAGTTTATAATCTTATATTCACATTTTATGATTATTGCAAGTTGCATGCATCAGCCTCTTTTAATCTATGTAGATCTGACCCTGTCAGATTAAACCATGAATATATAATAAAGGAAAAATAGACAATAAATTATATTTTTTCTGATATTACACGTTACAGGCTTACTTGTTTAAGATGAACAGCCCCACTGGAACATGAACTGAATAAAAGCTGAGAAACTCAACACCTTTATAATACACTGTATGAACCTGTAGGAGTGAACAATGCAAGTGTGTGTTATGGGTGTGACTCTGTAATCTGCTCCTTACAGTAAGACAAGTTCATCTTTATCCATTTCTATAAGCGATTACATACTTAGAAAAAAAAAATCATACAAAACCAACCTTCCACAGTAAAATTCTGAACTTTATTTTTCATATTTGTCCTCCCATGAAACCTGTTTCCATACGTAGGCGGTAACCACATGAACGCATTGAGTTACATTTCATCATATCAGGAAATGCATAGTCAGTAGCAAAAAGAGTTTTTTTTGTTCAATGCCATAAACTTTCTCAGCTTCAGTGGGAATCACTTGTCTCTCTTTTCCCCTATGTCGAATGCATTCATAAATATTTATTTGTACATTGCATTTATACCCAGAGAGAGAGAGAGAGTTGATGTCCCACCTCCAATGAACCTTTCATTTAAATAAATAACCACAGGAGTGCACAGAGCAAACACAGAACCCTCATTTTAAACAAAGCACTCGCTCATCGGCCGATGAAACCAAACGCTCGCTCTCGTTTTTTCAGGATCAGGAGATAAATGTGATGAATGGGTGTCGGGTGGCAGAGCAAACATGGGCTACATTTACTCGCTCCTACTTCCTGAACTCAAAGTTTGTGACAAGCGTTTAAAACAGGACTTTACTTCAGGCATGAATTGGTGTTCCTATGGTTTGTTTTGCGAAAGCTCCCTTTGAATTCAGCGTTCATTTACATCGTTTCGCTCGCATTAAAACGACCCGTTTTCAGTGCAACACAGCGCCATCGTCACAAAATGTTTTCACATTTTAGGGGTTCTGCATAACTTAAGCATTTCAGATGGAGAAACACCTGCAGCTGTAATAAGAAAATGCAGGGGGGGAAAAAACAAGTTTCCCCTGATAAATTGTAAAAAAAAAAAAAAAAAAAATGAATACAATAACATCAACTTAGAATTCTGCATGCACAACCTTATAAAGCCAAACAAAAAGCAATGCTTAAATATTAAAATTGCCTACCAACAAGGACAGTCCTTAAAACCCCATTGTGGGTCTCCAACATAAATTATTTAATTAGCTGCTCCAGAGTTCATCCCTTCATGATGACGTAGGTTGTCTGGTTTCAGGATTTGGGGGATTTTTTTATGTTAAATTCATATAAATATATGCCTGTTTATTCCTAGATTATCTATGTGTGAACACATGCCAACGCAGGCCCTTCATCACACATTAAACATCATATTTTCAGTTTCAAGTATCTACAATTTCACTTTTTTTTTTCGCTTTTCAGTGTCTCTCTTCCATATGTTCACATGTTACACATCTTTTTTTTATTCCACTATATACTAACTTTCTGTGTATTAATGCCAACGGTCAGGAAAAAAATAGACTCTTGCTAGTACAGACCATGAGACAAAACAAAAATATATATATATATAAAGTGCTCTAAAAAATTCCCCTGTAACTCATAGTGGTGGGTCTCAAACAACAGAACATCACAACATAACTGTTAGAAGTGAAGGATGTTTCTACATAAATAAGGATTTCTTAGCATTTCAACACTGTACAAAAACAAAAAAAGGAAATACTGCATGCACACACCTGCTGTAAAGCATGTTGAACAATGCTCTGATGCCATGTCAGTAAAATAATAAAGAATTTGAAAAACACGTGAGTTCAAACTCAGCCTGCTTTTCCTGTCAGTGCAGTGGTGAGATTCAAGCTTCAGTCTTTCGTCTGGAATGCCTTTTTTTGGGGGGGAGAGGAGGGGGGGTGCAACCAAGAGCACAATGTGATGGTCCAGCAGGAAGAGCTCCTGTCGACGTCCTCGCTTTAATTCGTCTACTCGTGGCCTGGAGGTGACAGAAAAATATACGGTAAAGACAGTATGTGATGTATCAGGAGCTTCTTTACTTGGTTGCTTTTCCTGACCTGCGATATATTTTGCTCCAATTAACATCAGCATGCTGCCCATGATGTAAAAGCCCATCGGGACGCTGCTGAAGATGCTAGTTTCACCTGAGGGGACAAACAGAGAGGGGGGAGACGACAGAATATTAAAATCTGCATCGTGTGCTTAGCTTTGGTCTTATTTGGCTTCAGCAAAGTGGGTTCAGACATGTGTTTATTGGCTGGAAATGCACAGCGTGGTCCTGCCTACCGTTTCCATTACCAGCCGGCTCTGTCGTCTCCCAGTTCATGGATTTCTGCACGGCTTTCTTCCACCGCGCGTAGCGGAACTCGCTCTCTGCCGGACGCGTACGGAGAAATCCCATTAGGTTTTAATTAGCGAAAAGAAAAAAGCGAAGACACACACAGCTCTCATCTGCACCTTCGGGGTTGATCTGTGGCTCGAACTTCTCCGAGGTGACCTCGCTCAGGTCCTCCGGGTTCAGGCTCCACACGCTCACGCCCTCCGCCGCGCCGGCCGCCATGGCCGCCCCCAGAGCGGTGGTCTCAGGCATGGACGGCTTCACTACAAAAAAAAAACATGGTTGACGGCTTCAGTGACAAAACATGGTTGGCGAGATGAGAAAGTCAAAAAAAAAATTTGAATGCAGTTTTAATCGCATTGGTCAGGCCTTTAAAAATTTTTTGACACTCTTGTGTAGTTATTAAGTAGTTAATTAGTAGTATTAAATAGTTATAGTATAGTATTCTAGTATTAGTAATAACTAGTTGATAGACTAACCATCTGGTACCAAGTTTTTAGAATGAGATAATGCCAAAACTGCTATTCTAGGATGGATTAAACATTTGAAATCTATCATTTTGTGTCAAAAAAAAAAAAATGCACCAAATCTTGATTTTTTGCAAAAGTGAACTTTTAAATAACAAGAAACCAATATGAACGCAAAATGTACATTTTTAAAGATCTGATGAATCCTTTGCAATGATCCATGATTTGTTACTGACCCATATACCTAAAGAAATATAGTGATAATAGTCTCACCAACGGGGATGCAGAGGATGTCGGCCTGCAGCTGCATCAGCAGCCGGTTGGACGTCATCCCTCCGTCGACCTGGAGCTGGGAGAGCGGGATGCCGCTGTCCCGGTTCATGGCGTCCAGTATCTGCATCCCCAAAAAAAAAAAAAAAAAGTGAACCCCAGATATTACAAAGACGGCCGCATATTCAAATCTGGAGGGTTTCATGCAGAGATCTTACCTCTCGTGTCTGAAAGCAGACGGCCTCCAGTGCGGCGAACGCCACGTGACTCTTATTAGTGAACTGAGTTAACCCACAAATAATCCTGTGACAGGTTGAGAGATGTTAGTGAATGATGGCGTACGGTCAGACATGTTTAATGAGCTACGCAGCAGCTCTCACCCTCTGGCGCTGGGCTCCCAGTAAGGCGCGTAAAGGCCCGAAAACGCCGGGACGAAGTAACAGCCGTATGAGGTGCCGACCGACGCCGCCAGCTTCTCTGCACGGGAGGAGCCAAAGAAAGAAAAAGAGAAAGTGTTACACTAGAAGCTTCCCTGACAGGGACGTCTGCAAAAAATAAACCAGACGCACCGAGCTCTTCTGAAGATCCGATGATGCCCAAATTGTCCTGAAGCCAGCGAACCACGGCCCCCGCGATGGCCACGGAGCCCTGGCGGTGAACAGGAAGGAAGGGATGAATTCTTGCTTTCGAGCATTACATTTCGTAATTTTCTGAGATACTGCACCTCAAGCGCGTAACAGGCGGGTTTGTCTCGACCCAGTTTGTACGCCACCGTGGTCAGGAGGCCGTGATCGGACATTACAGGCTGCACAGAAACAGGAAACAACAAGCCGGATTAATTCAATCTTGGAAGGACGTGACCATTTAAACTAAATTGCTGCTACAAAATAACTCATCACATTTCAGGGCTCTTACTGCTGACTGTAAAGATTCAACACAGCAGCAGTGATTGTACCTTTGCTCCAGTGTTTCGCAGTAGAAAGCATCCTGTTCCGTACCTGAGGAGCAAAACAAATCCAACTTTTTTTTTTAAAGCTTTTTTTTGGTCGTTGTCAATCCCACACATCCTGACAACAACCGCCAAAGCCGCTTACGTGTTTTTGGCCTGGCCGTCCTGGAAACACATCTGTCCCACCAGCGCTGCCGACTGGTCGCCGAGACACTGACGAGACAGGAACAAACGTATCAGACAAACCACTGCCACGTAAACAACACTGGAAAAGAGAGAAATAAATGAGGACAAACTTACCCCTGAAATGGGGATACCTGAAAGGGCTCCTGATTTCTGCCAAAAAAGAAAGAGGAGGTTAAAATTACATTTGAAAAATGTGCATGTGTTCTTCTATAATGTGTGTATTTTAAGGCTTTAACAGCATGTTGAGCTTGTGGAAAAAACATTTAAATATATGTTTTCTTTATTAAGAAAAAAATATTTGATCAGTATAATTAAAATGTGAACACTGTTAATTATCTAATCTCACTGTTAATGAATTAAAGATGAAACAGCTTCATCTTTAACCTCTATGTGCAACAATCTTGCCCTGATGACAACTTCTAAAACAATGAGCAAATGAGTCCATATTTTACTACATGAAGCCAAATAAAAATCAATATCTTGTTAGTTCAAGCATGTTATTTATAGATAAAGCATAATGTGAAAACACTGAGGGGAAAACAAGGGCAAGTGTGACCTTGGTTAAATCGAAATGTCTTCACTCCTATGCGCGGCTGCAGGTCTGGTTAGGTGTTAGAGAAGGACGAGAAAAGCTTCAGGTGGGTTAAATCACGCTGGGCTGAACCAAGAGTGAAGAGATTTGAGCGTTTTTTTGGCCGGGACGCTGTGGAGGAGGGTGGTCTGTCAGGAAAGCTGCAGGCGGCCGGCCGAGGAGCATGCCATGACACAAGCGTGTGTTACGGGGACCATCCAGTACATTTCCAAAAGATTATTTAAGCATGCGAGTCTGCTGGTAACACACACACACACACAATAAACCTCTAAACGTTTTCTTTTGTTTCTCTGATGATTTTGGGTCTATTTATTAAACCAGACAGTTAGCATGTTATATAGAGAATAGGTTGATATAGTTCATTCATCTTATTTCATGGGTTATATAAGTATTATGAGTGCATTACTTTTCATAGGAATTACCACAAACAGTATGAAAAAATGTAATGTTAATAATCGATAATCAACCACCGAGACAGGAACAAGAACAGGAAACCATGCAAGTCTCTGGGCAAATATATCATAATAAAAACAATAAATCTGTTTAGACTTTGTTGATTATATCCAAACAAGGCAAAGGTGACAATTTCGCAATATATCTTTCATCTACTTTCAGCTGAAATATTTTTGTTTACTGCTGCTAACCAAGATGTACAAATTTGTAGTAATAAAATGTCAATTTTCTACTATTCTGCACATCAAACTTGCGTCAATGTGCAGCAGATAATGTGATTTTGCAAATTAACTCAAATGCTTAATGCCTTGATATTGGATTATTTCACTAAAACAATCATTTATAAAATAGCTAATATATCAAGTTAGTTTATATAATTTAACAATATTAGGCTTCACCTTATCATTTTGGCAACCTCTAAGCAAGGCTGAGCATTAGTGTGTTTCTAAATACATAATTCAATAACAGGAGATACATTACTTGACCAAACAGGCGGTGTGAAAACCCAACCCAAATAAAATCCTCCATCATATGGATCTTGGAAATGCACTGTGTGATGGTGTAGTCGCTTTGGCCACGGAGAAGCAGGATTTACTTTGCATAATGGAGGGAATAAAACGGTGATGGCGAAGATTACTTACCCGGCTAGAACATATTTTCTACCAGTGAGAGAAGAGAGACAATGGCACACAAAAAAAAATGCCTAAAAATTCTCAGACAACCTTCATGCACTTAGAACAGTCTTTAAAACACACTCATGAAAACAAACATAAAATCGTTATTATCTTAGGTTATTAGTGTTGCATGATACATCCCACAACATTAGAGTCACGCTAGACAAAAAATGAATTTAAGTTAATAAAACATTTAATACAGTGAAACTGGCCTAGACTTGGCTACATATATATGCTCATGTGTATAATGCAGCTTACCATGAGACCATATATCTCTGAAGAACTCCTCACTCTGGGCAGGATCTCCATAGGGATACCAAAATATCTAATAGGAAACAAGAAAGAGCATATTTTAACCAGTTTTTTAAGTTAATATTTTTTTAAATGAGTCACTCTTACTTGCAAAGTTCTGGGTCCCAGTCCAGAGTGTGAATGTTAAACAGCATGGTTCTGCTGGCGTTGGTCACATCCGTGCAGTGGACTCCACCCGACTTGCCCCCAGTTAAACACTGTTGAGTTACAAAAAAAAAAACAAAAAAAAACACACGTTAGTCATTCGGATCTCTTACCACGCGAGACAGTCCCACCACAGCAGGAATCCGCTTCCTCACCCAAATGAGCCAGGAGTCCACCGTGCCGAACATGGCGCGGTGGGACACCACGGCCTCGCGGACGTCCTTCACGTTGTCCATCAGCCAGCGGAGCTTCACGGCGCTGAAGTACGTGCTGATGGGCAGCCCAGTTTTATGCTGTGGGAGGAGAACGGCGTTAACATTGAAGAGTGACGTTTGTTTATCAATAAAAGTGGCTGCAGACGAGAGAGAAAGAGAGACAGGAAAGTTAAAAAAAGGTTTTACCTTCAGGTGGTTCTTATTCCGTCCTGGAGTCTTGCTGATCAGACGTTCTACTGTTGATTGAGTCCGCAGGTCTAGCCACACTAAAGGAGAAAACAGAGCGTTCAAGGTCAGGTGGGCGTTTGTGTTTTTCCTGCTGCTGACAGCACAGACACTACAAATACATACAAATGAGCCTCTATACACCCATGTAGAAATTGCATTAAAAAACAGACATTTGCAGCTAGAATAGTCATTTATCAAATTTAAGATGTATATAATGTATATCTGATGAGTTTAACGTTATCTTCATTAAATAAATAGTGCTTTTCCTTCAAAAATAAGCACATAAGTGACCCTAAACTTTTGAACAGTGGTGTAGATGAAGAACTTTACCAATAGCGTTGTAAAGGGGCTCCCCCGTCTCCTTGTCCCAAATAAGCGTGGTCTCTCTTTGGTTGGTCACTCCAATAGCTGCAGGATTTAAAGAAATATTTCCCAAAGATCCCATTATCTCTTTGATTTATTGGCTGCTTGTGTGGAGCATAAAGCCCAGTGTCTGCATACCTTTAATGTTTGAGATGTCAATGTTGAGCTGGGTGAGTTTTTCACACGTCCGCTCCATGCATTCATACACAGAATGTAGGATTTCTTTGGGATCCTCCTCCACCCATCTAATGAGCACATTGAGAAGCAAGACATTTTAAACCATGTGCATGTTTTAAAATACACTGCGGGTGAATAGGGTATACAAAATTATTTTAACAGTCACTCAGTTGATTAAGATTTTTACAGAGGGAATATTTTATCATTTTTCATTATTTTATTAAGTGACTTTTGGTGACATTGTATATAGACACCTAAATGTCTATTTTGAATAGTTTTCCCCACTTATTTGAAAGAAGGCAAGTAATGGGGGCAATATTTAAGTTTGTCAGAATAAATGTGTTTTCTGTCATGACAGGCCTTGATGGAGGAATCTCAAAAACAACTGCTTTGGCTTACCCTTCTTTGGGGAAGCTCTGTTTAATTTCCACCTGATGATGGCTGAGGAGCTCTGCTGTTTTGGAATTAAACACCTGCAAAAAAAACATAAAATAAAAGAGTATGAGAGGGAGGGAGAGAGAGAGAGAGGGAGGGAGGGGGAATGCATCTTCAGCAGACGGCAGATAATCTACGTTGACAAAGCATGCAGTCAATCTCCAGGCCTGCTCGTGGTAGCTAATGACTACTGGAAGGGATTTCTAATTCACTTCCATTATTTGGACCTTCCCAGCAGGCGATTAGTGTCAGCAGGGAGAACAGACTTCCAATAATTAGAGCCACTGAGGGGGAAATTAAAACTAAAATCTCAACTTAAAGAGAGACTGAGAAAGGATTGATAAAAACTATCATCCTTAATGGTTAATTAATTTAAATTAAATTGAGGTCCAGTAGCGGCTGTACGTTGCAATGCAACGCTTGACCGACCATCGCCGGTATCACCTTGTCATGGTTCCATTATCTCGGCCAAAAATATCTCTGCACATGTCGCAGTGGCATTTCCCAAAATTAGCTGTGGCAAACTGTAGATGTGGAAGTGATAGCACTGGGCTAAAACATGAAGGTTGTCGCATTAAATTCATATCTATTGACAAACAACATCAACAGTAATGCACATGATATTGATCCACGGGTTAAGATTGCTTGACCCATGCTCTCAAAAAAATCCTTTAATCCATCTAATAAATCCTTTAGATCTATTGGTTGACTTGTGAATTTTTAATGCAGGTTTCCCATTGAATTAGTAAATCCTGAAAACATTATGAGCACATCTGCAATCACTAGATTTAAAGATAGCCTACATTATTATTATTTTATTATTATGTGAAATAAATGCAGATTTATTGAAGAGTTAATAAGTAAAGTTGTTCTCCTTTTTCCTCCTAATGTAAGATATCACAAATAACGAAGTGTATTCATGACCAAATTAATTAAATTATCAAAAAAAATTATTCTCTTTTAAGATGATTGCCTTGGAAGTTAATCAATGACATTCTCACGCCCTGTGTGGAAATAAACAGCTGCTGCTTTCATGTGCTGTGGGAAATAAGAATGTGTGTCTATTTTAAACGATTCAGCAGCAGGTTAAATGAGGCTAACAGCGACCGTCCGGACCTACAACAACGTTACATGCTGTTTTATTAATAAAAGAGGTCAGCATGGGCACTTCAACGGAGCTAATTAGCATCTTTATGCACAGCTATTTTAACGGTTAACAGTCCACTGTTGTGTTTTAGCATAACGGAGACAGGAGGAGGGATGCCGGCTTCTTTTGACACGTTTGTGTCTTCTATAACGTACCAAAAACCGGGTGGAGCTCGTTCCCTGGTCGATAGCAGCAACCAGCGGCCCCAGCATGATCCGGTGTGAGGACGCAGCCATGGTGCTGTTCATGGGCAGCCCCCGCAGCTTCGGCGCCGGACCGGGAACTGGACAGGGGAACCGATTAGTGAGCAGCAAAGCAACCGGGGGAAAAAAGCGGCTCAAGTGACACCCGGCTTCACCAACGAAGGGTCGGCAAGTCGCATCCGCGGCGCGTCATCGGTCATCTTGGTTGGCCCTTGATGATGACGCGCACAGCACCGTCCTACCATCACCCCAGAGGTCATAGTATTGACACAAATTTGCAAAAATATTACGAGAATATGAATATTACAATACAAGTCATAGAAAGCCATAATATTACAAGAATTAAGTCAGAATGTTGAAAGAATTAAGTCAGAATTATTATAATAATATATATTGTGAACAAATATATAATAATATTATGTAGAAAACTTTATAATATTACCAGAAATAAGTTATATATTGAATATGATTTATTCTTGTTATTTATGTGATGAATCAAAGTAAAAAAATAATTAAAAAAACATTTTTATTATGAAAATCTGCTGATGTTAACAAAGACTATAGTCAAAATAGATATACAAATGCTATCTTTACCATTAAGTTTCTTATTTATCGGGTGAAAGAAAATACGAATACAAGGGTTATTCAAATACAAAAAGTGTTGTTCCCATACCGGGAGTCGAACCCGGGCCGCCTGGGTGAAAACCAGGAATCCTAACCGCTAGACCATATGGGAAACTGCGTCACGTTAGAAGCGTTCATAAATTTTAAAGGGTTACTTTATACTTTATATTTATACTCTATACTACTATACTTATACTATATACTCTACTAGCGTACAGTATTTCATAAATCAGTCAAATACTTGCAATCAAACTTTTGTAATGTTCTTATACTTGTGTAACATTAGACTTTATCCTTCTATGTTATATATATATTTTAAAGGCGACGACGGATGTCGTCATCACAAATGGACAGTGTTGTCATTCTTGAAATGTGAGAAGCGGTTGTCCTTATATTTCCATCGTTTTACATTCGCTCATTCAACATTCGCTGCCTTTTTTCCACCAAGACATAACATGTAAGTAAAAAGACACATTCAAGATATGTTACCTCTCATAGTAGGAGATTTATTCAGCCCAGGGCAGGAATTGAAACAGTTAGCCACGTTAGCTGTCCCATGCTAAAGATAGTTCAACTCAATGTATCTTGTCTTTCTTTTCAGGGCTGACTACTGGAAGTCACAACCGAGGAAATTCTGTCAGTACTGCAAGTGTTGGATCGCGGACAATAAGCCTGTGAGTTGGCCAAAACATGCAGTAGTAGTAGTAGTAGTAGTAGTAGTAGTAGTAGTAGTAGTACGTATTGCTCCAGACAGAATGCATGTGATGCTAATATAAGACCTCATGTTTGTTTTGATCTGCAGAGCATCGAGTTCCATGAAAGAGGGAAGAATCACAAAGAAAATGTGGCAGCTAAAATTACAGAGGTAGTAACATTTAAATTGATATATTTTCCTTTTTTTCCAAATGATTAAATCAATCTACATTGCAGGATAAAAATGCTGTTAAGCTCTTGAAATCTATTGATCTCCAGAAATAAATGGGACTAAGAGAAAATGTTTTACTTGAAATGTTAGTTTAAAAACATTGTGATGTTTATTTACATTATTCATTTGAATCACTTGAATAGAAAATACTTTTTTCTACAATATATCCTCTGTCTTCTTTATGCGTGATGGTTCTCAGTTACATAGAAGACTAACAGCCAAGCAAAACAGGACTGGTAGTAGAGATAATGCCCAAACACAGATGGCCAGACTCTATAGCTGTCTTCTTACTGGCTACCAGCAGCTGCCACTCATCTCCTATCTTTTTCTCTGCAGATTAAAAAGAAGAGTGTCGAAAAAATGAAGCAAGAGCAACGTCAGTGTAAACAGTTCGCAGCAATGGAGGAGGCCGCGATGAAGGCGTATGAGGAGGATCTGAAGAGGATGGGAATGGAGTCAGGTAATTGACATTTTATTCAAATAGTTAAGCTTTGTTCTTGGATGACACTTATATTAGATGTTTTTTTTGTTAGGATCAGGCCCACAAGCCCAAACGACAGTACAACCACAACCTCAGATACAACCTCAGATACAACCTCAGGCACAACCTCGTCAGGCAGCACCACAGACCAAGAAAATACAAGTGAAAAAATGGAAACCGAAGAAGTCACCCAAAAAAGAAACAAAATCACCGGTTTGGGTTGAAGGAAAGACAGAAGATGGACACACATACTATTACAACACAATAACTGGGGGTAAGCATGGCGTGAAAACAGAACCACAATCAATTAAATAGCATCATATTCCTAAATTATGTTATATTTTAAACTATGTTGTGTATGTTTTGTTACGACAGACTCTCAGTGGGTAAATCCAGAGAGTGTCCAAGAAGAAACAACAGAACCTGCACCACCTGGATCGGTTGTTATGCATTCAATAAGTCTGTTTGAAATGTATTATCTTTTGTTGGCCATGGATTGCATTAACAATGATCTTGTAATTCTCTGTAGAGCTCTTCAGGCAGCACTTGGATGGAGGCCATCAGTCCTGAGGGTCATACATATTACTACAACACAGAGACAGGAGGTATCACTTTTTCTTGATTACTATTGAATTATTCTTTTTCTGGATTGCATTTTACTCTGATTTTGGAATCTTTAAATTACAAGCGTGTTCCTCTCCACCTCTCAAGACTCCACCTGGGAGAAGCCAGCAGACTACCCCTCTCAGGAGGAATCTCGATCCAGTTCCGGGTCCAGCAGGGAGGGAGAGACTCAGTCTGAGCCGTTGACCCCTCAGCCAGAGCCGCTCTCTGGGGGAGAGGAGAGCTCCAATGGGGCTCCAGCGTCTCAAGAGGCTGAAGTCAGCGAACAATCTAGCCAGCAGCCAAAAGTCCCAAAAATCAGCTTTAGGGTGAGAGAGGATGCCTGACAATGAGGATCAAGAAGAAAAATTGCAGTTTTAGACTTGACTAACCAACTTCTTTTTTTATTTTGCCATCTTCAGAAAAGGAAAGCAGAAGATGGGCCCTCAGAACAGCAGGGAGAGGATAAAGCGAGTGTTGATAAGCCTAAGGATGACGCCGAACAGGGGAAAAAAGAGGAAGAGGTGCAAAGCACCATAACTGAGCCTAAAGAGGAAAAGAAGACACAAGCCAAGAAGCCGAAAACGATTAACCCATATGGGACCTGGGAACAGATCCAGCAGGAGGAGGATCCATAGTAAGTGTTTCTAAGTGAGGAGTTTGAAACTGTTCAACTGCTTGTGTGTCTTTATTCTTTTTATTCTCCTCTCCAGTGCCAGTGTGGACCTGCAGTTGCCCCAGGTGGAAGGCAGCACAGCCACGGCCCCAGCTGAGCTGCCACCCGAGCCCAAACCGAAGTTCAAGGAGCGTGTCATCACTTCCCTGGGAGAGGAAGGTGGACCTGCTTCTTTCAAGAAAAACAGGACACAGAACAGCAAATCCAGGAGTCTCCGACAGAGAGACAATGACGACTGAGACAAGCCAACGCATACTGACTTCCCACCTGCAGAATAATTTTTTAAAAGTAAATCCTCTTGTGAGGAACATTTTTACATGATATATGTACCATTTTGATCTTTGTGTTCACTGGATTGTTGTTCGGAGATGAGAAAATATTGTCTTCTTTTTTTTTTATAATTTGTGGGACAAATTGGACAAACTTAAAGTCAAAGTAATTAAATATAATTTGATAGTTTTTTTCCTTTAGGACTTATTTTTTTTTCTTATTCCGGCACTGGAAATAATGAATTTATATTCTATTGTACCGGAATGCATCACAATAAAGGCATGCAAGATTTTTATACAAAATAAGTATTAGGTATACAATAGTTTCCTGGTGTGTACATTTATTCATTTGTCTATAGAGAGTAATTCAAACTACTTTTTGTACTGTCCGTATCTGTATATTTTTTTATACTGCACTAGTAAAAGCTGTCATTACATTGTTTTTCAGTTCAAGTGAACTATTGTTATACTTTCATAAAGCAGTAACATGAAAAAAAACATGATTAAAGAGGGGGAAATAGATGCGCAATAAATAACTAAATGTACTAAAATATACAACTGAGTTCTAACCACAGCAGAAAAAAAGTTCATCTGAATTCTGTTCACAATTTAGTTTATGGTATAAATCAATGGTTAAGAAAACATTCATTTAGGGCAACACCCAAATGGCTTATGAAAAACACCAAAGGTTGCCAGACACAAGCAGGGTGTGAGCGTGTGTGTATAAACCAGATAGGTGATTTTATCACACATTAATTGGCACACAATCATAAAGAAAACTTGCAGTTTTGAATCAGCTTCGGCAAAATGTTAAAGATGGTCTCACATAAATATCAACAAAGATCAACATTAAATATAGATAAATAGGTAGGTAGCTGCTGTGCAAAGTAATGCGCAACAAAATATAAAATTTTATATTTTATTACAGAAATACCTGCAATTTGTCTCACTGCATTATTTACAATATTGCCACTGCCCACCATAAATATATGTTGTCCAGAGGCATCTGCTAGATGTCATATTGGTACAATCAGGCAGTGCCCTGGAGAGTAAAACTGGTACTGTGTTGTCCATATTGTCCAGTCCAGGCTCTGGTCATTTCAAGCTAGAGTTGCTTTTTTGGCGCTTTCCACCATTTCTAGAAGAGCCTCCCTCTCCGCATGTTCAAGCACGTCATTAATCAGATTGTCGAGGGCCTCCCCTCCTCTCATGAACTCCTGAATGTGGATGAGAACACAGATGTACAAAATTACAGCATTTTCCCATTTTTTTCCCCCTTTAGTTACAGAAATTGTGACTTGTTATTGATGAAACGACAATAAGCTCCATGAAGTCTAAAATTTCAAAATACAGCAACAAAATGTGATGCAGGTTTAATAGTGTTTGAGGATTTTTTGTGCTCTCACCTTAATATCTCTGGTAACATAGCCATTCCTATGGTCTGTGACTCGATCCTGGCTAAAGTTGTAGCTGCGTATCCTCTCTGATTGAGAACGTGTGCCCATCTGAAAAAAAAAATACTTTTTTTCCATTTTCCAATTGTTGTTGACAGTAAAAACCTTTCATAGGAGGTCCCTCACCTGCTCTTTCCGTACTGTAAGCCGCTGGTCAGCGTCTTTTACCATCACCCTCTGATAAAGCCGGGCCCTCAACACACGCATGGCCTGCTCTCTGTTCTTCAGCTGAGAGCGAGTCTGCTGACACTCCACCTGAATACCTGTCAGAAGGTAGTGATTATTAAAACAGGATCAAAATATGTTATGCGATTTTACAGAAATCTGACTGGATGTTTTACCCGTGGGGAGGTGAACAATGCGCACTGCGCTGTCCGTTGTGTTGACACTTTGGCCCCCGGCACCTCGAGATCTGAATGTGTCGATGCGGAGGTCCTTCGGCTCGATGCTGATGTCAAACTACAACCACAATGCATAAAGGACAACATAAACACACTGAACAGGCGGGTGATGAAGAAGTAACAACAGAGTAGAGTGGTACCTCGATGGGCTGAGGCAGGATGATAACAGACATGGTTCCAGTGTGGATTCTCTGCATTCTGGAGGAAAGGCCCACCTCAGGGATCCTCTGCACCCGGTGTGTTCCTCCCTCATGCTTCATATATCTGTACACGTTCTCCCCGGCTATACGTACCGATGCATGGTGCAAACCACCTGAGAAACACCAGCAATTTGTAAAATATGTCAAACCCTATTTGACCAAATGACAGCTGGACATGACATACCATATTCAGCATGGACGTGGTTTAGAACCTCAAAGTCCCAATTCTTGTAAGAGGCAAAACCCTTGTACAGGTCAAACATTTCACCGGTGAACTGCTGACAGATGTCACCTAAAACAACACAAACGGGTATTGGAAAGGATCAAGGCATGTTGCACACAGTGTCAAAGGTTCCAGAAGATGTTAGTGTACATACCTCCTGTCGTCCGTCCTGACACAACCTCCAGCAGGATGTTACTGGAATCCAGAGGGTCAGTGGGCACAAGAGCTTTGATTAACTGGAGGGAAAGAGTATACAGTTAAATACATCAAGTTTAATATTTTGTGACACATTTCTGATCATGTATTTGTGTTCTCACATCATTTCTCAAGGCTGAAATTCTGCTGGAGATCTGCGCTTCTTCCTCTTTTAGTAGCTCGGCCATTTGGTTGTCTTCGTCTTTGGAACCAGACGAACCTGCAGTCAAGGTAAGAGCAAATAATACGTATAAATTTGCATTGCAAAATGCAATATCTGGTTTGGTCTTAGTTGTCCAAAGAATTATTTCTCTGCATGTTTAATAATGAATTAGTTATCATGAACATTTATGAACACATCTCTGGTAACCCCTAGGTTTAAATAGGCCCTTCTGTATTTCAAGTGAAAAACATACATTTTAGATTTAGGAGTCAAATGACTATTAAACTACTACAAATGTCCTTACTCAATGAAGAGCCCTACAATTTTGACTTTTTGTAGTAATTATGACTCTTTATGTCATTACTATGTACATGACATAGCAACTCACTCACCCTGCAGAAGTGAAAGAACTTCCTCAAGGTCTTTCACAGCTTGTTCAATACTCTGTAATACGTTAGCTAGCGGCAGCAGCTCCGTGTGCTTCCTCTGAAGCGTTTTTCTGTCCGACTCGCTGAGGTTTGCCTGCTCTAACTTTCTGTTGAGCTCCCTGAACTCGTCCATGAGCTGCCGGAGATACCTCTGCACGGACTCATTACTGTACAAGTCGCTTAAACCACTGTGACAGAAGCGTGTTGGTGCCACCGTGCCCCAGTGTGGCGCCCTTTTAACATTCACACCGGTTTGCCTAGTAAATGTCCGACAAACTGCTGGTTTACGGCAGCCGTAAACCACGCGGCTGCATAAAATACATAATCGACGCATTTGATTTATTCACAGAAAACACAAGTCGAGTCAAAACATACTCCCGACCAGTGTGTTGGGACAACTGAAAAGGATGTTGACTGTGGCGCAGGCGTAGTGAGAGGACCCGGATGTACTTTAGGAAACAAGGTCGCGCAGCTCGAAGAAGGGAACTCTGGGAAAAGTAGTTCTCTACGGGCGTAGTTCTAACTGACGTTGAATTAATTGTGTTAACAATGTCCAATAAAATATAACAACATAATATCATAACTGATGATACAATATAAGAACATTTAATTATCGAGATATATAATATATTATTATTAAAATAGTTTTAGCATTAAACGTTTTTACCTGAAACGTTAAAGTCAACTGTAGTTAACTGATGTCATGATGTCTGATTTAATAACCGATGAAGGTGATGGTAAGATTATTTAAATTACTTTAACTTGCTTATTTACAACAATTATTAAATAAAATCTGTATTAAGGTGCTTTTACAGCGGATACTGAAATAATATAGCATAGTTAACCTAACGCTAACTGTTAGCTAACTTTTAGTAACTTAACTTTTTGACAGTTGTTAGTACTATATTATTATTTTTATATTTATTAACTTATTCCCAGGAGCACAGCAGCAGTTTTCATTAATCACGATGGTGGATGAACTGAGTCAACACAGCTCTGCACAAACTGAGGCTCTGAAGGAGAAACAGAAGGAACTCAGCTCCCTGCAGGTTGACCTCTGACCCCGAATAAAACTACATAAATATAAATACACTCACACTAATCTAATCTAAATACACTTACCAAATACAATTTAGAGCTATTTGCATTTCAGTATTTACATCTGATGCTAATTCATACTTCACTCCATATTTCTGCTCCAGTTCAACAGTTCAAAATTCTATTATCTACATTCTATTAACTTGATGCTCTTTTTAATTTACACTGCAGCCAAATGCCGTGATGAGGTATTATTACTATTAATCTATAGAAAGTATCTTAAATTGGTTCTACATAGAAAGTATATATAAAGTATTATTATTGTATTCATTATGTGTGTTTCAGTAATGATTTAGTCATTTATATTTTGGATTTATTTACAGGAAATGTGAGGTGTGTGAGGTGTGTGAATCTGTTATTTTAAAAGATGAAAACTATAGTCGAATGATTCTTGTAGGTGATCCCCACAGTAAAGGTGTTGTATATGTGTATATATTTATATTTCACATTCATTTTCCAACCAATACATAGGGTGAAATTAAAAGAGCTGTTAGTGTGTGTATCTCTTGCCTGTGAATTTACAGTTCTGATCAATAGGGTTTAGGTTGAAACATCTAATGTCTTTCTTAGGCGAGTCTGTTGCATATTGAGAAGGAGACTGAGGAGGCAGAGCTGAAGCTGAGCTCTAAAGCGAAGGAGCTCCTCGCACTGGAAGCTGAGGTGCAGCACCTGAAGCTGCAGACACATGTCCTGCACGACCGCTGCGAGTCCATCGAAGCGCAGAACGCAGGACTCCGGTTTCGCATAAGCGAGGAGGAGGAGAGCGCTCGCGCGGCGCTGGCTGGGTTCAGCGCCTATCGGGCCAAGATGGAGGAGCACAGGGCCCGGGTTGCATGTGCAGAGAGCCAGACGGAGGCCCACAAAGAGCTGGAGGAGAAGAGGGAGCTGGTCAGGATGCTGATACAGAAAAAAGAGGAGCTGAGGGAAGATTTGGAGAATCCAAATGGAAACACCTTGCAGACAGCAATGGTGACAAAAAATGAAAACATCTTATATGGTTTTTGAATCTTTCTGGAAATATATATCTTAGAATATCTTGCAAGTTGCGTTTTGTCTACAGAGGGAGGTCGATGCTCTGAAAAGTGAGATTGCAGTGATGCAGAAGAATGTCGATGAGAGGAGGGAACTACTGAGCAAAGAGTTTGAGACCCAGGCCCAAATAAAGAAAGACATAGAGGTATGGCAAAAAATCTTCTATACAATGCAATAAACGAAGATTCAGCTGCTTTTGTCATTCTTATGAAGAAATCCTGGTTAACCAATGCTGGGTTGTGTTCTGATTCTGAAATAGGAAACCAGGAATAAAGACATTCAAGGATATATATATATATATATTCCCCCTAAAAGAGAAGAACATATTCACATAATACACAAAATATAGTAATGAAATTGACAATTTGATCCATTTTCTAAGATCCAAAACAGGCGCTATGAAGCCATCGTCAAGCGCCTCAGCTGCCAACTGAAGAAGGCCCAGGCTGTCCACAGGTAAAAAGAAATACAAACATAATACCAATATATGTGTGTATTGCTCTGAGCATGCTCTTCTGCATTATTAGTTAAAATAGATTTCTGAATCTGCTAAGGGCAGTAATGTCCTGCACATCAAACTGTACTAATGTGTGTGCTTTACACAGGCAGGTGTCTGGGGACATCTACCACATGGAGAGAAAGATAGCTGAGCTCAAACTGCAGCTGGAGGCATCCCAGGACTCAGTGGTCACTGGTCATTGAACTGTAATGTCATTTAATCTGACCCTCTTATAGAGATGGAAATTATTGTGTTATTAGAGTAAGATTTTAGAGTCGTTGCAGTTATTACAGTTGAACAGCTGGGGGCAGCAGTGTCAACAAATATGTAAAGTTGTCTTTGGAAATCATTAACTCCTCATCTCCACTCTTTTAGACACCATACATAAATATGCTTATTATTGCGTTTTTGTGTTTCCCTTAACGGACAAGTTGTGTTTGACTAGAATTTCATTAAAGTGTTCATCCATTGTCAAATGAGTTCCTTTCATGCACATCTGTCACATCTGCTTTTACACCAGATCAAGGGCAACATCAGCATGGCAGTGGGACTTTTAGGTTGAAGAGTTTCACATGTCCACGTCCGCAACAGCGAACACAAAAGAAAAGCCGAGTGTCCCAACCGCCGATGAGACGGCTGTGTTCTTCTGGTACGCGATGTTCCAGCTTCCGCTCCGCCGGGCCTGTTGACGGGCCGCGAGGTGACAGTCCCACTGCCGGCTAACAAGGGTGTGACTGTGCTGCTTCAGTCACAGCTCAGCAACTAATTAAAACAGCAACGCCGCCATTCTAGAGAATTTCTCCACATCAAACCTTGAAGTTTACACACACTTCACCGCAATTAATTGGAACATTTATTTAAAACTTATGAATTGCAGGCATGTAAAATAATACAGAAATAGCCACAAAGGCCAAACTGTAAAAAATGTGATCTCTTGGATATTATATATTATATTCTAAGTGGATATGACTTTTACGCATAGTTTCCCATCCACTGAAGTATTCTGAGCAGGAAAATACAGTACACAGTGTTTGCGCAGCAGTAATTTACAATCAGGGTGTCTGGTTGGATGTGTGGGAGGTAAAGGACAATGTGTGATGCATTACCTGGAGGTTTGGACTGTTTTCATTACCCACTCAGCCACAAATTACAGTGTAGCGGGCCGTTTCTGAGGGAGTCCGGGCAGTCTGCGCGGGAAGTCTGTCGTACCGCGGGCCTGCTCCAGCTGACCTCAGCATGTTCACAGCCTCACGGTTCAGCCAAATGTCAAATTACACAGGCGCAGCGTTACACAAAGAAAACGCATCATGTCCCTATATGCCGTAGTGAAGCGGTTAAACCGTGTGAGTCATTTGTTCTTACTGCAGGCATGCATGTCATGAGCTGTCACGTGGACTTGTGTTGTATTTACATTAGACGGGGTTCCCTGAACTGTTTGTTCCTGCATGCTTAACTCTTTAAATAAATTCCATCTATATCCTCTGAATAAACACATGCAATTTTAGGAAATTAAATTCACCCCAGTCTTCCACCACATGCTGGTTTTATTTATCTGGCAGCGTCAGGTTTTTTTCCTTACTTTGGCACCGATCGTCATTTAAAAGTTTGGGGGGTTTTTACAAGCTAGAGGAAACCGAACAAACAAGCCATATTTTTGTAGTTGCATCACCCTTGAAGGCCGTTTCCACGCCGTCAAGAAGTAACCCCGACAGTCTCATCCTGAAAAGAGAGTAACATGTAGTGGGACAAAACAAATAGATCTATGATCTCTAATCACAACATTCACATTCTGGCATTCAAAACACTCTCTTCCAAGAAACACAGAATGGCCTTTCGATGAATGAGCGTGCCAAGAAAACCTGCCGGGCAACATTTCATGATACGCACAGGTGTTTTTTCATGATATAAAAGTGAGCCACCGGGTTTATTGTTGGGTAACACTTTTACTTTCCTGTTTATTGTCAATTAAAAACACCATAAAGGTACCTAAATATTCTCAAACAGTTCCTTTACTAATTTTTCTATGGTTATCCAATAAATATGTTTTAATTTAGCAATGAAAAGTCTATATGGCAGCAGAGTGAGGCCTTTCACTTTAGGTTTCAGGGAGGGAAATACCATCATTATCCTGCCCTTTTTTCAGCATTTTACATTTTTATAAGATGTTCCAGAGGTGGAGCTGCACCATCCAGCCAGGTTTATACCCATACATACAGTAAATGACAGCTGCAGACTCAAAGCAGAAAACACGCTTCTTCCTTTGTTGCATCAGCACTAACGGTTGCATAACTCTGATAGAAAAAGGGATTCCCTCTTTTTTCTACTGTATGGCTATAAATCCTCACTCCGAAAGGAACAAGAAAACAGAACAGAATGTGTCTTTGCTGTGTTGTTTTTTCTCTTTCACCGCTCTGCACACCTCCCTTCTTGTGCACGATGGAGTGTGTCTGACTGCTTCATTTATGACCGTTTCCCACCCCCCTCATCATGCATGTTGCGTGGAAGCAGAGACATCTGATCTGGGGCCATATTTACAACAACATTCTGAGAATACTGTGAGAGAGAGAGTATTCCTAACTTAGCTGCACATTTTCTAACAAGGAATTCTAACTCGGCCTGTTCACACGCTCACGCTGATACTGTATTTGCTTAGATCTGTTTATCATGCAGGACATTACATACTTAATCTATTTATTAATGCAGTGTTATTCTGTAAAATGTGATGGGTGGGATGCACATAGCTATGCACTGGGGGTAAAGGTGCGTAACATCTGAACGTGCAATAAAGTGCCCTCTTGGGTGGTGAAAACACACATGCTCCGGATTCCAGTGGGACCACGAAAAGCTATGAAATATCACTACGGCAACTTTTATGTTGGCCCCCTTTTTTTGCTCCATATATTTTTCGAGCCGAAACCCGCATCGCGCAGAACCAGTCTGGATTATCCGGCGCTGACATGGTCTTAAAATGCAACAGAACACAGGAAATGTCTTCGATTTCTGGGGTGAGGCCCCTCAGAACCCCCTCTCCCCCCCAGGGAATTATTTCCTCCCTGCGTCCATGTCTCTGTGTTCTTCAATGTCCACAAGTTAAATCAACAACTCTAAACGCTGATCCTCCTACAAACTACCTTAAAGTTGAACTTAAGTTTTGAAGTAAGATTCATATATAATATACTTTAAAATACACTGTAGGTGCCCTTTTATCTGCATGCCACTGTCCCTACAATATCTGATCTGTGTTTTTGGTTCTGCACAAACTCTGCAGGCTCTTACAAGTCCTCCGGTTTCATCTCAGAAGCTCTCTTAATGACAAGGATGCTTTTTGAATTACTTCTGTGTTTACCAGGCTGGAGTCGCCGCTTCAAGGGGAGATTCTTTAAAAAAAAATGATGATTCTGAGAATGTTCTCAGAATGGCATCACTAGAAGGTTTATGAATGGCGCCTCTGGGGTGTACAGTAACAAACGCATACCTGGCTGTACAGGATTAGGAGTAAAGAGCCTAGAGCTATGTTTTTCAAATGGCTCGTTTTGTTTGAAGCACTTTCCCAAACCCTGAAAGATTTCCTTGATCTTTCCCCTCAAACAGGTCAAACTGAAGCAGATGCAGGAATCAGCGTGAATAGCAGCATCAATTCTTTAATTAGCAAAAATGCTGTTGCTGTTGATCTATAAATCCGTGTGTAAACTTTACCCTCTATCATCCAGTGTATTTTTGCACCCGGTTAATGGCGGATGACTCACAATTAGCTCATAATTCGCTGAGCTGATGTGTGCGTAACCCGCGCTGGAGAAGCTTCATTCAACACCCGGGCAAAGGTGGAAGGATCTTTCCAAGAAAGACGCCTGAAATAAACCGACTAAGCCGACCTTTGCCCTGCATGCCGCCTGCTCCTCCTCCTCGCCGTTGTCGTACATTTCAATTTCACGGCGTCTTTTAAGAAGCTTTGACCCCCCCCCCCGGCCCTTGTGTGGATTTACCTCCAGACCTGAGGGAGAGTTTTATTTACCTTTGGCTGCGGGGAGAAGGGCCTGTCTGACAAAGCTGTAAACCTGATTCACGACACGTAAACTTCTGCTCTACTGTGTGTGTGTGTGTGTGTGTGTGTGTAGGCAAATTATAAAAGATGTGAGGTTGGGATATCCCTCAGAAGCCAACACATGGGGAACCACAGCGGCCTGTAATTGCTCCCATCTCTGCCTGTTAGACTAAACAGCGTGACACACGTCTCACGCCGCCCTATTTTGCATTTCAAGCATCAAATTAAACACACCTAAGTGACTCACTGATGACTAAGACGTTTCAAACAAACTGGTTGAGTCACACGGGGGAGTTTATCAAGGGTTTTATTGTTTCCCAGAGGTCGAGGGCCGCGTCCTTTCCTCGGAAACAGAAACCAGACGAAGGTGTGCAAAGATTAACACATGACTTTGTGTCCAAGGGAGCCTGTGACGGGGCTAAAAAAGGGGGAAATGTTTAACCCACAAACATGCTTTTTTTTTCTTTTGCTACGTCATTGAGCAAAACAAACACACACACACTTCATGTCCTTGTATTCATGACACATACTGGAACAGGATCAGGCCTTTGTTCTCAAAGCCTCTTTTATCATATAACATGTATAGGCAGGGCTGATTTATCTGGTCTGCTATGAATACACCAGAAGGCACACACAAAGATAAATTACACTGATTTGATATCTATCTGGACCCCCTCCCCTGCCAAATGTACATCTATCTGTAGGCGTATGAGTCAGTGTTCCCTGCACGCCCACCAGTGACTCATTATTGTCGATGTTGTTCGGCATTTTTTCCATCATAAACCCCCCGCTGCTCATCAGATGTGTCCACAGCTTCTGTCCTGGAGAAAGACAGTGTTCAAAATCATGTTAGACATGAAACCATTAACTCATTCAGTCCTCCAGCAAAACTTCCTGTGGACGCAGCTTCCTACAATATGAGGAAATATTAAAAAATGACACTATATGTCACTATTTTTTTAAACACAATTAAGTGAGGAGTGGAAGTAATTGTTAGTTGCGGCATGAAATCATATATTATTTAACGCCTAGGCTTCAAATTATATAAAAACTATGCACAAGTCACAGGCTTCTGAAACATGTATTGCACCTGCTCTTCCCATGTTCTAGTCAACATCTTTGTGTGAAATGTAAAACGTGTGTTCATCAACGTCATCCACAGCACTAATCTTCTTCGTGTACAATCTGTCGAGGGTTCAGTGTTAATGGAGAGCCAGATTAAAAAGAAGAAAAAAAAATGTCCTACATTAAGGCCTGGTGTCTGCATTCTGACCTCTGGTTATAAAATTCCATTTTATAGCACCACGCTGCTTCTGATGTAAATGTTCGACATTGCAATATGTGCGCGAGCTCATCCATAAACACTCCGTCGTTACTGCGACGCAGGAGATGAGGAGGGTGATTTTTAGAAAGTAGGACAGCTAGGGGGAGCAGCAGGGAGTCCCCCAGTCATGCATTACATCATGAGAACAAGTGTGCAAGCGGGGAGGAGGAGGAGGCCTGGTCCTATAGCTGCTTTCCTCCTCTCTGTATCCTAACTGCAGACGGAACAGTGGAGCAGTAAATTATGAATGAAACAGGGAGATATTTGTGAGCAGGAACTAAAAAACTCTTCCCCCCACCCCCCCCGTCCGCTTCTTTTTCACGCTCGCATGCAAAGATGGAAAAGTGCGGCACCGTCCTGTACATACTGTTCCCTATTTATCCCCCCCCCCTTGCACATGCTCACACAGGCACATAGAATCCACAGCTGCAGTTTTATCACTCAGCAGTGACTTCCAATGAAAAAACACCAAAAAAAAACATCCTTCCGTGCCCAAAATGTTCCTGGTCCTATCTATATGGCAGCGAACAAAAGAGACCTTATGAGATGATAGAAATGAAGAAAAAAAGCAGGACATTGTATATTTGCTAGAATATAGAATAGAATAACACACTGAATTATCTGCATTGCATAGAAATCCCAGTATATTTTATTTATTTATTTATATTTTATTAGATGTAAGGGCCCAGCTCTCAAATCTAAGTCAATAAGTGGTAATACTGATATTATATCAATATATTATCTTAGTGTATTGGTGATATATATTTATACTGTAACTGTGACATGTTTCACTAATCATAAAAATCATAGCCAAGGTTTTCTAATGAAATATACCCTGTATCCTGGTTTTGTATATTTTTTGTCGTCTATTTCAGTTTTTGCTCCCTGCTGCTTTATCGCCCCCCGCTAGAGGAAATCTATACCTGAAATGAACATTCCCATCACCTGCACCTAGTGATCAGTGGGACACAAGCTGGGAACCATGTTAGTAGAGTAGCTGACGTCTGTATTTAAGCTCACAGCTCACAAAATGTCTATGGATCCTGCCTTATTTAGGCTTTTGAAAGCAGGCAGAACGGCTTCCTTATATAAGCAGTAAATGCACTATTCTTCAGTGTGGACATTTTTTTATCTGCCCATTTCAAGCACTAAAAAAACAGTAAAACTGCACATCTACGTCATGGCTCTTATCCCGGACAATGACAAAGGAAAACCGCAGAAAAGGGACTCGACATTCACTCCTTCCTTGGCTCGGCCGAGATAAACAGATCACGCAAACAGAACCCAGCGGCCCTCGTTCAGCCCCCGCTTTGTCAAGACGCTGCTTGTTTACCGCTCAAGTATCAAACACCACGTGTGTGTGTGTGTGTGTGTGTGTGTGTGTGTGTGTGTGTGTGTGTGTGACGATGTCAGTATTTTTTTTTCCTGCCAGTGTCAGAGAACACTCTGTAGTGGCTGCAGGCCCAGAAAACCATCTCATTAGCGTTAGAGGAGCTCGCTTGAACACTTTCCAACATCCGAAAAATCAATGTTAAAGCCCTTTTTTTGGCCTAGTTAGAGTTTCACTTTTCAGTGTGATGAGACGCCTTCTGTGAATAATCCTCGAACTGTGCCGCGTTACGAGCTTTACTGTCACGTCGCCTCCAACGCCACAGTAGCTCTCACACCTTTGTAATGTCCAAATTACAAATTAGGCAACAGTTGAGGAGTAACAAGCTGGAACTGTATTGTTCTTTTCTTATTCTAGAGACATGAGAACATCAGTATTTTACACATTCTGCCCCCACTCGGCTGTGTCGTGCGTTTGCCAGCTGTCTATGCTTCCTCTATACTTGCTGTGTGTGTGCGCGTGTGTGTTTCTTTGTGCATTTATCTGTGCATGCTTGAGCCTCAGTTCTCACATTTCTACAATTGCACATACAATATTCGCGTGAGTGCGGGATGAAGGAGAAAAAATGCAACTCTCTCATTTGGTTTTAAATGTTGTAATAGAGACTTTTAATAAATGCTGCCTGGCGACAAAGCTCAACATTGTGCAGCGCAGACAATCTGAGCATGTGATGAAGACGGGGAAGCATGAGAACAGACAGTCCTGGAGCTTTAATCAAGATTTTATCAATTTAGCCCTATCTACTTATTGTGAATTTGAACAAACATATGGGAATGTGTGTGTATGTGTCAATTTTAGGTGCAAATCTAAAAAAATCCAACCTCTATTTTTAAAGCATCTTCCTTAGAAGGAAGTTTTTAGAAGATCTGATACAAACACATGCAAGGATATAAACATTTCCTTGGAGGAAAACTTTAAACACAAGTAAATATTTAGTGAACACTGTTTGTATTCATTCAATCATTAAACAATTTAAATATCTAACACATGACTATAACATTGAGGCATGTCGTAATATTTCACACTTTATCTGATCGACTGGGACTGGGAAATAAAAAACGACGCACATTCTTTTTGTGTATATGTGGTGAAGATAGAAGAGCTTCATCTGTATTCTATAGTCATGCTGTACATGAGCTGCAGCTTTTTTTCTGTCCCACGCCTGACGCTCATATTTAAATATTCATTTAATGCCTCCCTGCACCTGCTCAGCTGGTGACGACCGGATGAGGACACTGTGTACCAGAATTAAAAAAAAATGCAAATAATAAAAATGTTGCATGTGAATAAAAGCACGATAGGCACATTGCTCTGCATGCATGCATGCATGTGTGTGTGAGTATGTATGTCTCCGGTGTACAGACTGTGCTGGAACACCCTGTACCTCTCCAAGCCTGACAAACCCCTTGGCTGAGGAGAGGAGGGGTGGCGGCGGGGGTTCGCTCTGCGTCGCCTACAGCGGCATGACCCTAATATCAACCCAGCGTATGTGTCCTTTGTATCAATCTACGTGGTTTTTTCCCCATCAGAAGCTCGATTGTTCACCACCGAAAGGGTTTTGTTTTTCTTCATCTGTGTTTCACTTTGTCCTCATTTTTTTGTTGTTGCTGTCTTTCCCCCTTCCCTCGAATAGATAATGTCCCATATATCATTAGATTAGATAAGATTAGATTAGATTGACTTTATGGTCCACTTTAGTGGAAATTGGTCTTTGGCTTCGCCCAAAGCACAAAAAAAAGAAAACACCACTCATCCCTCTACAAACCAGGGAAAACACAAAACATACACAACATGCATTAGTGCAAATGGTGATGCAGTCAATTCTGTGTTCATAGCATAAGGTTACGATGTGTATTTTCTGGTTGGTTACTCAAACTGAGTGTAAGGGACCTACAGTGATGTGTTATCATGGAAAGATATAATATTAATATATAAATATTAGAACATGTGTGAATCTCCTGCAAACATTCTAGATTGTCTGTGAGTCCAGACCTCAAATATTGTGCAGTTTAGATGTGAGTGATGTTAATGCACCTTTACTTCACATAAACACATATCATACTATATTCTTCTATTATCTGTTTTCCCCCAGAAAAAAAACTTGTTTTCCCTTCTCGTCCCTTCCACTGGATGTCTGAGCGTCACCGTGCAGAGTCTGTTTTCGCATTAATCCGAAGCGGAGTTTGTCCCAGTTCATCGCCGCGCTCATAATCTGTGACGTCACAACTAATTTGCAGCCAGCCGCTGTCCATTAAGGAAAACCGACACGAGTGCCATGTGGAAACTTAAAGCCTCCCGGTGCACAAACACTGAGGATGACTTTGTATTCAGCAGCTCAACCTTTGACATGAGCAATATTTGCACTATAGGCGAGGAGGATTGTGGGGATTTTTAATAAATAAGGTACTTCGAACTTCACAATCCACATCAGAATCTATTTTTTACTCCAAGCACAGGATTGTAGGAACTAAACAAAGCTGCATATATATATGTAATAGATTCTTTCGTGTTGTCCTTGGCCTACACGTTCCTCTCAACGCCTCCCAGTGTTTGTGCTCCTCTCTGGTTCTTTCCTGCTGATGTTGGCACCACTCGGCTGCCTGGAACTGGACTGGAAACGTGACAGGGACGCGCGGATTGAAGGGAGGGAAAGAATTTTAAAGAAACAGTCCTTATCTCTTTTCACCAAAGCGTCAGTGAAGTGTTCCCATACAAACGTGTTGGTTACAAATAACATTTAAAATAGGAGCTTTCTATTTCCATCCTGGTTATTTCTGAACGTGGCCTTGAGCATCAAATGTAATTATAGCTGCCGGCGTCACCGACCACTAGTGGCTTGGTATTTTTAGCACATTTTCTCCACTTATCGTCTCAGATAGTCACCGACATGTCAACAGAGGAAGAGATGGAAACGGTGATGTCATACTCTTTGAAGTTTATGATGTAAATAAGCGGCGACCCATAAAAACGACCTTGGTTACTGTCTTTTCGTACAGCAACGATGTCAAGATTATTGTGTAGCCAACTTCTTATGTCACGATTTTGACCCCATTCCATGTCAAGTCAGGCAAAAAAAGAAAAAAGTGGGGATCACACCAGATGTTGGATGTGCAGGAAGTCAGTTCAATAAATGGGAAAAACAGCTGGAGACGAGCATAAACCGAAGGGAAATTATAATTTGGTGCTTGTTGATGCTGACGGATGAGTTGCCTCCTCGCAAAAAAAAAGAAAAACAAATGTTTAAAAGTCCCAATGCTGTGTTAAAAAAAAAAAAGAATAGAAGTGGAAATGAGAGCGAGGTGAGAAGTGAAGGACGGCGTGAGGAAGAAGGAGAAGGCTGCTGATCTGTCTTCCAGTCTCAAACAAACAGGAAACTGTCGTGATAGAAGCTGACCTCAGACTGCGTGTGTTTACACATGCGTGTGTGTGTGTGTGTGGCTGAACACTATGTACCAGACTGTGGGGTGAAAAAAGAGTTCAAGGACAACGATGAATACACTGATACAGAGATTCAGAAGGGCTGGAAATGAATGAAGACGGCTCTGAGCGTTTCGTCTAACGTGTCGTCACATATCTTCCCTATAGTCCTGCGTGACTGACTGACCCACATTTGTTCCATCTATCGCACTCAAATTGCTGTTTATAATGACTTAAAGCGCCGTAAAATACAAGATGACTCCCCTGTTAATGCTACTGCACAGAAAAGCGTCTTTGGATGCATCCGGCTCAATTAAAGGAAAGATGATGAAATAAGCTCCATTTAACTTAAATTATCTGTACGCCGTGCACACTCATCGTCAAACAAACAACAAAAAAGTCACATTCGGGAGTTTCCATGAAGGGCTTTACACGTTCCTGCAGATGTGACGGTCAGCCACATGTCACCCAGATGATGCCTCTAACTCGTTTAGCTCGGTATATCTGGCCTGATCCGGAATCAGGTTGCCTTTTAAAAAAAAAAAAAAAAAAAAAAAAAAAACAGATCTGTCCTCCTGCTTCATTTAAAAGGCCTCAGGCTTCTTTCGCCATTTGGTGCACACCTGCTCAAACAAATTCTCACTGTGGTGCATTTACATAAAAGGTAAAAAAACAAGACTGGATTTTAAAATCCACAGTTGTGTAATTAATTATGTTCTTGTCATTCAACCACATTGATGCCTTTCTGAATGTTAGTTATTTTTTAAGCCGCTGCCTTTCTAGGTCACGTTACTGTGCCACAGCAAGATCGAGACTTCTCCTTTCCCCCATGAGCGAGCGTGTACACGCGGAAGCTGAGGAAGGATGCGTTTTAATGCTCCCGCTGGCCTCGTGACAGGCGAGCCGCCCTCCGGTTGTCGCTCCTCAGCACATCGGCTGCCAGAGGACAGGACGGAGCGTCTGCCCTTTTCTCTTCTCGAAATCATTGAAGCCAGAGAGTCTGCGGAAGGATGGAAGTCAATTATTATTGATGCCAGAGTGTGAAGCGATATCCGCTCCCCTATACGACTGTCAACCTTTACGTGTTCACAGCCATAATAAAGGAAGACTTGCATTTCTTTTTTAAACAGTGGGCCAGTGATCCTACTGCTTCTACCCAGCTAATTAAGCACACAAAAGCTATTTAATGATGACACAGACACCTTTCCAGAGGCCTGATCAGGCAAATGACTCCTATTAAAGAGGAGGGTGTATATATAGGCAGGAAGCTCATGACATCAAATTGGCATCAGCTGTCGGTCAATTAAGCAGGATTTAGCACATTCGGCCTTTCACTAGTGGCCAGTGTTTCGAATAGTACATAAGACAGCATAGAAAAGGGCAAAATAAGGCACAGACATATCATTTAAGGATAACTTTTGGTTTAAAAAAAAGGTTAGTATGAACAAAAAGCATTTTAAGTAGCTTGAAAGAAAAATTACATTATGAAAAAAAGTTTAAGGTCAAATCCCCTATGCAAACTAGTTGACTTCAAGGCAGCATTTAACTAAAATAAAACTATACATTATCTTATACAACAGTTATCCCCCTAATTATCACTTATGATCATCTAGAGGTGTTGGTGGTGTGTTTATGTGCAGCCCCCTGCCTGTATTTTCTACTTTTTCCTCATTCTTTTGATATTACAGGGATGTGGACGGTGTGTGTGTGTGTATGTGTGTGTGTGTGTGTGTGTGTGTGTGTGTGTGTGTGTGTGTGTGTGTGTGTGCCTGTGACAAAGCGGCACCTCGTGCAGCAGCAGCAGCAGCATTGTGGAGAGTTATCAAGAGATGTAGCTGTTTGTATCTGTGATTAATAAACGTAACCGCTGTTGCATTATTTTTTTCTTTCTTTAATGGCATAATCTGTAATCTCTCTCACACACACACACACACACATGAACACACACTGCCCAAAGGTTGCTAACCTTGTGACGTCCCTCCACGACCAAAACAATGAGAACAGCAGAAAATACAGGCGGAGGACGGCGGCACATAAACACACCACAAACACTTCCAGTAATTTAATGTAATGTACTATAAACACAGATTGGCTACTATTTCCTCTTTTTTTCAAACAGTGACAAGTTTAAACCCTGCAAACTAATATAATTATTATGATGGGATAGAACTACTTAGCTGGGCATAGCCTGTTTATGACTTTATGCAGTTTTTGCGGTGTCTGCTGTGTCTTGTGAGGTTTCCTACAACAGAGCCTAATCTCTGTCTGTCCTCTCAAAGCACGGATCATTTAAACAACACTCGTCTGACCCCCGAGACAATTCCTTCCTGCCAGACTGCAGGTTTACACTCTGCACTTAACTGTATGGCCCATAGACTTAAAGTCCTTCAAGCCCCCACCCCCCCCGAACAGGAAAGCTCTTTAAGTGATGTGTCGGTTCAACAATGGTGTAATTTGACTGTCTGGCTCAACGGAAACACACACACACACACACACACACACATTCACCCACACATATATATATATGCATGTACATACACACGCAACAACTTGAAAGCAGTGGAGTTCACTCAAAGAGAAGTTTGGAATTCATTTTGTAGAGGATATGTAATCAGATTCATTGTGTGTGTGTGTATGTATGAATACAGATACAGGTCTAAATTAATAAAAAAGAATCTTTTCTTGCTGACGTTTCGTCACCTGAGCTGCTGTTTCACGACGACACGTGAGACACTCAGAGAAACAATAATGCAGACGTTTATGGAACCGGTGAAACCAGACAGTTGGATGAGGAAAAATCATTAAGTCTGGAGGATCCAGTGCGTTAAACTTCAAACCAAATGAAATCTTAAAAAGGTGCAGACATTTAGATTTTTTACAATCCGTCCACATTAAACAAACTTTTCCTGTTTGACAACTCATGGAGGAGTAAGCCAAGGTGCTGAGGGGAGGAAAAGTGGAGGATAAGAGAGTAACCCCCCCCCCTTCCCTTAATCCCCTTCTCGCCCCCAGTGGGGCGTGAACTTCGTGCCTCTTTGAATGCTTCTGTCTGCGTTTTTTTCTTAGTTCCTCTAAGAAAAATTGTGAATTGCTGTTTAACTGACATGTAGATGTTCCTATTTCCTTTAGGGAATGAATGGAAATCCAGTAAATAGGAGCCAAGTTTTGGCACAGAATGTGCTCTGTTTTATAGTATAATTATATGGTGCGTCTTGTCTGACCTATATGAAGCCTTGACAGATTTAGTTGTGCATTAGGCATGTCAACACAATCCTCTAATGCTTGAAATTCATTTGTTGTGCAGTTTCACGGCTGAAAACTTGTTCCTGCGCCTGTCTGGAATCAAACAGCGAAGCTCTTTCTAGAGTTCATATTTTTGCTCCGATGCTCTACAGTAAAAAGTTTTTTTACAAAGATGGCAGGGAAATCGAATCCTCTCCTGATTTCGTCTTTTGACAGTTTGTAATTTATTGATCTGGTGTTTCTATGTGGCAGAATTGTTCATATCTTTCCCCTCAGTTGCGCGGAGACCGACGAAGTGGGCCTGAGAGAGAAGTTCAAACCCAGGGAAAGTCACGGCACGCCGTTACGAAACCTGACGTGGGTGGCCGACGAGGACACGCTGGGGCCTTCACAGCGCCTCCTCACACAACAAATCAGCGCAGCCATTACAGAAGTATCAGAGGCCACCTCCTTTTAATTTGAGACTTTTCCAGCAGGACAACATCTCTCTCTCTTCAGGACCCCGGCCGTGCGTCGCCGGAGGAGCTCATATGTTCAGCGTGACTCTCCCCTCTCAGGCAGCTATTAAAGTGCGGCCACGTGCTCGCGCCGCCCCCTCAGCTGCGTCCCAAACACACACACACACACACACACACACACACACACACACGGACGTGACCCAGATATAGACGGTGGAAATCCAATTACAAGGCAGGCCTGCGTAGTAGAACAGGTAATTTCCTGGGAATGTCACAAACACAGACAATTTTATTTGTATGGCCCGGTGTCGCACGTGGTGCGTCAAATGACTCGCCCTGCGTCTGTATTTTGTGCGTAACCGAATGTACTCGCTGGGGCCCGTAGCGGCAGATGATTCGAATTTGGAAAAATTGATGTTTTGATTGAATGCACATGTAGCGTGTGCGTGCAGAAGACAAGAATCTGCATGCCGTCTATTTGCGTGGCGCCTTCGGACGTGGATGCAGAACACTGAATCAAATGATCACCTGTGTGTGTGTTATCAATGGGTTCTCTTAATGAAACAAATATTGAATTAAAATTTCAGGTTGAAGTTGACACAAAGCCTCTCGTAACCAAACCGTGCTTGCTGGATTTTAAAGGGTCATTTCCATGTTTACTGAAATGAAGAAATTCATCCTCTAAAAGATCATGAATCATTTATACTCAGCAACTAACATGATGAAAAATGAACTGACTTTGACATGAACTCAAAGATTATCAACCAGAAACATTGTCTTTATGTTGCATTTAACTACAATTTCTTTCTCACTTATGTCCAACATAAGAGGACATTTTAGACTCATAAAAAAGCAATTTCCCAATATAAAGGTCTAATTTTCGTCTACAAAGCCCCTTTATTGGTGAATTTATTTATGGCTTCCAAGCATAAAAATGTGGAGTTATCTCAAAAATTGGTCAAAAATGCCTTTAAGTTAAGTTAACAGTCTCTCCCTTTCCCATTATTACAGCAAACCATAAGGACAATGGAGCCTGATCCACCTTCAGAATCACATTGTGTCACAACGTGTTCGCTGCGTTTTAACTACTTTTCTGGCTCGTCTCGCTTGAAGCTGCCCGTTCTCGTCTATTTTCGTCTTTGAAGACGTTCTGACACGTCCCAGTGGGAACGGCACAGGTGTACATACTAAAAAATGAATGATTTGTGGCTCCCCATAGCACCGCCGTGGCCCACTGGGAGCCTTGTTGACATTATTACTTACATCTGTGCTTCTCCTGCTATGGTCAACCAGAGTTTAACAGTACACAAATTAATATTCTACCTTTGTTCTTAATCAGGTTTTAGCCTTCTTGCCTGTATGCAGGCTTTTATGTGTGTGTGTGTCTGCAAACACTAAGTGTTTTTTCGTCTGATGCTGAGACAACGGACGGGCTAATCCTGTGCAGCATCTCGGGGGTTGGGCCCCGCCGTGGGTGACAGTCTGGACGGCCGGGGTTTAACCAGCGGGCCACCTGTTTTCTTAGCATTAAGGAATATGCAAGAGCACAGGAGGAGTTCAAGTCAGGGGTGCGGAAAGAGGATTTTTGGGGGAAAGATTTTTAGGCAAGATTGTTTTTTTTTTCTCTCGCCAATAGACTATATGCTCAGGTAGCGCATGCTGTTTATCCATGTGTCCCTAAACATCCGCAGTGGCACAAATAGAAAAGGGTTAATCCACATGTGATCCCTTGGCCTCAGAGTACATCCTGTACCCATGCAGGGCGGCGGCGCGCTTCAAGGGAACACCTTTTGTCAATGAAATGTTATTTACGAAAGTGCCATCTGGACACGAGAGCCGGAGAGACGTCTCCACGACGACGTCTGATCCGCCGAGCCTGGTCAGACGCTCCGAGGTCAGATCAGACTGACCCCAGAGGGGAGAAAGGAAAGTTGGGCAGGACAAAGAATTTATCCGATTTGTGATTAGGTGATTAAAATACATAAAGAGGTTTCTTTTGATTGAAACTATTTAAAAAATGAAAGCTCCTAGTGTTGATTAGCTGAAGCTTTCCACTCTTCAAGGCTATGTATGCGGCAAAATGTAGCCTAGAAAAGGCTTCTAAAAATACCATACAGACACGCTTCTGTACCTCGAGGTTAAAATGTGGCCTTGAAAATAAATGTCAGTCACTGAAATATTAAATTGGATGAGCTTAAAGATTCATCAGGGACTTTGGAAACAAAAAAAAATGTCTGAGCACACGAGTTGACCTTTCTAGGATCTTTCGGGCGGTGTCGCCATGGAGATGCTAACAATCGAACCATCTCCATGGCAATTGAGCAAACTGTTCAGTGACGAAAGGGCAAGGAATGTGGCTAATGTGTATTTTGTAATAAGACATTTAATTTATATCTATTAGAAACTAATGCGCCATTAATTTTCTTATTGATCAATTAGTAGTCATTTGAAAAACTGAAATCAAATTTTTAAAAATATTTTCTTCCTTTAAGAGTTACATGCCAACTATCAAAATAGTTGCTGCTTAATTTAATATAGCTGGCGCCTTTATCTTTTACACAAGCATCTCATTTTTAAACTATTAAAAAATTTAAATAAATTAAATCACAGACATAGTGTGACACTATATCATTGCAAAAAAAAAAGTGATGATGTGAATACATGTATACATATAGGTTACACTACAGCATTTGAATATGTTGGGAGGAGATAAATAAAAAGATTTACAATAATCCTATTTTCCATTAATGCTATGCAGACATGTCAGCAGAGATTGACTGTAAATCCACATTACTTAAGGAGATTAAAGCATACTATCAATTTTATAAACAACACAAGACACTTTAAGTAGCATTGAAAGGAATTTTAGGGATTTAAATTGTGATTTTAAGGAAAATGGCCTACACCTACAAAGAGCAATATCTTATATATTTTTTTTAGTAATATATATTTTTTTAAACGGTTTTCACAGCTAGTTTAGGCACAGACTCGATATGAAAGTCAACGTGGGGGTATTTTCGTCTGTGAAATGAACGTGGCTGCGGTGTCAAGCACCTCCCGTCGCCCTCACGTGACGTCAGCCTCGCCGGCAGCGTGCGGGTCCATGTGAGGCAGCGGTGGGCGGGGCCAACGGGGAGGATGACTTCAGGGGGGCTCGACCCCCGGTAGCCAATGAGAGCACTGGTACACATAAACATTTACGTGCGGAGCGAGGTCTCCTGAACCCAATCTGCGGCGAAATAAGACGCTTTAAGAGCGATTTACCTATATTTGTGCTCTAATTTGATGCTTTTAATTCAGTTTTAGAGTAATTTAGTGGGTTGTAGAGAAAAGACGACGTATTTGATCCTTATGTTCGCAATTGGTGGAAGAAGTAATCAATTCCTATAGTAATGTCGAAGTCCTGCATAAAGTTTAGTATTATAAGTATTAGCAGCAATTGCACTTAAAGTATTAAAGTGAAAGTAATATTTTTTGTTCCTCTGACATGCTTATATAGGATCTATGACGATACTAGATTGTTAATCCTGATCCGTCTTTACTATTAAAATTCCCTGCAAAGGGATTAGCAGATAAACCTTGAGGAGTTGCGAAACAATTGATGAAAAAAATAACGTCATGATTCCTAAATCAGTTTTTTGTAGAACAAAAGACTCGAATGGAAGTGGAAAAGGCATCTTTTATCTTTCTCCACGTGCTGTATTTTAAGTCTATTTTATACTTATCTGAGAATTAACTAAAGCTGTCATTGGTTAAGCCACATCTTTGAAATTTCGACAAGACAACAACCAAAGAGTTCTTAAATTTTTTGTTTTCATTTTATTTTGAGGTGCAACTGTCTAGTGCAATTGTAACGTCACATTTGTGATGGGCTGAGGAACATGCACAAAACATTGACATACTTCTGCTAGGCATTTTCCATCTTTTGCCAAGTGTCATATTATAGTGTTCAGCACTTCAGTCGCCCTACGAGCGACTTAACACTTGGCTGTAAAAAAAAAAAAAAAAAAAGAAATAAAAGAAGGAAACACCATCGTCATTCATCAAAACAAACAAAAAAAAATTAACAAACTCAAAAGCTACACACATCCCCAAATGCAGAACAGTCCAGATCATTTGAGCAAGTGAGTTAAGCAACAGTGGAGGAAGGTTCACATACAGTACGAAGCCGTGTGTCACTGCAGGAGAGACAGCATCTTTAGTGTCGAGGTAAATAAGCCTCTTCTGTTCCCACCCTGAGTACTGACATCACAGGTAGTCAACACCTGGCAAAACCATAGATATATATATTTATAGATATATATGTACATTGAATAAAACAACTTAAAAAAGCTTTCTATATATGTATCTATGGTTAGAAACCAGGCACTTGGCAGAGTTTAATTGGAATTTTTTTTAAATCTGTACAAAGTTCACTACCTAAAAACAGTTATGTCCTATTTATACGCCTTTCCAATAATTACTTTTTTCAACATATCACTAGGACATTAATTACATCAACAAGAGCGAAAACAAACAGACAAAAACAAATTGCAATCCCAGATTTGACTCAGCCCCTCCCCTTAATAAAAAAAACAAAACATTGATTCCCTGCATAAATATTTAATGCTCCAGCCAAGGCGGGGAGAGTGCGTTAAGGGGTGGGCACAAAGAACACCGAGTTCTCAAAGTGAACAAAGAGGCGCTGCTAATTCTATTTATTCTTTTTTTTTTTTTTGAACGCCCTTCTCAACCCAGAAAACATTGACACCTGGACTAATTGATTCTCCCATTCCAGATGGGTCGTTCGTTTGTTCGTCCTTTTAAAAGTTCGTCCGTTGTCTTTTCTGAGGGATGTGGTTGAAAAAGGGGGAAGGAAAAAAAAGTGCATGAACTGCAGCACTTTTGAGACATGGAAGGAAAAGAGCAAAAAAAAAAAACAGATGTTGTATAGTGATGGGTCAAGATGGGGCAGGCTGAGACGATGGCACACTTTTTTCTTTTCCCACGGATCACACTGCCCGGGGTGTGCAGCGTGCTCCCCCTCCTCCTGATTGGCCGGGCACAGCTTTAGCTCATTTAGAACAATGGCGGCGACGGCTGGAGGGTCAGCTCTGTCCTCTTGTCACCACCACGACGGCGATTGTCTGAAGCAGGTCAGAGTCCGAGACAAAGCAGACGCACAAACACTCACTCACACAGACACACTCACCGGTGCAACTCCACAGTCTTTCAGTTAAATTAAATGTGCAACAAAATAAAGTCGTTTTTTTTTTCTTTTTTTCGTCTTCCGGGTGGTTGTCGCGGGCGGTCCTCGAGATGGCGGCATAGTCGGCGAGAGTCAGTTCACAGTATGGGCAAGACCACTTCTTCCTCCTCTTCTTCCACCTTTAATCCTCAGGCAGATTTTCCGGGGTTCTGTGTTATGCAGACATGCCGGAGTTCTGTGTGGAAGGAAGGGCCTGTTGTGTCGTTCCCACCGAGCCCGGGACCGGAGGCTGGGCGGCGCCGGTCGGGGAGCTGCCGGTCTGGACCTGCGCCTGGAACTGGGCCATCTGCTCGGGACTGGCCAGGGTCTTGAGCAGGTTGTTCTCCTGCTCCAGCTGAGAGTTGCGCTCGATCAGCTCTTTGATCTGCTCCTTGAGCACCTCCACCTCCTCGCGGACGGCGTACATCAGGTGGCTCTTTACCAGGTCCTGGAGGAGGGAGGAGAAACACAGACAAGGATGAGTAGCGCTCAATTTAATAATTCACAAGCTTTCTTCTTTTGTATGAACGGCAGAAGAAAACCTCATCCAATTTTTTTAATCCTGTGTGACAAATCATCCTTCTTATAAATACAGACATGATTTTTTTTCCCGCACTCGTGCAACTATTTTTGGAAATCGTGTGAGATCAATCGTGTCCTGCATCATGTTGTTTACACGTAGAACAGGAAGGGACTAAAACATCACACCCAGCTCCTGATTAGCAATCATCCAGTTGATCAATATAAAACTTGTGAGGCAATCGCACTGTTAAAGCTGAGTTTGAGCAGTCAGGTTGCATAGCGTGAGAACAGGAATCCTGGGGTTGCGAACTTTTAACCCCTGCGATGCTGTGCTATGCGAATAACGCCATTTAAAAAAAAAAAATTAAAATTAGTCTATCCAAGTCATGACTATTCAAAGAAAGACACAAAGAACGCCAATTAACCCTGAGAAAGTCTCCACAAAATGTGTGACATAGCACAATGGCATAGCTCAAATCAGTTGGCAGGTTCACACAGCACATGCCAGCTGTCGCTGTGACTGATGGGAAATACACAGGGAAGCAAAAAAAACACCCATACGAAATAAAATTTGATCATCTTTTTTTTTTTTTTTTTTTTACATGGTCATCCTTATAGTGCATCCTCATGATGATGATGATGCCTGAGCTTGTGTTTTGCCAAGATGCTGAGGAGGGGATTAATAAACTGAGCATCCCCTCCTCTGTGGACCCGCTGCTGCCTCCTCCTCCTCCTCCTCCTCCTCTTCCCTGCCCCAGCACAGCATAGCGAGGGAACAAAATGTTCCTGCACCGGGTGGGAGGAGCCAATCACCGGAGGAGTTATTTATACCGAGCAGAGGGGAGGGTGCTGCTTGCCTAGCAACACGACCCAGAGGTAGAGGGACTATGTATATACATGAGAGAGAGAGAGAGAGAGGGGGGGGGATAGCGTGTGAACCTTTATACTGGACAAGTTGCCAACAAGCCGGAGGTCATCGGTCCAAATCGTGCCACAGAATAGAGATGCTGTTCATTCATTCGTCAGGAGAAGCCCTGTGTCTTACTCTTAATAATCGGAGCCCTACACCCTCCTCCCAGCCCCTTTCTATTAAAACATGCACATTATCACTCGCATTGGTTATAATGGAAGTACAAAAACAAAAGTGGAAGCGTTTGTTTGGGGTTACATAACAGCAGATGCAGCACAGATTACATGACAAACACCGCAGCAGGGACGTTGCAGACAACAAACAAGTCCTTACCATTGCCTGCTCGATTTTGTTGTCAATGGCCACCACACTTGTACCAGAAGAGCTGAAAGACAGAAAAAAACATGCATTTTAGGAAATCTCACATGATGCAACATTAGCTGATTATTAGTGTAGAGAATCGGTCTTTAAAAAAAAAAAGACAGATGCGGGTTTTCTGCTTCGAGTCAAGGTGCCATATAATAATAAAATAATAAATATAATAATAAAGCTGAGAGATTTAACGAGTGTCTGCAACACAAAAGCGGAGCAAATGGAGGTCGACACAGCAGCGGTTTGACTTTGCTGGCGCTGAATCAGGTCGGAATCTTAACTTGCACATCACATTTCATTTTTCAGTTTGTTTGTTTTTTACCTATCGTCGAGCCGGACTGATGCGCTCTCCTTCCCGAGGACAGAGGACAGAAACGAGATCGACAAATTCCTCAGTTGACAAACGCCAAGGTCCATCGCCACTGTGTAACACTGGGAATTCATGCTACACCCCAGCGCATGAAAAAAAACACTCAAACGCGAATCTTCAGCTGCACAAACTGGACATCCAGCGGTATAAAAGTAGAAAAATAGATCATTATTGAGGGCATTTGTGCAGGGGGAGGAGTAGGGGGGGGTCCTGCTCTCTCTCCGGGCGACGCACAGCTCGCAGCCGGGACGGAGCACAAAGACTGAGAGCGGGATCCGCAGCTCGGCTCCAGCTCTGTCCGCGGAGTGCGGGGGGAAAACAGCGCCAGCGGCCTCCTGATTGGCCGACGGGGGAGCTCATTTGCATAATGCATGCGAGAGACGGGCGCCGGATTGGTGGAGGCGGGATCGCGGCTGATGCATCATTCTACGGCGCGCGCTACCTGTCGTCTATAAAAGCCCGCACTTCCCCGCCACATCACGCAATGACAGGGGGAGAGGACTGGAGACACAAAGGCCGGTTTGTGGTCTCCTGACGTGCGTTTCTGCAGCGGATGTGTTTGCAGGTGAAGGGACACGTTTCTGTGAGGAATGTCTCCACCTGTCGGTTTTTATTAGGGGGTCAAACGGACTCCCCCTCACACACTGAAGACCAGTGGTTCTCCGTCTTTTTTATGTAAAGGACCCCTAAACTGAAATTAAAGGAACTGTATGGGTTCTAGATTATAGAAAGTGTATGCAACCCACTGTAAAAATTGCACTGTGTTACTTAAGGATGGCCTCCTCTCCTTTTGGCTGGGGAACTGGTGGAAACACCCCGAGGACCCCCTGGGGGATGCAAACTTTACTATTATTACACTACTTGTTTTTAAATCCCTAAATGCATGTGTTTTTAACGCCAGTTTTACAAATTTAGGTAAATAGTAACAGTATTGCATCATGGCATTTGGCACTTTTCAAGTACATAATACATAATATCAAATACAGATAATTGAATATTATTTTTTATGTAAGACATTAAGATGTGTATCTGTAAAGAAACTATTGTCAAAGAAGTGGGACAGAAAGTCACAATTCCTTCTTACATGCAGTAGAAGTATAAAGTAATGGAAACGCTAATGACATATACTGATGTAACTGTACATAATTGTTAGTTGAGTGGGAAATTAATTGGCCAGTGGTCAGGGTGCAACAAGCTGCTCTCAACAAGTCTGAGAGTGTCAACAACAGGGAAGCGATCGTCAGTTCGAGAATCAGGAACACGCTGTTCTTCAGTCCGTTCGACAACAGAGACGACGGTTTGTTGGAAAATCAGTTTGCTTCGTCTCAATTTTATTTCATGATTTGGGGATGTGCGAATTCGAGTTCATTTTTATTTTTTTTGCTGTTTCTCGACTACCTGAGCTAAAGAAATAATGGATTTGGAGTCAAATATTCATGTATTATTCAGGATTCTTGTTTTGTATGTAAGAAGCAAAATAATACTGCAATAGCATTATCAAATATAAAGCTGAGCTGGAAAAGGAAAAAAAATAAAGGGGGAACCTTATCAATCAAATTAATAGTCTTGTCTGTCAAGTGTGTTATATATCTCAGTACTTTTTGATGTAATCACAGGGTTGTAAATGATTCAAACTGCTGTACAGATCAAGTAAGAAACGCTAATTATGTCACATGAATATTTGATTTCAGTTAATGATCTCTGATTTAATATAGGCACAATGTTGAGCTTTGAAGGTGTGTAGATGTAGACAGAATACAAAGGAAAGGGACGTTAAACATTGGACTTGTTGCTGCTGCTGATTGGCACATTTCATGGACATTTACTGGACAAAGGGACCCACGTGAGGGCTTCAGACCGTCATCTAAAGCTTGAATCACCTGTGGAGGGCTCTTTAACTGCTTGTCAGGACAAAATCAGCAATGTTATACCTTTCAACTTGTGGGCTTGTGTGAAATTAGGAATCTGAAACCACTGTATTTTAAAAACCTGTAATATCATGTCTGTGGCCAGTGTCAAATTTATGCAGTGTAGTAGAGACCTTATTCAGCTTTTATATAAACATGATTGAGACAAATAGTAAATACACTGATGGGAAGGAAAAAACTGGGTCAAAATTTGTGCTTTTGTTGATTGTACAATTTGTTTATTGGGTCCGGGACATTGGTATCTGGAGCATGATACTTATCTTCAGCAGTTGAGACTGGAGGGAAAAAATTAAACTGAAAGCGGGCAAGACGGCAACCCCATGTGATTGAGAATCAACCGCACTTTCACACTGGCATACAGTCGAGTGCAACAACATGCGTGTGCAGAAGCAAGAACATTGTGTCCTCACGCACACATCGATGGCCCTTCAGGGCTGCTGAGTAGGAGTTTGCACATGCTGAGGTGATGTGTAGCTGAAGGGAAGGAGGCGGGCACAGATTACACATGCCAATGTTTTTAAAGTAGATTGGAATACCAGTCACACGACATTTAACGACTCCACTCGTAACGCCACAACATCCCACAACAAGCAGACAGTTACGAGACCACCCTTTGTTCACGCGACCCAGGCGGAGCCCCCTGACGACGTGAAAAACACTACAGTCATCGTTACCTCTTCAGATGCTTCTCCAGCTCCCAGAAGAGCAGCTTTAGGGCCATGGCGTCCCTGCCCTGCGCTCCTCCTCCTCCTCCTCTCTCATTGATGCTCTCGGGCTAAAAACACACACTCCGACCAAGCACCCCTCCCAAAACACCCTAAACAAACACCACCACCACCGCCGCCGCCGCCACTGTACCTCCTTAGTCCTCCTGACCTTTGGCCCTCCGACCCCCTGCTCCCCTCCTGAGTCTGAGCAACAATAGAGACCAGGATGGAGGTCGTGGTAAGACGGGGAGTGGGAGCGTGTTTGTGTACAACGGGAGCGCGCGTTAGCCTGTTAAGTCCGCCTGATTGCCCCCTGCACTAAGCCGCCCCTGTTTCATGAATCGTGCAAAGGCTGCCAGATGATTGGGTGCGTGGTGGGGCGAGATAGGAGGGCGAGCTGTGATGTCACCGCGTAAGGAGCCCTGTCACCTCCCCCTTCTGTTGTTATGTAAACTGTCAGATGAGATTAGGGTGATCTGTCCAATGGGATGAGCCATTTTTGACCACATACCCCCCGTTGGCGCGCGCCCGGTCTTCTCCAAGCCACTCCCTTCCGTCCACAACAACCTCTGCTGCAGAGGTGCTGGGTGAATTGATGGTACAGAGGTACCTGGCGCTAAAGATCCTGCATCCCTCAGTTTTATCTCACTGGAAGGGTTCTGCACCTCCTGGAGTTATTTCGGGCGATTGTGTATGTCGTACCTGTCACTCCTCATCAGCGGACGCACACTGGACACACACAACCTCTCACAGCATGAGTCTCTAATGGCCTCACGTGTACCTCCATGCTAGGAGAGGAGGAGGGGAAAAAAAGCCCCCCCTTGCATTTTACACTCTGAACAAAGATGATCAAAACATGAAGGCTAGCAAATTAGACAATGCACTGATGTGTAATGTTGTATCTCAGTGTTAAAGAACAAAACGGCATCGATTGTTGAGCGTGGGTAACCTGTAAAGAACAAAAAAAGGGGAGCGACAACAAGAAATGTATAGCGCAGTTGTGGGAGACCACACAATGGCGGCACGGCCAAAATTTTGTTGGTGAGAGTCAGCTCAGTACATATATGTAAAATTATTGACCTCATTAGGGTTGAGGTCACGTCGCCTTTTCTTCCCTCCACTGTATGTATCACTGATCCGCGGAGGCCCAGAAAACAAGGTGGTTGTTCAAGTGCCATTATTGATTAAAATGATGACCGCCACTTCACATGCTTTAGATCTGTACATTGTGTACTTTCGTGGGTCGGTGGTCAGTATGCGCATGCCCACTTCAGAACAAAAGGCTCGAAAAACGGGTCCAGAGGGAAGCATTCACTGATACGGAGATGGCTTCACTTTCAGCCAATTGCAAATGGCGCAAGTGGGCACTGCTCAGCCAATGGCAGGAGACCTCAGCGTCATGACATCACGTAGCCCAGATGGGTCGCTTTCATTTATTGTGTATCCTTTCAAAGCTTGTGTGTGTGTGTGTGTGTGTGTGTGTGTGTGTGGCCTGTACAAAGGAGTGACCCATATATAACCCCACCATTATGTCAGCGCTTAATGTACATTTAGCACACTTAGTAATGAAAAGATATTGTGACAAAACAGGACACCACCGCTAATTAAAGTTTTCCTTATTGGCGCCGCTGATGTTCGACCGAGCTGTATAAGTGGGGTAATGAGCTGCCACCAAACAGTGGCTCAAACAATTACCAGGCCGAGCTCATTTTAGGTTTCCCTTAAGCCTTTAAAACGAAATGGTGTGCAGCATCGTCGTCCATCACAAAAAAGCTTTCTAGCCGAGACAATAACACACCCTATGGGGTGTGGAAAAGGGCGGGTGTGGAGCCAAATAGTTAAAAATATAGAAAAGCATAGAGAAAAGTGACCTTAAAATTCTAATTCTGGTGTACTGGGTGGAAGAAATGCTTTTTTAGTCCTGTATATTTTCAAAAGCTTCAGAGTAAATCTTTAGATTTTTTTTTTTTTAATGACACAAAAAATAAACTAAACCTCAGCGGCTGACGTGTAAGCGAAAACAAAGAACATTTTCTTGAAAAGGATGAGATGCTCCACACAAGTAAAAGTGAGAAATCAATTGTGCCAACAGCAACCTAAATGCCTTCCAGTGGCGTGGCTGTACATTTATAGCCCCCCGTCTCCCCTTTTTATACATGTTCTCTTCCTCACAAAAGCGCCCAGCTGAGCATGAATAACGCTTCACTACAGTATATTGTGTGGATTTGACAGAAAGCAGAGCTGTGCTCGGTTGGGGACCCATCACTCAGCCAGCTGTGTGTGGTCCTGAAAAGCATCCAAGCCCACCACAACTTGTGTGAAAAGGAAGTAAAGGGTTTGATAAGAGTGATGGCCACAAAAACCACAACACAACTGGACTTAATCTCGTGACGAAATAGTAAAAATCGCTACGGGAGGTGAATCTAAAAGTAGACACTGTGTTGTGCTCACTTTTTATAGCCTTCCTCATCCCTGTCTTTCATTCTCTATTTCCATCGCTGTGTGTGCAGCGCTGTGAATCACCCGCCTCTCTCTGCATCCTTTTTCCTCAAGCAGTCAGGAGACACAAGCTTGTGTGTGTGTTTGTCTTTGTGTGTGTGTGTGGCTATGCATGCAGACTGGCAGAATCCGGTTTGGGAGGGTTTTTAACATGTCGGCGAAGCAAGCCTGGCAGCGGCATCGACCCCTGCCACCACACACACAGCACTTGAGCTAAGGAATTATTTCCTGAATATGAGGGTGGGGGGGGATGATAATTGAGTCTGCAACCTGATATAATTTTCGGAGGTATAATTCGTGCAAAGTGTACAAGGTAGCAATCAAAAATCTGCCTTCTGTTTGTTTGCAAACACGACGCGAGTCCTTGATCTTTGCTGGCACACAGACAAAGAGATAGCAAACGCCCCAAAACTCAAACAGCTCTCATGGCATCTCGAGAGCTTTAGGGCAGCGATGCTCTGAAGCGTAAAGTGAATCGCTCTCAGCCATGCACGCAACATCTTACATAACCAGCCTCAGTGGCATATGGGCCATGAGAGAGGGAACATCTCTCCTGCTTTAGTGACAGCATAGGCACTCCTTGTTCTTCTGATGGACGAGCTTTTTACTTTCAACGCACACAGGCTTCTACCTTCAGTAAGCAATTTGTGACGCATAAAAATAAAACACCAAACAGTAGCATGGTTAATCTAAGGCGCTAAGAATGTGAAGCAAACAGAATCTTCTGTGCAAGTAAAAATGTGCTACATGTGATCTAAAAAACTTAAGTGATGACCTGTAATGTGGATAAGATGACATTTAAAAATAATAAAAGGTGCATTCTTAAAAAAAGAAAAAGTCAGAAAACTGAGCACTTTGTACAAAGTGATGTTAGATTTCAGCATTCAGTTATTTAGAATTGTTGAAATACTCCTGTGATAATTCACACAGAATTTAGATTTTAGCAAAATTGTAAGTGGATTTATGACACACTCATAGATAAACACTGACATTTCTATATGTATATATTTTTAAATATATATATGAGGTTTACCAGCTAGAACGGTATGGTAAGTTCAGAAAAATACATCACTTTACTGTATTACAGCCTAAAACCAGGAAAAGACACAACTTATGTCCTAATCCAGGGGTTTTTAAAGTCTGAGACTGCAGGTCGCCAAACCTTGGAAACGGGTGCCCTGATGGGATCATGATTATGTTATTCCATCATATAAACATTCCACAATGGAGCCAATATATAGTCCAATATTGCTGTATGAAACACATAAGGAAAGATCAGTCCTAAATATTTATTAGATTCTGACTGTGTAACACATTATGACAGTATGCAAAATCTAAAGAAGACATCTAGCCTCCCAGCAATATATTGCCTAGAGCTACTGAAGATTAAAGGATAAAACTAAATGCAAGTGCAAGTCTAATCTTCTTCCTGTAATTCTAGATACCTTCAAAACCTTAGTGAACACCAGAGGTTTGTCATACATTTGAAGTCAAACACACACAAGCATCCCAGAATAATTTCTGGCTCTGTGTTGCAAATGTCACATACGTACAACTTCCTACACTCACTAACCCATGTGCACAAACGTATCTTATACAATCAAATATTACACAATCCTATGACACAGATAGACATGAGACGTCAAACGGAGATTACTGACCCAGAGCCATATGACAGTGCAGCGTTTCTGCTCAAAGCCTTGAGGTCTCACTGTCAGTATTTACCACCCAAACCGGCAGAGTAGTAATAGTGGAAGAGATATGTGAGGATCTTCTCAGCAGTAGTTCAGAAACATTGCTCCAGGCTCTGCTGCACACCGGCTCCATGTGGCGCTCTCAAGGTGCATTTAAATAGCAAGGGTCAAAGTTTTGACACTTTACGCAGAATTGTTTTTATACCGCTTTATCGTGAAGTCTTTTTTTTTTTTTTTTACTAGGAAGTGTCACCTTCAGGGAGGAAGAATGTTTTGCTTTAGCGGGTAGTGGAGGGGTTACATTCCTTAGAACGCTACTAAAATCATCCTCTTCCATGTGAACAAAACCTGATCAGGAATAAATCATCAGCTCGAAGAAAGCTGAAGGCTCAGAGGGCGTTTTTTTTTTTTTAGAGGCGTGTTGGCATTCAAGGTTCAATTACATGAGCTGAAACATTATCTCCTGTTGTTAAGTGTAAGTGCACGCACAGGGCTTGGTTATGAAAGAAGAAAATGACAGAAAAATTAAAAGTATACTTGGCAAAAGAGTGATCAGGACAACCAGTTCAAAGCATAAATGCTGCCTTTCGGGATTTTCCTCAAGTGAAAGCCTGAACAACCTTTAAAATGATTCTATAACGCACACACAACATTAACTACACTTTGACTTCAGCAGTCAGAGTGAAGCCGACAGACATGCATGGACATATATAATATCCTCTTTAGATCCTGCGGCTCTGTGTGATGGCACAAGGCAAGCAAACGTGAGCCCCACCAAACCCTTAGTGCAAAAAATCAAATCTCGTCAATGCAGCGTCAAGATCTTAATATAAACTCAAAACATTGTTCATCCAATGTTGTTGCTTGGATTTCAAACAGATGGTGTTGAAGCAAAATAAACTTGTGATGCATGAATAAATAATGAAGTCAGAACACTCACGTGCCATAGAGTCTGAAGCGAGTTCTTTTCATTATCAATTTCCTAATAATTGTCTTCATTGATTATTTTAGCCTAAAAAAGGACTGAGAATAGCAACAGCAAACACATTTCCAAAGTGCCACAATTGAGAAGCAAGAACAAAGAACTGTGACCAAAACATTAAGAATTATCAAAATAGTTTTCAATTCATGTTTCGGCTTTACAATATTGTACTGATGGGGCTCCTGCCTTTTTTTAGGTGGTGACAACAAACAAAAAATAAAACCAAACAGCCTCACAATACAGGTAAGGCTGAATGTGTTATTATGGCAACAAAGAACAATAGCTGTGTCATGATACATATCCAGCATGAGACCATCCACAATAACTTAACGTTTACTGGGTATCGCACACTCATTTCTCTGAAAAAGGGAAACACACCCATCTGTTGGTGATTCATTCAATCAGTGTGTGCGGGAAGGTCATTACCATCTAACTCGAAAACATATTTAGGTCAGCGATTCTCACATTGAAGGTTACATAAACAACAACTGTCCAAGCTGTGAGGAGGATTTATGGCCAGGGGCTGCCACCTTGTGGTGAAACGCTGGCATGGCGGCATGAGCGAGTCGAGTTCCATCAGTCGACCGAAGATTTCATGTCATGTCTGTTTTATTAACGGACAGCTGACTGAAAGACCTTCAGCTCTGATTTGCTGTTTGTGACATCCAGTCCCCTGAGAAATTAGAAGCACTCACCATTTCATAAAAGGTGCTCCATATTTGTACAAATAAAAATGTATTTGAAGCATGATATGAATTTTACCTGCACATACTGTATGTCCACAAAGTATTCTGAAAGATGACTTGATTAACTTAGATAGTCTGCACATTTCAAGTATCGCTTAGTGTAGTTTGAGCTGTTTATCTTACTATATAGCTTGTATAATACATGCAGCAGTAAACGTAACATTCTAACCTTTGGCTGTGTTCACAAGAATCATAAACAAGTGGTAGAAGTTATATTACATAACCAACTCCCAAGTAAAAAATAGATTTTAGGAACACTAAAGCTTCCTTATGCTCTAAGCTTCTGTTGAAATCATAACTCCCTAACTGCAACTTTCCTTCTGGCAGTGGCTCCCACTGAAGCAGCCCAAATTTGGTCTCAGCACTGAATGGGGTTCAGTCTCATAAACAGCTCAATATTAACGGAGTCACAAGCCAAGTCAGTATTACTGCAGTAAATGTCAGGTTATTATTATTATTATTACTGTACCACCAAAATAAATAGCTGTTTAGAACAACTTCTCATCTGACAACTAACTTAACCACCTCTGAATAAAAAAGGAAACGAACCAGCATCCTCCAAAATCACCCAGGTAAACAGTCACATCTGCTTATTCACAACTCCATGCCAACAAGGTTCTCTCTTGACAAGAATGACGCAGCATCTGAAATCAAACTCAAAAGCAAAACACTATCAATTTAAATTATTTGCTCACCCATTTAGACAATCAGAATCGGGTCATATTCCAGTCATATGTATTATAAGAAAGTGGAAGTGTTTGGGAATGACAATTGGCTCCTTAGTTCCAGTGAAAGGAGTGTGGATGCTACAGCAAACCCAAGACATACATTATGTTGAACTCTATAGACTAGGAATGTGACGTCACTTAAATTCAGATGATAAATTCGTATGCAAGTCAGAGCGAATACTTTTGACAATGTAGTGTACTTCTCACCAACATATTTTTGTGTAAATAAACAGTATTAGCTAGAGGCCTCTTGCTATTTAACCTGTACCAAAACTTCAAATAATGCAAAAAATATAAATAGAACCTCATAATAATGGGATTGTTGTCATCACTAGTGAGGAGCTTAGTCTTTATCTAACTGTAATATTTATCTAACTGTAATCATTGAAGTAGTATGAGCCTCACGGGTTGATAATATAGATTCAGACATATTAAAAAACAGTTCAGACATATTAAAAAACAGTTCATATCCTGTTGAAGCATACTAAATAGCATGTTCGTATGGAGTTTTGGACCCAGCCTGGTGATTTGCCAGACACATAAAAAGAGTTTAACAATCGTATCTAGATGTTTTTATCCATTTACTGCTACAAAGGCAGAGTTGACTGAATGCTATTCATCACTACACTTAGTATTCAAGCTGTAAACCCAACAAATTTGAACTCGGTTTACCTCAACTGCCAATGACACGTGTTCGCTTAACTACAAGGCTTATAAAAAAAAAAAAAAAAAACATGATTCAATAGAATGCTACTAATACAAGGCTGTCAAGAAAAGAGTGAGTAGAAGATTTTATGGGCCAATAATCACTATATATGGCTCCAAAGAATGATGTCATGCCCCATAAAATGCAATAAATGTACTATGACTCCTCTTTGACAGTTGGCCATTTGCATACTTTATACAAAACACTCATCACATCCGAGGTTAAAGATTTGACAAAAAATAGTTGAATAAGGTATAATTTTGGTGTTGGCTCAATACCTAAATTCTGCCTCAACTGTGCACACATAAGGAGCTTTTTCCTTATGCAGCTTTTGTCTCCCATGTTTTGCTCTCTGCTTTATGCTGATAGAAACTAATAGAATTCAGCTTAAGGAAGACTACAACGTTTATGCAAAGTCATACTTACCCACACATATATCAGGTGTATATACTCTAAATGTGTCAGAAATCCCCCCCCCCCTTTGACTGGCAGCCAGTGCTGGCTGCAATTCAAAAGTCAAATTATACCAGCACCGACCTGCAGGCTGAAATTCCACCCGAGGCAGCACGAGGACCTCATGAAAACGCTGATTAATACCACTGTCTTCGCGCTACTGACTGATATATGAACAGACAGCGAGTGGGTTAACAGAAGTGAGTTGAAAACACAGGCACACCCTCACAACCCTGTTTTACAACATGACTGTTCACAGTGACAGCTGCAACATAAGGCTTCTAGAGACAGGTAGTCCTTACTGAAATTGCGAGTGAACATGGCAGATTTCCTGGATCATCCTGGAATACAAGTTGTTCCTGTAACTCACTGATGGATGGATATACAAGGCTGCAACTAACAATTATTTTCATCATAATATGATCATTATTTCCAGTTACTTTCCTGTTCAGCATCAATAAATGGGTAAATCGTTGCAGCTTCAGCACAGTGTTATAATTATTTTTAGCCAAGTCACCGTCCTTCCTGTCAGAGACCTGTGAGTCCAAATAGGTTTGTCATTTAGTGTCGACCCAAATACTGCCCTCAAAACAAGAAAGAACTTGGCTTCAATGCAACAAACTTGTCAGTAACAAGCCTTTCAGAGCCTGTTAATTTGTCAGTCTTCTGCAGGCCTGTAACTGCCCTCTTCTTCTCTTAAAGCTCTCCATTTTGCTAAAGGAGTTCTTCTTTGCCATGCTGAGATTAGCTACTGAGTGCGCATAAACACACACACACACACACACACACACACACACACACACACACACACACACACAGGTCTATAGGGTGTTAAATCCCAAACGCCGCCTCTACGGCACAGAGTAAAGTGTTAGCATGCAAGAAGCATTGCATGTAAGCAGTAGGAAAGGAGAGGGATATTTTGAGAGGAGAAAAGAATAGACTACGCAAGTGTTTAGAAGGAAAGGGTAGTAGAGGGGAACAGTTTAGACAGCTGACATAATGCAGTAAGAGGTCAGTAAGAGGAAAAGAGACGGGGTGACAAAGAGAGAGATAAACAGAGAATGAGAGACAGAAAGAAAGCAGAGACACTGAAAGAATCACAGAACGACATGATCATGACTATAAACAAAGCAGACACACGCACCAAGACTGTCTGCAGCTCCTGCAGCCTGTGGGACAGAGGGAGTGATTCATGGAAAAAACAAGATGACAAGTGGACTGATGAACAGAAACACACAGGCTTAGAAAAAGAAGGCAGTGCACACGCCATGCAAAACACACACAGCCATGATGGGATGCCTGACAAAAGCCTGCTCTCAGAATACAGCCCTGCTCTGTCTGCAGCTGAGTATGACTAAAGACTACATCAAGATTAAGCTGGCAGTTGTTGCATTCTCCGTTTCTTCGCTCCTCGAGTACAGGCATGGTCTAAAAACACATAAATGCTTTCTTCAGCATAGCAATGTTAGATCAGATAAGACGTTTATCATGAAAATACTTAGAAGTCAATTTGTCTCAATTCCTGTGCTGATAGTGTGTGTACTAGCTAAATAAAACCCCTGATATTCACAAATATCTTATTTTTTGCCACTACGGCTGCATGGACGAGACGGACGGTTTAACTCCCTTGAAACCCTGGAGGCATTGATGTCACACCACGAAGCCCCGACTCAACCAGAACACTGGACGGTACAGTGGTAACACTAGACTGCTCCATTTGTCTGCAGTGTCCAGTTCTTCAAATTCATGCAACACAACTCACAAGGCTCTACAAGACATTCCACTGTATGTTCACACGAGTCAGAAAAGGCCATAGGACAACATCTGTTTTAGAAACCACCTGCAACTGTAATTACTCTTGAGGGATGTAGCATTTAGTAATTACAAACATAAATAATCTCTTGTGGAGGTGCAAATCGACAGATCCAGTGTTGGAAAAAAATATTTACCCAAGGTGAAGGATAGTATGAGGCTTGAAGAGGTGGATGTTTGATGATAGGGGGTCTGCCACGGACGCGCTTCTGCTGAGTCACAGTTCCCTCAGTGACTCAGCAGCTCCACTGTCTTCTATTTAAGCCACCGATATTTTTACAACAGCAATGTCCAGAGATTTGTTTTAGTGTGCTGTATTCCGAAGGATGACACAGTGACCTCATGGTGCGTGAAACTCAATGACCTTTCGATCTGAGCGAAACTCCATTTTAAGCCGGGCAGATCGACAAGTTAGTATTTAGCCAGAAGCTAACATTACATTTTGTTAATCATGCTTGCGTCAATCATGGGCTTGAACGGAAGGGTGGGAAATGGGAAATGCTTGTGATGAAATTCTGCCGCAGCCTGTTCTGGCACTAATAGCATCATCTCCTCATTTGATAAAATAAATCAATAAATAAAAACACAAAGACAAAACCACCATATATCCTCACCTGTCCTCCTCTCCTTCAGCATGCTGAGTCCTGAGTCCTGCAGCGGCGGCAGCCATGAAGGCGCTGGCCTCAGCCGACATCCCCATGTGCGCCAAGCTTCCGGCGGCAATGCCGGCATCCGCCGCGGTCCCTTCTCTACCTGCTGTCCCCCCCAGCCTGGGCAGACCTAGCAGGCCTTGGTGCTGGAACAGCAGCTTCTGGGCACCCTCCAGATGGGAGGATTTAAGGGAGCTCCCTCCGGCGCTGTGGGTGAGGGTTGCGCCCGGGGTGAGGAGAGGCTGAAGGTCAGCTTGCAGTGCAGTCAGAGGCATGTATGGGACCCCCTGGGTGGGTGGGGCTGTGGCGGCGGAGGGGGGATGAGCTTGGGCCTGAGGGAGATGCTGCTGAGGCTGAAATGGAATGGACTGTGGCGGAAATGTTGCCAGAGCAGGTGGAGCCGCCTGACCTTGAAGGGGAAGCTGCTGAGTAATGCTGACTGGCGGCTGCACTGTGACCCCTGCGCCCGTTGTTATGGAGATTCCTGTTGTAACATGAGGCAGCGGAGGCTGGACCTGGGTCTGGAATGGAGCGGTAGGCTGGATGAAGTCCGGCTGACGGAGGAGCTGTGGAGCAGGGTAACCTGGCTGGGTTTGTCCAGTATAGGGCAACAGCTGGGGCATTACAGGAAGAGGTTGATTCAGCCCAACCTGCGGTGTCACCTGTGCGGTCACCTGCGGGGTCGGCTGCGGAGTCGACTGCGGGGTCACCTGCGGTGCTGCCGGAAGAAGGGAGACAGGAGCGGCTGGTTGCTGCATGTGGACCCCTCCGGCCACTTCCTGCGGTGAAACATAGTTGGGCGGGGCGGTTTGGGTCAGTCCCTGTGGTGGGCTCTGCATGGCTTGTGGACTGGTGAAGTCCTGGCTTGGTGGCGGATAGGGCTGCAGAGTGTGAGGTGGCTGCATGGCAGGGGGGCCTGGACTGACACCAACACAAGCCTCAGTCTCCACAGCAGCCTCGGTGCCTTTTAGTGCTTCAGACGTCGTGGCATGGGGAATCTCTTTTTCATAATACTCTGTACATGTCCATCTTCCTTTGCGGAAGGGCTCAGAGTTAGTGTCTAGTTTGACCACTCTGAAACGAGAGCCGGTGGCGGTCTGAGTTTGCTGGGGTTGAGTGTTGGGGGCGGCAGCAGCAGCAGCTCCTCCACCAGTTGAAGCTACTTGCCCACTCATGCCACTTGTATTGTCAAAAGCTGGTGGCCCAGACAGAGCAGCAGTGGGGACAGTGGACACATTAGAAATGTTCACAATTCCTTGCAGATCAGCAGCTGGTAGCTGAGTTGTCCCACCTGCGGATTTATCCAACATCGATGGCATCTGGGGCTGATTAGCGCCAGCTTTGGAAGCCATAGCTGGGCTGGAGCTAGCCAAGGGAGTGACAGGGAGAGCTGGCGACTGGGATTCACCTCCTCCCAAGCTGTCAGAGTGATGATGTTGGGGCTGGCTGTGCTGCTGCTGAGGAGTAGGTGGGTAATAATGATGAGGCACGGTGCCGTTCATCATGGAGGCGTGCTGCTGAGAGCCCTGAGGGATGGAATGGGGATGAAGAGGCTCATTAGGTGACACAATGCCGGGTGTTTCGAACCCATGCAGGCTATTTAAGGTCTCATCAGAAGAACTTCTCTCCGGCACACCTGTGTCTGTGGCCCTTGACACAGACACATCCAGCATCTCAGAGGAGGAGAGATCCTCGGTGTGTGACTCATCCATATCATCATAGCTCTCGGTGTCGTCGGCTAAACTATTGTTGCCACTAATCTGTGCTGAGGTGACACTCGTTATCTGGAAGCCACTCTTCTTCTTCACCTGAGCTCCTCCGGCCACTTGGGACTGGGGCTGGTGCTGCTGGTGGTGGAGTCCCGGAGAAGAGGAGCCAGCCTGGGTCGGGTTGTTGTCGTCGGCCCCTCCGGCTGCGGAGGAAGCAGACGCACCGCTACTGCCTCTCCGGTAGTGGAATGACGATTTCCTGCTCCCGGTGCCGGTCGGGTCTGCAGAAAAGTCCTGGTGGTGCATCTTTACTTTAAAAAGGAAGTTCACGTTACTAAACTGCCAAGTACCGCGATACTAACGAGCCATAAGTGACAAGTCAGATGATTTATGTCCTTTAAAAAAGCAAGCTCCAGTTAGACAGGTTCTAGCTTGTGAGCGGTGCCTATGTACAGCAAACGAGTACTAATCCATGTTGAAAACAATTTCAAAAACGACTTAAATTACCGAGGCAAATAAAAACAAACGAATTTCAGCTAGTTAGCTTAGCCGTTAGCCACACTCCTCCTGCACTTTTATGTAACGTTACCTTTTCACCACTAATAAAAATGACTTCGCAGATATTGCATTCACACGTCAGCAGACAAAATAGCATTGAAATAGCTAAGGTGCACTCAGTGTGGGTCTTTTCTAGGTGAATGTGGAGCTTTCTAGCTGGCCGGTGTATGTCGCAGGAAACCAGCCGTCGCATCCATTCCTCTCCTCGGACACCGTGTCTTCCTTTTTCTCGAAACAAACGTAAGTCTCGGGATGATATAAATCCACCTGCCGTCAAAAGGGAACGGTCCCTAAATAATATCCGTCTTCATTAGGGTAAAAACAAGTTTTCACTAAGTCCATCTCGTCCGTGTTTGCTGTATCATTGCCGGCGAGCAGCAGCAGCAGCTAACGGGCTGTCAGTCTGCAAACACTGCGACTGCGCATGCGCGTATCTGCCCCCTTTATTAAAGTGGTGTAACGTTCAGGCTCCATTGCATAATCGTATTTCACCTTTTTCATATTATTTTCCGTTTTTGGTGGAGATTATTAAGATTATTTATTGAGTCATTGACAATTTTACCCAGCTATTTAACACGTAGTATAGGTAGTTATTATGTTAGAGAATTGCTGTCTTGGTTGCCTTCTTCTTTATCTTCATCTTGTGTTTCTATGTTAGTTGATTACTTTCGGGCAGGGGTGTATGAAGTACCTGAAAGCCACACATGAGTAAAAGTACTGGAATCTTACCTACTTTAATAACTTTGGTAGAAGTTAAAGTCACCTATATTAAATTACCTGATATTTTTGTACAATATTGTACTAATTGTAAAGCAATGTTATAATAAAAATATACTCAAATATTGAAAGTTAAAGTACAAATAAATGCTGTTAGTAAAAAAGCAAGCTTAATCATTTTAAGAGTTATGTTTATTTTCATTGTTCATGCCTCATTTGAGGCACACATGCACATACTTTTAGAAGTCATTTTTTCTTCATCCTGAACATATCTATTTATGTTTTAAAAAATAATTTCAAAATATTCTCAAAAATAGATTGTAAGAGAATGAAACAGTTTTCACAATATTTATTAATTCATCAAGTCAACTGCAAACAATCTCCATTGTACAATATTTACTAAGCACTTGAAGGCAGCAGTGGTTCCCACTGTTTGGGAAGTGTTAATATACATGCAAGTGAGCTGTATCAGCAAAACAGTATTGATTGATGACTTTAACCTTTTCCACGCTACCCTTGCTTTGGAGAAAAAGGTAAAAAGACATATTGACATATTGCTGCAGCTCCTGAACCACAATGACCATTTGTATAAATAAGGTCTTGTCAGAAAGGAAACACCCAAAAGTGTTTATAACACTTGAGGTCACACAGAAATAGAGCTGAAGGTCAGTCCACCTAAGGTAAAAATGCTTTTCACTCAATATAACTGTGTTTTATCTGTAAGGGTGGAAGTCAGGATGTTGCTCTATACCGGGCACCAGTAACCTGCCTTACGTCTGAACAAGATAGAATACAGTGCTGTTGTTTTTTTTTTCCATCAAACGTCCAGGCGGATTTCCAAAATGGACATTTTTGTAAACACGAGGTCTTCATGTTTACAGCTAAACCACAAGAAATGGACAGAGGGACAACTAGCAGATGGCGTCCTCGCAGAGTTAATGAGGTTAACCATGCTCCATGTGTAAGCATTTTACTTGTTTATGTGCCAGTTTTTGGTTAATATTTAACATGATATATCTTTATCTAACATCCGCCCCCAGGCATATAAATCATAAAAATTAAGGCAACAGTGATTTCAGAATAAAGTACACTTCAGCTTTGAATAATTGTATCCTCTATATTCTGTATTTAAATACCCTTCTGATGGATGGTATAAGCCAATCGTCACTGACAATATTTGCAAAACAAGTCCTGACACAAAGATAAAATTGAACGCCTCCTTATATAGGAGCAGCTTGTTTTGCCTGTGGGCTGGTACTAAGCCAGCAACCAGGGCAGTGGTTCTCAACCTTTTATGGCTCATTTTGACATAACTTTGCAACCACAATTATTGCATAAAATGCATTTGTCATTGTTAATGTAATAGTCTGTTATACTGTGTTGCAGGTAATTTATTTAGACATTTTCATGCATATTATATAGTAGATTAAATTAGTGCATAATTTATTTATTTTTAGTCAACCCTTTTTTGCTGAATTCCATGAAACTAAGGTTGAGAAACTCTGGGCTATATGTTCTCTATAATATATAACGCTCATAAACGCCTCTTCACTCAATGTGTATTTACACATCAAAAGCCTCTTTGAGTTTGCTACGCCTGCCTTCTGGCGACAGATCCTCGAGTGATATGACTGATATGCTTCTGTAAAGGAAAGGGAAAAGTCAAAGAGTTGAGACATGCCTGTCAGAACTCCTCCAGCATGTGAGCATCGTTGCTATTCATAAACAGGTCACATGCACCTGTAGCCTAGGGGAGGGCAAACGATGGGAAAGTTCCACTCTAAAGTCTGACTGCAAAAGGGTTGCATAATGTTGAAGCTGCAGAAAGTAAACAGAGGAAGGTAAGCCACATTTTCTGTAAACGTTCAGTCTGAATGTAAAGACTGTTCCTGAACAGCCTCAGCTGCAACTGATCATAGCTTGCTCAGGAAAGGATGGATATGCAGTTAAAACCTCGGATTATGCATTTCTTTTAATAGTGAAATCTGAATATTCACCAAATGTCATGTATTCCTACCTTTTAAAACCATACATGATATGTTGAAACATAATATATTTCACACAAAAAATCCAATATGAACCTGTTGCATTAAAAAAGGAAGGAGGACAGGAATTACAGCAAATGACAAATGTGTAAAAATCAGGACAAAGTTGTCAAAATAAACCAGCCTGATTCCCTGATGATGTTTGAATGAATTGTCTGCATATACTCAAAAAAAAACTTTTATCATGGTCCAGTCAAACAAGGTGTGGACACAACCTGATAACACCTGATAATACATCATAGAATGTCACAGCCCTGTAAGATAATACTATATTCAACATTTGTTTAAACAGTGTTGAGGTTGTGGTGGTGTTTTTATATGATGTTATATTATGGTATGGTATCATGGTAATGTGTCCAATGACCAATCACAGTGGGTGGGAGTAGTAACAGTGGTAAGGGAGTGATACCATAGAAGAAAACAAAAACACCACAAAGTCCAATGACCTCATTATAAACCCAGTAGTCACTCTGTCCTTATGTAAGCCTTCATGCTCTCACTCTATTTTTGTAACTAAAGGGGGGGGTGTGGGAAATTAAGGGCCGTTTATAAAAAGGTTTAGACAAAAACATAAACTGTAAGAAACCAACAATCCCTCAGGTCATTTGTAATTTCCTGTGTCCTGTGGCGTCTGGTACAGCCTGGTTCTGCTGTGAATTTATGACATCTAACAAAGCCAGACACTGTCCATGCTAAAAAAATTAAGTAAATCAGCTCAGTTAGTTTGTCAATCATATTCGTAATAATCTTTCTTTGTGTAAGTTTGACCTTGTACATATATTTTCAGATTCACATATGGCTCCACTTGTGAAGAGAAGTGTGTTGTTGGGGGTGTGTTTCTGTCTCCTGGAGTTACGTTGTCGTCTGACCACACTGGTGAAAGGCCCGGTCAAAGCCTGGTCCTCTGGCACCACTTAACAGGCTTTGCAGATGTGGGGTGGCTGTAGATGGACAGAATTCTTTAAACGTTTGCTCTTTACAAAGAAAAATAGCACAGATATTTTCCTTCGGGGGGAAATTTATCACTGTGGGCTCATGTGATCATCTCTCAGTTGTGACACTATTTATGTTTTCTCCTAGCAACGTCTAACACATGAGCATCAGCAGAGGCCTTATTATTGAAACACAGACATGGAATTTAAGGCCCATTAATGATGTGATTTGTCAAAGAGGGGAAACGCTGAAGGACTTGGAGTGATAATTGACCATAAATCTATTTTGAGTATCACCGACTCACCACCTGTGGATTTTACAAGTTTGTTACTTCCTTTTTTTGCCAAAAATTAAAGCCATGTTTAGCTTGAATACCACAATTATGTGGCTTATAATGGATTCTGTTTGTCAAATGAAGTATTAACATGTACTTTGAAATGTTTGAAACTACTGCTGCATCAGAGCTATTTTCATTGTTAATCTGTATGCTCAGTGAGTTTCAACCTCAGATTGTTTGTACAGCAGAGCTCAGGGTGGAAACACCCTGCTACCACAGACTGTGCAGCTGGCTTTACAGATCCACATATTTGCCCCATGTGAGGCTTAAACTCATGTCCTTCCGATAATAAGACTATCACCATGCCTATGGTATAAACAAAACAGATTGATATTTATGCACCTATGTTGTTTGTTCCACTACCCTCCATTTCCCTTTCTCTTTCCTGGGTAGGTAACACCCTAATTCCAGAAAGCAGGAAGGTCTAAGAAAAAGGACCCAATAAACAAGAAGACTTTGTATATTTTATAGGTGTTGGATCATGACCAGAGTCGTTTAGCATGGAAATGCAACACAAAAGAAGGCGAGAGCGACCAGAAACTCACAGGTTAAGATGACTGCTCCATCAGATCCTGGGATGCCGTCATATTTCCAACTTGAGCCCCGTGTAACGTACAAATGCATGATGTTCAGATTATGGAGCTGATGTGCTGCCGACAAGGCTGCCAAAAACCAGCATTCCAAGGGGAATCAATTGGTTGTCACTTTGACACTTTGTTTAGGGATGGACCAGCAGGTATCCTATGTTCAGTAGCTTGTAGACAGTGCTGACTGTGTTGGTATAGATTGTAGCCTGTACGTGATGGAGCCTTCTGTCTGTCTGTTAGTTACATCTGCTTTTTAGAATCTGTTGCTGGAAGGAACAGAGGGAAAATGTCCTGATGCTGGAGTGGGATAGTATGTTGTGCACAGGCTGGAAATCAAACCCAGATCACCCATATGGGAAGTGAAAATTCTACAATTGAACCGGAACTTCTCACATGTTTGAGATTTTATCCTAGTGCACCATTGACCATTCATTGGTTTTATTACAGCATTTTGTTGAGGGCACTATAAGTGACAGCTGGCTGCAATGCAGGTCGGCTGTCAACAATTGATCTAAACAGAGTGAGCACAGACTGTGACTTTTGAAAGTTACTGCATTGGCCGGGAATTGAACCCGGATCTCCTGCGTGGGAGGCAAGAATTCTTCCATTGAACTACCAATGCCTACATACTTGCACTTCTTATCTCAATTTGTTATTGGCTGTGGTTCTTTCCAGCAATGGCATTCTGAATGCAAATATATATTCTTCGAGGCCACTGCAACTGTGGATTGCTGCTTCACAAACAGGCTGTCCCCAATATATCCAAACACAGTCAGCGTGGACAACAAACTATCCAACATCACAACATGCCTGCTGGTCCACCCTAAACACCTTCACACCTCGCTGGACATAATTGATGGATTGTTTATATAAAAAACAAGATATTTTTGATATAATAGAGGATTATTATAAAAACCTGTCACATCTCATAAGCGTAACAGGGGTCTGGCCTGGTTAGTGATGTCTGTGAGGCCGCCAGCTATTATCTCTCTAACCAGCAGAGAGCACTGTTGAATCAGTGGTAAGTACCATTTCAGCGGCCTCGACCAAGCTGATGGCAATAAATGGTGTTCACACGATGAATTATTCATCTATCTGTCTCTACTATTACAGTACAGCACTTGCATGCCAATACTGTTAATATATAAAACATACAGTAGCTTACCAGGGACTAAATTTCCACTAAGGCGACACACAAAAATAAGATTTTCAGCCAATTTGAAATGATGGTAGGCTATTATAATACTTAATAAATATATGGCTATGGTATTGTGGGAAGTGTTAAAATTAAAACATATTTCCATGGTGTTGTGCAACTGCAGTCTGAAACTAGACCTACTTGATTATGGCAACTGCTTATGAGGAAACATGTCAGGGTACATCAATACTGGTGGTGACAGACATCCATCAATGTCTGGTAGGATTACAGCAATAACACCTGCCAGTTAACAGCTTAACAAGACACACCTGCGCCAAGTAAACTTCTCTTATGAACCAGGAATTATCGCAACCTCTAATTAAACAAGAAATTCTAGTTTCCCTCAATGCCATAGTTGTCAAAAATATATTATTAGATGCCATTATTATTTAAAACTGGTCATAATACTGTGTTAATACAAATAGTATAAAAGGCTTTTTTCTCCATTTTTTTTGTTCAACAACTGCACAAAGTTTTGAAAAAATTACAAACACACCAATCAATAGACTTGGTGAGATTTATTTTTACAAGAAAAAAAACTTTCTTCAGTACATTTTATCTTACAAAAATATAACTGGATATTATTAGTAAGACTAAAATAATAAAAAAAAATCTGTTTTATGTTTCAAAACAAAATAAGACAATCCGTATTAGTAACCTGCTAGCAGGTTATACGACAGTACTCTCCCATATTTCATCATCATAAATATCAGAGGTAGACAGGACTTTCTCTGTGGAACTCAAACTGAGACCGGGGGAGTCTCTGCAAGTTTCTTCGGCTTTTTGCAAGAAATTCTCTGCAACCTGCCCAGCCCCTGCTGCTGCACTTTGAGCAGAGTCCACAGTGGGATCCGCAGATCGTTCTGAGCAACCGGGCGCACTCAGTGAACCCTGGTCCTGTGGCAAGCACCGATTAGCTCCATCACCTGGGGACACAACAGCTTTACTTGGTCCTAAATCCTCCTGATTGCTCTTGTGAGTTGCAGCATCATCCTCTGCTGCAGCTCTCGCTCCATCTAGCAGAGAGACAGGCTGGGATGCCACCTGGACTTCCTCTGATGGTCTTTCCCGTTTCTCCACACCTGCGATAGCCGATGGTTGATTCCGAGGTCCGGCCTCCAACCCGAAGAAGTTGTTTCTGACAACATAGCGCACACACTGCAGCAGGACGTTCCTCTCATGACGGATATCTTGAGCCAGTAACTTAACGAGTTGAAGAAAATAGATGGAATGGAAATTTTCTGTTGTTGCCTTTTCAGTTATTGTTCAACATATGATTATCGGTTTCATGAGAAATGTCAATGCTGTGCAATGTTTTTTGGTGTTTTAAATTCATTTAATCATTCAATTCAAATCCTAAATTTGGATGGTAAGACTTTTTTTTGTGTTGACTTTTGGCTTCTCACCATCTCAAGTAGAGTTGCACGCCGTTTCTGAGGTGTATCTTGGTGTCCTCCTCTACCGCCCCTTCCTCTCCTGCCTCCTCTTCTTCTGTTGTTCGGAGCGTGACAGGCAGAGCCAGGCCGGGGGACGTCATAAGTTTCCACGCCATGTAGGGCGGTTTCTTGGCCCTGAATAAATTCTCTGTGCTGGGACACCGGCGACATCCTACTCAGTATAGCCTTGTTTTCTTGCACCAGTTCTTTGTCTCTCTGAATAGGGGCGGCTGAAGCAAAAGAATCAATGCGTTTACATGACATCTATGCTAAAAATTCAAGAATCATGCAATAATTATTTAATTTAATTCTATAGAAAATCTCAGTGAAGTACCTCACATTTAGAGTGAAACACAGTTGATTGGAAATAAGTAAACGACAGAGGTAAACTCACTCTCTGGTTCCTCATCACTTCCACTCTCACTCATGGAGCCATAGCTGGCCATCAGGGAGCCCAGAGCTAAGCTCATCTGTTTCGGGGCCACAACCAGGTCATTGGTCCTGGACTCAGGAGCTGCATCGTCCCTGTCAGAATCTGAACAAGGTGAGAAAAGCAGTTCTTATTAGTTGAGTTGTGGGTTGAGTTTGTTTGTGCAGTCTCGGGCTAAATTCTGTCACTCACCATGGTCACTGCTGGCCAGCGCTCCCAGGGGATCAATGTCCCTGCGCGGCTGGAGGAGGTTTGGAGGTCTCTCTGCGACACGGTTGTCCGATGACAACGGGCCTCCTGGATGCCCCCCTCTGAAACCTCGGCGACCCCGCCCACGGCCTCGACCCCATCCACGTCCACGTCCTCTCATTCGCCTGTTCATGAAATTAAATAGAAATGTCAATCAGTTTGTCTGTTTTTTTTTTTTTTTAAAACACACATTTACATAGCGTTTGTAAATTTACCCAAATTGAGCAGTCTCTAGAACAGCTCCCGTCTCCTCCCGCAACTCCATCACCTTCCTCTTCTTCTCAATATTTTGAAGTGTTGGATAGTTCCTGGAAAGAAAAAAATATTAAGTCTCTGTTGAAAAGCAGCAGTGATTAATATAATATAATTTTCCTTGTTGATGCGAATACTGACTTTCGCCGCTCTTCTCTCCATTTCACGATCTCATCCGGTGTGTCCAGCTTGATTCTTTTTGCTCCTGGCGTGTGGTTCTAGTCAGAAAAAGGAAACACTTGACGTTAGTAAAGGAAAATATGACATTTGAAATGTTACACAGTTAGTGCTTTGACTTACATTTTTCCAGTGGAAGCTGACTATTTTTTCATGTGCCATAAAGTTGCAGTCAGGCACAGAACACTAAGAGAGATAAATGATTAAAGCAGTCAGTAAAGTCTGAAAAGTCTTTTAACATTAAAAATGTAAGTAAAGCATTGTATGGTTTATTAAATATATCAAATGACCTTGACATGTTGAGAAACATGTTCGTCGTACTTCTCCTGGTTTTTGAAGCCTCGGTCGCAGGTGTCACAAAAATGGGAGAATTCAGGTTCTTTCTTATTTTTCTGTGTAGGTCGAAGACAAATCAATTAATCTTACAGCCGTTCTCATTCAGCTTGTAGACAAAGTCCAGCCATGATCCTCATGACCTGGACAAATGCTTACCTTCTTTCCATGGTTGCTTGGGGGTCCGTAATTCTGTCTCCCACCTCGATGTCCACGTTGATGCCAATCATGACCAAAGTTTTGACCTGAACGGATCAAAGAGGAAATTCAAATAATCCAACAGCTCCAACAACTAAAAGCTAAGAATATAGGAAAAGTCCCAAAAATCTCAGGACCCCTCATAATAACCTTCTGACCCTTTGGGGGCCCCTGACCCCTAGGTTGGGAACCACTGGACTAAACTAGCTGACTGCATAATAAGTAGAACTGAAACAATTACTCAATTAATTAATTATTTGCCAACTATTTAAAATGACTGCCAACTTTTTAAAGCAATTGATTATTTATTTAGTCATCTATAACAGTGGACTATTATTTGGGACAAACAGACATTTTAATTTACATCTTGAGTGACATATTTCAGTTTATTTTGGATAGATAAATCGACTATAAAAAATAATAGTAATTACTTTTAACTGCATGCTGTGGGATTTCTCTTGCAGGACTTTTACTTGCAATGGAGTATTTTCAGATGAATGCATGTATTTAATAAAGGTTCTGAACACTCACCGTACGGCTGTTTAGCCCCGAAGCTTCCTCGACCGAACCCGGACCAATGGTGCCAGCCCGCATGACCGCTGTGGTCCCAGCTGGGCTCGGGGGGCGGCTCGGTCCAGCTCCACATGCTGGGGTGGAAGCTGCTGGATCCGGACTGCTGCTGCTGCTGCTGAGGGTGAGGATGGTGGAAGGAGTTCGGGGGAGGGCAGCCGAAGTTCGGCGGAGGGTAGAGTCTCTGTTCATTCATGTCGCCCGCCCGAAGTCTCCCTGCGTGTTCACAGGGAAATTAATTTAAAGTAAATATCTGGGTCGCACCACGCAGCTCTCACATGTGCATGTGTTTTTTCCTGTAGTTCTTCAGAGCGATGTTGTCACTTCCGCTAAAAGTGGGAAGTGCGTAGCTTATATGTGAGAAAAGACAAAATATTAGCGTTAGCTACCATTTTATAGTTATGCTAATTGTGGGTGTACGCAGAAAAATGTATGTAAGTGTTTGGTGTTTTTTTCATTTAAATATTAATTAATTTATTAATTTATTTATTTTTCTTTTTTAAATTCAATTCTGGCTGTGTAAGAACAATCCGGTACAGTAGGGGGCGGTTAGCATTGGTTAGCATCGGTTAGCGCTCCGCTAGTAATCGACGAAGAAGAAGAAACGCGCCGCTTCCGGTTTTTCGGCAGCAGCAGCGTGGTGACTTCGACTGGAAACGTGAGGATTCTTCACTGAAGACCCGAACTCGTAAAGAACCGAGTCTGCCGCCAGCATGCTCGTGTTATTTGAAACCGCTGCTGGATATGCAATATTCAAAGTATGTATTCTGCCTTTTTTATCCTGTCTGTTTAAAAAACTAATAATTTTAACACAAGCTACTTGAGGTTAGCTTCTGTTAGCCACGAAGGGAGCGTTAGCGCGGGGAAGCCCGTAAATTAATGAGGAAATGCAAATATCATATTTTTATTTGTGCGAAAGAAAGGTTATGAAAGCGTTCAATATTTGGCGCGAGTGCCTTTGCTAGTGTTTAATGTTAAGCGAACGTTGAGTTGGAAGTTAGTGTGAGGCCTGTGACCACGTGTGCACGCGGAGGCTCGTGTTAAGAAAACCGCTCCGTATTCAACGTCCACATATACACTGTTGTTTTCGTAAATGAGCTTGAGCAGCGTTTAAAATTTGAATCCTTAACCATTTTACAACTTCGTTAGTTTTACACAGCGTTTTATTCTACAACATGATCTCTAACTTCAAGTGTTATATTCCAGGTCCTCGATGAATCGAAGCTGCAGCAGGTTGACAGCCTGTATAAAGAGTTTGAAACTCCTGAAAAGGCGAATCAAATGTAAGTGTTAATACAGTGCTTCCTAAACTCACTAACTGACCCCCCCCCCCAAATAGTCCCACTTCTAATAAGAAGAGGAACAATTTGTCTTGCTTAGAACACCCTCAAGACCCCCTGGGGGTTACAGGCCCAACCTGGCTGATGTCTGTTTGATGTAACAGCTTCCTCTTAACAAATCTTTTGCTTTTCCAGTGTGAAGCTCAAGCACTTTGAGAAGTTTCAGGACACGACAGAGGCCTTAGCAGGTAAGAAAGCATCCTGTCACTGCATCTATAGCCACTTGATATCCGTGGTCTATGATGTGTTTCTGTGTCTGAGTAAATCATGAGGCATTTTTCACAGTATTCGTCACTACCACTGAGACCACAGTGTGATGTTGGCAGGTAGAATAGATGAACAGACGTAGCTGGTTGCCACATTTTCAACTGTACAGGACCCAGTTTTTAGCACAAGTAGTTCTAATGAACTGCATTAGTTCCCTTAAGTCTAATAAGTTGGACTGGTCTTATGTAGGGGTTTGACGCAATGTTCTGAACTGTCACTCAGCTGCCACTGCACTCGTCGAGGGGAAAATTGGCAAGAGTTTGAAGAAAGTGCTGAAGAAAGTTGTCGCCAAGGAGGCTCACGAGCAGCTGGCTATCAGCGATGTCAAACTCGGTGGTATTATCAAAGTAAGTAACCCAACACATAACATTATCTACAATGCTAAGAAGGCGATTGAATGAGAAGCAGCCAAGCGGTGATGATCATGACATATTGTCAAATTACTGAAATTGACTGATGCTTTTAAGTCACTACCTCATCTGAGCTTTGTTTGATCCCAAACTGTCTTTAAGTTGCCCAATGAATCATTTCAGTCCCAGTTTTTATATTTAATCAGATTTTTTTAATTAGGAAAAGCTGGACTTGAGCTGTGTCCATAGCCCTGCTGTTGCTGAACTGATGAGATGCATCAGGAGCCAGATGGAGGGCCTCATAACTGGACTGGCTCCCAGGGAGATCAGTGCCATGTCTCTGGGTTTGGCTCACAGGTAAGCACTGCATATATAGAGCCTTGGGTGAACATGACTGCAGCCTATGATTACACTTGCTGTCTGAATCTTCCCTGTAGATTTTCCTCAGCATTCGTCACTACCACTGAGGCATTAGTCTCTTCTTTGAAGCATGGGAATCCCCATTAGTTTTTTATGTAGTAACTCATGTACTGTTTTCCAGTTTGTCTCGCTATAAGCTGAAGTTCAGTCCTGACAAAGTGGACACCATGATTGTACAAGCCATCTGTAAGTAGTATGAGTCATAGCTCATGAAAAATGCCCAACACAGCAAATGTTCATATTTAAGAGGCTGCAAGCAGTATGATTTTATTTTTGCTTGTGATATTAAAAATCAATATCAACTTACTAAATGTTCAGTTCTCGTGATGAATAAGGGCTGTTGGTGTGTATGTAGTTAATGTTTTCTTTGTGTCCTCAGGCCTTCTGGATGACCTGGATAAAGAGCTTAACAACTATGTTATGCGCTGCAGAGAATGGTACGGCTGGCATTTTCCCGAGCTGGGCAAAGTCATCACAGACAACATGGCCTACTGCAAATCTGTCCGCAAAATAGGTAAAAATAATCTGCACTTTCTTTTGTGCCAATTATAGCAGCAGTTTTGCTCAAGGCGTGCAGCTAATTGTCTGGTTCACGTGATTTTTTTTTTTTTTTTTTTTTTTTTTTGGCAGGTGATCGCACAAACGTGGCCACCACTGATCTGTCTGACCTCCTCCCTGAGGAAATCGAGGCCGAGGTTAAACTGGCTGCCGAGATTTCCATGGGAACAGAAGTGTCGGAACAGGACATCGGCAACATTAGGCACCTGTGTGATCAGGTATATATATTGTTTCTACATCATTGGTGTCATTTCACTGTTAAATATTTGAGAGATGAAATGCTTCTGGTGATTATCTTCATCCAGAAATGATGCATGTGGGGGTTTTACTCACTACCTCATCTAAACGATCACCATGACTCGTCTGTACTACATAAAAATCTCCATAAAGTTTAAATATTTTCTCACCTGCTGGTAGTTGTGATACAAGCTCTAACCCTTCTTTTTTTCAACAGGTGATTGAAATTACAGACTACCGCTCTCAGCTGTACGACTACTTGAAGAACAGAATGATGGCGATCGCTCCCAACTTGACGGTAATGGTTGGCGAGCTGGTCGGTGCCCGACTCATCTCTCATGCCGGTAAGATGGCCAGAAGCTTTAGCTGAAAGAAAAGCAGCCAAGCGGTGATGATCAGGACATAATGTCACTTCACTGAAAATGACTGATGCTTTTAAGTCACTACCTCATCTGAGCTTGCATTAGGAAGCAGAAATAGGCCGGTACCAGGGGGACTATAATGTTTACCTATCTTGTTTTTTATTTTTAAGGTTCACTTTTGAATCTGGCGAAGCATCCAGCCTCGACAGTGCAGATCCTCGGTGCAGAAAAGGCTCTGTTCAGAGCCCTGAAGACCCGCAAAGACACACCAAAGTACGGTCTCATTTATCACGCGTCTCTAGTGGGCCAAACGACTGCCAAGAATAAGGGCAAGGTAAGTCCAGAGGGACCAGGCAACTCGGCCTAGTAATGACAGGGGAACTCAGTCTGGAAGTGTCAAAGTAAACATGGGTTCTGGTTTTCCCTAATGTCCAGATCTCCAGAATGCTGGCAGCTAAAGCAGCGCTGGCTATTCGTTACGATGCCCTGGGAGAGGACACCAATGCGGAAATGGGAGCAGAGAACCGGGCCAAGCTGGAGGCCCGACTGCGTCAGCTGGAGGAAAAGGGAGTAAGTACAACTTTGATTCTTCTACAAAAAGGAAAAAAAACATAACACCACCAATGGAACAGGCCATTCATGCAACTAATATCTGCTCTGTGTTCTTTAGATTCGACGGATTAGTGGAACAGGAAAAGCAATGGCAAAGGCAGATAAATACCAGCACAAGAGGTGAATAGCTGAAAATGATTATTTTTGCCCAAAATTTAAGTTTTTCTAATGTACAGCTCTGTGTTAAATTTCAACTTTCATTCCCCCCCAGTGAAGTCAAAATGTACGATCCATCTGGAGATTCTACAATTCCCTCGACCTCCAAGAAGAGAAAGTTTGCTGAAGTAGAGGAAGCAGAAGAGCCTGTAACGCCCGCGGTTAAATCCAAAAAGTCCAAAAAGGAACCAGTAGCAGAAGGTTGGTCCAACTGGAGCGACTGTTATCAAGGCGTAGTGCCCGCAGTGTAATTCTGATGCTGAAGATTTGTTATTTGCCTGTATTTTAGTGGAAGAAGCAGAAATGGAAGCAGCAGCAGCAGAAGAAGAAACGCCAAAGAAAAAGAAGAAGAAAAAGAAGGATAAGAAGGCGGAGGCTGAGCCTGAGGCTGAGGAGCCGGAGGAGGTACCATTAACAGAGGTATGACCTGTTTAGCAAATTAAAGACTACTATTCAATTAGGTTTTCAGATTTTACTGTTTGTTTTTTTTGCTCAATGTGTGTCTCTCTCTCTCTCCAGTCATCAGAGAAGAAGAAAAAGAAGAAAAAAAAGAAGGCGGAGGAAGAAGAGGGTTAAAAAGAATAGTGTAAATATTTTTGTTCTAGTTTTGATATCATTTTAGTTTTCTGTTACTTTATATCAATCAAAGGCAGTATTGTAATGAGTTTCTGGCTATCAAGAAGTTGATGTCTAACAATAAAATCCTCGGATCTCCCTTTATATTAAGTGTCTGAATCAAAATTCGTTCATGTCGTGAGACAAGAAAAATAATTTTTTATTTTTGAATATATTGTTAAAATTTGTAACCCGCCTGCCTGGGTTGGCTGTTTTTATTTGTGAACACATCTGTATCAGACATGTATTTACACAGAGCAAGGATTCTCCACTTCTCTTCTGACAAACATTTTTATTGCCTTAAGACTGAATTTCTGCCCTGGTGAAAAATCTTTTTTTTTTCCTGTTATGAGTTATACTGTATAGAAAATCATGATTCAATGTAATCCATGCAATAAACCATCAAATTTGTGTTATCACTTACACAATGTATCATATCATTGAACATTTTTTGAAAGCTGCATTACAATTAAAGGGATTTAACCGTTGGAAAGAAGAAATAAGCTATATTCCCCTTAAAATAAAACTAATCTGCTAAGGAACTTTGTTTTTTTTTGCAGGACAAATGATGAATGCTTATCTACTGCTAATTACTTGTATGTTTTAGGAATCATCAGATAAGAACACACTTGATTCTAATTGTCAACTTGTCACCATGCAGTAGAATGTTGTCAAGGGCTAATTAATGAGTTAATTTAAGTCAGGTGGGGAGTGAATAATACCACTTATTTATCACATGTTCACCTTTTTGAATTTCCATTACTAGAGAGCACTTTTCTTCTACTTTAAACATCAAAAACTAGAAAGATTCACACATGTAGAAGTTGCTGAAATGCTTTTGGAGAAAAACTCTTTAAGAAAAACTGCATTAAGGTTAGCGGTAGACTATGTAGAGATTAATTAATTATGATCCTTCATTTTTATTTGTATGAATATAAATTTAACAACTGTATGAATAAAAAGATTTCAATAAACCTTAAATTACATACATTGTTACATCAAAGTTACAGATCCTGGAAACACAATCATGACACATTCATGGTATTTGGTTTTCATTTGGCACAAATTCCATGAAATAAGGCAAAGTATTAATCCATTGGAAAAATGACACAATCCCAAAACAAAATTGAAATTCAAACAGTAAAAATAATTTAAAAAGTAAAATCAAATTAAATTAATTTGAATTTGTTGCACAAATCACAGCGTTTTTGTTGCATGAGGTAGATAAAAGTTGTAATGTAGGATGTAGTGCTTCAGACATTACTAGAGGAGCACCGCCCTGGAACATCGATTGGCCGCTTCGGTGCTCTACTGAAAGGCCTGAGCCCGTACCACATGGCAAGACTGCGCGACTCAGATGTGTTATGAAGGAGCAGATTAACTTTGTAGTTACATTTTGAGTAGAAATAAACAAAATTCACGACCATGTCGCAGTTACAAGCGAGGTTCTTCACGGAGAACAAAAGGTAAGCATCGCTGCTCTTTAACGAAACAGGAAAAACTGAAAATCCGGGAATAGCTAGCGTGCTGCTAACTATCTCTGCCTGTAACTCCCAGTAAACACTTTCCTTTTTTACCCACACGGGTGTTTTGTTGAGTAAAAAACGCTTTGAGGCTAATGTTTCTAGCTTGTTTATCAACTATGTAAAGTTGATGGCTGTTATACTACATATTATACTAATAAAGTCTCCAACTGTGTGTAGATATGTTGTAGATGATGTCCCATTCTCCATCCCAGCTGCCTCTGAAGTACAGGATCTCAGCAATGTCATCAACAAGCTGCTGGAGGCAAAAAATGGTAAAATATGATATAAAGGTTTAACAAGTATAGATAACTGTAAATCTGTAAGAACTTTTACATATTCTTATTCAGAAAATCGCATTATATGAAATATATATATATTTAGCCTTTTTTTATTATTGATATCGAGTGGTTTAGATTTTTCCTATACTTTTTTAAAATTATGCTGCTGACTTTTATGTTGTTTGTTTCCACAGCATCTCACAGCAAAGTGGACTTCGACTTCCTGGTCAGGGGCCAGTTCCTGCGAACGTCGCTGGCCACTCACATGGACACAGAGGGCATATCTACGGTACGAGTGGCCGCACTGATGCAGCCTGTCGTGCACTTGTTTCGATTGTGCTGGTAATTGGATCGGATGAGACTTGCTCATAATAATTATGCGTGTGTGTTTTAGGAAGAAGTGGTGGAGATAGAGTATGTGGAGCGAGTCACAGCCCCGGAGCCCGAGGAGTGCATGATGCACGATGACTGGATTAGCTCCATAGATGCAGATGCTGAATGGTAGGATACCAGCTGTTTTATTTTGCATCTTGATGCTTTTAGTGTTTTATGTCAAGCACCTCTTCCATTAGTCTTGTTTTGGTGCTTGCAGGATCCTGACAGGGTCCTATGATAAGACGGCCAGGATCTGGTCTGTGGAGGGCAAGGCGGTGATGACAGTGGCTGGACACACGGATGTAGTCAAAGACGTGGCGTGGGTCAAAAGAGGTGAGCAGCACACGTCCATTCACTGCTATTCATACACGAGCTTTCTTAAAACCTGTGTGTGATCTGTCTGTGTTTGTGTGTGTGCAGATGGTCTGACCTCACTGCTTCTGACGTCCTCCCTGGACCAAACCATCCTGCTGTGGGAGTGGAACTCTGAGAGGAACAGGGTGAAGGCCAGACACTGCTGTCGGGGTCACACAGGGAGTGTGGACGCCGTTGCTGCAGACCCCACCGGCTCAAAGGTTGGAGGGAATAGACGAGTTGTAGAAAATGAACGAACAGGCTTTAATTAGTGTTAAAATGTTTGTGTTGCTTCTTTTCAGTTCTGCAGCGGCTCCTGGGACAAAATGTTGAAGATATGGTCAGCAGGTAGGTTCCCTCAGAGTCTACCGTGCATCATCCACTAAATAAAAACCTTTTTTCCATTTTTTAATATTTTTCTGTGGTGTCAGTGCCCACAGATGAGGCGGATGAGGTGGAGGAGCCTGCAGACCGACCTCGGAAGAAACAGAAGACTCAACAGCTGGGTCTCACCAGGGTGAGGGGTTTGTCTGTCTGTTAGCAAGATAGCTCAAAAAGTTCAAGTCGGATTTTCATTAAACTTTCAGCTATTTAAAAAAAAAAAAAAAAAAAAAAAGACGAATAAATTTTGGTAATTCTCCATCGCCATAGAGGTCTGTGCTCTGAAGGCTTTCCTAGTTTATAACTATGTTAGTCAAATATGTTGGAATGTACTTCCTTCCACTGCCACAGACTCCTCTGATGACATTATCTGGACACAACGAGGCAGTGTCCTCTGTCCTGTGGAGCGACGGCGACGAGATCTGCAGCGCTTCCTGGGACCACACCATCCGCATGTGGGACGTCGAGACAGGAGAGATGAAAACTACTCTGGTGAGAACGAGGCCCAGAAACATTTGCTGCTACTTAAACGTTTTCCCCATTCGGAAACCAGTGGAATGTTTTTGTTCTGAAGCTGCTAAGAATGCTTTTAAATGTCAGCCAACAGGCGTCAAAAGTAAAACTGTCTTTAACAGCAGAAAAGCAGTTTCTTTTATGTGACATTTCCTATAATAAACTGACTCGTGTCTTTGTCCTTTCTCCAGACGGGCAGCAAAGTGTTCAACTGTATTTCCTACTCACCTCAGTGTCGGCGGCTGGCCTCAGGCAGCACTGACAGACACATCAGACTGTGGGACCCTCGCACAAAAGGTGCCCCTGTGCTCTGAATACCGCAGACTGTGTCTAATAAGAAACAAAAACATAGCTGTTGTTTGAGCTCTCTGTAAACTCCTTCCTCTCTCGCCTGTCATTTCCCTTTCACACTTCACACCCCCCCTTCTTTATTTCCTCACAGACGGGTCACTGGTGCTGCTGTCTCTGACCTCCCACACTGGCTGGGTCACCGCCGTGAAGTGGTCGCCTTCGCATGAGCACCAGCTGGTCTCCGGTTCGCTTGACAACCTGGTCAAACTGTGGGACACCAGAAGGTCCGTACAGCACCTAGCTCCCACTGTGTGGATGACATGGGTGTATAATGCTATCTGAATACAGCATGACAGGAGTGGGCCCCCATTCTCTTTATGAGAGGTGATGCATGAAGCCAGCACATGTTGAATTTGAGGGTTTCCACTGGTCCCACAGAGCATCCAGAGACTTTGTGGGTGACTTTCTGGTTTGGCCCTCGAGCTCACCTAAATGGGGTTAAAATATAATTCAATACTGTCGATCCACTAGGCTTTTCCAAATTAAAAAAATCAAATCTGATAGTGAAATCAGTGAATTCTCAGGGGTTATCACACTCAGAAAAAACACTTTCCTTTTATTTACAGTTGTATAAGCTGGATGATTATCATTCAGAGCAGGACATCCTGTTCCTTCCACCGCTCGGTGCCAGTGACGCTTGTCTGGAAGAAGCTTCCTGTCTTTGGCAGAATAAAATACTGCCGTTTTTTAAAACTGTGGAACAGTTCCTTTGTATTTCCATTGGAGCATAGAAACAATAGTGGGTTGAACTTTTCAAAGGTTTCAACGTATGGAGTTAAGATCTGATTGTCGTATCGTCTTGCAGCTGCAAGGCTCCTCTGTATGACCTGGCGGCCCATGAGGACAAAGTGTTTTGTGTGGACTGGACAGAAAGTGGGGTAAGACCTATCAGCTGATTTCCAAACATCTATTGCAAAAAAAAGAGGAAAGAATATTCTCACACATGAAATCGATGCATAACTGAAGCTTCATTTTGTCTGTTTTTTTTTTTTGCAGCTGATGTTGAGCGGAGGCGCAGACAACAAGCTGTACACGTACAAATACTCGGCCTGTCAGACGGATGCGGGGGCGTAGGGCGGCAGAGATCAGCCGCATCCATCACCACGGACGCACACAAGAGCATCAGTGTTGTGACAAGCAGACAAAAGACGATTTTAAATTGTTTTCTGTAAAAATGTTTCCCGCTTTGTCCCCCCCTCAATTTTTACACATATTTTCATATTGTCTTTGTTTTCCTGTCACCCAAGAAACTATAAATTAATTTTGTCTCCTAAAATGCCCTTGTCTGTTTTTCATGTACTTGTACTCAGTAGTATATTAGGGTAAGAAAATGAAAGTGAAAGAATATAAAATTTATTTTAAAGAACATTTGGCTCCATTTTGGATGGATTGATTAGGGATAGAGTGTTATTATATCTTATCAGAGGATTTCACGCCATTTGTTCTCTTGCCTGTCATATCTACAAATAAAATGAGCAATTGTTCTACACTTATTACTTCCTCATGTTCTTAGAGATAACCAGACATTTTCCTCCTCAAACTGGTTTGAGCAGACAGGGGGAAAAAATAAAGATCTGCCTGTTCATATGTTATATATTTTTCTACAACTCAGCACAAGAGGGCTGACCAGTACCTTAGTATATTATATTGAGGAGAGAATAGATATAAATGTAGCTATATATATATATTTAAAAAATGTAAAAACCTTTTTAAGAGAGTTGAACAATCTAATACTAGTTTTTTAGGGTTACATCGCATGACATTTCTATATTACCCCACTTATATAAAGTAAAGATTCCTCAAAATTGCACTCAAGTACAGTCGTCTGCTTGAATAGACGATCTTTGGTGTGATTGGCCCACAGCGCCCCCTCCTGGCCAATCAGCGCCTCTGCGGCTGCTTTGCATATCCTGAACGATTCCTGTTCCTGTGACTCAGAGATGATGACGGGGATCGGGGCAGCAGCGAGAGGAGGCTAGCCGACCCGCGGTGGATGCTCTGACCGCTGCGCGACACTCCACGCGAGGTGTGAACCGGCCTTTTCGACAAGCCGCGGACTGTAAGATAAAGCATTGCGAGCGTTGAATTGCCGTTCGGTTAAAAAAAAAAAAAAAAACGCCAAAAAGGGCCGTTACGCTTTTGTGGAAACGACACCTGCTACGCGCTAAACGGCTGCTAGCGCACGAGACCTTCTGGCTGACGTTTCCCGGCAACGCTCTTTTCTCGTTACCTTTTTTTTTTTTTTAAATTTGGCATACTGTTGTTATAATTGACTCACGCGTCAGTATAACTATTATTTGTGTATTTATTTATTATTTCCGCGTCAGGTAGGGTTGTAATTGAACACCTCGACGGGCTGTGTTGCCTTCACTGCCTGCTGGACTCTTCAGTGTCCGATAGCCGTGCTCAACCTGCTTATAAGTCACCGGGGCAACAGCAGTCAGGGCTTGTCGCGTGCTCTATGTGTCACAGCGAAAAATTCAACAGGAAGTTCGTTTTTAATATTTGTTTTAATCATAATTATACACCAAAGATCATCTCAATATGTTTCTCCCTGTAGCTCTGAAAAGAACAGGTTGTTTTGTGTCTGGCTCCTTAATATTAATGAGCCTCTCCTGATTGACTGATTTGAACGGCTTTGACTGTATAGTTGTGACATCACAACTTCACAGAAGTCTTGACGGCTCCGTCTGAGGCAGTTTCAGATAATGGTATTGTGCATTTCTCTGTGCGTTGAACGTTTTTAAAGAGGGAGAGTGTTAATATAAAACCTATACCTACTAATGCAAAAGCAATTAATGTCACTTTATATAATATGTGTTTTTTTAAACAATTTGATGATGTCAATCAATTGCTTTTGTGCTTATATAAACTTTGCAGTGTTGCAATGCACTGCAATGTGTATGAAGGATTCTGTTCTCATAAATGTTTTTGTATGTTTTCAGAACAGAAAAAGGCTGATATCCAATGATGGACGGGTATGTATGAATTAAATTTCCCCTTAACTATATCAAATACTGTTATATTTAATATTATGTTGAGCTGCAATAATCAGTCAACTTAACAGAAAATGAATGGGGATCTGTAATGCAGAATTTCTCTGGTTCCTGCACCATTTTCTTATAAAATCAAACATAATTGCTAGTGGCAGTCCTTATGATTAAAAACACTGTCAAAAGCAGAAGTGCACATCTAGATAGAAACTTCCCACGAGTGTCAGCGCCTGTTCGTTGCCCTCACCCCCAGGTTTGGAGGGGACATGCTGAGCAGCAGCCGGGCCATGCTGGAGGACAGCTCGGTGATGGCTCGCATGCAGAAGAAGTTCTGGAAAACCAAACAGGTCCTCATCAAGGCCACAGGCAAAAAGGAGGACGAATATGTCGTCGCCTCAGATGCTGACCTGGATGCCAAGTTAGAGGTAGGGGAAGAAAATTTGACTCTGTGCGACTTGTTCCCCTTTTTGGAGTCACCACTCCCTCTGCTAAACTGTCAAAATTTCCACGGACTTTCTAGTCCTTTTCTAAGCCAGGGGAGTTTTTACCCTCAATGGGCTGGTTGTAAAGATTATATACATATAATTACCTGTTATCACATTACATAATTGCCTCTCTATTTAGAAAAAGTGTTCATTTAATGTTAATATAATTATTATTGGAAAAAAAGGTTTTCAAATTATATCTCACGACTCATGCAAGAATATGTTTGATAACCACTATTAAAAACGAATTTATTTTTGGGGATTTTCAAAGATTGGGATCTATGGTTTTGTGTTGGTATGCAAATTATTAAACACACTGCTGTAAAAGAACAAGGAATTAATTACAGATGTGTTTTGTAATAGGGAAAATGGAATTTTCCCTGCTTTTAGCAACCTTTGTGGCCAGTCAAGAACAGATCTTGGAGTTAATGAGGTGTGCATGAACGCAACTTGAAGTCGTACAAAGAAGTTGAGGCATTTATTTGCTTTCTTAACTCTCAATAAATTGTGCAAGTCTATGCAAGCTTGTGTGGAGCCATTTAAACTGAGGTGCCAGGCCTGCAGGCCTTGAGTTTGACACACCTGCTCTAAGCAATTGTTTAGGCTAAATTAAACTACCTTCCAAAGCTTTATCTTTACAGTTACTACAGCTGATTAAATATGTAGAGCGCTTGAGTAAATGCATTTGGTTATTACCGTCCATCTTTTTCTACAAAATAAAATGATGATTGTGCAAAGGAGCACACACACACATTAAAGTATCATTTAGCTACAGAATACATCTTTTTAAGAACAGGGCCACTGTGTTGCCACAAGGTGTACCCTTCGTTGTTTGCAGAGATCCTTTCAGTTCTAATTATATGTCTTACACCACATCACAGCCGTGAAAATGACAGGGTACAGTATGTTCCTCTGCCCCATTAATTTCCCACAGTTACATCAAATGTTAAAGGGCTGCTTGGATTGACTAAAACCAGGCTGGCATTAGGTTGTGACAGGCTGTCTCGCAGCCAGTCCCGCACAAGGGGGGAGGTGGTAGTGTTTCATGGAGCTGCTCTGGGTGCACTGTGAGGCTTTTGTTTGCCCTGGAACAAGAGCAGGCCTCTTCTATCTGCTCTCATTGTTCCCCTGTTCATCCCCAGTGAGGGTAACCGTGGAAAGTGTTGAAAATCCCAAAGAAAAGTGGAAGGTAGAATGAGAACGACATACAAAGATCCTACTACTAAATGTATTAACAGGGTAGACCTGTCACGTTGCTGCTTTTTTTTTTTTTTTTTTTTTTTGTAACTTTCATCGCTTTCACAAACGCCGTCTGTGAACCAGCAGAGCACTGAAACATCCGCCCAGATTAGATTTGGAGCCACTCTCTGGACGGCAGCCTCACGGCTAACCTCATTTTATTGCAGCAGCGTCCCTGCACATTTTCATATCTCAAATGAGCTGCGCTGTCAGACACTTGGTTGTAATATAAGATTCAATATTTGATATGCAAATTTAACATTTTTCAAACATTTTAGATAAGAATCATGTATATCAGTATACACAGAGGATTTGAGACTTCGGTGAGTGACAAAACTTGTTTCTTGGCCACAGCTGAGGCAGTCAGGCTGAAGGCAGTGGCTGTTTATTCTCCAGTTAATCAGTAAACTCTCAAGTTGCCAGGGAGTTTTATGTCTCCTCTCTCAAGCTTTTTTTTTTCTGGTGCTCTACAAAGAACATGCCGTTTTGTGTCTGTCTCATTAATATAAATAAGCTTCTCCTCTGATTGGCTGTGAATCATTGGGGGCTGTTGGCGGTGACAGCAGAGTTGTGACATCACAACTTTCCTGAAGTCCTGTCGGGCGTATTTCAAGGCACAGCCTCTTTATACGGGCTGAGTGCTCTTCTCTGTGGGTTGACTGTTTCAAAACACAGAACGGTGTTTGTATAACACCTAGACCATCTTCTAATCAAAAATCTATTAAAATCTGACTGAACCTTTAAACCCCCCAATCTGTCTGACAGAAAGCAGCACTGGAGAGGCCTGGAAAAAATGTGTTGCCATGACACACACTCATCATTTAGTGGCTGTTGTCTGGCAGATGGGGGAGAAGCAGCCGACTGCCAGACGGATTGCAGGAGAGATAAATATGAGTGTTAGTGCTCCCTTGCTGATGCAGAGGGACAAAAATCTTTTAAAAAAAACAACAACAAGAAACTACGCGCTGGTTTGGAGAAAACAATCACAAGAAGAAACCACCACGGTTGCGCATTTTGTGCATGAAACGTTGTAATTTGACCCGTTTGCCTCTGCAGTTCTTCCGCTCTGTTCAGTCGACCTGCACCGAGCTGCTGAAGGTGATCCAGAAGTACCAGCAGAGGATCACACGTGAGTGAGACTCGACACTACAACATTCTGTATCAACGTGTTTCTGTTTGTGATCATGTTGCTAGTGAAACAGCCTTTTTAGTCCCAGATCTTTCATAATTTTTCTTTTTCATAAATTAAATTCGCCACCTGATGTAGGTTAATACTTAGTCAGAGCTCCAATGCTGTCTAAAAGCTATTAAAAACACACTGAGTCACATGTTCCGTTATCACCATAAACACTTGTCCTGTTTCAAAGCCACATTTCTTTGTCTATTCAATATTTCAAACTTTGAGTGCTCTATCCAGGTTTGTCCCAGGAGGAGAACGAGCTCGGCCTGTTTCTGCGATTCCAAGCCGAGCACGACCGCACGAAGGCCGGCAACATGATGGAGGCCACCAGCAAGGCCCTGTGCACCTCCGCCAAGCAGAGGTCAGCAGAACGGTCATAATAGACTTTAAGAAATGGTTTAGATGTACTGTGTTCTGCTCACACACGTCTGTGCTGTGTCTTTCCTTTTTGTCTACAGGATGGCGCTTTGCCCGCCTCTGCACCGCCTGCACCAGGAAGTGGAGACGTTCCGGAGGCGCGCCATCGCAGACACCCTACTGACCGTCAGTCGCATGGAGAAGGCGCGCACCGAGTACAGAGGAGCTCTGCTCTGGATGAAAGACGTCTCCCAGGAGCTCGACCCCGACACCTACAAACAGCTGGAGAAGTTCCGCAAGGTCGGAGGACGCTTGTCCGCGGTCTGAACAGAGTGGGCGGGCGCTCTGTCTCTGTGATCTGACATGTGATCCGCCTTTCTTTTGCCAGGTCCAAGCCCAGGTCAGAGGGACCAAGGGACACTTTGAGAAGCTAAATAATGATGTATGTCAGAAGGTTGACATGCTGGGAGCGAGCCGCTGCAACATGCTCTCCCACTCCCTCTGCACCTACCAGGTTTGTCAAAACTACCCTGTTAACTGCTCAAGGGTGAGATAACGATTGGAATCGGGTGCATTGGGGCGAGGAGACACCTAAAACATGCAGTAAAGTGAACTAATAGTTTGCCGTTTCTATACCGATACATAAAAGGCTCTTGCACGTTATATTGCCCACTATTTTCCTTTCTGTCCTGTCGTTACAGACCACTCTGCTGCAGTTCTGGGAGAAGACGGCTCATGCCATGTCAGCGATCCATGAGGCCTTCCAAGGACATGTACCATACCAGTTCACCACACTCCAGGTAGTCAAAAAACATTTGCACCTAGAATAGTCATTTACCACATTAACAACTGTATTTCTTTTAAATAAGGACATTTTCAAAGTGACCCCAAGCTTTTAAAGAGAAGTAAGATTTTGCAAGATCAATATTTTGTCCCATCCTACATTGCTGTGCAACAACATGGAATGAATACCCAAAGACTAGAGGGAGGCCTTTTGTAGCTATAGTTCTGTCTTTATCACGTTTAACAGCTTTTTTCCCTCTGACAGGACCTGCGAGACCCACTGGACCAAATAGTAGACACGCCAGAGGAGAAGAAGGAGAAGGCTCTACAGAGCAACACAGACAGGTGAGAGGATGTGGGACCAGGCATTTGGTTCATCAATTTTTAATGAACCAAAGGAAGTCACATGGCTTTTATTAAACCCACAACAGACACACACCGTTCTGTTCTCACACATTTCCACCTTTAAATGCTCTCTGCTCTGATCACCTCAGCTATGTCTTCATCAAACATGAGGCCAATATCATGCCCATTTTTACTCACAAGTAAGTGGTGTGCGTACAGTGGGTTTCAGTAGTGCCTCGTGTAGTAGTGCAGGCCTTTAGAATAGTTAGGAAGCACTTCCAAACAGCACTTTTCAAATCAAATGGAGGCTACTGCATTGCTAAAAATAGCACAGCCTCGTCTCGCCAGTGAGATAAGGCGCCTTCTCATTTTTTTTTCTATCGCTCCCTCCTTCCTTCTCCTTCAGTCTGGTGTCCTTGGATGACGACAAGCCATCAGGAAGTGCCTCTGACGCAGGTGTGTACTACTGCCCCCTGTAGACTGGATAGTCCGCACTGGAGAAACATGTTATTATTGGTTATAATTGTTATTAAATATTAATTTGCTTCATGGTTATAATTTGTGTGTCTTTTTAAACCACTTTATTATTTGTTCAAGGTTATAAAACAATGAAAAATTGTTTTTTTGGATGCTCCTTCTTTTCAGAACTTGCCCTCAGTAGTGATGGACAGAGCCAATCAAGTGACACTGGTAGGTGGCTGCGTGCCGTTCTTCATTAGCCACATGGTGTATTACAATCCAGGTGCGTGTTGTGTTTGCCGACACTCACTCCCGACCAGACGCCTGTCGGCTTCATGGTCCTTTGACCTCTGCGTCTCTAAACGCCGCCACGTCTCCCCCAGCCCAGCACAGCCTCAGCGGACTGTCGGTGGCCTCCGATGACGACCTGATGCTCATGGCTTGTGATCCGCCAAAGCCCCCGGCCACAACAAACCAGCTCCTGCCCCTGCCCCCTTATGCTGGGGGGCAGCATGAAGCCTGGGGCTTTGGGAGCCTCCAGACCAGCCCCCCACCACAGCTGGCCGCCGCCGGTAAACAGGCTGGAAACCTCCCGTTTGTCCTTTTCAAGCTCAGCTTCTCAGCTTCTCTTCTGGCTTCTGCTTGGATGTCACAGACATTCCTTCTGGGGTGAACTCTTGGGTCTGGCTGCTGGTGCAAGGGCCTGTTTCTTTCAGTTTTTTCCCGTTCTTTCTCTATAAAATTGGTTCTTGGACACATCTGGATTTGCTCCGATATCTGCTTTGCCTCTGGTGTAGTAGACCCCTCTTTGTCTCCCTCCCCTGCAGGTGGGGGTTCGGCAGGACAGAGAGCGGAGGAGGAAGAGGGGGAGCGGGGGGACATGGCATTCCTCAAGGACCTCCTCAGCCCGGGTCCGGGCGCCGCAGACGAGTTCAGCAGAGAGTGGCAGGACGCGTTTGGGCTGTTTGAGGCTCCCAGCGTCCCTCCTCCCGGCCCAGGGGCGGCGGGTGCCAGCGTCTTGGACCCTGCAGCTCGCCCCCCCTCCAACCCTCCCAGCCCCACCGGCTTCCTGCCCTCCCAGCTGCTGGATCACAGTCTGAGCTCCACAGGTGAGCGGTGCTGCCCTCTGCTGGAGGGACGAGTGCACTGCAGCACACTGAAGACGTACACTTCTTCTTAAACATGCCTTGTGTTTTAGGCTGGTCAACACCACCCATGTTCCAAGCTCCGCCCCTGCAGCCTCCGGTTTGTCAGAACCAATCAGCTCAGCCAGCGCCAAGTTCCAGAGCTAGTGGTAAGTAGTCAGTGATCTGGTCTGTACCTGAGTCATCCTGGATCAGCTAAATTAGTTTGACTGAAGGTAAAGTTAAGAATCAGCTTCCTCTCAACGTCTGGTGAACTTAGTAGTAGTGTGTAATCAAACGAATTGTGTGTGTGTGTGTGTGTGTGTGCACAGCTGCTGCAGGTGGATCCAAAGACATGTCTGCCTGGTTCAACCTGTTTGCAGACCTGGACCCCCTCTCCAACCCCGACGCCATTGGACGCTCCGCAGATGAGCTTCTCAATGCCTGAAGATCCGTCTGTGTGTGTGTGTGTGTACACAGCAATGTATGATTTATAGATTCCTGTGAATATACTTTCCAGCAACCAAGTAAAACACACACACACACACACACAATCTGCATTTCTGAGATGTGTACATATCCACAAATGCAACAATGCACACACACACACTCAGATCTGCGTTCCACTGGAGAAAACGGCAGTCGAGATGATTGTTAACCGCACAGCGTCGCTCTGCAGCTTTAAAACTTGACTGTTAGCGTCACACAAAAAGCCACTAACTCGTATGCACACAGCGAATTGTGCAGGTTTTTGTGCTATCTTTTCACTTTTGCGGCTTCTGTTCAGGCTGGGAGAACGTCTGGGTTTTACTTTGGCCACCGCTGCGTGCGTCTCTGGTTCATTTATGTTTGCCTTGTGTGGGTGTGTTTGTCATTTGGGACTGAGGATGTAAAAAAAAAAAATGATTTGTACATTTGAATGTGGTGTGTGTCTGTATATGTACATTCAACATAGTGTATTTCTGCGATAAAATGGGACCCCGATCTCATCACTGAGCCTGTATTTGCACACACCAGACGCCTGAATCACTAACTTGAGTCCAATTAACTGCCGGTATCAGCAAGGTGGGGGGAAAAACAGCACAGGTAATTATTAATGCAACATTTTAGCCTTAACATTGTATGGATTTTATAAAGGGAGATGGTCTACCCGTTATCTAATTGAGTCTAAAAGATTTGAGAGTCCCAGTTCTTGTTTTCTGTGCAACTGTAATCTCTGAAGTCTCCTTTTAAACTTGGTGGACTTGTGGTTGTGCGAGGGCAGGTTGCCAAGGTGATTGATCCAGCATTGCAATACTTGAAGACCTCATCTTGCATAAGAGGTCCCCTGGCAACCAACTCTAGGTCTGGACTCCACCGGTTTCATAAATAATGTGATGCTTTATCGACCCCTGTGAGGAAATCCTGCTGTTTTGTCAGCTGCTTAAGCCAACGCTGAAATGTGAAGTCGCGAGTGTCTACAGAGGACTGATGGTTCTGTTTTCAGAGTCTGAACTGGATACTCATGCTGTCCAAACTCTGGCTTTTTGTGGCGCCAACACGGCTCTCCATGTTTATCCACCCTCATCCCAGATTCGACTTGCGCTGAATCTGCCAGAGTAAAAATAGGATGTTTGAATTTGTTCTCAGTCCCGTCTGTCGTTTAGATTCCACTTATCACAAGTCCAAGGCCAAGAAAAGTGTGTGAAGGAGTGTGTGTAATTTTTTCTCAGTTTCAAAGTAGGACACAGGAACTAAATGCTGCACATACAGTAACTGAAGCTGCATAAACATATTTATTTTCAGATTTTGCGGTGTAGTTTATTAAAAGAAAATCCTAGTAACACTATAAACACTGTAAAATACTGACTATATTTTTAGCTGTGTGTGGTGTATTTTGAGAATGCACAGATGATTTATGGAAATATATTATTTAATGGGAAAATAATCAACACTGGAGAACTGTTACCGTCATTGTCACTTATTCTAAGAATGGATCCTGATGTAGATTTAATTCCTATTGATTATATTAGTTTTTCAAAAGGAAAAAAATAACTACAGACGTTTTTGAATGTTTAATTGCAGAATGAAATTTGTGAATTTGTGTTTCCTCATGATTGCTTTATCTTATAAACTCTTTCCAAAATGTTTTTTTTAAGAATAATCAGGAGTGTGATCGCACTCAGCTGAGCGACAGCGATCGGAGGGACATCTCTGGAAAACTTTTTATACATGCTGCACATTAGTGTCGTTGCTTTGTTGTGGGAATCTCCAACATTTTGCTGTGTTCCACCACAGCGGCAGCAATCAAATCTTTAAGAAGGGAAAAAAGGAAGGAACTTTACTGATGTTGTATTAGTATATATGTCACATCATGTATTATTATTATTACTATTATTACTATTATAGTGTTTACTCTTGATTTACAAACTTCAGAAAAAGAATGTATTTCTCAAGTCAATCACAAATGCTTTATTTAATTCAACTATGCCTTTTATTTCATTCAAGGGATTTAACAGATGAAAACTTGGCAGTTCTGTTTCCAATAAACCGGACAAGCAAACAAAGACGCCCTGTGTTGAATATTCATCGAGCCTCGTTCCAAATTTGTACCCTTTAGAAGAGGGAGGGGGAGAAAAAGAGAAAGAAATCTGCATTTCCTCAAATCTTTTTGTAAACAGATGCCTGTCTAAAAAAACAAACAAATAAGAACCTGTGTTATTGTCATCTTGGCGAGTGGAGATCACATTTTGGAACACAACTCTTCAATTCTTGGGTACTTATTTTAGCAATTTAGTTTTACTCCAAATCAGGTGACTGAACAAATGACATCCACACTTCTCTCTACTATAGTCTGCTACAGGTTTCCATCATTCACTATTTCCTTTGTGTGCGGCTACATAGACGCAGCTGTTGGTTCGCTCTCCTCTAGTAGTCGACTTGTTAGTGTGCGCTGAGAAGTTAGTACATCCTGGTACTTTTTCTGTACCCTATTCACTACAACCTGAGATGGACGATGTAATCTATTCTTGATTAAAATTCTCTGAAGCTCCAATTACACTCCTGAAACAAGTCTGATAAATAAATACATTATTATTCACAATAAATGAGACATGTAGTAATTCACAGTACTCCGCGGAGGAAGGAGGAAGAGGGGGGGGGGGTTATATGGTACAATTGTTGACTCATTCAGATACACGTCGTCGTCAGTGTGCCTCTATATTTACAAACCCAATACATTCCTATCCCACCGTAGCAGGCACAGTCAAGTAGTAATGACATATACAGGAGGACGGGCCGGAACACGGAGAGGCCGGAATCCCACAATGCACGCTGCGAGTGACCGGAATGATTCCACGATATATAATAAAACAGAAGCTGCTGGAAAAAGATATTTGCTGGTGTGTGGTGTTGTTGGGGGTTACATTCAGCCTGTAAATTAAAGCAGACGTTATGGATATGTGGTGCTAATAAAACTGGTGGGTGTTACCCTGACGGGGGGCAGTGGGTCAGCCTCTCCGTGTTCAGGGCCCCGCAAGCCTGGGGGGGCTTCACAACAACACTGAGCAAGACAGGAGGGAAATCAGCATTACAGTGTGGGGGGGGGTAAAAGGAAGCTGGGAACAGGACGAATAAGTGATGGTGGCGGAGTATAAAGAGGTGGGGGGAGGGGGCGTTTTCGAGCAAAAAAGGCTGGCGCTTTGGGAAGGAGGGGCAAGCAGACACGGGTCGAACATGCTGCACACATCATAGCCCTGGCCTGTGTTTCCCATAGATACACACACCACCCGGCGGGGCGGGTTGGGGGGGGGGGCTCACTTCCACCAGGTGGTAGAACGAAGGCATCAGTCCCTGTAAACGGCTGATTAAAGTACAAAACGGATGGATTTGGTTCACAGGTGGTCCTGTTTACTGCTTCTAAGGACGAGGTGCCACCTTTTACTTTTCTGCCTGGCCCCGCCTGTGTGTGTGTGTGTGTGTGTGTGTATCTGTGGCCGCCGTAGTGCAGCCAAACAAACCTGATCAGAGCACTACGCCGGTCGAGGGAAACTGAGCGGTCGAAAAAATATCAGGCACGTTTTTTTTTTTTTTTTCCTCTTTTTAACTTCTCCTTCTCACGACCGTTCAAGTTTTGCTACGATATTTATCTGGCAGCACCAAAATAAGCCTCTCTTGGTTGCCAAGGAAACCAGCGGCCTTTTTTTTGTTCGTTTGTTTTTTTTAAATAATGGAAGGCATATTTTATATCAAGAGAAATAACTACAGAAGATAGAAAAAGAGATATGTCCGTGGAAAGGCGCCATGGTATAATAATAATACGATGAAATAAAACAGTCTGTCCTTTTTTCCTCCTAAAAAACAGGAACATAACCAGCACTACAGGTAGAAGAAAGCGATGAAATGTTGGCTGCAAACACCGGCACGACGCCGCAGGACTCTCGCGTCTTGGTTGTCTGAGGAGGAGAGGCAGTGGGAAGCGCTTTTTCAACGAGATAAGGACATCAGAGAGAGCTTAGCTGGCATGCTGAAGGCATTCCTTTTGGAGCAAGATGGTTGTTGCCTAGTTTCAGATGTTTTCTAATTTCATGAGGGCGTGTGCGTGTGTGTGTGGTGTTTTTTTTTTCTTTTTTCTCCTGGCCGGGTTGTGGTGACTCGAAGCCCTCGCTGACCCCCTCAGAAGCTCTCCGGCTCCTCCAGGAGGCAGGGCTGGGTGGACAGAGGCACGAGGGCCGGGGACAGACTTCGGAGGCCCAGCCCGGGGCGGAAGTTGAGGTCCGGGGCGGGCAGTAAGGGCTTGAGGATGCTGACGAGGCAGAAGGCCGAGCCGCTGTTGGGGATGAAGTTGACCTTGTTGCGGTCGGGACACAGGAAGGGAGGGATCTCCTGCAGAGGTTTGGGCCTGGAAACACACACAGAGGACAGCGTTGGGTAACAGGAGTTAACCAGAGAAACGCTGTGCCATGTGAACCTGCAGCACTATATATAGTGCATCTTCTGTGGCTCACCAGGTAAGATCTTTGTGTCAGGCCACTGTTGTGGGTTCGCATCCTACTGAAACCTTTTTAAAGTCAGAAACCTTAATGTAGAGTGAAAAGCTCTGATGCACAGAGAGAATAACCCCTCCTGTGATGAGTGCTTGTAGCGTTGTGTGTTTGTCTCTGACGCTTAAGTGTGACTAACACCACTGTTTGTTGGTTCAAATCCACCTGTCGACATAAGGATGGAAGACCCACCTCAAGTTTTCCTTCACTGAATTAAACAAAGTCCAACATTCAAAGTGAAGAAGCTAAATGCATCTGGGGAACAGCTCCTGTCATGAAGAGCACTTGTAGTGCTGTGGTTTAAGGTGCAACCCTGATTTGCAAGAGGTGTGTGTTCAAAACCTCCTGTAGATGAATGTGTAGATGTTTTGAGCTCATATTCCCAAAGTGAAGATGATAAATGCACCCGGAGAACTGTCTCCAACTGTGGTGAGGACTCGTGGTGTTGCGGGTTAAGTTGCAACCCTAATGTGCAGGTGGTGTGTGATCAAAACTTCTTGTAGATGTTTTGAGCTCGTATTCCCAAAGTGAAGACAATAAATGTGCCCGGAGAACTGCCCCCACCTGTGGTGAGGACTCGTGGTGTGGTGGGTTTGTTTGCGACCCTGAAGCGCCAGCGATGCAACATGCAAGTGTCCGGTGGTTCAAATCCATCACTAGACTAATGGGGAGGGAGGGAATATAGCGCAACTAGTGCATAGTGAGTTAGGGGAGGCAGGTAGAGGGTCAGGCAGGGAGGCAGGTAGTGTGGGGTGCAGGAAGCTAGAGTACAGATAGGGTGAAGGATAGGATAGGATAGGATAGGGGGGGAAGGAAGAGGCTGGCCTCAAAGGACACTTGATTTGGAAGAAATTGAATGAGGCTGGCCTCGGTGGAGGGGATAGGCAGGAGGTAAAGGTGGAGTCGATAGGTTAGAGAAGTTAGTGGTGGAAAACAAAAGCACAGCCTTAAGGCAAAGTCAAGCTCACTTAACCATAAGAAGGACAAGGGTCAAATTTTTTAAATGGTTTGCCTTTCTGTTCCTCTAAGCACACATTTATCTTTCTTCCATCTTTCCTGCATCCTCTCCTATCCTATCCTGCCTATACTCCCCCAGCCTCATTCATTCTCTTCCAATTCAAGTGTCCTTTGAGGCCAGCCTCTTCCTTCCTCCTCCCCCTCTCCTACCCTTTCCTATCCTATCCCCATCTGTACTCTAGCTTCCTGCCCCCCACACTACCTGCCTCCCTGCCTGACCCTCTACCTGCCTCCCCTAACTCACTATGCACTAGTTGCGCTACATTCCCTCCCCATTAGTCTAGTGATGGATTTGAACCACCGGACACTTGCATGTTGCATCGCTGGCGCTTCAGGGTCGCAAACAAACCCACCACACCACGAGTCCTCACCACAGTTGGGGGCAGTTCTCCGGGCGCATTTATCTTCTTCACTTTGGGAATACGAGCTCAAAACATCTACAAGTGGTTTTGAACACACACCACCTGTACATTAGGGCTGCAACTTAACCCGCAACACCACGAGTCCTCACCACAACAGGTGCTGTTCTCCAAGTGCATTTAACATCTTCATTTTGGATGCTGGCCTTTATAAAGTTAAGGTGGTTTTCCACTTCAGGAGGACCACATATTTACTGTTGCCCCCAGAAGTGGATTTGAACCCCCAGACACCACGCTTCGAGACATGAACTATTCCTCTCTGCCAGGAGTTCCTTCACAATGAGCTGTGTTCTGTGGACACTTTGGATGTTGGCCCTTAAAACTCAACAGGACCTGAACTCACAGCTCCTGAACTAAAGTCTGCAAAGATTCCATAAAGGTGTTAGCTATTAATTTTCTTACACCCTTTTCACTTTTTCCTCTTGTTGTTGGACTTCAAAAGTCACAGGTTTGAACCCACAACCCTACAGCTTCAGTAGAGCATCCTAACAGCCAAGACTTTTAGAGGTTTGACTATTACTATTACTAGGTCCAATTATAAGACTTGAACCCAGAAACTCAAGGACATCAAACAAGACTGCCCCCTTGTGGGCCATTGGATCCATGCAGCAGAGAATGTTTCTCTCTCATTTAGCAGTGCTTTTACAACTGCTATAAAGTTGTGGGTCTCTCCAGGTATAGCAAAAAACATGCAATACAAAAATACATTTTAAATGTTAAAAACTAAGAACTGAAATCAAAGTTTTGAGAGGCTGTGTTTTGTGGACACGGAGGAATAAGAATATCAGGCCTGGTATTGGTATTTCCACTCACATGGACTCTTCAAACACTTTGACCTTCTCGCAGCCCTCTGGAGGTTCCCTCTTGAACATGTAGCTGTTGTTGGGTCGGGGGGAGGCGGCGTATTTAGGCAGCGGGGAGTAGGGGCCCAGCTCTGAGACGGGGCAGAGAGAGCAGGCCAAAGGTCAAAGGTCAGGCACGAACGCATCATGCTCAAACAAATGTTGCGGGCTGCGCGCGTGTGTGTGTGTGTGGTGGTCACCTTTGTCCTCATAGGGGCTGCCCCCACCCGTGTCGTTGAGGACGGTGAGGTAGGAGGGCGAGATGGAGTCGGGGCGGCTGCTGCTGTTGCTATGGCTACCGCTCAGGCCGCCCCCCGAGGGGGTCTGTGTGTCGATGCTGCGGGTGCTGCTGCTGCGCTGGGGGGGGACGGGCGGGGGCGCTCGGTGCCCATCTGGGACATCCTGTGGCTGTCGCACACACACACACACACACACACACACATGTACAAATGAGGTCACAATAACAACATGGCGCTGGAGGATTAATCTCTGGCCTGTGATGCCGCGGTAATCCCTGAATGTTAGCGGGTCGCGTGTGGAACCCTCAGGTCGGCCCAACCCACCCACAGGTTAGCGGGACTCACAACGATGGTCTCGTCCTTCTCGGGCGTGTCCCTGATGATGATGCGTTCGATCTCCTGGTTGAGGCCCTCCACGCTGTTGCGGAAACGGGGGGCGGATGATTTGGATATGGGGATGGGTATCAGAATGGTCTTGGGCATAGGCGACTGCAAAAAGAAAAGACACAAACACAAAATCAGGATTTAAAACGGATGCTGTTTGCAGACGTTAAAGAATTAAACATTATTCTGCCCAAGTATCCAGTGAGATATCAGTTTCTTTTTCCTCTTCATCTGACCCGAGTGTGAGGACACGGCTTGTCGTACGTTAGCTGTCAGTGAAAGAACTTGTCAAAGCCGCTGTGAGGATCAAAGCTGCACCGCAGCTCAGCCGCCGCTTCTTTCTTTGTCTCCCGAGGAGGCCCAGAAAGCAGGACAGCTGCAGTCCAGCGGGCTCCGCGGGGAGCGCGCGGCTGCCGCTAACAGATGCACGTCCCTTTATCAGAGGAACCCTGTTTTAACTGCCTTTGCATCGCACCAGAGGCCGTTAAAAAAGCCCCCGTGGCCCCCCAGCACGCCAGAGCCGAACAGGGACATGAGGAAAAGTGGGACGCCCTCGAAACTTGGCCTGGATTATTCTCAGATGTTTCTATTGATCACCTGCGACTGGATGATGGTGTGGCTGCCATTGAACGGGGACTTGCGCTCTTTATCCCTGCGGTGGCGGCTGCTGCGTTTGCTGCGTTGGAGCTGCTGACGCAATTTGGCAATCTGAAAGGAACAGGAAGACAGACGGATATAGAGATATACATTTTTATGAAAAGGAGAGCACGGTTCTGTCTGTTTAAAAAAAAAACTGACCTCCTTGAGCTGGTCGGTGCTCCCACAGGAGGCCGAGCGTTTGTGAGAGCCCCTCCTCCTCTCATCTGCCCAGGCCCTGGGGGTCTGACACACACACACACACACACACACACACACACATTAAACAGACACAGAACAATAATAAATTAAGAATAATCCATAAATGTTGCTAAACAACTCAGTCGTGATAAACTATGTTGAATGTGTTAGTGTCATTATTTCGTGATGCTGAGTTTAAATAACCAAAACTAAACTGAACTATTTCCTGAAACAGTTCATTGAGCTGATTGCTGATTGTCTGACTGACAGCTCCTGTTTGTGGAGCCGCTGCTGCTGCTGCTGCTGCTGCTGCAGACATACGTTACAGCTCCCGTTTCAGGTCGGCCGCAGAGTGCTAACAGAGGCAACGCTGCGAGGTGATGCAACCGCCTGCAATCGCTCTTAACCTCTTTGCATTGATCGCCCGCCGCATGCGTCAAAAAACCAAACCTCAGCAGCGTTTGATCATAACTCATGTATTCATTCTATAACTCTGCATCACTCAAACACCTTGGATACATGAACCATGACATTATGTAATTGCTGAATGAATAATATTACCATATTACTGAATTTAATCAGATGTGGAGTTGGCTTTATTACACAGCACTATTAAATATATCTATATATATATATATATATTTATATACTAATAAATCATATTTAGGATCATTATATGATGCTCTATGCTCCTTCCACTGCACAATTTATAACATAAATGTTATTCCATCTGAGATACGATTTGATTTTAAAATCTAAAAATGTGAAATCAGCGAGAGGGGGTTGAATTGATGGACGCGCGCAGCACTCACCTGCGTTGCCTTGTCCCTCATGTAGGGAACGTGCTGGTTCTGGCTGTCGTCCTGAGGCCAGGGACCTGTCAGGTGAGAGCCAGCGAGCGCGCCGCCCTGTGAGGGCCACAGCTGGACGAGAGGGCGGGGGGCCGAGAGGAGAATGGGGAGCCGGGTCGCTCGGAGGGGGGAGGGCGGCGGCGCCGGAGGGCGGCGAGGAGAACCGCCGAGGGGAGCGGGAGGTTAAGGCCACGGGTCGAGTCTGAGGAGGAGGAGGAGTCCACATGGTTACTCATCAACACGTGGTGAACACATCAACAAATCAACACACACACACACAGTCGGGCTGCAGCATTAGCCTGTGGCGGCCTAGCTCTGTCTGTCTAGGTGTGTGTGTGTGTGTGTGTGTGTGTGTGCTGCCAGAATAATCCCTCCTGTGCTGAGCAGAGCGGATATGCCCCCCTCTAAGTCTGCACACAGCCCCCTGGTTAATGCCATTAAAACAGCTTAAAGCAGGGGGGGTGGGGTGGGGTGGGGGGGTCTATTGGTGCTGAGGCAGGTGACGGCTTCTGCCCGACTGACCCTGATGCACAAATGTTTTTCACAGATCCACTGACACACACTCACAGGGCATCTGCATCATGCAACGTGTTCTGTAACTCACTAGAATGAATATGCATCACATTGACTGCATTTCAAATAAACTGCATTTATTTTCCTTCAGTCTATTTAAAATAGTTGTAATTAAATAAAGTTTCATACAGAAACAAGAACACCTTTTATAGTTCTGCATGTCATTTCCAGATGTTTTATTTGTATTTGGGTGCAACAATGTTTTATATCCCAATAAATAGAAAGACATTAGTTATTATTTTCAAAATAAAAGTGAGGAAACTCTTTAGTGATGTAAAGGATAATTACTTTAATTGACCAATTGTATGATAAACACGGTTGCTTTAAAATGCCGACCACAACCCAAGGAGAAACGTCTGAAATTGATGAATAATACTGAATTGTAATGATGCTGTGACCTGTTCTATCACACAATGAGAAACTTGCATTAAACAGCAGCGTTCGTGGAGCCACACACACCAGCCAGCAGGGAAATGAACCACCGACTCACACCTCAGAACAACACACACGCACGACATGCACGTCTCCATATGTACAAACAAACCCAGCCTCTCCAGGACGCCAGTGCTGGTCCTGGAGCTAAATTTGGCAGCGGCCGTGACCGGCGCACATCTCTGTTGCTAGGGAACGGAAACAAGGATTTTGGAATCAGCGGCATTCTTCACTTTGACTGCTGCTTTTATTTTTCCTCCTCTCTCTGGGCTTGTAAGTGTGTAAATCAGCGGCCCACGAGGATTGTCGGCTGACAGCGGCCGTCGATGCTGGTCGTGGCAGCGAGAAATAAGTTCCTTGAAGGAGCTCGGAGGTCAAATTAAACCAGATCAAATCCAAGGAACCCGAGTGTGGGGGCAGCATATATTTTGTGCACCGAACGGGGTGAAGCAAACACACAAACTGCATAAGAAAAATCTCAGCTACAACACTAAACAAAGTATTTTTTCATCTGTCGTAAGCACAATTCAGTCTGGTAAATGAAAAAGGTCAATGGCAATGGTTCCAAAAAAAACTCTAAAATTACACCAGTTTAGGTTATATGCATATACACTAGGCACAAATACTAATCATACATTAGACTACTGATTCCTGGATTATTTGGGCTATTAACAATGTTTTTTTGAGATGATAATCATCGTAAAACACGACTTTGCTTAGGTGGAGATTGAATTTGAGTTTTTTTTGCAATATTCTAGCTTCAGGCTTCTATTGTGGGTATGTCATTTGGAGCAGGAAAACCTGCAAAAATAGGCCTGGAGCTGAACCACACAAGCTGCATGAGGCGTTAATGAGCAGGCCAGTACACAGCAATAAACACAGGCTGTAAATACAGTGCGACAAAATCACGACCACATTATCAGCAATCTGTCTTAAATGCCATATCTCTTGTAATAGAATACACATCTATTTAACACCAATATGCACATTTATGTTTGCAAATTTCTGCATTTTTTATATAAAAAATATTGCCTAAAATACACTGTGAGGGTTCTCCATGCAGCAGCAGCAGCAGCCTGGATAATGTAGGGCAATTTTGTTTACTGGGAGACAAGCCTACACACACACACACACACACACACACACACACACGCATGCTCGTACGCGCGCGCGCGCACACACACACACACACACATCAAAACATGCTGCTGCCGTGTTACTATGCAGATAAATCGCGCTCCATGTGAGAGGAGCGTGATTCTCGTGCTTTTTTAGAACCGCGCACGTGCGAAGGGCTCACCTGCAGACGCGGGCTCGAGGTGCGCTGCACGCGGAGGGGCACGCGGCGGCCGCTCCAGCCCAGCCCCTGTCGGTGTCCGCCGCTACGAGAGGATGCTAAAGAGGCGGTGGAAGAAGCCTCTCCGACGCGGGCAGGCGGACATGGACCAGAGGAGACGCTCCAGTGTCGGAATGGGCGTTGCTGTTCGTACCCTGCCGCCTCCTCGCCTCGTCGTCGTATGGATGTTTTTTTTCTCTGTCTCTCCCGAGCTGATGCGGCACGACGGCTGAAGCAGCTGCCAAAATAATTAAATTAATAAATTAGAGGAAAATAAAAAAAACAACCCGGATTGTAAAAAAAAACAAAAAGGAGTGGGCGCGATGCGTCGGTAAACGACGGAACAATTTAACAGAGGGACAGAAAAATAGAGAAGGGATAGAAAGAAGAGGGCGGTGATGCTGGGCTAGCCTCGGTTGACACGACGGGAGAGGGACCAGTGTCAAGGCGGCGCGAGTAAGCCGCAGCGCTTCCGGTTTGGCTTTTCAAAGTAAAAAAAAAATTTTCATAAATTGTCATAATAATAAACACACTCTTATTATATAGCGATATTTCCTAATATGTCTATAATATTTACACAGATACATATTTGTAATGCATCTCACATGAAGTAAAAGACTTTTTTGTATTTTGTATAATTTTATTGCTGTGTGTGTCTGGTGCTGTTTGACTTTTCCCTCTGCTATTATTAAATGCAGCAGTTCTCAGAGTGGACTCCAATGACCTCCACAGTTTCCAGGATTTGTTACACAGTTACAGAATGAACAACTGCTTCATTCTTTTATTTAATATTCATACACTTTCTGTAATAAAATATCTAAAAGCAAAAAAAAACGTATCAGTAGGGTGACCCCGGCATAAGATCTTCAAGTAAATGGACGTCTGTGTGGTTTTATTTGTGTTACTTACGTCCAATATCAACTGAGAGTCTTCTTGAGGCTCGATCAGAAGTTGATGTAGGGATCTGGATGGTAAACTCTTCTGTAGCCAGCATTTCACTCACACTTTGTGAGTTAGTAAAATTCACAAAACAGGCACGAGCCACAGTGCTCTGCTGAAAACCATCTACCTATTGTCTATAACTGTGGTTTGTACTGTATGTACATACGTGTACAAGAGTGTGCATGCATGTGTGTGTAGTTATGCATGTGTGTGTGTGTGAGTGGGTGAGTGAATTTGTGTAGTCCCACAATAGTGTACTATTAACTAGTACTATTAACATAAGATAAGATAAGATATGACTTTATTGATCCCACAACAGAGAAATTTGCTTGTTACTGCAGCGTACAGAGTATTATTTCTGTATTATGTATCTGTCTTGTCCATACTTTGTTTTAACAGTTACGTGTATCACCAATTGTTCCAGGTCAAACGTTGTCTTACCTCAGTATGTACTGTGTATGTGGCTGAAATGACAATAAAAACCTACTCGACTTGACTTAATAGCATCACATATATTTAAAGATATAGAAAACACCACTAATATTGTTTAGGTGTATTTGATAAATATTATCTGCAGTCACGGTCACATGAACGTGAAACTTGAGTGAATTCATCACCGGTAGTGAGATTTTATTTTTTATTTTGACTGCGACTCGGCCCGTTTCCGGTGTGTTTCTCCCGGTGAGCTGCCGCAGCTTGACTGCGGCCGCACGAGCGCTGTGACGTAGCGCACGAACGCAGCGCGGCTCGTGCTGATGCTGCAGTTGCTAGGGCGCGCGGAGCAGACGGCGGAGAGGTAAACAGGTAGCGGAGGAGAGGAAATGTCTCCCTCCTGTGCTGAATTTAGCGACCGAACGGGGATTCTCGGAGACATGGGGAGGGTTTTGTTTTATATGGCAGCGCTGATTTGATCCTATTTTGATCCGTTTTTTGAATCGAGGTGCAGAAAATACAGCTTTAATGTATGTAAAATATCCTACTTGACCTATCAAGTATAAATAGCCCTGTTTAATTAATAAAATGCATACATGATAAATTAAAAAAAAATACACAGCTATTACTAAGAGTTCCTTAAAGGAACATTTCTGCATTTTGGGAAATATATTTATTGCCAAAAAAATATTTGCTGGCTGAAAACAGTCATGGAACACACGATTTTTTTATTAAACAAATTAAATACACAACATGTAAAGTGAGCTTAAGAGACGCTGGTAAAACCATGCTAGATATTTCCAATCCCCCTGACAGTGGGATCAATCTTATCACTGCAAGGAAAGTAGTACAACAAATATTTCCCAAAATGTCGAAGTATTCCTTTAAAATACTGTTACAGAGACGTTTTGGAACATGAAATGATTTGGTTCTGTAATGCACTATTTTTAGAACATAAGCCCAATTGAGACATGTCTTTAACAGATATAACCAACAATTATTTCATACATTTATTAAGATTTTTTTCTTCCATATTGACTTGAAAATGTTTACAGAAACCGTACCGAGCAGATGCATAGCAATGGAATCAAAGGCCATGTCCATTGAATGCAAAACTGAATTCCATAAAAATGATGCAAATATCAATGCAATACACATACATGTTTTTTTCATACAAATTACAGATTACAAAAACATAAATGAGATCTTTTTTTCAATATGCCCCGAAGCAGCGCTGAAAATACAGAGTAGAGTACGATGACATTTCAGCACGCCTGTACAGCGCTCGGCCCGGCGACTCTTAATGCTCGCCGGCGTCAGGAATACACGACACCTGCACACTCACACACACGGAACCATTCATTCCAACAGCAAAAAGGATGTGACAAGAAGCGGAAATAATATATCCAGCGCGCTTCAGAGGAGTTTGGTTTTTTTTTTTTTCTTCTGATTTCCAGCAATAGTTCCAAGAGCAGAATCTGGGCTTATTTTTTATTTTAATTTTTATAGTGTTTCTGGACTCAGTCACAGACAGACAGCAAAAACGCATTTGAAAAAGTGAAAACGGTCCACAGTGAGATCAGGTGATAGTGGAACAGTGATTGAGTCGGCCACTGTAACAGATCCCTCCGTAGGTTCGATTCTGGTGATTGTAGTGTTAAAAGACCCCAAGAGTCTGAGCCATTCCTGGTGTAATTGTGCAAGCAGAGAACTTCCATGAGAGGGAAAAAAACAACACTTTTCCAGTCAGCTGGGTTTGATTGTTAGTGTTTGAGCCCCTTAAGGATAGTCCAGAGAAGAAAGAACGGGAGGATTGTCACCGGTTTCCTCCTCTTGAGTCAGGGGATGATAGATAGTGTTGGTGGATTGTTTACGAGCGATTGTGACTATTCATAAGTGCAACAGAGATTAAAATATCAAAATAATGAAGGGATAAAACAATGGTAAAAACATCAAAGCATCTAAAAGCTACATCCTATTGCACAATTAAAATTATTACAATACAAAAAATGGATACATAGTCAAAAAAAAAAAATTATAAAGTAGTTTGTTCTGTCTTTTAAGACCGTCGATTCATTACAGAGCCGAACTCATAAGCGTTGCTTGATACAGCAAAGTCTGAGATACAGAGCGCTCAAAGTGTTGATTGTTTCTCATCGCCTTTTTTTTTTTTTTTTTTAAGTTTAGAGACCACTTCTTGTCGTGGTCGTGACAAACAGGACTTCTAAACACTGATTTTAAACGGTTCAAAGTGCACATAGAAAAGAAAAAAAAAAAAGAAATTCATTAAAAACATCGCTACGCTCGTGAGGATGATAGGTGAGACAGACTGGGGGAAGTGAAAGCGAATGAGAATGCTGCATAGCTGGATTCCATTTAAAGCAATGCCATCATCAGAAAGACACACAGGGGGCAGCGAGACAGACCTAATCACTGTACACGATCGGACTCCACTGTTTGTTCACAACACTCCATAGCTTCCTCTTGCTGATTCAGAGCAGAGAACGGAACAGACAAAAAAAAAAAAAAAAAACGCTCTCTGTTTATTTTTTGAGTCTTGCGAAAGGGGCGGAGTTCACACGTGCGTGTCGCTGGGCTCGCTGGCCAAGCCCCCCCCCCGCAGGTAGATGGCTGAACTGGACTTGGGCCGGTTCTGGCTGTGGCTTTGGCCGCGCGTGGACCCGTTGTTGTTCACCTCGGGCCCCCTCGTGTCAGTGATGACCCACGTGGTCGGCCGCCACTTCTTCAGAGAGTACGGCGTCTTGACGCGCTTCTTGATCTTCTCGCCCGTCCCCAGAGCCCCGTCGGGCTGCACCAGGTCCCCTCCTGGAAGACAGTTTTACACCAGAATGCATGAATGTACATTCAACACCTGCGATGCTGAGTGTCATTAGTATTACTCAAAGGGGAAATTCAGCATTAAACCTCTATGAAACTGGGGAACTCACAAGTGACAGATAAAAATAATAACAAAAAAAATCAATCAAAGCAAGGTGCAAAAACACATGACACTACATGTCCCATAATTCACCAAATATGAAACTTTTAGTCATTACATAACATTTTCACAGAAGTAGTTTTCTTTATGACCTTAATGTGTAAAAGCAGCGTCCCATTAATTCTGCACTTAAATGAATCACTTGAATAAATCTAATGATATTCTTGCTCTTAATGTAATAGGTGCTAAACAATTAATTTGACCAAATTATGGCTCTATATTGTTACTAAAAACTGCAAATCTTTTGATCAACCAACAAGTTGGTGCATTTAAACCTGATAGATCTTATTTGGATTATTAATAATCTATTGCAGGGGTGTCAAACATGCGGTATGGGGGCCAGAAGCGGCCCACTGGATGATGTTCCAGTTCCTCTATGTGTGAGAATGTTTCAGGGCTCTGATATTTACACATACTATACTTTATATACCTAGTGAGGCCAGGTCCTGCGTGGTGAAGGACAGGTCCAGGGAGTTGGGTCTCTCTGGCCGGCGAGCTCGTGGCTGTCTGAGCAGCGCCTCCCCTCTCATGGTGACCGGAGCCTCCCTGTGGGGGTCCGCGGCGCCAGAGCCGGACCCCGAGCTTTCGCCCGGGGCCCCCGAGGTCTCCCGGCTCGCCGCCTCCGCGCTGCCCTCCTCGTCGCCCCCGTCGCTCTCCCCCCCGCTCTCGCCGTCCCCCTGGCCGTGGCCGGTGTTGCTGTTGCTGTTGTTGTTGTTGGCGTTGGGCCGCGCCGAGCGGAGGGCGGCGCCGCCCCTCGGGTCGGGCTGCTCCCGCTCCCGGCTCAGGAGCGGCTCGTGCTCGTCGGGGCTGGCCGTAATGACGCCGAGGCTCAGCCGGCTGTCGTCGGACCTCAGGCCTCCGGAACCGTTGTGAGTCGTGGCGGATCCTCCGAACCCTGTAGCGACGCCCGTCGCCATGGAGGAAACGCCGGCGCCGGCGTGGCCGTTGACGGCCCCGTTAGCGCTGCTGTTGACGTGTGTGTCTTGTAGAGCGGGGATGTTGTTTGTGCCTGTGCTCCGCTGAGCCTCCGGCGCCGTGTTAGTGCCCGCGACGGCACCAATGTTCATCTTTGCTCCCTCCACCTGCCGCAGGTTGGATTTCCCGGAGCGGCCGAACTTGAACCTGAGCGAAGAGGACGACGACTCCTTCTTTGCCGGCTTGTTGCGCAGGGGCAGGCTGGACGGCCTCTTGGGCAGGTTCTGCTGCTTGGGCAGCGGGAAGATGGTGGCGGGCATGGCGGCGGCGGGGTCCGACGCGCCAGACGCCTCGCTGGCCATCTTGATGAGGGGGTAAAGGAGGCTGGAGCTGCCTGGGCTCAGCGGGTCTGGCGAGAAAAACTGCTTCTGCGAGTGCTCCATCAGGTTTTCGTCTGAGCTCTCTTTCAGGTTCTTGTCCACCTCTTTCGGGTCAAGCTTGGTGGTTTCCAGGTCTTCCTGGGTCAGGTGGAGGCAGACGGGGACTGTGGAGGTCCCAGCGGGTCCCTCGGACTCAGAGATGATAGTGGTGGTGGTGGTGGAGGCCGAGGGGCTGCCTCTCAGGCCCCCGCTGGTGCTGCTGCCCTCTGGGCTGGGCAGGCGGGCGTTGGCCTGCTGCTGGCGCTCCTGGTTGATGGAGTTCCTGTTTCTCTCTCCGGTCCCGGCTCCGGCCCGGCCGCTCACGGAGCTCGTGGTGTCAGCCTGCGTGTTCTTGGCCACGCCCTCGTGCTCTTCGATGTAGCTGGAGGGATGGTCCGTGTACGGGCCGGACTTTGGCGTCATGCGGTTTCTGGTTAAAAAAAGTCAAGAGGGAAATGTTAAAGAAAATATTTGAAAGAGCTCCATGGCGACAGAACTGGATGCGTGGTATTTACCTCTCATTGTGCAGCGTGGTGGACATGGGGTTGAGCGTCGGGCTGACGGACTTGGAACGGTCCCAGATGAGGAGCAGCTCGGCGAGTCGTTCCTCCGCACACTGAGCGGTGAGGCGGGCCTCGGCGTCCTGGTCCCAACAGTCCTCCATCGTCTCTTTCAGAGAGCGAACGGCCTGCCAGACAAACAAGCACATCACCGACATGTCTGCAGGAGACAGGAATCTAAGAAATAAAACTTACTACGATGCCTTGAGGTGCAAAGGAAACACAAATAAATGTTGCTGTTTTGTGAAATGCTGTTTATTGGTATGTTGCTGTGATCCCTGTTCAGGAAAGGCAGGTTTAGTGAAAACCGAGTCTGTTGCTTCGTTGACCTTGAGACGAGGCGATATCTGGGTTTTCAGTCCCAGACAAAGAGGGCCTTAAACTCTGGGTCAGTTCCTGCACTCACTCTCCTACAGAGCCACACGCCGTTTCATTTTCTCATTCAGTCACTAAATTCCTGGTTGGATAATAAAGCGTTAATTAAAGTTCTGTGATTTCTCTGAAAAGCGTTTCATATTCAAACATTACACGACATGAATTCACCTTCAGCTCAGTATTGATCCTTATAAAACTGTGACACCGGACAGCAGCCACTTTGTTACAGCAGCTCATGCACTGACATGTTTATTGCACCTACTGTGTTATCTCGCTATGAAACTTCAGACACCCAGGATCAAGAATTATGGTCTCTATCGCTCAGGATGTGAATGGTCGCCCTGTGGGAACATCATTCCTTTATTATTGGAGATGATGTATGTGACTGAGCAGGTTCATGTTGCAGCTACAGAATGGATGTTGAAAGTGAGTTTTAAATAGTCTGAACATGTTTTAACAGCAATTCACTGATGTCGTTTAAATATATAACATTTGTTGGAAGTAGCTGAAAAAGTCTGTGAAGCCGCTCAAATGCAAATATGCAAATAGATGTGACACCGTTTAAAATGCTGCACCTTTTGATGTGCAAGTCACCAAACGTATGATTACTGGATCAGATTGGAGTTGATTATCATGTCTCTGTGTCTGATCTATTTATAGTTTGGCTGTATCTTTCATCTTCAGTTGCTGCCTCCTGTGTTTGTCAGATTAAATCTGTCAACAAATATATTTAAAGTGTAATGTAGTCTCGCAGCCTGAGAGTCAGACTCACCACATAATAATCATTAAAGTCTAGTAAATGACCGATTAATGGATAACACTAAATATGAATTTCTCTTAGTCAGGATCTTTTTTTTTTTTTTGAAGATCTGCACTGTCCACACACACATTATTATTAGATTTATGTCCACATGAAATGGAGGATGTGCCTTTTATTTACCTGTTGCCATGGTGACTTGGAGTATTAGAGCTGATTATAGCTCACAAGCTTAACTCGAAGTGAACATACTCAGATTTGGAACAAGCTCAGGTTCATCAAGTCACAGTTGAGAGTTTGTTGAACCTGCTTTCAGGAACAGGGACCTCAAATGTTGCTGTGCTTCCTGAAGTGTTGATAGTTTTGTAGATTGTTGTTGTGTTCTGCACCTCAGGGCTGCGGCGCTATACAGCAATCCCTATGAACTGAAAATATCTGCAGTGCTAGTGAAATATTTCACAATGTGCTGACGATGTTACAGCATCAGAACTTGAATACTGGCTCCACTTGCGTACACACACGACGTACCAAACTGTTCTCTTTCCAGGCCTCGGGGAATTTGGGCCGTTGCTTCTCTCTGGATACGAGGACCTGCATGTCCTCGAACGTTGGGTGGTTCCCCGCCTCCGCCTGAAAGGCCATCTGGTACTCTGGCACGGACTCGCCTAAAAGGTGGTCAGGAAAAAGGGAGGGATGTCTTTTATCCGTGCAGCATAAATATTCATGAAAAGGTGTGCTCTGCTCACGATAAATAAAAACAGAGCGGTGCTTAATGACAGTCTGCTGCATGAGGTGGAGGCGGGGCTCATCCTACGGCTGTTTGTCTTGCCGCAATAAAACACACTTCCACCCATACAAGAGCTCCCAGACGTCACGCAGAGTGAGTCGTTGTTCCGTCTCACCGGGGAAGAGGTCGGTGCATCTCATGAAGGTCTCCCAGTAGACCAGGCCCAGGGCGTACATGTCCACCTGCTTCAGCGCAGACTCGCAGTCCCTCAGGTTCACTGCCCCCTCCAGCACCTCTGGAGCCATGTAGCGGATCGTACCCACCTGCCAGACGCAGGAGGAATGTGTGGAGGAGGAGGGGAGGGTGGTGAAAGATGAGGTGAGACGCAGAAGAAGCAAAGAAGGCACTGTGAGAAAACTGTCTGATGAAGCGGTCTGTTAAGAAAGTTCGATGCTGCGTTTCTCTGCGAGCTTTACACTATCGTTTTCTACATGGGGAGAGTCAGATAAGAGATTTCCACGAGCTTCCTCGCGATACGACATATCTACGTTCACACCAAAGACTGGTTTGGTGGGAACAATCTATCATTGCTTGTACAGAGGCAAATGTGCACTCAGTTGATAACAAATGTAATTGGAAAATGCTGTAGGAATCTCACAGGACAAACTCTTCTGCATTTTACAGCCGGGCAATAAATCAAACATGTATTGCACAGCGGTCTGTTGGATAAATGAATCCTCCCTGTGGAGTTAAGTGGAATCAGCACTGTTCCACTTGCGATGTAAACGACTATATGTGTCCGTCCAGTCTGATGCCACGCTGGTCATTTGGCCTCACAGAATGAAACAAACCTAAATAAACACTGGTGGGAAATAAAAAGAGACTAGGCTCCGCAGACTCAGGGCTCTCCGGCTTAAAAACTAAACTGAATAAATGCTGTTGTTAGCCACAGTTTATGTTAACAACTGTGCCCAGCGGGCAATCCTGTCTGCTGAAAAAAAGAGAAAGTGAAATCTGACCATGCTCCTTTTACTCACAGTGCTCTGACTGTGAGCTTGTCACCTAAACAGTACATTTTCTTGCGAGCGTACCCACTTGTACTTTTAACATGACAATGTTTCATTTGTAGAGCTAGAGATTTGCTGCAAAAAGAAATACTACATCTCCTCATGAACCAAGCAGCCACCATTCACTCATGCAACCCTTTCCTTAGTAATGTTCCGGCTATTTTCCTGGAAACATTTGAACTTTCCTGAGATCAGATCCCTACAAATGTTCTTCAAATATGTTTATTATATATTCCTCAGTCTAAACCTTGGAGATTGTTTTTTTGTTCAGCACAAATAATAAATCAGCACTCCCCACGGAGGACGGAGAATCTTCTGCACAGGTGTATTAGTTGAAAGAATAATTAATGGTTGCAGAGGTAAATGTGATAATTAATCATACGATAATAATTCAGCTTTTATTGCCTGGCCCTGCTCTTCTAGGTAACTATATATAGTCTAAAAGTGTTGACCGTGCCTTGTCCTCCTCTCTCACCTCACTTATAGCAGCGTTCTCCTCCTCCCCGTGACGCGTCGGCCTGTTTCCTGTCAGCTTCATGGACAGGCCGAAATCGATGATGACACACGTGCCGTCGGCCTTGACGATGATATTCCGGCTGTTCAGGTCCCGGTGGGAGACGGCCGGCTTGTACAAGTCTTGGTTGGAGTCAAGGAGGCGGGGGGAGAGGGGTCGGGAGAAGGCACAAGACAAAAGACAAAAGAATTGAGCCTATTTATCTTTCATGAAAGACTCGAGCCAGGGCGGCATTCCCCAAAATGATTTGCTTCCCAGATGCAATGTGCTCAGCTAGTATTTGTGGTATTTGCTAATGAGTGATAACATCCAGAAAATCCCTTCATATAGCTTTCCATTCCTCTCATTACTCATTGTCCACCAAAGCAAGCTGCACTGTCAACAGACAGCTAAACCCCCTAATCTAATCTACAACAATGCGATTAGGACCATAGCACTGAGCAGCGTCTGCATGCGGGGTCACGCTGGCCAGCAGAGGGCGCACAGAGGCAGAGGGACCTGACTGGAAGTTGTGGTAGTCACCACAGTATGTGCTGCATGGTATTGATGTGCAGGAGGGAGTGGGGAGCATGACGACTGTACCAAAGCCCGAGAGATTCTGCTGTTAGCAGCTACACGCTGAGCCGACAGAGACCAAGGTTTTCTTTTTCTTCTACTTCTCTGGTCTGATGCTCATTTCATTCCTAAACAACCAGAATAACTTCTATTCACTTTCCACACGTGGCAGCGACTGTGCGTGGACGTTCTCCCCGTCCTCACGTTGGAAAAGGCTGTTTCAGGCCGTTTGATGTGTATCTGTGCTGATTGGGAGGAAAGGAGGAGAAGAAGGGCCGAGTGCAGCCGCTGAGGCTGAGAGTTGGTGACGTGGGGGAAAAAGAACAAAAAAAATAATGATAAAAAGGCAAAGCTCTGTTCAGATGTCAGTTCTGCCTATTGAGAATGATTTAATTGAGCCACAGGGATATTCACATGTCATCTGAATCGCTATCTTGCCTCTGCCTCCCCCCTACTTTGTCCCTCTCTGCTTTTTCTCTCACTCTGAGGCTAGCTAGAGGCCAGTCTATAAATACCCTCGGTTGGGCGTGCACGCAGTGCGTACGTGTGTGTTTGTCGAAATGCAGGGATGCAAAGCGCTCCAAGCCAAACAGTCCCACGTGGAGCTGCAGCGTGCAGGTTGCGAGGCGGCTCGAGTGCTGGTCAGCGAGTCTGCCGGATAATCTAAACTAACACAAACGCTTTTCCATTTTCCACCCAAATTATTTGTGCGTGTTTGTGTTTCTGTAGCGGCTGGAAGCAGCTGAGCCCATGTAAACTGTGAGCACTTATGTAATTAACTGTGTGTGTGTGTGTGTGTGTGTTCCCTTCAGCTGACCTCCTTTGAAGAGCTCAGTGTGCAGGTACGCCAGGCCACGAGTGACAGAGTGAGCCAGTCGGCAGCTGTTCACCCAATCGTTGGTCTTGCCACTCAGGTAGCGACTCAGAGAACCCTGGGAAGGAGACAGGAGGCGGGGTGAGAAAGAGAGAGAGAAATAGAGAAGGGAGATACAATACAGTGACAAGTCAGCATCACTTTCAAGAACTGACACACAGGTAGAGGCAGAAATAACTGACTTGGTGTTTGCCACTTCAAAACATAGACAAACTGTGAGTGGTGTGTGTGTGTGTGTGTGTGTGTGTGTGTGTGTGCGCTCAACGCCGCACATTTGCCTGCTCAGTCGACCGATCGTCATCTACACGGCCCGTGTATTCGTCCCTGATTATTTCGGTACAGTACACTGTGCTGCAGCGTGCCCCTGCCTCCTGGTTATGCGTTGGCCCGGCTTAGTGAAGCAGCCTTGTTATACCCGACAGCGTCGCTGCCGTCAGAATGACAAACGAGACGCCCATAACACTGACCAAGGGCAGCGCTATTATTTAAATATGCTCGGCTATCTCCTCGTCCGTGCTCTGTGACCGCTCTGTTTCACTCACCTCTGAGTGAAGACATTCAGAACAATGACAGGAAAGTGTTAAATTATTAGAAATAGTAGTTTGCTACCTCTGATACATTATTATATATGACAATTAGATTATTAATGCTGAAGCACCATAAAACAGCAGTCAGAAGGTCTACTGACTTCTTGCAGAAAACAAACAGGTTATCTTCCTTTTTCACTACAGCAAATAAAGTGTTTTAGCAATAGCTGTGAACAATGACACAAATACTGGTTGTAAAGTTCAAGGACGATGACAATGTTTTATTAAAAGTGTTCACCAGAAATAATACTGGACTTCATTAATTTCCTTCCCTTAATTATCTCCATCTATCGATTAGTAGTCCTTTATTGGCTAGACCCTGACGCACAAACCCACACAAAACAAAACACATAATCGTTTTTCTCAAAAAATCAATCACAGGTGATTCACGTATCCGCTACAAAAAGAAAATGACATTAGATCGGTTTGTTTTAAATAAATTAAATTATCATTTACTTGAATGCATTAAGTGTCCCAGTCTCCTGTCCTGGCGTGCACTGCGTTTCCATGACAACGTGTATTATAGTGATGGGCAAGGAGACATAACAGGCTCCTTTCATAGGCTGGCTGGGAGTCGCCTGACGTGTAATTACGAGGCTGAAGGCTTGCAGAGCAAACAGACTCAGCTCTGAGATACATTCACATTAATATTGAAGAGATCCTAGAGGCAACTTACAGCCGTTGGTGACTGTGTTTCACTGGAAGAATATTAGTTTGTCTGTTAGGAAAATAGGGGACATGATTTTAGCCTTCATTTAAAGTGATTGTACTCTATTCATCCCTCAGAATTTATACTGAAGTCCATGTAAGCTCAGCCCTGCAAACTCAAGTGGAATAAAATTGGGATTTTTTTTAAATGAAGCCCTGATTCAGTTTTAAGTCTGTACACTTTTACCTTTAATTCTGATAACCATTGACTTTAAACATGAAACAATATCTGATACAATCAAGCACTTGCTAAAAGAGTTCACACATTGTTGACTGAGGTAAATCCCTGTGTTTCAGGGTTGGATGAATGCAGACAGACTTCCAGTGCACCCTTCTGCTCACTTGGATTGGTGATGAAATAATGTTATCTTACGGCTCCGCTGGGCTCTTCAAGTGTTATCAGACCAAATGGGTCACGGGTCATGAGTCATTTCACGGGGGTTGAATGATGCTTTAAACAGTTTATCCACCACTTTACAGAACACAAACGGTCTCACAACGACAGGGTTGTTTGTAATCCTGCCTCACCACCAGCAGATGGAGACATAACTCCCACACTGCAGCTTTAAGTAAATAAAAAGAACATTTTTTTGTTTCAGTCTCTGAAATGTGATGATTTGCTGTTTTATATCATTATTTATGCTATGGAGTTATGGATTTTTGGTCAAAAAAGTTATTTAAAGATTTAACCTTTGGCTCTGGGACTATTTTCATCTTCCAAATTAAACAACTCAAAAAGAAAAGATAATTATACATATAATTATTTTCTGTGCCTTTTGATTTAGATCACTCTGCTTTTGATACAAATCATTGCATTTTTAAGATGTAACTACCTCTATATGATATATATCATTGTTAGTGGCAGGCAACGACATTCTGGCACCAGATTCATTGCCACAGGAAATAGTGCAGCATGTAATCGAGAGTCGCCGTAACGTTATCTCATTGATATCTGTGGTCACTCTCTTTACAACACGGCTGTATTATGTTACTACTAATGGAAACCAAACATTTTGTACTGCTGCTATTTAAAACTTAAAGCATTCAGCTATTACTTTATTGTGCAGCAGTCACAGGAATAGCAAGGCGGTTTTCACTAGGACGCTAGGAGTGGAATGTGCAGTTGGATGAAGTGCACAGGCTGCACACCTCCATCTATTCATCAAGCCGAGCCTGTGCTCCATTACTACGTGACACGCACTCACATGCACCTACTGCCTCCAATACTCACATGTGGGTAGTAGTCCATGACCAGCAGGTACTCGGTGCGTCCCTCTGGGCCCGTCCGCTCGTCGGCAGCCACAAACCGGGCGATGTTGTCGTGCTCCAGCAGAGGTAGCCGGTAGATGGAGCATTCGTTGAGGAAGTTCTGGCGGTTGGCTGCAGTGAACACCTTCACGGCAACGGGCCGCTCATCCAGAGCGCCGCAGTACACGGCACCGTATCGGCCACGCCCGATCAGCTTAGCAGAAAGGGGGGAAAAAAGCCATAATTCAGACCTTCATAGCTCCCTTGTATAAGAAACATGGAAAAAAAGATTGAGGGGAGCATTTTGTTTGTGCTACGCTGAAATGTCACTGAACCAGCAAAGATGCAGAAAGATTGCGTGACAAATCTAAGGAGAATAACAAGCACAAGCACATTACGGAAGGGTCAGCGAGATCAGCGCAAGTACAGATAGGCAGGCAGGAAGGAGAGAGATAGGAAATGAAGTAAATTACAGACCAACAGCGGGGTTGAACATTTAAAATGGCCCAAAGTCAGTTCCAAATAATTCAATTAGTGTCCGACATCTGTATGTGAGTGAGTTCAGGAGTGCTTTTATTCCTGATGTCTGAGTTCCACCTCTAAAACTGCTCGGAACATTTATCTCTAGCTACAACATATACTGTGAAAGCAGTGGACTTTGTTTTGTCTGAGAACACAGCTCCCTGCCCCCCCCCCCCGCAAGGAGTTTGATGTGCCTGCATTTGATAAGGCACAAGGACATCGCTGAATAGAACTCCTGCCTGAAAAGATATAATTTCCAGCTCTAGTCTGAAATCCACATAATGTCAAACAAGGGAAGAAGAACATAATTGCATCTTTGAAGCTGACATTTGTCCAACTTCTCTTTTTACCTTGTCAAGAAGTAGTTGACTATAAAACATATATACTTATTACTGTTTTTTTTTGATTACCATTGAGGTTTGATTTCTCATTCTTTTTCCTTTCAGGCATCAGCACTGGTTTTTACCCTTTTCAGTGTGATAAGCAACTTGCAGAGACTTGAAACATGTTGAAGACAGACAACCCGGTTCTAGCTTCAGATTTTGTCAGTGATGTTATTGTTTGTGTGGTGCTGCTGCTGGTTGGTTGTTAGGAAAACATGCACAAATAACAGCTCAACCTTTAACAAAAATTAACAATGGTGGCCGTTTGTAAAGAATTATTCAATGATAAAGTACAATAATAACAAATAATGAGCTTGCACTCCTACATAAATGCTGCATTTCTTTGAATTAGTGGTTGTATTAATTTCTCTTTTTGCCTTTTAATCCCTTCATCCGGCTCATATTGTCATTGTGGAGCATATCATCAGAATCCATTGACTTCCTATCACGTAATAAACTCGCACACTTCCATATCAGGTGTTCAGGATCATGTGTCAGTGGAAGCAAAATCCTATTTTTGTGCACCCGGACCTGTCACTTAATGCGCCTTGCAGTGATCGGATGATAAAAGTCACATTGAAAACGACAAATGTAACTGTAAACCTTGATGTATTTTTGGGTGTATTTTCTGGTTTCTTCTCTCTGTTTGTGACTCTTGTTTCCTCACACAGGCTCTCCCTGCTGCAGGTACGCTGAAGCCCATGAGAACAAGGCGTGTCTGAACCAATGATACAAGCTTTTATCGTCTATGTGCCTGATTTGGGGTATAAAGTGAGCTATGTTGAGGTAGATTTACAATTTTGATGCCTTAATGCTATTTTTACATGGCCATTTATACATCACTGCTTGAGCTGAAACAATACACTAGTGTGGAAATGTATAAATCAGTAAAGGGTTTGGCTGGTGGATGAAGGCTGAGAGTCATCAACCATTGTAACATCATGATTTAAACAACTTTATCCAATTCTGAGGTGATGAAAATAACTTGGTACTCGGCCTGTTTCACCTCAAAAGCCCAGTGTCACTCAGCACAGAGGCTGCTCTCCACGGCTGGGGACATGGCTTTCTCTTCATAGCTATTAAATTTATGAATCAATTAATGGAATCCCCGGTCTAGCAGTGTGATTTTTTACTGAGGACGATGTCGGGAAACAATTCTGAAGACCGACCCCAGTATAAATAATGTTACAGAGTCCCAATTCATCAAATTCTATTGGCTCTTTCTGGGCTTATTTGGTTAGTGAGAGTTATGTTGCATAGTGTTAGGCTGGCATGCTATACAGCTACTCTGAATAGTTTGGCTCTGTCCTGGGCCAGAAAACAAACTGTGAATTTAGGAACAGACTGTTTATTACAAAACTAAAAATAGAGCGGCGCTGAGCGATGCGCGGAGGCCGGGTTCAGCACTGACCTCCAGCAGTTTCAGATTGTCTAGGTCCAGAGAGCTCTCAGAGCCGGCCGCCTCCATCATGTTCAGGTTGTGAAGGCCTTGTTTGCCATTTCCTGTCACACAAACACAGTTCAGAATTTAGAAAATTGCATATGGGAGCACTGCCTCACGTTTTTAACACATTCAACTGCAACTTAACCAAAAACATTTAACATGTTGACTAATGACAGTTCTCTGCTCTTCCTCGCAGTGTGGCATCATGCTAACTCACCATGCATCATGCGGTAACCAAAGAAGGCTGCTACAGCAACAACAGCCAGCACGGAGACTGTTGCCAGGGCGATAATTACTGTCTCTTCATAGCGCAGCGCTGGAGAGTCTAAAAGGAGCACATCAAAAACAAAAGGTATGAATCAAACTATGACATTTACAAAGGGAGACCATGACCACTGGCCTTTAATTTGTGAGGAGTCAGAGTAACAGCTGATATCCAGAAACTAATTGAACAGTTTATTAGGTACATCTGATGCAATACAGTACAACACATCTGCAATAGATTTACGTCAGTCTATAATTTGGACAAAAAATATTCATATTAGAGAGTGTTTCTGGTAAGAGCACCTTTAACACAAATCCATGAATAATTATAAATAATAAGTTCAACAGGAAATCAGACAGGTCTTCTCAAAATCTAAAATACATACTGTATTTGTCCTCTTACCTGTAGCACTGTTAATCTGCATTGGTGTAAGTTTGAATAGCTCTGTGTTGAAGGTGCTCAAAAAATGTTAAGAAACTCAACAGAAGTGCTTCCTCCCAGAAAGAATCATCTCACAAAATTGAAATTGCTCACCACAAGGTCTGTGGATGATGAAAGAGAAATTGTTGAGTTTTTCAAATGTATTTTTTAGTGCTGTGAGCACCACAAGCCAAGTGCCTCCAGTTCCATCTTATTGGAGAGAAGACAGACATCTCTTGGTCGATATCTACGGGTACGAAGAAATTGCCACTTTTCCTTTTAATATAATTTCACAAAATTGGCAGAAATAAAGGTGACAATGATTTTCAGCCTCATATTATGAATATAATATATTATTATTATTAAAACATTATTGCAACACAGCTGTAACTAGGAACAGTCGACGTTTGCTGCATTTTAAAATATTTTAGAATTTCCTACAGAGGATTAACAATCTGGCATCTCTGCAGATGTTTCTTGAGGAAGGAAATGCATTTAAAATGTTTGTTAGACCGCAAAGATACACTCAATGTGTTTGTGTGCAGAAAGTCTGAATGTAAACAGAACTTCTGTTTGTTTATAAGAAAACTCAACAGGGCACCTTAATACTCACAGAGAGCCATGACATGAGCCGCTTGGCTTTTTGCCTGCACAGATGTTACTCTACTTTTTTCCTTGTGTTTTTTTTGTTGCTCTGCCTTTTCTACGATGTATTGTGCAAGTAAATGTAATTCCTGAGGTCTTAATTAGTCTAGGATATTTATATTAAAAGATATTTGTAACGTTGTGCCACTCTAGGCGCCAAACTGAGCTTAATTAAAAAGAACAGCTTTTGTAATTACTATTGCCATTCTGGTGAAAACTCAAGTAGAGTGCTGCCTGCATTCAAAACAGGTCGACATAAAGCCTTTCTTGCGTGACTGGAGCACTTTTAATTAACTTGTAAGTTAGATATTGTTTTCCTTTCGTGAAGAATGGATTAATAATTGCAGATCACACAGACACGACACACACGCTAACATTTAAATGTCTTGAATAAGCATGCATGTTTGCAGACAATCAGGCGTACTGTGAAGCGAGTGGAGGAAAAGGGAGAAAAAAAAGCATCAATTAAAGCAAATGACCATGAAGCTCGGTCAACACGCTGAAAAGCAGCACGGGAAGGGAGAGAGGCAAAGGAGCGAGCGAGAGTACGAGAACGTGTAAACATGGAGAGAAGAGAAGACTGGAGCGCTGCTGGGATGAAAGTGGGAGCAGTTACATGAGATGGCTGCAGTTTCAGCAGTCATGAACTTGTGATTAATGAAACACTGCCTCAGCTACCGTGACTCTGGAGACAAACACATATACCACCACTTACTTACACATACCACTACGCTATACACTGCAAAAGCTATGTATGGAGGTCGACGCTCCGCCGCATCAGTTACATCAGTCGACACGCTGGTGCTGCTGTGAGACACCAGCTCCATCAATAATTGATGGCGAGGAGAGCCTGAGGGTGGCTTTGACTGACGTAGGGGTCGAGGCGTGCGTGCACGCTCACAAACAACACCCACACGTGAGGGGTGACCGGGCTCCCCTCAAATGCCAAGGTCAGTGAATTCATAATCAACAAGAGGGTTGGACAAGAAACCATCACATAAAAAAAAACCTGAACCCAGCTCCTTGATATTGATGATATCGCCTGCTTTATTTCACCACTACTACTTAAAGTCACTGTGGACCTTTTTTTACAAATATATTCTTTCATATCTAACAAAGAGATGGGGAATTAACACATTTAACATGTTTGACCGAGGGATACATACAATGTGAGAAATGTTCCTTTTTGTAGTTTATTTAAAAATTAAAAAAAAAAAGTCACCCTGTGGACTTTTAAATTTACTACATTGACTTGACGGGAATAGAGCCGTTCTTTCATCGCCGCCTTTCATGCCGTCATTCACAATTCGTGGCTTCAGGTGACTCACAGACAGCCAACTGATTCAAAGCATTTCCTACCTCTAATAATACAGACAATGACCTCCCCTTGTCTGAAATTAACAATCCAGCCAAAAACAGTACAACAGGAACCAAGAGTGAATGTCTAACCCAAACTTGAATTAATCTACCAGCCGTTTAACGCCGAAAGCTTATTTCCCCCCAAACTTTTTCTGTGTCTTTGTCTCGTCATCTGTCTACTCAGCGGAACAGTCACCGGCACGCCCGCAGACAGACAGATAGGGCAGACGCCTTGTAATCCGTGGAATGCAGAGAGACGACATGGATGGTAGTGTGTGTGTGTGTGTGTGTGTTTGTTGTTTATGTGTGTGTGTGTGTGTGTGTGTGTAGGCAGGAGAGATGATGTGCTGCTGTCGCGGCCCTCCCCCCATTCCACCATAAACATTGATTCCATTCACAGCTGAACCTTGAGAGGAAGGAACCATTAACATTACATCTGGTTGCTTTGTTTGATGCCATACAAAGAACTCACTAACAACTTAATACACGGGCAATGACACAGACTGAATCCAATATGAACCACTTTCACAGCCCTTTAGAGGACATGTGCACTCCCACACCAGCTTACTGTAAGGACAATGAAAAAGTGATTCTAAAGAGGAAGAACGTTATGTGCAAGTTGAATTTACTGTGACAGCTGTGATAAGAAACATCCTTTCCCGATAATGGCTTTGTGTTTCGGGGAACTGTGCGGCCTGCATTTTTGTTCTCCCATTCTTTGCCATTGTTTTTTTTCCTCCCCACCCAACGGACACAGCTGTATAAGAGATGACTAAAATGGCAGAAGTGTTAAAATCCTTCATGGAGGAATCTAAATCCAGTCCCAAGTATATATTTACACTTACATCACTGGCTGCCCCTTTTTTGTGAATACAATAATGTAGCTACTAGAACAAAACAAGTACATTAGATATTCACTATTGTATTACGACATGTACTGTGTGGGCTGCGTGTGTGTGGTGTGTGTGTGTGTGTGTGCTTACAGATGGGCTGTGCAGTGGTGGGGCTGGGCGGTGGGAAGTCCTCTGTGAAGTTGACATTGCACATGTCGCTGCCGCAGCAGCAGAAGTGGTACGTCCCATTTTGGATCTGCGGAGGGAGGTTGGTCACCACGCAGCGGTCGTCACGGCAACCCTGGTGGTCACCCAGGTGAGTCCAGCAACCTGACGTAAGAAAAGTAAGTGGAGACAGGGATTAGGAAAGAGAGCGGTTGCATGTTTACATAGAGGAAAACAGACTGTCACTTAGCACCACAACTATCATATGATGCAACTACAACTAAGGATTTAATATTCTACTTATCTGCAGCTCATCTTGTTTTATAGGAAAACTACAAAAGAATATGGAAATATTTACTGTAGTGTTAAAAGCAAAGATAACACCCAGTTCTCATATTTGAGAAACTAGAAAAGGTCCTCAACTGATTGATTAGATTATTAAAATAGAAGATTTAACAAAATGGTCAATACAACTCCACTACAATGTTTGACAAAGAAAGAATCAATTCCTCATATCTGAGAAGCTGCAACTGGAAAACACTTGTCACTTGTTGAGTCATTAATTGCTTCAAGAAGAGAAATGAAATGCCAATAAACTAACCATTGCAGCTCTGGAGCAAGACACAAAGCATGTTTCCAGTCATTTAAAACACGCTAATGAACAACTTTTCTTATGGCCTCACTGTGACATCCATCAACTTGAAGTACTGCCACATCAATTTCTATGAGTGTATTAAATGTTTTCTGGCACGTGTGTCATCTGTGTCGCCCTGTTGGCAGTGTCTCTCCTGTCGTACCTTGTTTGACCAGCCGCACTTCGCCGGGTGGACTTTTCTCCCACAAGCCAAAACAATGGCTGCCTTTGGCACATCGGATGGTGGTGTTCTCTGGGGAGACGCGGCCTTCGCCCCCCGCCACTCGCTCCACCTCCCACTGCTGCTGCTGGTCTGTGAAGGCGCACTCCCGCTCCTCGCCCTGCGCCGCTGTAAAGAGATAGACAGGTCAGGGCTGAGTCGAGGCAAATTCACCCGCTGACTGTTTCTGGCAAAACAGGACAAAGTGAATAATATAGCTTCATAAGCGGCGAGCATTTATAGCAAACACTCAAAGTTGGCGTTTCTGTGTTTTCAGAAAATACAAATAAACTTCAGATGGCGTCAAATTAACAGCTCCAACATGTACAGTGTGTTTTGAAAACCCCAGTAGGTGTCACAAAGGCAAATACAGTTGTGAAACAGCCTGTTGATTCGCGGGGAACGTCTGGGAGAGTAGAGAGCGATGCCAGGGAGAAATAGTTTGGGCCAATGTCACTCTCTGTTTGTGTACATAGCCTGCATTGTGGGTAATCTCAGATAAGAGAAACATGATGTGCTCGCTTGTTTCCCTTACTCCCAGCTCCTCCCTTTCCTCTATCCGGGAAGGGTGTGTGGGTGGCGAGGGGGAAGGAGGGGGGCGTCTGTTATGGAGGGGAGAGGAAGGTGGCTGTGCCCTGCCCAAGGTCAAGCTAGCCTGTGTGGGCAGAGGGCGACTCGATGGAGTGGTAGCTCCGCTGGGCACGGCGCCAGCTTCCCTCCTCTGCTCCCATCCACAGATAAACCGATCATCCCTGGCCTACTGTGGGCCTTGCTGCTCTGAACCTGTGGGCCTTTACTGCCTACTGCTTTGTGGGACTGATTTGCCTACGGGGTGGAGGGTGGGGCCTTGTGTGTGTATGTGTGTGTAATGCAGAGCGGGAGAGGAGTTCAGACTAAAGGTTAAGTGTAAAATGTGCAGAGGAATTTTCATTTGGTTAGGAAACTGAATTTCAATGAGCTGAGGGCGTCACTGGCGGGGTTATTACTTAGATCTGCATCATTATTCTGATGCTCCACTAGCATGGATTTTTATATAGAACAATATAGTATAAATAGTACAATTTAATTAAAATACATGATGCTATTCAGATCAAACTAACAGTTGTTTAATAAAATGACTAACCCTTCAGCTACCATGAAATGAAAAAAAAATGAAGTCTGAGTATACAAACACAGGGCTGTGGTTTCAATTCAGCCCAAAGACAAATCTGGATCTTAAACCCACAGTGTTTCATTTTACATATTAATGAATGTCCAATTCAAGTCCTGGACAAACAAGTTCTGATTGAGCCTATCACAACCACGTAAATCTCTGTGTTACACAGACATTCCCTGCTGGCCGGATGAATGCATACTGCTCATGGTCTTTAGCATAAAATGATTTAATCATGCGTCTCTTCTAGACTCTCCGAATGTTATCAGACCAAATGGATTGATTCTAATAGCGAAACGAGTCATTTCATGGTGGCTGAGTGATGCTTGAAACCAGTAGTTCCCAACCTTTTCCAACTCATGAGCAACTTGCCCACAGTATTTGCAGCCCTCATTCGATCCTTTAAACACTAAAAAAGCCAAATAATAGGTTCTCAGGGTACATTTTATTTTAATGATAGTGATTGCACATTCAGGACTGAAGTGAAAAAAATGGTTTGAAAATAAGTCTTTGTTGTCTTTAAAACTTCCTTCCTTCTAGATTTCTAATGTGCAATATAACTTTAATCTAATTTTATCATAATCCAGCTTTAAGTTAAAAGATGTTTGAATATATGCTAATTTATTTAACATATTAAAAACAAATCAAAATTCCACTGAAAACAAAACAGCAAAGCAATACTGAAATCCACAAGAAATTATAACGTTGATATATCATTTTCTCAAGTATTCACTGCAGTTTCAGGATTTCTTATGCAATTATTTGAAAGGGATGATGTGCAGAATGCAGTCCTATTATGTGTTGAGCTGACCTTGTATATCACAGACAAGTGACATCAAAACGGTTATCGGTTAGATTGAATGGGATCGTACAGTCTTTCTTACCATAATAGGGCTAGCTAGCTCCTTGCAATACAAGAACAATGCTGTTACTTTGTACAAAGACCATCAACTGGTGAAGATACTGAAACGGTGACGGCGACGCTTAAGGTGTTGCCAAGCGACAGTAAACATTCTAGCCTTCTAGGCTAACGTAATCTTGCATACGACGGTTATTAAAACTGACACTTAAAATCACAGCTTGTTCACATCTGCTTCCCCCGAGAGATCACCTGAGATCATGTGACGTGGCGCCCTGCTCCCTCGGGTACGATAATCTTACCTCTCTAATTTGTACAGACATCATATATGAGTGGAGGAGATGACAAACCAGTCAGGTCTGTTCACTGCATTAATGATTTACACACAAAACTATATGAACAATAAAATCATATTTAGTGACATATGGACAGTACTATTACACCCATTCTTTAAAGTTATTTGGGTACAATACAATACAATGACACAATGATCTTTTTTCGCCTTGAATATGGTTGCTTTACAATCATCCAGAGCCAGTGACGGAGGAGCGGGTGGTGGAAGTGAGGACATGAATTCTAGAAGGAGGCAACATAAAGGAACAATAGAAGGAAGGGCAGAACCAGTGACAACACCCGCAGACAGGTAGACAAACACACTGGCTTTATCCAGCGGGGTTTGGAGAACACAAATCCATAGAGTATCTGCTGTCTTTCTCACAAAGCCCCGGTACATACCGTATGCTGAGTGCTGATATTAATTATTGATATTTTTTTCTCGTATTTAAGGCTATGAACAAAAAGACACAATGATGCTCCGTCTACAAGACCTCAGGCATGAACAACCTGAAATAGAAGATGAAAAGGTTTATGTGCTGAGTTTAATCTGAAGATTGATGTTGGGTTTCTATTCTCAAGTGAAATCGATTTTTTTTGCATTTGTTTGTTCTAAGAAAAATATTTATAACTAAAGAAAAGCCATCCGTATAAACATGTAGTGGTGGCAGCAGTGTGTAGATGGTATCAAGTATCCTAATGTATCTGAGCTCTCCACTTTGTCTAACGTCCCCCAAGGCAGACAGAGCACTGTGCCAAGAAACATGCCCACAAGCCCCTAACCCTTCACCCCCCACCCGACGTCAACCCGTGACTGTCTGACTGAAATAACATAATGACACACTGACTGTGCAAAGCATTAAATAGTTTCATTGTGCCAACATGGCCGCACATCACAAGCCTGCACTCAATGAATGGAGAATATGGACTGATCACTTCTTTAATTACCTTTTTCTCCCCTATTCTTTAACAAAAAAAGGGGGGTTTAACACTGCACTCTCAGACTAACCTATTTTGAGTTATTTCAATATATTCAATAAATTTGTTCCCTCACAGAGAATATTCCCATGCAGTTCATAGCTATAATGTTTACCAAATGTAAATTCTTTGTTGGTCATATGGGCACTTTGGCTTCATTCAACACCCTAAAGAACAAAACACAGAAAATGTAACTAGTTGGTCTGAAAATAAACATGACAACTCTTTAAAAACCAAGTGAGGCTTTTCAGTTTCTATACCAGCCAACTGAGCATGTTGTTACAGCAAATAATTTTGTCTGATTTGGCTAATATGATAATAGAAATCATAAAAGTGTCATTCTAATCTCTTTATATCCCTCATTTTGACATTTACAATATATGTTTAAAAGGTTTTTTAGTTAATGTAGACAAAGTGTTTTAATGACCTGATTTTGATAAATAAATATGACTTGGAGGCATAATCAAATTTTGTGTTTATTTCTCAGTAAAAATAACTGAGCACTCCATTGTGAGGTTGAAGAATCCCGCACACAGTTATAGGTTACCAAGATATAGTTTAATTAATACACATATTGATAACTGACAAAAAGAGGAAGGAGATAGTGGAGCATGGGATGGAGTTAAAACCCAAGCACCCGCAACCAGGCTTTGCTCCTGATGTCAGTTCTCATTGGTGTTTCTTCAGCTCTGCTTGACCGTGGTTGGTTCTTTGCCTGAATTCTCTTTCTTAGCACTGTTTCTGGTTGGCTGCCAATCTCTGTGTTTATCCCTGATTGGCTGTGGCAGGCCCTGTCCCTGGTTCTGCTCGCTGGAGCTTGCTGTGTGATCTTGGCTGCCACTGTGGTATTGGATTGTGGGTCAGTGTATGCAGGCAAGGCCAGTGGAGCGAGGCAGATTGGAAAGAGAGAGAGAGAGAGAGAGAGAGGGAGAGAGAGAGAGAGAGAGAGAGTGAGAGAGAACAAGAACGAGGGAGAACGGTAGTCATATCAAAAGGCTTTGGAGTAGTTTCCTGCTCCAAGCCTGCTCATTGGATGATGGCGGGCACTGCTGAGTATTTACCCATGGCCCAGTTATTTGTTAATCTCTCTCTCACCCCCCCCACTCTAACCCTCCTCCCCCAATCGGCCTTCAGTGCACCCCCCCACCCTCTCAGACTACCCCCTTCCCCTCAGCCTCGCTGTAAAAAAACAACAGTGATCTAACAACTGTTTCTGACTTCCTATCCAAGATTAGAGGCTGAAACACAGGGAGTGGGAGAAAGAGGAATAAAACTCGGCCCTCTTGACTACAGGCTAAAATGTGCCTCATTCACATGGCACACAGCATCTCCTCTGCAGACACTGAGCTATAGAAATAGCGCTCTCTATATTGCATTTAAAACATTTGTACAACCCTGACTCTGACATATTATAAAAGACGTGTGCAAGTATAATATTAACGCTGAACACACACACACACACACACACACTGGCAGTCCTGTTTCTCTTCGGTGTTGTTTACTTTTGCCTCTGTGCACAGTGGACGAGCGCGCTGGCCAGTAACGAGCCACGATGCTTGGCCGGTGCCTTCACATAGACAGAAATGTAAAAAAAATGCAAAACGGGCAGCGCGTATACTCATGCTCGATGCATTTTTATCATCGGAAAGAGCTCAAGCTGCGGCACGCATTGAACCGCAATGAGTAACATGGATCGGCCCTAATCACACCTGCAACTGCGGTGCTGTTTGGGTGCACGCTTGTTGCTGAGGTAGGAGGGATGGGATTCGTTTAATCTGTCCCATCTGTTGCCCCGGGACCGCCACCCCTCCCGACCCTCAAAAAAACACCACCACGACTCAGCCTGTGTCTGTCTGGGTCTGGTACAGTTATGCTAATCCTGGGGTTTACACTCCCCTCAAAACCCAGCGGCCTCCATTATTGACCACAATGCATTAACACCAAAATCCCATTTCCCTCCCCCTGTACCTTTAACTTTCCCAAATATGTGACGCAAAAAGCAGTTAACAGGAAGCTGTGTTCCCCATTAAACCGCAGCAGGGATAATCTCAGATTATTTAAGAAGCAAAGTTTGGTTTTCAGGCTTCGTCTGAATTTTAGTCTTTGTTTATAACAGCGTGATTTCCTCGTTGAATGAATGAATATTCATTACAGCTTGACAGGCTGATTTTCCCTTCACATCCACCCACTGGAGGCCTGTGGTCGTCTGGTATGACGGGATTGTCATTTTTCCTGTGAGAGCAAACTGGTGTTGTGATGCCCTGGTGGTGACTAGAAGAACCAGTTTGACCCCCTAAAAAAAACATTTCTGTTCTATTGAGCTCACTCCAGTGTCTAACAGGGGGTTCTTTTCACCACTGTCTTCTGTCACTGTCTTCAAAAAAGGGGACCAATATATAATTAAAATCTTATTGAAAAAAAACTGTTTATAGATATATACACACAAAAAAATCATGCAACACGTTCATACTTCATGCAACATTTTTGCGCGCTCTAGACTTATTGTCTCTGCTGGTCAAGGAGAACGCTTCCTGTTAATCATAGGCTGTCACTCTGAGTTACCATCTCAAGGCTGCACCTTTTGTTTTCTAAAACATCCACTAATTTCTCCTTTTTGCCAAACCAGAAGGTCGGCCGAACACTGTTCTATTGTATTGCTTTTCACTTGTACCTCTGCGCAGAACTAAACACCAAGGTACTATGAGGGACAGTCATTGATTTTTTATGTGAAATTGACTATGAGTCTAGCAGTATCAGAGCTCAAATGGCTTCCTACCCCCTTATCCCAGTATTCATTGGTCTGTTTTCTAGCCGTAGTCATCTCTTCTCATGAAATACTGATGTGAACTGAGCACAAAATATTATGGATTCGAAGTGGGTGCAGTGATTCAACACCCTCCGGGCTTTAGCAGAGGCTTTCTTGTTTTTCTGTCTAAATTGCAAACAAACTCCCGACCCGTTCAGCGCGAGTCTGTAATCTCCAGCCAATAACTTCACTTTCTGTTGAGCCGCTGATGTGATCGCCGAGCCGACAGCTTCAAGAGTCCCCCGCGGCCCAGAGGGGCTGGCAAGAGACGCCTTGGTTGGGGAACATTGGGCCTGTCAACGCCACAGTATGGGGCCCACAAGACAGCTTCAGGACTTGGACAAGCGGAGCAAATGAGCAGGCCTTTTTATGCTATGGTATAATACTTATGCTCTAATCCTCTTTGAAACCCCAAACCTCAGGCTTACCTGGGACAGCTTTTAAAGCAGAACCTGAATGTGGGTTGTGGCATACATTACAGGCATGAATAAGTGAACAAGTGAGAAGAAGTGGGGGTGAAGAAAAGCCTCAGTTTGCTGTCGCTACTTATGAACACCTACGGTCATGCTGCAGGTAGTATCGACAGTAGTATATTCTACTGATTATTCCATCATTTAGTCAAGTAATTGGATGGTATGGTAATGCTAACATCAATGTTAATTGGACTGGAGGCTTTCTGCTGAGATGCTGAAGCACTGAATTTGTGTTACTGTGTTTTGTTCAGTTTTACACTGCAGTTTACAGTTTTCATTTTTTTTTCAGCTTCAATGATATCAAAATTTACTCATGTTCACTGTGCTGTCTTTTCACTTTGGTCCTCGCCATTTACTCTCTCTCTCACTGGTCAGACAGTCTGACTTCAATCCACTTAGTAAAGGCTATTTTTTTTATTTTCCCTGCAGCCTCATGTCTGTTCACTTCAATCCAGTTTCATGTAACAGAAAGACAACTCACAAGTCCACTCTGGGGTTTACCGAGGACCTGCCACAGACATATTTGGTCCCCACAGCAACCAGGACATCAAATAGAAATAGCAGTGTCTGTATTCTGTATTCACAGTGCAGTAATAATCATCATTAACAACATACAAACAAGCTATTTGGGAATATTAAATGGAATATATGTGGTCATTTAACATCTAAGTGTAGGTTTTTGGATGTTAAACCTGATTTAGAGGATTTTCTCCATTTAGCTATTAAACATAAGACCAAAAACTCAGACAGCAGCCCAATGTTTATATGCCTGGGATCTTATCTGCTACTTCCGTATACTTTGTGACGCATTTAATGTCACAAAATGTACAGAAGCCCTGCACTCTGCCTCCCCTCTGTCTGGAACGTTGCATCACATTTACAATGTTTCTGAAGCTATTACTGGAACAATTTACAAAATTCAAAAACATGTGGACTCCTGAGACACAATGTTCACTACTTAAAGTGCAAGTACTGTAAAAGCTGGTGAATCAGAATGTCTCATAGGGAGAACCAGAGCGGTGGGAACTTGATCATACTTAGGTTGTTTTTGAAGCAATTACTGGGCCAATTTCGAACATTTCCAAAACCTTTGTACTCCTAAGGCAATGTTCTCTTAACAGACGTTGCAATTCACAACCCTTCACTTACACGCTATTTGGTTAATACATTTTGAATCTGTTAATTTCTTTGTTGCGATGAAATGACTAACGCTTAATCATTGACATCTCAACTTTCCAGCTCGTGTGTGACAGTATAAATCATCCCTGCGAAACACAAAGAGCTCTCTGCGCTGAAGACAATATGCTTTGAGGCTTTTTTAGCAATCAAGTTCCTTGAGGAATCGTTTTGGCCGAAGTTAACGGGTTCATCCTATGTTTGAAAGAGATTGTACTCCAGATATTCCGAGCAGCAGGCGTTAACACCCACACACTGATTAGTCACTGGGGACAGTGAGGACAACACAAGCTCAGCTGCAGACAGGTTAAACACATGGCAGTTGGAGGAAAACAAGCACTAATTTGAAGAATAAATTAGTGAAAGTAATAGGCCAGGAAAAAAGGGATGATGGGAAGCAATAATGTTGATTGAACTGAGAGTAAGAGAGAGCAAAGAGGAAAGGTGTTGGGTCATAGAAGAAACTAGAAGATACTTTAGATTGTTACTCAGGGGAAAATTGTCTTGGGCACTGCACACTAGGAACTGCTGCAAATAATATCAGATTATAAACATGTTATAACATCAACATAAAAACACCATGCATAAAAAGCATAATTGCAAATAAAACATAAATAGATTTAGAATATGATAATATGAGCATGGAATGAGAGCAAACTGAATATAAAAAGGTGTCATAGGTAGGTTCTGCTCAGATCATAATGAAGGAGGAATCATAAAGTGCTGCTGCTTGTGTTTCCGTTTAGGAGCTTAATGGAGGATGGAATAAACAAGTTATTGTTCAAGTTCTGACCCTTGAGTACCAGTTTTTCCGACAGAGATTGAACACAGTTCCACCGGTGTACTTCTATGATCTTCAGTGCTGTTTTGATGAGGTGTGCATACTCAGACTTAAGCCGGGCCGACCATGCCATAACAAATCCAAACTGTCTAGAAACACTTGGTGAAACAAAATGAAAAGTTTACTGTTTACACCATAAAGTCTAGGCCTTTTTAAACAAATACATCCTCTGTTGCAACCGTGAACAAAGGTTTTCAACGTGAATTGAAAGTTCAATACAGACGCCAAGATATTCGTAAGAATAATATGTACAACACAGGATTGCGTTCACCGACAGACTTGCATCAAATGTGATGTCTGCTGGTCCCAGTGTAGCAGACCAGGGAAAGCAGCAGCCTCATCAGAGGGATGACAAACACGTCCCTGCTGGCTGCTAGTCCCTCTGCTACCTCTCACCATCACAGGCATCATCAATAGAAAAAATGAGCACTGGGACATCTCTGTTTTTCATTCACGAACCAATCAGCAGGACAGGGAGCGAGCAATTTGTCTCCTGTCTCTTTGCAGTCATTATGCCAACAAGGTCTGATGTGCTGCCCTAATTCATTTTGTACAGACAAACGATTTTTATTTATTGACTGTTTACATGGCACGCACGCATGTAAGTATCCATTAATCGTCCTTGTGCTGATTATTGAGTGAATATGTCAATCCACTGCCAGTCACTGTAGCAGTTAAACTCCACTCGGGGAATACTAATCTGCATGTCATGTCTCATAAAGGTGAGCTTATCGCATTGATATTATTTCGCAATGATGGGCAATCTCTCAGCCTGCACGGTGCTGCCGCCATGCAAAGGGGCAGCACGAATTATTAATTACACATTCTGCTGAATTTTACGATTCAGGGTGAAAACTGCGCTCAGCTTTTTTCTCCCGCAGTCTCTCCCGTCCTTACCGATTCTACATCACAACCTGACAGCCCATCTCGTCGGTGGATATTTCACATCCTACTACTCTCTTCTCCCTCTCTGCTGAATCACCCCCCCATACCCTTTACTTAAACCGTCTATGAAGATAGCGAGTAGAATGCTTTTACCTCAATTAGTTAATAAATGGCCCAATCAGAGGATGTCAGAAATATCATCTGGGTGTTGCAAGAATCACAGACCTTGCTTTTCACTGTAATAAAGTGGGGAATTAAATACACATAACCACTTGTCTGTTGAATGCAAATGTACACAGACACAGACATTGGGACATACTGTAGCCTCTTTGCACTTGAAATACCAGCATTCAGTAGCGAAACAGACACACCGGGCATTAAAATTATGCTCCACCACACTCCCATCGGCTATTTCCCTTCCCTCTGCAACAGCGGCTATTATTCTTGGCTTCTGATAACACCCCGTCTATGAATGGAGGATCCTCGACAATAACACACACACTCACAGCAATGATAATGCATTGAGAGACTGTTTATACACATTTTATTCACACCCACGCATTCGGCTGTGACACCGAGCGAGCAAACAGGGCTACGGGACCATTTGATTTCACCATCTAAAAAAAAAAAACCCCACTGAGAACTGTTGGACTCCTATCACCTAATTTACCCATGTTGTAAAATTCTTTCCCTGCCTTCCCACACATTCCACATTCATCCCCTGCATGCACTGTTCCTCCATCCCTGTGCAAACCCCGGCTACTATCTTATCATCCTCAAGGCCTCACAGAAGCCTGGCTTCAGCCCAAAGTCTTGAACGGGGCACAACTTGGCAGACAAGGACTGCGGTATGTTTGGCAGTGTTTTACCAGGCTTTTGTACACAGAATGATTAAAAAGGAGCCAGAGGTGCATTTTGTTCGAGAGGAGATATCTATGAAGGTTACTTGATGAGATGAGCTCCACAGATCACCCCCAGAATTGAGCCGGCCAGACAACATGATGGGTGCGATAGATAAGAGACAGATAGGGTGATGTGCATATAAAAGTGAGTTAAAACACGTTCTTTGTCGTCGCCTGCAAGAGTAAAATAATTAATTACTATAGCTGCCCCGGTACAAAAAAAACACGGTCTATGCAGAGACAAGCGATGTACACGCATCAAATATGTATGAGAAGCACATTTCCTACTCACTTAAATATCTATGTCTCCAAAGAGCCACTTACCAGCCACGGAAGTGAAGAGAATAGTCAGGCAAAAGCCAAATTTTGCGAGCGATTTCATGGTGATTCGACCCACAGCCATGACAGTGTCACACCGTCTTCGGTCTCGGTGTGTGTGTGTGTGGGGGGTAACGTTAGTTAAATCTCAGTTCTACTTCTGTGTCCTTCCTCTTGTTTTTGCTGCTTTCTTCTTCTTTCTCCTCCTCACGTCAGCTCAATAACTTGAACCGTTCTCTCAGGCATGGAACAACACATCGAGTGTGGTAAATTAAAAAATGAAAAATAAAAAAATAATAATTAAAAAAAAAAAAACACGGGCTCCTCTGTTTCCGATAAGTAAGTAGCAATTAAAGTTACTCCTGCTATCGGCTCCGGCGGCTAACTTGTTCGGCGGAGCTGCCTGCTAAAACTAACCAGCGAGCAACGTCCATATCTGCTAGCTAACGTGCTAGCCTGCAGGCTGACTGTCTGCTACCGGAAAAAACTTAGGAAAAGAGCAGAAATACCGCAGGAAAAAAAACTCATTAATCCCCAGCCAGGCCTCTCTCAGGCGTACACTTCATAAAAATCGCGCAGGGCAGGACATTAAAAAAAAAACGTCGGCTAATTAACTAGCCCGCTTCGGATGCTTCGCTAGCAGCCGTTAGGCTAAAAGCTCGCCAGTTAGTTCTCGTCCCGTCTCGTCGCTCCGTCGTGCGGGGAAAAATAATTCACAAGTCACGTACGGAGAGATCCCCCCCCCACACACACCACCCCTTGCTCCGCGATAGACGGATAATGTTAGTCCCGGGCAGGCAGACGACGGCGGATATCTCTCGGGTTGATCTCCCCTCGGGGCGGTCGACTGCGTTTGGCATTGACGGGGTTTTTTTTTTCGGAGCTCCGCTCGGGCAGGCAGACAGACAGACAGGCAGGGCGGCTGGGAACGCCTCGTTTGCAGGCTTGTCTGGACCGCTCGTCTCCGGTATCGGGTTGCTGTGGGCTGGTGTTTGGTAGGGGTGGGGGGGGTGTTGTGGAGGAGAGTCCTGCTCGGCATGCAGGCTGCTGGGAGGAGGAGGGGGAGGAGGGGGGGTGCTGCAGCGCCGCCGTGCCGCAGACTGTGGACACGACAGCCTGGCGACGCATGCTGCATTCAGGCTCCCAGGTTGTAACGCCTATTCTATATTATGTGAAGCGTATAACAATAACAGCGACGTTAAAAAAAATAATAAAAAAAAAAACAGACAGTGAACGCAATACCTGCAGGATGCTCGGATGAGAATTAAGCAGATTACGTCTGATTGCTGATATTTTTAGGGGACATTTGTGCCGTCATACAATCAGATAAGATAAAACTTTATTGATCCCACAACGGGGAAATTTGTGTGTTACTGCAGCGTTACAGGTAAAGAGAAGAAAATAAAGCTGAAGATAAAACAAAAACTATAAAGAAATAAAAATAAAAAAAACTGAATTTGTTGATGATCCGCATACACAGTATGCATTATGGACATAGAATGGAGAGAAAATGCTAATAAATAGTAAGAAAAAAAGTATGCATAAGCAAGGAATATATACATACATACATGCACGTACACACATATTTGCATATATATATATATATATATGGACATACATATCCACGCACATACCCACATGTACACATACATAGCTAATGCACACTTAAGGTGTAGAGTGTGTGTGTGAAGAGAAAAAATCGCATATTTATCGTGCATATTTAGGAAAAAAGTCAATGTTTTCTTCCCCTCTGACGCTGCCTCATCGCTCTTTGGATGAAAATGTCTTCACCACGCCCTAAATCTCATTTATAGCTGCAGACAACTTCTGCCCTTTAAAAATGACAATCGTTTAGTTTTTTTTCTTTACAGAAATCTAAGATGAATGTACTGAATACATGCATGCATGTATGTAAATATGAGAGATAAAATGTAAAAATTGTAGATTGTGAATTTATACACTTTAGTTTGTGTGTAATAAAGTTGTAATCTAGTTTCATTTTTTTAAAGGGTTCATGAGGAAAAAAAACTACTTTCATGATATTTTAATGTTTTGGGAAGGATCTGAATATTCAGTGGTGGATTAAGTACTTAGATTACTTCAGTAATAGTAGAAATACTGCCATATAAAAGCACTCAATTACAAGTTAAATTGAGACTTAAGTAAAAGTACACAAATATCATCATCAAAATGATTAATTATGGTTTATCTGAGAAGTAACTAAAGCTGTCAGATTTTTTTGAAAATGTCTTCAGAAATGTATTAGATGGGAAGAATATTTATATTCTAAGAAATAATTAAGCTATATCATTTAACTTTTGTGCATACAGCACTATATAAAGCTAAATTCATATTTGTGTACAGTCCTTCCAGTAGCGTCACTATACATTAATCTATTCGTGTTACTTTACTGCCTCTCTGCGGTCAAATATACAGTTAACAGCCTCACCCAGGATTTGTAATTACTGCACCAGGTGGCACTGTAACCCTCCCTGAGATTTAGTTCCAGTTGTATAACGTCAAAACTAGTTATATTTATATAACACTATAATATATTTATAATATAGTACTATATAGTACTACAGGAGTCGTCTCTTTTAATACTTTATGCACCTTTGCAACAATTAGGCCATTGATTACGCATATGCGTAAATCTCTAATGTTTTGAATATTTAGAACGTCTATCCATTATGGAAACATTACACACCGATGAGATAAGGGATAATAATATACCGTACATATATATATATATAAAGTGGCAGCTGTATGGTGGACGCCTACAGTGCAGTGCCATCGGGTTTTATTACGGTAAGGAGAGGGGAGGGGGGGCGTGTCGGTGCGAGCGAACGGGACCTCCGCCGACGGGACGGAGCATACTCCAGCAGGCTTTTTGGATGTTGTTGCCGTCGAGGAGGGGATCCGTCTACTTCGTGGCTTCGCCGTCGACCGTCGTGGACGCGATCGGGCTCCTCTAAAGTCTGTTGGACTGGCGTGATGACCGGGTAAAAAAAAAAAAGCAAAGGCGCCGGTGTGCCCTTTACGCACGGCCACGAGCGCAGCGACTCCGAGGCTCCGCGGCGGTTCGGTCGGGACATCCCCTCTCAATCGTCGCGGCTCCGCGATGGCTGCGGCTCCACTTGAGGCGAGGAAGTTCACGCGGGGGCTCAACAAGCCTGGCACCGCCGCGGAGCTGCGGCAGAGCGTCTCCGAGGCCGTCCGGACGTCCGTGTTGGTGGTAAGAGAAACAGCCAGCACGATGCACGACGCAACCATAGGGATTTGGCACCAAAGTGCCTCGCTCAAGCAGCTGTAGTTACACATCTACCGCTACGTTCCACAGCACCCATCATCTGCCATTTATTTTAAAAACTGTTTTTTTTACATAGCAATGTTGTGGCACCTTGTTGCCAGACTCTCCAGGTTGTCTTTTGTTACAACTTTCTCAAAGGGGTTGCCAGGTAACTGAAATGTACACCTCCATAGCTCACAAGGGAAAAGGAGGTGGCACACACACACACACACACACACACACACACACTTTAGTTAAACCTGTCATCGGACCCCTGAAGGTGCAATTGCAACCAGATAGTTTAGGCAGAAACAGCTGAGTAATGTTAAAGGTAAAGAAATGACCATATGTTTTTTTAATATATATACTTTTAATGACATGTCAGGACATTATGCAGCATGGAGGCTGACGAATACAGGAACTCACTCATTGAAGTGTTAATGATGAGGATGATGATGATGATGATGATTTTGGTATAACAAGCTCCCACATGTTATGACAGGTAATGCATTTGAATACAACTTGAATGCATATTTTCTTTTATTATCCCTACAATTTGTAGGGTAGTATCGTTTTCCTTGACAGTCCATAGCAAAATGCCCCTAGGGGAGAATAAATTGTATTCTATTCTATTCCATTCTATTCTGCAGGCGGTTCAGTTTACCTTTTGTAATGTTCTAGTCCTTAGGGACAAACCCAGTGCTTGTGTCTTGTTGCATAACAGTGATCAATATCCCATTCTTCTGCAACTAATGGCTGTCAATTATGGATATTTTCCCTCTTCATGGTCCCAATGTGCGTGCTGATCTTGATAAAGTCATCACAAGGCATCACTGACAATTACTGCACATACTTTTACACACTAAGAAAAAAAGTTTAAGCCATATCGATATTTAGCTTTATTCTCCTTCCTTGTCAGCTGTAGTTTCTTCTTCTTCATGTGAAACTCGCGAATCTCTTTTTACACAGTGCAAAAAAACTTTATAAAATATTCAAACTACTACAAGTAGGTTGTTCAGTGTTATAAAAGTGTAATGAAGGAGGCCAAAGCCCTAGAAGTCGTAACTATCAAGTTAAAATGTCATTATATACAGTATTATTTCAATACTTTGAAGTCTGTTGAAACCAGTCAACACACTTTAGGGAAGTCTTTGTGTTCTCCTACACAGTTTAATGTCACACTTGAGTAGCTGATGTCTTTTCCTAATTTAATTGAGACTACATTTAACATGTGTTTAGTCACATGACAGTGGGAACTCATGGATCCATGAGATCTAAGGGCAGTGGGACATTACCCATGAACCCCCCCATCCACGTACTAATGACCCACCCCCCTCCTCGCTATAAAACCATCGTCTGTCTGACTGAAGCTGTGGTGTTGTTGGGGGCTGTTTGTGATGTGGGGGGTGAGCAGAGCGCACTATATTCCATTTATTCACCTAATCCTGCAGGATAACATCTGTGTGTGTGTGTGTGTGTGTGTGTCTACTTAGCCCCGCCTCCTCGTACTAGCAAGCTCCAGTTAGCACTTCCCATGACCAGTGAATTGACCTTTTTTTGTGAAACATTGACTTTATAAACTGTATATTTACTCCACATTAAATTAGCATTAATTGGTATTTTAAGCTATCAGAAATTTTAATGGCGGATCAAAAGCCACGATGCATCTGGTCCCCATTACGCTCTGCTACATCTGTGTACTTCTGCTATTTTTGACCGTGTACTTATGGCGCAGCTGTTTCACTTGCTCATTTGCACTGCACAGACATGCTGGTATGGGCAAAACAAATATATATATATAGTATACCAGACATCAAAGAATTTCCCCAACAACTCCGATTTCAGCTGGTGTCTTGCTGCAAAGTGGAAACATCTGATCAAAATGGTGTGTGTGGGGGGGGGTTTAAGGACGTGTTCTGCAGGCTAAGCGCAGCGAGGTGTTGCGTATCAGCAATCCCGGTAAACATGGAGACACGCGATCCATTATTCAGCCCTAATCTTCAGGCCCGACCCTTTCGGCAATTATGTCATAGCAGCCTGTTAGTTCTGTCTCAGCCCACAGTGTGTGGAGTGGCATAATGGATATCAGCTCAGCTCTCTAGGGGTCGTATTTAATAATAAATGAGATGATGGTAGGTGTCCAGGCTATTTTTAAACATGCCCTCTTTATCTTCTGTCTCACTAAAGCGCCCGGGACGCCATCAATTATGAATATCTGCATATGGCATGTGATAAAAAATCATCTCGATCGGAGACTGAGGCCTGCTCAGGGCCCGAGTTGGACACTCAGGCGCATGAACACCATAGTTACTGCAGGCGTGGCTGGATCTCAGCTATACCTTAGTAAACAAAGCGGAGGCCAAGCAGTGGAGCAGTAAAGACAGCCCCTGCAGTTTTAATAATCACTTCCAACTGTGGGAAAATGCTTGCTTGAAAGTTTTTGTGTGTGTGTGTGTCTTTCTGCTCTTTCCCTGCCTTGCTGTCTTTGCTCATTCCTTCATGCACACATGCATACAGGACATTCTACAGAAAACACGATACACCCTTAAAAACCTAAACGGCTAAAAGTTGTTTAAAAGTAAGATTTTCGCTTTTTGATTATAAGGTACTGCGCCATGTTTCGAAAAAAGCTCCAATCCACAAAGAAATGCACGCAGCCCATGGTAAAATGAGCCTTCGGGACTTTTCTAAAGCTGTGATGTCATAACTTCACAGTTGCAGCCAATCAGTGGACAGGGACACAAAACAACCTGTTCTTTCCTTGGCCTCCAGAGAGGAAAACTCAATGAGCAAAAATATAAATGCAAAACTTTTGTTTTTTGCTCCAATTTTAATAAGTTGGAGTAAATGATCTAAGGCCTGATCTATGCATATTGATTCGCCAAGATAATCCATCCAGCTGACAGGTGTGGCCTATAAAGATGCTGATGTGCAAGATGGAACAGCACAGGCCTTGGGCTGCTCTCAGCAAAAGGCTGCTCTGAAACGTGCGCTTTTATCACACAACATGAGGCCACAGGTTTCTGAGGGGGCATGCCACTGACATGCTGACTGCAGGAATGTTATCCGCGAATTGAATGTTCACTTCGCTACCGTGAGCCGTCTCCAAGGTTTTTGGCAGGAATTCGTCAGCGCACGCAACCGGCCTCGCAGCCTGCACACCCCCAGCACCAGCCCAGGACTTCCACATCCAGCATCTTCACACCGCCAAGACACCAGGCAGCAGTCGGTTTGCAGAGTTTCTGCACAAATTGTCAGAAAAAAAACGGCTCGGGAGCTCATCACGGTCGCCTTCGATGGCCTCTGGCACTTCTGAAGAAGTGTTCTCTTCGCTTGTGAATCCTGGCTTCCACTGCACCGGACAGATGGGAGACAGTGTGTGGTGTCGTGTGGGTGAGTGGTTTCCTGAGGTCGCCATTGTGAACAGACTGCAAAAGTGCTGTGTCCGTATATTTTTTTGTTCGGCGTACATCTTGTTGGGGATATGAAAACTTAAAATAAAATTGTAAAATATGGGACCAAACCACAGAGTGAAAGCAACCAGAGCACAGTGTGCATCCTGATACCTTAATACCACTTCCCATTTAGTTCCACCGTCTGAACCAGCAAATTCAGACTGTCTGTGGAACTCCACCTAAGATTAAACTCCACTCCAGCGGATTTGTTCTGATTAGAGCATATAAAACCTGGCAGAGATAATCTGCAGATTTGCAGATGCCTGAGCGCTGCTGACCTATATGGTGAACAGTGAAATGGGCCGCGTTTCTATAGCACCTTTTCTAGTCTCCGTAATTGATTGGCTTTGCACTACAAGTGCTCACTCACAGGCAGTTGTGGCCGGCGTACGAGGGGCTGAGCGCTCGTCATGTGGAGCCGATCGCTTACACACAATCACACACAGATGGAACAGCCATCAGCAGCATGGAGTCGCGAGCCCCTGCCGCTGATAGCTGAGGCGAGGGCCGCGTGGTTTCCATGTCTTCTTTATTTAGGCTGCTGCCTGTGTCACACCCCACCCTTAAACCGGTGTAAACAGCCCGCCGTCTTTTCCTGGTATGTCTGTGTTTGTGTATGTAGAAGGTCTCGTCTGTCATTTGGCCGCCAGTGAAATTCAACCTTAACTTCTCCATCGGGGATTCGACAGAACAATTCCCATCGCACAACATGATCCTGACGATGAAGCAAGCGAGGCCTGTCCTGGTTTTGTGTTTTTGCTGGACGGCCGCTGCATGGTTTTTTTGTGTCTGCTGTTGATTCACGAAAAGGCGTGTGAGAGAAGTTTCAGCCTGTTGCAACACCTTCAGTTGTCTAGAGGTTTCCTTTGTTATGTATTGTAGGAATCTGGTTCAGCAGACAACAGGATCACATCTCAAATTAAGCATTTTTGTTTTTGCATTTATAGTGGAAAAATATGGTTTAGCTGGAACTATATTGTGGTTATTTAATGTGTTCAGTTGTATTAGTGTTTGCTTGTGTATGCAAAGTTAACTTTGCATGAGCATTCTGCTCAGCACAATACAAAGACAATACTGTTTATGGAATAGAGCATTAGTAAATCATTAGTCTCGCATAGCCAGTCCAAACGCATAGCATGGTGAATCATACACTAAGTAGTAGTAGGTATTTGTTGTTTCAGCTCTTTGTAGTTTTTTAGTGTAGTGTAACACCACCAGAGCCATCCTTTTAATCCAGTAATCCAGCGGTTGGATGCACAGTATGTAATTTTCTCCTCTTAGCCAAAACAATAAGATGAAGTTTGAAGTCCTGGAGCTCATTCATCATCAAGTGATGAGGCGCCGCGAGGCACCGCGTTTCTCTGATAACTTAAGATCCAGACGTTCAAGGAAGGTTTATTACCAGGAGCCAAATTATCCACAGAGGTCACCTCCTGTCCAAAGCAAACAGAACTGCTGATTAATACCAGTAAAAAAAACAACAACAACATGATAAAACAGGTCTACTCAGTTTTAGATATTTTTTGCATGAAGGGGAAGAGGGAAAGGTGGGTCAAAATTGAAGCAACAGACAACAGGATAAACACTGGAAACTCCATTTCCCATAAGGCAACCAGCAGCCCAACCATTGTTTGCTTAGGAACCTCCCTGCCCTTTAAGTGCCCGCAACTCCTCCCCCCTTCTGGGTTTTCGTCCCGAGCTCCGCAGATGACATCATGCAGCACTTTTCAGCACGGGTCGAGTACAACTCTCTGTGACCAGCAAAATCTGCGGAGCGGACCTTTAACCGATTCACACAATCGCCCCTTTTTAAAAGGATCAGCGCCATTAATCTAACCCCGATTAACAAAACAGTTGCTATTTCACTCAGCGGCGCAGCCGATCTGCAAAGAATTGGGCAGTGACCATGAAAATTTCCTCTGACCCAGTTGCACTTCCAGCCCTCCGCTGCATGAGTAAAAATAACTATTACACTTTAGGACGGAAAACACTCATGGCCCTTCTGGTGACCTGGGAGCCCTTCCATTCAGAAGTCCAGCTGGGATAGGTAAATGTGGAGGCTTAGTAATGAGCACAGGTAGCAGTAGTGCGCCAGTTTCCCTTCTCATTAGCCAAAAAGAGTTTTAAACACAGCCAGAACCCGTGTTTGGACAGTTTTCTCTTTTAATTAGTGAGCATGAGGATCCTGTCTGCCAGATTACCTGCAGGCCTCTCACGAGATGCTCAATACCCACATGAGTGTAACCCAGATTCTCCAGTAACACTCATTATTGTCAGCCTGAATTCAGGGTTCTGATGAATTATTGGCACTATTTGCCTAAGAAAACCTGCGCCACATACACCAAAAGTGAAGTGGGAACACGATCTGGGCTTTTCACTTTTGAATGAGACGTGGGAAGTGATCTTTGAACAAGAACACGACTCCTCTCTCCCTGTGAAGCAGGTACAGCCAAGGACTGTACATCGTGTTCATTTAACAACTCTGTAACCACGTGAAGGAAGATTTGAGGTCATAAATTCCGAAAGAGTCAAATTCCTTCTCTTCGTAATCCATCACACGATCAGATGAAAAATCCTGTTCGGGCCCAGTGTTGCAAAACAAAGTGTGCACAGTTTTTTCCACGCCCCCTTTGGTCGAACCACCGCAGTGAAACTTGGCCGCCATGCCGTCTTTTTGAATCCTCGCCCTTCGCTGCTTCACATGGATCTCGGGCTGCCAATGTCTGTCTTTGCAGGCCTGCAGCTCCGGTGGCATGAGCTCTGTTTGCTTTCCTTCGCATAAAAGTGTTTCTATCATAAAAGGTAAAGCAACAAGAAGGATTGCCTGGCTCTGTTTCTCACTCTCCCCAGTGAGTCATCAAGCTTCAGTGTTGTTGCAGCGCGAGCAGCCGCCTGTAGGAGGCAGTAGAGATGCATGTCTGTATGTTGGCACCCTGTCCTCTATCCTCGAGCTACTGTAGAAAAAAAGATCATGCTGCATGTGTTTGTTTAAACATGTAAAGACAATGATCAGTCCTTTCTTAGAGCTTTAGAAGAGACGCTGTGTATGTGTGTACTACTAGTACCACTAATACTAGTGCAGCATCAGTTTATCTGTGAAAATGCACATTCATTAGCCCTAGAAATAAGGCTTCCATTTAAGTAATTCAACCTATAAATCTTAAAACACATCTGCTATTAGAAAAAAAAAATTGGCACGAAAATTGGCAAAAAACGTCCCTCACCCGTTTCTTTATTTTCCCTGAAATAACACGAGTCTTGTTGCCAGGAGACCAGCCTCAATCTCCTATACTGAATTTAATTATTGTCTGTTTTTTATTTTTTATCATGAGGATAGACAGTGATGTGTTCTGCTGTGAAGTGTTTTTTCATACCTGCCAATGCACAGCCAAAATGTCAAAGTCGGTGGATGGAGGGAGGGCACGCTGCACACGAGCGTCTGAGAAGAGCATTATTGCTGCCTCTGAAGCTGGATTTTATATTTTCCCTTGAACCCCGCATCCACGTTTTCATGACCAAACGGCGCATGGAAATAACCGATAAACGTCTCCTGTCGATATTTAGTTGCTTCTGTTTTTTTTTCTTTTTTCTGTGGTCTGGTGCTACGTCTCCCTGCTTTTGCAGAGCTCTGTGTGTAAAAAGGTTATTGGGTGCATTGTGGGGTGCAGTTTGGATTTCATTAGATTAATGCAGCCTCTGAGGACTCGCCAGACAATGCTGCTGAGCCTTTTTTTTATGTGACTGAAAAGCCTGAAAACACTGCAATGTAACAGAACCGGCTGACAACTTAAAGGGCATTTCGACAATTTTACACATGAGATCAGTTTACTTAAAAAAGAACTTTGTGGAAAATTCAACAGCTATTAAAAGCTAAATATTTCCAGCACTGTACAGCCTTATGGAGCCACTATTTGGCTCATAGTTTTGTATTTCTCTTCAAGCCTTAATGCAAGTAGCTTTTCCTGAATACTTGTATAAGCCACCCCTATGAATCCTTCTGAAAAGACTCTCCTACTTGTTACCCGTTTTGCTGCATCATCCACTTAAAAGTAGGTGAGTGTGTCAATCACTCATGAAATATTCACACCAGCCTGCCGGCAGAAGAAAATCCAGAGAATGTGGATTTAAGGGAGAGAAGCTTGTCTCTCGTCTCCTTCCTACAGGAGAGAGCGAGGATGCCGTGACGTTAATTGGACGGTGATTTACCGAGGCTCGCCGAGCTCCGTCCTGGTTGTCCTATGACGCATCAGTCCCACAAGGTGCTAATGGCTGCCCGCCCCCCCCCACTCCCCCCTCCCCCGGACGACACAGGTCAAGAGGAGTTAAATCATCCCTTTTTATGCCTCCCAGCACGTCAGTGACATCAGAAAAAGATGACTGCATCCCTTGTAGTTTCACTGTAAGTGGGAGAGGGAGAGGAAGGAGGGAAAGAGTAAAACATTGTCTGCAGCAGCAGTGGCAGCAGCCGGATCGTGTGTGTGTGTGTGTGTGTGTGTGTGTGTGTTTCTTTGTTGGTAACAAGTGTGCTTGTCCTGTTGACAAAGCACGCAGAGTCAGAGAAATGACTAAGCTGCGAGAGAGAGAGAGAGAGAGAGAGAGAGGGAGGGAGGGTGAGAGCTTGCAGGGAGGCAGACGGAGAGGGGAAGGAAAGGAGAAGTGAAAGCGGCGCGAGTGAGTGATGGAGAGAGGGAGGGAGGCGGCGGCAGCGAGGATGGGAGGAGAGCGAGCCGGAGAGAAAGAGTGAGGAGGGGGGGGGGGAAGAGAGAGCAAAGTCGGGAGCGTCGGAGCATCCTCATCCCCCCGAAGGAAGGAGGAAGGAGAGTCGACGCCCTGCTCCTCATCCTCCATCCCTGCACACACAGGAGGAAGCGGCCCAGAAGCTCCAACACCCAGGCTGAGATGTGCCTTTTTTTTTTTTTTTTTTGGAAAGGAGTAATTTGAAATCCACTTCAGCGACGGAGAGATGAACTGAATTTTATCTCAAAGAGATCCTCAGGTAGCAATGGGTCTTTAAAGGTGGGTTGGGTTGGGAGTTTATCAACTTTTTGCATCAACTTGCTGCACCTGATTTGTTTCCAAGTGCAGGATCCTTTTTTTTTTTTTTTTTTAATTTTTCCTCCCGCATGGTGGCGTTGAGCGGCGGGCGGCACCACCATGGGATGCACCACCAGCGTGGTTCTGCTGGAGGGGCTGCGCTCCATCCTGGAGAGGAACTGTGGCTACGTGAAGGGGGCGGTGGAGCTGGGGGCTGTGGAGGAGGAAGAGGAAACGCTGAGTCTGAGGGGATCGCAACTCTGGATGCCGACCACGGCTCTGGTAAAAAAAAAACAAAAAAAACAGACTTCCAAAAACATTTTGCTGTCGCCTGCACAATCGGTTGTGTTTCTAATTAAACAAAACTGCAGTATGCCTGGGGAGAAGGGTGTTCCCATTCTAAATTCCAAAATTAATTCACTGTTTACCAGCATCCTACTTTTTATTTCTGTAAGTGAATCTTACCTCATATGAGAAGGATCATGTGTCTTTATGAGTGAACTCCCTCTCTTCTCCATCCTCCAAATCAGCGGTTTCAGTAGCTTCCTTTACATCATATATCAGATCATCTCTTTTTTTATAAACCAGTTAGAAAAATTAATAATTTACACCGAGCGCGAGAGACTCAGCGGATTAAACATGAGTTAGTGCACAGAATGGCAGATTTTGGGGCTAAGAATCCTGCCTAATAGACTCCCCTGAGGAGGTAGACGAGCAGAGGAGCAGCTCATGTGTTTCACAGCCTGATCAGCCAATTAGGGATGCAAGTGGTGTGGCTCATCAAAAGGTTTGGCTGCGAGGAAATATAAGGTTAAGTTCTTTCTTACCCGGAGTATGTGAAATCGTGAAATTCTCTCTCTCCCTTTTTTTTGTGTGCAGCTTGTTTTTTTTTTCCACTGGTACATTAAGCGACTACTTCCCTCAAGTTAGTTTAATGGACAATCAATAGTGAAAGGGTTAAGCAGGATTGCTAGTGCACGCTACGTCAAGGACATCCGATATAAACCATTATCACTTGTGGATGCAGTGTTTCCTCTACAGGCATTAGGCTGTGGTCAGTCTCCCATATCCCGTCCCACTAAAAACAATTACAGCTGCAGAATTTATCTTTCCATTAATGTGCAAATTATAGTCATTTATAACATCCCGGACTTAGACTCAAAATGTCAATACTGGTTTCCTGGACTAAAAATACACCGCACAAACAAAGATAATCATATGTTACTGAACCAAATGTATTAAAAGCTGAGAGTAAATGCTTGTAATTCCACAGTTGGCCAATAATGTTCCAGTCGAGCTGTGACGTCTCATTCATCATAAAGTTTAAAGATTATCAAGTGAGGTATTTTGTTGCTCAAATGTGCAAATGGGTCCATAGAGCAAATCTGTGAAAATTGTGATTATTTATGGACATACATACGCAATGGTACAATATTGGAGGCCCTGCTTGTGCTCATCCACTGAGATTGTGGATGATGCTTAGGAAAAGAGACAGTGTTTTCTACCTCTATTTTGTTCCTATGGACTAATTCCATGTAACTTCCTTCACTTCGTTTGACATCGTTCTCCCGTCTGCAGCCGTGCTCCCTGACATCAGCGGGAACGCCCTTCTCGCGTATCGCGCTCTAACTCATCCCACATGTTTTTCATGTGTGCTACCTGGATTTACAGTAACCAGGCCGGACAGCGTGCTGTGCGTCCTGCATGCAGCAAATCCGACTCTGAGTCTGCTTGGGTCACGGACTGTAAACCAGTAGAGTGTGAAGTCGCTTCAGGAGATCGTATATATGTGATATTTTTATTCAAGCCGCGAGTTATAGGTCAGGGAGCACATGTGTGTGTGTGTGTGTGTGTGTGTGTGTGTGCGTGTAGCATATGTGTGAAAGGGGAAGTTTCACTTCTTTTCAGGCAACTCCCTCACACTTTCTCTCTCCAGGGCGCCCGTAGCGATGGTCCGGGTCCCAAACATTACATCAACCTCCCCCTTATGCAACCCTCCGCAGACGTGCGTGACGCGTCTATATGTGTGTGTGTGTGTGTGTACGTGAGTCAGCCTCCTGGGAAGGGCGTGGACGGGCTCGCATGTCCTAATGGGTTCAAGCTGTGCAAAAAAAACAAACGGACGCCATCCTTTTTTCCGCCGCCGCCTCCCTAACACATACACACTCTCGTTTTCTCTCTCTCGCCTCAGGAAAACCCTTTTTTTGTGTGTGTGTCTGCATTTTCTCGCTCAGACGATGGGGCCCTGTAAACTAATTCGTACGCCTCCCCCCCACCTCCCCCGCGCTCCGTCATGCACGCATTCATGGCGTGGTACCAGGGCTGGCAGGAAGCGTGATGGTGTGAGAGCGCTCTGGAGACGCGGGGTGGTGGTGGTGGGGGGGCGGGATGACCTCAGACTTGACAAGGGGCTGATTATCACGCCGTGCTGGTGACGCCGTCCCTGCGGCTGCTCAGCAGTCCCACAGAAACCCAGACAAACGTCAAACTACACCTGCACACAATTTCTACATTTACCACATGTATCACCAATATGTCTACATTGTCTAAAGAGGTAAAATAGTAGAATTGTAGATGCTACCCCAACACAACCAGTTGGGCAGGACAGCATGAAGATATCACATTTTTGGAAACGTCCCAAGCCTTATCTCTACAAGTGTTCACAGGAACCCGCTTTCGATAGCATAGCCGTTGAGGTATTTCAATCTGGACCGAAGATGTGGAGCAGCCGACTTTTTAAATCCCCACAGAGACGCCGTCCTGCACCATTTGAGATAGGACGTCTTCTTTTTTCTGTGTGTGAGTGTTAGACAGAGAAGCAATCAGAAATATGTCACCTCAGGCCCAGCGTGACAGCACTGTTCTGCTAATGAAAATAATTAGTATTCCTGCGGCTAATAAAGGCCTCTTCTCCTCTCACCTCGATTTGTTGGCAAAGTGGAATAATCTTATTAAGCTTCCTGTGTTATTTCTCCGAATGGCGCGTTTTAGCGAGTCTCTTTGAAGCAAGTACAGTTAAAACAAGTTATGCAAATTATGCAGAGCGCCCTGGCACATCACACACACACACACACCACCTTGCCCGCCTTTGTGCTGCATTTTGTTAGGTGTGATGGCGCCGAAGCTGCAACGGGGAGAGACACAGGCTGCGGCCTTTGAAGTCATGTCATCCCTTCTTCTTCTCCTGACAGCGTCCCTCCCCTCTCTCCTTCCCATTCTTTGTGCATGCGAGAGCACATTTCTCCACACATAGAGACAATTGGCCGGGGTTATTTATCATGCTTGTTGAGTGAGAACCACTCACGCGGTTTGGCGGAGTTTCTCCCCCAGAAGAAGAGGAGGACTTTGCATAAATAAAAAAAAAAACTTCTTAAATGACTGTTCTGAAACGCATTATCCGAGCCAAGGCGACTCGAGAAGCCGCTCCTGGAGCAGCGTGAGTGTGTGTGTGTGTGTGTGTGTCTTGTGCCGGATAAGGGGAAGTATGTTTGGACGGACCCCGCTGTGAGGGGCCGTCAGAGCGGATGCGGCGCAGGGACAGTTCAAAGCACACCAAAAATATCAGCGGGGGAAGCAGCGCTGAGCGTCTACATACTGTTGCACTGTTTTCCTCCACTTTCTATTTCCAACACACACACACACACACACACACACACAGGCAGGTGGAGCAGCTTGATTTCTGGGCCTCGTCTCAGTTTTTAACAGGAGGAGTGGTTCCATCTCTCATATCCCTCCCACTCACACACAAATCACACACTGTACGGTACGTACAAACACACACACACACACACACTATCACAGCTGCACAGCTGTGAGGGTGGGAGGGGCCCTCCCCTCCTGATGAGAGACAGACAGAGCGGGAGGGAAAGGGAGGCCGGGCCGCGGGTGATTGAGCATTGAGGGAATCTCACTGGACCGTCCGCAAAGCTCTCTCTCTCTCACACACACACACAGGCACGCTGTGCCATGGTGGCGTGTGTGCAGTGATTCTCCTACCTGATCACTGACACACACACACACACACGGGCGCAGGGAAGCGGGGGACCATGCAGGGCCGGGCGGGCAAAGCCCCCAAACGGGAGATGGTGATAGAGTCCCCCCAGCAGTACAAGAGCCTGGCTGAGATCGAGGCGGAGGTGGAGGCCGGGTCACAGGTGGCGGCGGTAAGTCCGTGCTTCCCGTTCTCTAACCCTCCCTGTTCTGGGAGCTGCTCGCTAAACGGACCCGATCTGATTGTGTTTGAAGTTTTATCTCTTCAGCTCCTCTTTGAAGAGGCTTTGAAGATCTTTTTTTTTTTTTAAGAAAAAGGGGGTTTTGGCGGAAATGGGAAATTGCAGCTTGGGGGTACACCTCTCTGGGGGGTTGAATGTTTATCTTTGTGTAGGAAACGGAGTACTTATGGTCGACTTTGTTCATTAACTGCCTCAGAGCCGCAGAAAGTGGCTGTGATGGGGTTCACTGGTTTATAAGATGTTACCTGAAAAATCAGGAAACTGTGTTTTCCTTGAGGATTTCTTATTTAACATGTCCCTAACATGTTGGAATTCTGGTTGGAATTGGTATGTTACTAAACTTTTCCAGTGGTTGGATCATGTTTTCATCAGTTTACAAGTCCTTGCCTTTGGGAAGCGTAATAACGTCATCTTCGTCAGCCGTTAACTTTATCTCAATCATCATATAACTGGCTCTTATTAATATTTTCATGTGAGATAAATACGGGTAT